>CM067220.1:16676472-17876472 GCA_034190945.1 Octodonta nipae | reverse complement strand
ATTTTTTGAGCCCATGTCTATAATTATATTATACCCCATCCTATAATTGAAATAGCCTAACTGCTTCTGCTTTTATAACAAATTTTTGATACACTCTGAATAACAATAATTTTGCTCCTCCCTTATTCAAGCACCTTGTATACGCAACTACTTATGTGCTACCCAATTTATGTATGTACTCCCTTACCTTAAATTGTTTTGAAGAGATATATGTGAATCTGCTGCCAAGGCCGCCCTGATCGAACATGTTTGGGATACGATTAGTAGTAGTAGTAGTAGCCCAGCCCTCGAGGCCGCCCTGATCCCGCCCATAGAACATGTTTGGGATAGGATTAGTAGTAGCCCAGCCCTCGAGGGATAATATTCTTCAAGAGGAAATAGACTACCTTATTGAATCACTGTCAAGAAGTGTCGGGGTGTGTATAGGCACATTATTAACTAAATAATGTAAAAAATTAAACTACTTGCTATTTTTATTCAAATCTTAATAATTTGTTCCTTACTAAAGCATCTATATTTTACTCAAACAACAATAAATTTAAACATCTCCTCCTGGGTGTTGCGATTTCTTTGTCAGTGAGTATATGTTAATATTTTCGAAACGAACGAAGATATCAAAAGAGGTTTTCGTTTAGGATAGCTTAACTATACCGTTTCATTTAAAATTCCGGCGCAAAAAAAATTAAATAGGGATGCTTTAATATTCATATTTTTAACCAACCTTTCTTAACGAATGACAAACCTGCATTTTACTTAACCTTTTACAATATTTTTTGTCTTTCCACAGGAGTGGAAATATAGAAATATAATGAGTAACTCAAAAAATATTTCCAACAATTTCTCGACAACTTTCCTTTATGATACTTTTATCCCCGAAGCTCTACAACTATTACATCCAAAGGACTTTGTTTCAAATTATTAAATTCCTAAAAAGAGTACTACAAGAATTTGATAGCATGCTGTTAAAACTGCAACTACTTTGTGCTGCAAATTGCACATTTAAGCGTAGGTATCTCCAATAACACTGAACACTCTTATAGGCCAGGTCATTTACAAAAATACATTACAAAATAAATAGTAGACCAAAACCGACATCAACATGTTCTAATGATAAAACTTACCTAATTGACATAAAATTCAACATTTTTTTCGATACCTTTTTGTTTTTTAACAAAAAAACTGCGAAAAATCGGTAACAATTTAGTTTTTTACCTTTTACACAAAATCCACGGATAAAACTGTGTTTACTACTATGTGCAATGTGAGCTACTATAAGCTGAACTTTGTTAATTAGTTTCTAAGATAATGGAACATTTACCCAAAATTCCAAAAAAAAGATAATAATAACCAATTTATGCTCTAAAAATAAATACTGTAGCCCTTGTAGTTGTTGCAAAATTTCAGTCAACCATATGGAAGAAATATTTTTTTTGAAAGGCCATATTACCTCACCGGATGACCCTATCATTATGAATAAACTACCGTTAGAAAGTAGAAGAGTTTATCTAGAGATCCCTCATCTTGCTATACATATAAATATTGAAAATATTTGGCCATTCCCTAAACATTTATTTGGACGAGTCCATTCGAAAAATTACTAAGAGGTGATATTATATACTTATAAGAAATAATCTTAATGTAAATTTTAATTTTAAGCAGACACATATTTATATTTCTTGCAAAATATAGATTTATGTAATAAATTTAGCAAAATGGAATACCTATACTCCATTTAGCCACAGATGATAATGACGCAGCAATCAAAATATGCTAAATGTAACACATATATATGTAAACAAATTTGGCTTGTCATTAATTAGTGTTTATTAACAAATAATAACAGGTATCTGAATTGAACAACATAAAAATTGCATTGTTAACTAATTGAATTAAAAAACCAGTGAATAGAGAGGGCAAATTTCCGTTTTTTATTTAAATTTAAAATAAGTACGTCTCTTGTATTAAGAATGATTGCTCCATCATTATCATCATTGTCTATCTAAATAGAGTGTAGGTATCCCATTTTCCTAAATCCATATTATGCAATACTTATATTTATTTATACTTTAAATTTCGGAAAAGTGAGATCAGGGGTCTCTAGATCAACTCTTCTACTTTCCAACAGTGGTTTATTCATAATTATAAGGTCATCCGGTGAGGTAATCTGGCTTTTCAAAAAAATATGTTTTCTATAGGATTGACTGAAATTTTGCAAAAACTACATGAGCTACAGTAGGAAACCAATTATCAAAGTTGAGCGTATAGTAGCTCATTTTATGGGTTTTTCATTTCTGTTCAATATTGCTCATAGTAGCAAACACGGTATTATCGGTGGATTTTGTGTAAAAGGTAAAAAAAAAACTAAATTGTTAACGATTTTTTGAGGTTTTTTTGTTAAAAAACAAAAAGGAATTGATAGCATATGTTGAATTTTATGTAAGTAAGTCACGTTTTATCATTAGAACATGTTGATGTCGGTTTTGTTCTACTATTAATTTTGTCACCAAAAGGTCGTTTTCTCCGTAAATGGCCTGAGCTATTACGACTTTTGTTTTTTTAGCAACATAAAAATATAACAGCTTCTATTCGGTGCCATATATCATAATAATGGGCACTTCAGGTGACAAATCGATAAAATAACAATAAATTGAAACATTTTCTTTATACATTTCTACGAATTTATTTTCGTCATTAGACCACGTGAAATGGTCGAGATACTGGCATTATTCTGGCTTTCCGCAATAATGACCTGATCTTTTATTTGATAAATTATCCTCTTTTCTCGATCCTATTTCATTTCCAATTTCCTTTCCTACTCGACCGCAAAGTCGTAATGTATTCGAATCCGGAAAAGTCAGAAGACAGCAGACGCTTTAAAGAGATATTCCTAAATCACATGAAAAAAGCTGGTACTTTTAGGTAAAATATCAGGAGTTGGTATTGAATAATTTTTACATTTACTCGAAATCGTAACAGTAGTAGTCGTGGTAAAATGTTGCACTCAGCGAACAAAGAAACTGAAAAATTATGAGACTTAAAAAAGCTGATTACTATAGCAATATATTGATTTTTATTTTATTAAAGCGAAAGCTTCTTAACGTAGATCCACACTTGCACATACGAAAATAGATAACAAGAGTTGTGTAATGCAAAATTGGTAACTCCTGCCCGACATCGGGACCAGACGCCGCGATCAGGCACCTGGTTCCGAAACTTTTTCACATTGATATTTTGATATTTTAGAGCATATACTACTAAAGGTAGCATACAAAGCACAAATATCGCGTGTTTAGTATGCGATGGTCAAGAGGTGACAGTGGCGACTTTCACTCAAAATTAATAATCTTTTATTCTTCGATTTTTTAATTTTTCCGATTTTTTTTTTATACTTTCTTTTTCTAAACCCTCCTTGAACAATAACGAACGAAACAAAAAATATATCTAATTCGATAAACCCGTTTTTAAGTTTTAAAGATACTAAAGCACAGCAATTCATTTATAAATATATACCGTGTAAACGGTTTGAGTGCAAAGATTTTGAGAAGCAATACTTCTGGTGAAAACCAATCAAAAATCTTTATAACATTTTCAGATATAAATTATAGTTTTGCCAAAAACAAATAAAAAAGTTAGAAGTTACGAAGCTTTTATTACAGTGAATAATGGATTATTTCCGGCTTCAAAATGCTTGTAAAGCTAAATATGTAAATAGTCAATAGCTTATACACCTTTAGTAACTGTATTAACTAAGAAAATTAATATTTAAACTCTGAATATTCTGTTATAATTTGACGTACGTTTCACCGAACAGATGTGCCAACATAACATATAGCATGGCTAACTACAGCTGACCGTTGCCACGATTGTTTTTTTTGCTACATCGGTTCTTCTAAGAAAATTAAGTCGTAAGTGAAAGTGATTTGCGTAATATTCGATGTAGCATTCGTGATTTGACTTTCGTGTTAAAAAATAAATTGCAAAAATAAATAAAATCAGTAGTGAATTGTCAGTTCGAGTGTATTAGTTTGTGACAAACAATGACAATTATATAATTAGGTAAAGACCTGACATTTTACTGTTTTGTGGTGAAAGCAGATGTAATAGCAAGAATGTTGAATTTTGAATATTTACTATGAAGAATTCGTTTTTTCACCAGAGAGCTCTATTATGATGACATATAATGTAAGTACATGGGTATTTATTTGTCTAACATAAGTAATATTAATTTAATGGGAAACAATTATTTTTCGAATAATTTAACAACCAAAATCTGTCACCAGCTGAGGATCTATAAAATATACGGTATTCATTTTGCAAAGGAGAATATTAAATACTACATACTATGAAGTAGGTACATAGTGATAAGGTAAATAACAGAATTGAGAATCTCCTTTTAGAAGTGGGTTAGCTGTCATTTCTTTTGATTTAGATTCCACCTATTCCCAATTAATTACACCAAAAGGTTTCGGACAACGACAATTACTACTGCCGCCTTCGCCAAAAAATATAGGAACGAGATTTTCTAAAAACGATATAAGAAATTAGAAATAATTTGGTCAAATGTTGGACTCATATACTAAGGGTTTCATATCATCTTTGAGATTTGATATAATGTAGGTTAATCATAGTATACATTTTTCTAATAACTCAGTTTCAGACAAGAAGGGAATGAGTGGATTTTTTTATTATTCTTTAAAATCTTTTAAATTAAGGGTTTGAAATTTATGAAAAACACACTTATATTTCTCACACAGAGCCATTTTATTTTAACTGCTTGATAGGCTTGTTTTTTACATAAATATTTATCTAATTTTCTAATTTGGCCGAAAAAATTAAAATTAGTATTTTTGCTTTATTTTACCAAAAAACTTTCTCTGAAGCCCTATGTAATCTTCTGTCAGACTTATAGGGTCAGCAGTTTGAAATTTAAAAGTGAGAGTGGGCCAAATTTAAATAATATTATTAAATCTTTTATCAAATTATTTTAAAAATACAAATAAAATATAATTTCATGTTTAGGACGATTCTTCTCATTTGATTACAGGTGCACTTTATTATTTTCCATTTAAGTTTATAAATTACTGTTAGAATTTGTGTTTTACTTATATATTTTCCTAACAAATTATTTCAAAAATATTAAAGAAAATATAGTGGTATTCCTTTCCGTTTGAAAAAATAATCATTTTTCATTTAATTATGTAATTTGGACTTCAAATCAGGGGTTTCTCCTTATTTTTCCTGTAAAATTCAAGTGGGACTCTATATTTTAAAATTTAGGTCGTGTCGTTTCTCAGATAAAGAGGGGAATGAGTCGATGTTTAATATTTTTGAACATATCTTTTAACAAATGATTTTTTAAGAATGAAAAATATATATTTGTGTTTCTCATAATGAGCCCTCTCATCTGATATATTACATGATGCATTTAAAAAATAATTTGGTATTTTCCATTTTATAATTTGGCCCCTAAATTAATATTTTACTTATTTATTCTATAAAGTTTAAGTAAGGCCCTATGATTTTTTTAAAATTTTATATCCTACGAATTTGGATGAAAAATGAGAAAGGAATTTTTTTAAATATTAATAAAATACATATGTATTCCCCATAATGAGCCCTCTCATTTGATCTATTGCATGATGGGTTTAACAAAAGTTAAGGTTCTTATTTTCCGTTTAATTCTATAATTTGCCCCAAAATTTATATTAGGGATTTCTCCTTCTTTTTCTTGTAAAGTTCAACTGATGTTATATACGCCTAATTTTTTCAAATTTTTAGGTCTTATAATTTTGCAAATAAAGGGGGAGAATATCTAAAAAATGTATATTTTTGCAAATATTTTTTCAATAATTTAACTTAAAAATAAGAAAAAAACATATTTCTATTCGTCAAAATGAGCGCTTATTTTACATATTTCATGATGCGTTAGAAACCATTTTAATTTATTCTTATCTTTTCTGCAAAGTGGAGGTGAGGCCGTATACCTATAAATTTGTTTTTCAAAATTGAACGTTTTATAGTTTCGGAGATACGAGACGGTTGAGTATTCTTTATATTTTTGTCAATATCTTTTAAATAATGTATTTCAAAAATATGAAAAAAAATATTTGTATTCGTCATAATTTGATGTATTAAATTATGCTTTAGAAACAATTTTAATTTTATATTTTTCCTTTAATTTTATAATTTGCCTCCCAAAATTAATATTAGGGGTTTCTCCATATTTTTCCCGGGTATTTTTATTTATATTTTTGTCAGTATCTTTTAAATAACTTACTTTTAAAACAGGAAAATCTTTGTATTGGTCATAATGAGCCCTTTGATTTGGTATATTACATTTAGATATTAGATATTATTAGAAACATTTTTCATTTCAAATTTTTAATTTAATTCTGTGATATGAAACTCAAAATTAATATTGTAGATTTCCCCTTATATTTCTGGTAAAATTTCAGTGAGGCCCTATATCTCTATTTTTCTTTTCAAAATATTACGTCTTATAGTTTTGGAATAAGGGGGGAATGGTTAATTTTTGTATATTTTTGTTAATATATTTTTTAAAAAATATTTTTTTTCACTAGATGTATTACTTGATACGTTTGAAACATTTTTAATTTTTAATTTACTTCTATAATCTGCCCCCCAAAATTAAATTAAGGGTACTCGCCGTACTTTTTCTGTAACCTTTGAGCGACGTTCTAGATTCCCTATTTTTCCAAAATTTTCGGCTCAATAGTTTCGTGGATAAGGGAGGAATATCCAATTTTTTTACATTTTCCCTCCAGAACTACCCCTAAAATCGACACTTTTTCATATACGATATGTGCTTCTGATCGGGTCCCCAAACTATTACACACTGTGGTCAAATTGTAACATTTTGCGTTGAGTCGGAGACAATTGCTAAGATGTGAAAGACGGAGAAATCTAAAAATTGGACCACTTCGGGACTCTCCTTAATAAATTGAGTTTAAACGATCCATTTTCGTGGGATATATCACAAAGGTCAGGAACACATTAATATCTTTTTCATGATGAAATAATACACAGTATTATTGAATTCCACTAATACTGTGTATTATTTCATCATGAATCTTAATTTCCACCAATTAACGGCCAACTCCATTGAGTCCATTCAGTAATATTTTTTATTTGTGACAAATGGTTTATTTTTACCCCACAATGATAATTTGTTGGTTAGTTACGTGCACTTTATTTGCATTTTAAGTTACATATGCCAATTTAGTTGGATTAGGTCTCGCTGCACAAAAGAAAATTGTAATGGCAATTGTGAAGGTTTTCCAAAGTTTTCCCATCTTTTACACAACGCTACTAATGAGAAATAAACTTTATGATTATACGCTTGTAAAGTTCCAGATGTGTCACATACCCTTAGAATGCCAAAGGTCTCTAAATCTGATTTTATTACTTTTTCCGAGTATTCTAAGCAACTATTCTTTGGAGAAAAACTTATAGCAGTCTTCTACTACGGTCCATAAAATTTAATGTCTCCTATCTGCCTCAATAATTCAGGTCGTTTGGTTTTATTATTTTTTGTTTTAGTTTTATATTAAACGTGACAAGTGAAAATTGTATTTATTCCCGCAACTAACGGGTTTGAAAATTAATTATAATTGGGTATATTTTTAAACAAAGAATCTCATGTATAAGGGATAAGGTTACTATATAAAAAACAATTACTTGGAATTATCCAGTGTCCTTTCAATGAATATCTAAAAGTGAGATTAAATTCAATTTAAAAGTCCTTCCCTAAACTTGCACTGCTGTTTTTTTCCGCCACCCTAAACTTCATTTTTCAAATCCATAAAGCATTAAAAGGATGATATATCGATATACCAACTGTTGAGTTTGTTGGAGTACATGACAATGTGGTATAAATCATTAGAAAAAAAAATATTTTAACATGGCCCTGTTAGCGGGATAAGCAACAATCAAGTTTGATGAAGTAGTAGATGAGTACGCAATGCAGGATTTTAGTTTTGCTTGGCATTGACTTCAAAAATATACTAGATTGGTAGGTAACTAATCTGTACAGAATGAGCACCTTTTAATGTTTACATTTTTTACTTTCTGGGTAGGTACCTAACAACATTGAATGTGTTATTTATTTGCTAGGGTTGTATTTTCAGCTTTTTATTTATAGGTGGAAGTCGGTAATATTTTTTTTATGTTTTTTTTTTAATTTTATTCCTTAAAAATAGAATGTCATTTATTTGACTTGGTATACCTATTTATTTATCTTATTTTTTAACATTAAAAGGTGCTCATTCTGTAAAAATTAATTACCTACCAATCTAGTATATTTTTGAAGTTGGTGCCAAGCAACAATCAAGTTTGATGAAGTAGTAGATGAGTACGCAATGCAGGATTTTAGTTTTGCTTGGCATTGACTTCAAAAATATACTAGATTGGTAGGTAACTAATTTGTACAGAATGAGCACCTTTTAATGTTTACATTTTTTACTTTCTGGGTAGGTACCTAACAACATTGAATGTGTTATTTATTTGCTAGGGTTGTATTTTCAGCTTTTTATTTATAGGTGGAAGTCGGTAATATTTTTTTTTATGTTTTTTTTAAATTTTATTCCTTAAAAATAGAATGTCATTTATTTGACTTGGTATACCTATTTATTTATCTTATTTTTTAACATGAAAAGGTGCTCATTCTGTACAAATTAATTACCTACCAATCTAGTATATTTTTGAAGTCGGTGCCAAGCAACAATCAAGTTTGATGAAGTAGTAGATAAGTACGCAATGCAGGATTTTAGTTTTGCTTGGCATTGACTTCAAAAATATACTAGATTGGTAGGTAACTAATTTGTACAGAATGAGCACCTTTTAATGTTTACATTTTTTACTTTCTGGGTAGGTACCTAACAACATTGAATGTGTTATTTATTTGCAAGGGTTGTATTTTCAGCTTTTTATTTATAGGTGGAAGTCGGTAATATTTTTTTTATGTTTTTTTTAAATTTTATTCCTTAAAAATAGAATGTCATTTATTTGACTTGGTATACCTATTTATTTATCTTATTTTTTAACATTAAAAGGTGCTCATTCTGTACAAATTAATTACCTACCAATCTAGTATATTTTTGAAGTCGGTGCCAAGCAACAATCAAGTTTGATGAAGTAGTAGATAAGTACGCAATGCAGGATTTTAGTTTTGCTTTTTTGCATAATCTAAAATTGTGCCCATAAAGATTTTCTAAATTTTTCATATCCATACTATTTTGTGATTCTCTTCTGTTGAAAAAAAAAAGGTTATGAAATTCCTATTAATCTCATCACATTGAGTGCATGCTAATCGGTTCCACGTGTTGTATTACTTGCTTTTCATTATTGAAGCACCATCTGTCGATAATATATTTAGCTGCATTATTCGGTAATGCCGGATTTGCAAATACAGATTGGAAATGTAGAGGAATTGGAAAGAAACTAGCCAACAAACAAAGGCCAACCAGACGATTGTCCTCTTCAAAGGGAATCCCCAGAAACCTATCCAGAGCTCAACTTCCTGTTTTAATTTATTTGTGTTTAGCCCACTTCATAAAACTTACTCGTACTTTACACTTTACGGATAGTTCTCAATAATAACCTCTTGAAAATGTGTTGCTTGCTGCTTTAGAAATTCATTCATATTCAGAATAGTGTCTCTTTCTCGCTTTTAGATTGCAAAATTAAACAGTAATTATTACATCTTCTGTGCAGCGCATCTATAATTTCACAAAAAACTATTAAATTTGGCGGAGGAACTGGATTAATTCAATTTACTTATTGTTATTCGAATTCTAAGAGTAAATTAATTGGAAGTAGACTGGAATTAAATCAAACTACATGTTAATTAACTGACTTCAAAACAGAATTCGTCTGCATATATATAGTGTGCACTTAAGTTGTAATCATATAGAACTCTTTCTTATTATTAATATCAAGAAAAAGTTGTTCTTCACAAAAACATTATATTTACACTGAAAGAATTATATAAATCCATTATATACATTCTTTGATAATTAAAAATAACAAAAACGGACACAAGAAAACATTAACAACTTAACTGAAAAGTCATGATTTTTAGTTAAGTTGGTTAATACGTTTGGGCAACAATTTAATATTTATTTTGAAGTCTGTGTGAAGTAAAATATAAAATAAAAGAGTTTTCAATAAGTAGGTTAGCTTAAGTATTTTTAAAAACTCTACCGACTTCAACATCAACATCTAGGATTTTCGGGGGAATTAGCACATAGAGGTTTCGAATTTGGAGCCGTTCCATGTAATTGCTATTATCCCGTAACTCCTATGTTAGAATGTCACGATAAAACTTTCAATTTAACTTCACTTGTCAGAGATATTAAATACTTTCTTTGGAGGTGTCATTCTTTTGTACGCATATTTGCTAGTTTTCCCGAAAATTCTAGATGTCAGTCTTTATATCTCGCGTCTACTAATTTACCAATATGTATCAAATACATAAATTAGTGTTCGAGAACACATTCTCTTCTGGAATATATATTGTAAATATTGTCTTGCATACAAAAGAATGACACCTCGACGAGAGTATTAAATAAAATCGTTTTCGAAAATATTATGTCTGGCTTTTCAGATAATTATTTCTATATTCTTAATTATATATTTGAAAAAATGTAAACATCACCTTCAATTAAACAAAAACTAAGTTTTCCCAAAAACATTTTACCTCTAGCTCCCCTATCTCAAATTATTTTAATATAATCTATTACGTCTCCATCATTTTCCATATTTTTGACAAAAATGTTTTTATCCACTTTCATTTTTCCGGAAAACACTGAATGTATCATAAACGTATATCACGATAACAAATGAACACAAAAACAGCTAAAATCAAGCGCGTGACTCTAGAGAAATGAATTCTAAATGAAAGACGTGGAAGATGGAATCTAATGGGGTATATGTTTGTATGTGGGTCGAGTAACAGGTAACCAAAAATACATTTTTCATTCTACATTAAATCCAGTATAAAATCATTAATCAAAAATTTCCACAACGGGAGTAGAAGGAAGCGAATATTGCTCACACGACTTTTAACAGACGACGTCATAAGAAGACAAAATTTATTTCGTTCGAAACGTTTATGTAAATTTTTTCTTATTTGAATATTTTCGCTAGATTTATCATGTCAACTCGAAATGTGTAACGAAATTAGATAACGTAAAACGTGACGAGCAGTTTAAGTGCGAAAAGATCTCAAAATCTTGTCCAGATATATTATAGTGCATTTTTCAAATTGATTTTCCTATCTTGCCAACTTTCACGAAACCACATTGGGTTTGATACTTCGTAACCACATCCAGCATAAAATTTATTACGGTACCTGTTACCAGAATAGTTTATGTCACCAAATTTTAGAGGGCAACCAAAAATACAATACTAAGGATTTGAGCTATTGGTGATGAATCTATTAAAGGCATTATATAAAATATTTAATGTTTCGAAGTAATATCTTTTATATTATTTATACAGGGTGATCTAGACCGTCCTTTTAACATCGACAATTTTTTAAATGGTGGCCCATATAACATAAAGCGAAATATATTCTTGATTGAAGATGTAAATATAAATTATATTTCACTACTATTCCATCACTTAACATGAATTTGATACAACAATTGTAGCAACATTATTTCTAGGCTACTCATTTGTGTATACTGGAACAACCAGTTTTAAGCAGTTTGAACCCCCCACAATTGATAAAAGGAAAAGTCATATTCAGATATTTTATCCGTGACTTCGACCATGACGTCTATAATCCCTTTAAGGCCAGTTGAATATATATATATATATATTTCTAAAATGTTGTTTTACTACAGGGAAGCAATATAACGCGGGCAGTGAAGTTAAGCATACAACAAGTAATCACAATTTCAATAGTTTGACAAAAAGGCAGCCTTATGTAAAACGCCTCAATAACATTTTGGTACATTTCTAAGGGTATGGTTTCTAGTCCATACATTATTTTAGACCTTCATTTTTCGCAAATTTTGCTGACTAACTGCATACTTTTTAAAGAACTCTATCGGAAATAAATCAGTGGGGTTAAGTCTGGTGAATATGCTGGCCACTCTTACATTGAAATTCCAGGTCAACAAATTGACGGAAATTTCGAATACCTCGTCTTGCTAGAAAGTACTTACACCACTTTGGTTATACCTCAATACTTGGATAGCTGAGACTATTAATAACCGAACATTAGTTCCGCATTTTTAGCTATCTATGAAAAATGGAGGTCATGAGTACTGGGTCTGGTTTTTCAGCATACTGTTACTCCAGTATCTGTAATAATGTCTATTGACATCGTCAGGTAATTAAAAGGTTGCTTCGACTGAGAAAACTTTATAAATAAAAGCTCATCATTGGTCAATTCATGATGATGGCACAGAATTAAACGCGCCTATGATAGTAAGCTACAGATAATTGTTCATGATTATGAATTTATTTGCAATAAGACGTACAAGAACACTTGGGTATTCTATAAAATACTACTGTAAAGCTACGAGGGAGTTTTCCTTATTTGTTGCTTCTTTTGGTCTACCAGATACATTGCAGGATTTTTGTCTGATCCTGTTTTCTGAAGAAATAATTAAACAATTTAGTCAATTTTTTTGTTGATGCTTGCTAGTAAAAGTGATTGTAAAACCGAAACGGTCGATGTATCTTTAGTTACAGATAGTTACCCCGATATAAGTTGTGACTTAACATTGAAATATCGTTGAAGTTCATGATCAAGGTCAAATCCAGTCATCTTCAATTGCTATTATCTTTGTAATTGTTTTAGTGGGTCATCTGTTTAGTAAAGTATCAATCCCACATGTACAAGGCTTAAAATCGTTAAATTCTCGAGATGTCGAAGTCATGTTCAAATATAATAGATGACATGAATTCCACATGACCTTGAAAGTAAAGGCTAAGGAGAAAACAGGTGTTAGAATTAGTTAAGTCAAGAAGAACTAACAAAATTCAACATTTTCTTCTGTGGTAACTTTCTGAGATGATGTGGATTCGATACTTTTTGAACACAATGTGTGTTAAGATTTATACTTGAAGTTATAAAATTAATGAGAAGTAGAACTTCTATGAAGAAGTAACAACATTAAATCTAAAAAACATAAACCTAAAGTTGACATGTCTAACATTGGACTAAAATTTTAGAAACAATACATAATACAGAATAAAATATAGTTAATTAAAATTAAAATACATGTTGTCGCGAAGAAAAGAAAAGAACACAACAAAACAAAACAAAAGGCAGCATTAAATATTATAATATAAGGAGCCCTTCATTACATTTACCGAGTTATAAAACATCAATATGCGAGTAGTACTGATTAGCTGTACGCGTTAACCTAGACATTGCTGAAAAAAAAACCATAGTTAGTTCTATGAAATGAAACATGGAAGAGTTCTGAAGAACGAGTTCTCATTGTCGTATTCAAAGAAATTCGATTTAATAAGGAAGGGCGATCAAGCTCACCTGACAACAACTTGTATAGAAAATAAATATCAGCTATGTTACGCCGATTTTGCAAAGATTCTAAATGCATTTGTATAAAAATATCACTATATTGATAACTGTCCCCGCTCAAACCCATGTTAAATGCTACTATACGAAGAAATTTATTTTGAACTTTCTCAATATTAGCTATATGTGTGTTATAGTGGGGGTCCATATAACAGTGAACAATATAGTAAACCAATCGTATTGTGGGAAAATGTTTTAGATGAACGATTGATAAAACCCAAAACCATGTGACTCTTGAAAACAACCAGATCAATTTGTCTACGAAAAGTCAGGGAATTATCGTAAACGACACCAAGGTCACGAATTTTACTTACTCGCTGTATCTTTTGTGAATTAATAGCGTATGAAATGATTATAGGTTGTGAAATTTTAAAACATTTATTGATATTCAGGTCAAGATCATTGCTAATACACCAGGCAAATAAAGAGTTTAAATCAGATTGGAGTAACATAGCATCATTGCAAGTTGCAATTTCTTTAAACAGTTTGAAATCATCAGCATACAATGATATTACAGTGATTAATTAATCACTCATGTTGTCATAACTACTACTAGAAGTTCCTTGGTAAATTTCGATACATCCTGTATTTAGCCTTGTTTGTAAGTAGTTCTTAAAAATATAATCATTTTATGCAAATTGAGCTAAAACTCGTTATAAAGTTTCATATCCGACTACACAGAGATGTACAGTTCTTCCAAAAATACTGAAAGTCATTTTGCGCTTGCATACCGAGAAGCATAAATTTCTATTTGCCACGACACCTTAATATTAAAAACCGTGAAAGGGTTTTAACAGTGACAGCAAGAATCATTTTTGAAATTAATATGAATCGCTTCGTGACTCACATATTTTTAAGATTTATATCTCTTTAAAATACGCTTAATTTTGAATAAGCAGTGCCATTGTTGTTCAAAGCTTGTCTGTGCTTTTCTGTCCATTTAGCTCAAATCAGTTTGATATTGCAGGTTTCTGTACTTCAAATATGCATTAGAATATCTTACGCCGTGATTAGAATTCAGCGTGAAAGCTTCATTTCGTATGGAGATTTGTGTTTAGTGTTATTGTGATGAAGAAGTCAATTAGCTGTTTACACTTAATGAATTACTGGATATAGTTATTGAATATATATCTGTATATTCGTTGTTGATTGAAAAGTTGACGGAATTATCAAGCTGCTATTGATAACCTCTAAAATCTATATAGAATCAAATCAACAACAACGTGTACTCAATATATTTTTCAAAATTTAAATAGTGTAGTTTCTAAAGTCGGAATTAAGTCCATGTTTCATATTTATGTTAATATATTTTAAACAAATGATTTAAATATATGATATATTTGTAATTCACATAATGAGCCTTTTATCTGATATATTACATGATGCTTTTGAAAATTGAATTTTTATTTTCCATTTAATTAAATAATTGGTCCCTAAAATTACTATGGTGGTTTTATAATAATTTTTCTTATACATTTCAAGTGAGCCTACCCCTAATTATTTTAAAAATTTTAGGTAGTCTGGTTTAAAAAATAAAGCTGGAAATGAGAATTTTTTTATCTTTATGTTAATATCTTGTAAACAATTAATTTTAAATTATGAAAAATATATATTCGTATTCCTCATCATGAGCCCTTTCATTTGATGTATTGCAGGATGCGTTAAAAAAGATATTTTTTTATTTTTAGATTAATTCAATAATTTCGCTCCCAATATTAATATTAGGGATTTCTTCCTATTTTTCCTGTAAACAAAAAAATTAGGTCTTATAGTTTGGAGAATAAAGGGGGAATGGGTAATTTTTTAAATATATTTTTAATATATTTTAAAATATTCATTTTAAAAAAATTAAAAAACATATTTATATTTGTCATAAGGAGCCCTGTGATTTGATATATTACATAATGCGTTAGAAAAAAGTATTTATTTTTCGTTTAATTCTGTCATTTGCTCTCCAAAATCAATATAAGAGGGTTTCTCCTTATTTTTCAGTAAAGTTCATATGAGGGGCTAAATCTCTATTTTTTAGAATTTTTGCGTCTTATAGTTTTAAATATTTTTGTTAATATATTTTAAATAATTGATTTTTAAAATTATTAAAAAAATAATTTGTAATGAGCCCTTTGATTTGATATAATACTTGATCCGTGAGAAACAATTATAATTTTTTATTTTCCATTTAATTCTATAATTTGCGCCCCAAAATGAATATTAGAGGTTTCTCCGTATTTTTACAGTCAAGTTTAGGTGAGGCGCTATCCTCTATTTTTTCAAAATTTTACAGCTCATGGTTTCGGTGATAAGGGGGTGAATGGGTACATTTTTTTATATTTTTGTTAATATATTTTAATTAATTTATTTTAAAAATATGAAAAAAATTTATTTGCTTTCGTCATAATGAGCCCTTTGATTTGATATATAGCATGATGCGTTAGAAACAATTTTAATTTTATATTTTCTATTTAATCCTGTAATTTGCCCCCCAAAATTAAAAGTAGAGGTTTCTCCATATTTTTCCAGTAAACTTTAGGTCAGACCTTATACCTCTATTTTTATTTTCAAAACTTAAATTCTGGTATATTTTCGTTAATATCTTTTTAACTATTTTTTTTTAAATATGAAAAAAATATATTTGTGTTTCTCAGAATGGGACCTTTCATTTGATGTCTTTGATGCGTTTGAAAAAAAAATTTAAATTTTTATTTAATTCTATAATTTGCCCCCCAAAATTAATATTAATGGTTTCTCCCTATTTTTCCTGTAAAATTCGGACAACGTTCTATATTTCCTATTTTTTCAAAATTTTAGTCTCAGTAGTTTCGGAGATCAGGGGGAGAGACGGTCGTTTTTTTAGTTTTTGCCCCAAGTAGTAAGACGTACCTCTAAAATTAAAATTTCTTCTTTTACGATATGTACTCCTGAGCGGGTGACCAAACTATACATTGATACCAAATGTCAATCTCTGCCGTCGAGTTATTCAGGAGAAAATTGCTGTGATGTGACAGAGTTGTATATACCAGGCATGGCCAACATACGGCCCGCGGGCCACATCCGGCTCGCGTAACGAATTTATGTGGCCCGCCAGTATTTTTTCAATATTTACGTTTGCCTGACACTTACATCGTATTAATCAAGTAAATTCAAGATATTTCTGGTTTTTCATATCTATGAATTAAACTTTTCGGGTTTATTTGTTATCTATAATCACACTACAAACTTTATAATCTATGTATTTGAAGTTGAACAGTACGCCAGTTCATTCAATGTTTTCAGTAAGTAGCAAACTTGTTAGTAATAACTTGATCGCTTGGAAGTTCGTGTTTCGCAGAGTTCGTGCAGAGTACAACAATACGCCTGGCCCGGGAAAATTTTTTTTTTCAATCCGGCCCGTGACAAAAAACTGTTGGCCATGCCTGGTATATACGAAACCCAAAAACGGAAATCTCTATTTTGAACTCGTTATTTTTAGCGTCTAATTGAGCCAATTAATATTTTTTAAAAATAGCCATTTTAGATTTGCCTCTAAGACTTGAATTATCAATCATAATACTTTTAGCAGATTGCATTTGAAATGTTTTTCATAAACTTTTGCACTATCTTCAGACAGAGGGAAAATGTAGTCATTCGAAAATGAACATTCATTTAAGAAAATTTAACCCACTGGTATATTCTTGTAATAAGCTCAAATTTAAATGAAAATAAATCTGTACATAAACAATACCCTCGTCATGGAGAATTTCTTGATCCAATAGTAACAATTTTGTACTATTTAACAGCATGTAATAAACGCACATTTCAATACCTTTATTTTGAGCTACATAATACAGTATTCTATAATTCCTTTCTATGAGAACATTATTTTCAAGTAACAAAAAATTGTATTTATTTTTTTATTTACAATTTTGTTGATTTTCAAATTAAAGAATAAATTTGAAGAAACTTTTTTTGTTTTATTAAAAGATGCCCCTTTACTGTGACAACTTTTCTTGGTTTCCTAAACATACAAAAGCAGGATCTCTCTTTTAATAGTAATTCTAATACCATCTCATAGATACTGCAGATAACGTAAATTCTTCCTCATGGGGAACAACAGTGGCGTATTTACGGGGTGGGGGACAAGGCGGACAGTGCATCTAAAAGTAGTTAAAATTTTTATTTTTCGAGGATTGTATGATGCTCATTTTAGAAATTTGAGAATATATTCCAAAATGTGTATGCAAAATATTCCAAACCTGACATAAAAAAAAGTATTCTGATTGAAATATCAATTATGGGTAGCAGGTTGCAAATGGCCATTTTATGAAAAATTTGTTTCGGCTCAATTTGACGCTAAAAATGAGAGTTTGTATTTGAGATTTTTTATTGTAAGAATAACAAGACCTCTTGCTGTACAATAATTTTCATTCTAACGCCTAAAGAAAGCCTCTAAAAACATTTTATAATTATTAATGGAGAGGAACTATTTTAACTCACTAAAACGTTCAAAGAACTTCTCATTCCAACGTTCCTGTTTCTGTGCTTCTTTATTTCTTGCAGAAATTACAACGTCCTTCCCAGACTCCAACCTCAAGGATCATACCCATTCACGAGCATTCGTAACAGAGTAAGTGTTGCTTCGCTAGGACTTTTGACTCAAAGTATCCGATATGAACTCAATCAAACGCACCCAAGTCTTTTTTAGGGGTTCCGTATATACAATATTCGAATACCCTTATAATATCACTCTAGATTTCTGCCTCTCACATCACAGCAATTTTCTGCTAAACTACTGGACGGAAGAGGTTGAAATTTCAATGTGTAGTTTGGTGACCCGATCAGGAGTAGATATCGTAATAGAAGAAATTTTGATTTTATGGGTTTATCTCGAGGAAAAAACTAAAAAAAATCGACCCCCCCCCTTGATCTCCGAAACTACTGAGCCTTAAATTTTGAAAAAATAGGAAATATAGAACCTTGCCCGAATTTTACAGGAAAAATAAGGATAAACCATTAATATTAAATTTGGGGAGCAAATTATAGAATTAAATAAAAATTTAAAAATAAAAAAAAATCAAACGCATCAAGTAATACACCAAATGAAAGGTCCCATGCTGAGGAACACAAATATATTTTTTCATATATAAAAATAATTTTTTAAAAGATATTAACGAAAATATACCAAAATTTAATATATTTTATTTGTATTTTTAAATAATTTGAATAACAGGTTTAATAATTTATAATTTAAAACTTGACCTATTTTACCTTTCTCTTCCAATCTACAGAGCCTCAAAAATTCAGACAGTAGAATATAAAAGGCTTCCCCTGAAAGATTATTAGTAAAATAAAACCCTAATGTTAATTTTTGGAGGCCAAATTAGAGAATTAAATACATGTATTCTTATAAAAATCAAGCGAATTCTGAAGCAGATAAAATAAAAAGTGTATGTGTGTATCTTTAAAAGATATTAGGGTAAATATAAGAAAATGCACTCATTCCCTGCTTGTCTGAAACTGGAAAGTGGTACGGAATCCTTGGTATGCGAGTCCAACTCGCACTCGCCAAATTATTTAACTTTGAGACACTTTTGATGGAGTTTCTACCGACAAAACTCAAGACCTGGTCCAAAAACTGACCCAACTTAAAACAAAACAGAAATCCAACATCACTTCAGTCCCTGAGTCACCTTTCATACTTACAAGTCCTATCCAAAAACTGTTTCAACCCAAAGAATTATTTCCCAAGTTTTGGTTTTCGAGTATTCGACCTTTTGAGCGATGGATGACACCAAGTTGGATTAGGAATTAATGTTGTCCATCAGATGACCTTGGTATTTGAATGATAATCAAATTAATAAGTATATGTGTGTTATAATAATGAAATAACAGTACAATATGGTATTATGGTTGGATTACTAAAACGTTGCATAGTTATAGCCGTATAAAAGTTCATGTTGATTAATGCGCGATATTTCTAACAACTATTATTTAACGAACAAAAGTATTTCCCAAACAACTGATACTACCCATTCCTTAACAGGTCGAATTACTTGTAAACTATTTAACTTAAATAATACTTTTTTAACCTCCAAATTTAACGCGTAATAAGTATACATAACAGTTATGTGTAGACTAAGAAAGGACAGTTTTACAGGGATAATCATGAATTCGGCTGACCCATAAAAATTAATATCACTTCGATTTACATTTTCAATCTTATATTGTTAGGTAACATATTTTTGTTGTCGTTCGGCTATCCTATGTAAATATAAAGCCGTTACCTCTCAAGAATTTCCATGCTGCGAGCCTACACATAAATAAAAAAATTCGTCGCTATCTCTAGTATTCATTACTGCACACCATATGTCAAAAAGATGAAGGGAGGAATGATAAAGCATGCCTCCGAATCATATGAGAAATGTTACTCCTAAAAAATATATATTTCTGAAAAATCTCATAAGTTATACCTACGGCTCACAGTTTAGGTACGCTAAATTTACATCACGCATACATTGAACTAACCTTCTTCGATTATTGTCTTTCATATTAGACAGGTGAAAAAAAGTAACATGTAGACTAAAATTAGTGTGAGGTTAAACAGATTTTAGCTTAAATCAGCATTAATAATTCTTTGAGGGGTAAAAACGATATTTCAAATTCAGGTTATTAAGCGTACTCCCATTTAAATGTTTCCTATATTTCAAGGCATACTACTACTGTTTTCTTGTAAATGGTAAGGGAAAGATATAAGAGATCCAATACAGGTTTTTTAATTAGAAATCCATAATTTTGACCTCAGAAGACGAAAATAGGAAAATAACCTCTAAATTCCCTCAATGTCGGGATAATTAATATTAGAAAATGATCGATGTTGACACCGCTTTTAACATCTACTCAAAAATATCGAAAGTACAATATCGATGTACGAAAACATCTACAAAATAATAACATTTCCAATATTATTTGAGTACACTCAGAAAAGAAACATTGGGAGAAGATTTCCTTTTAATCTGTTTGTTTGTTGATGCAGATATTAACCAGCTTTAAATAAATCTTTCCGACGCATAGACAAATAGATACTTTCACTACGTTTTCTGTCCCTCTGTAAATCCGCGCCTTACGCTTTTCTCGGGGCCTCACGGACTCTATATTAAGTAATAGTTATATAGTTCTTCATGCCAACGACATCTACTGGATTACTCTTATTGCTAGCAAACACTATCCCCGTTTTCCAATTACGACTCACAGAGGCACGGTGCGTACCTTAGAACATAAAAATTGAAGGTGCCTGTACAGCAAAGCACACTGTGCCTGTGTAAATGGCGATAAGTGGAACGTGCTTTAGTTCTTCAAATACATTACAAATGTCATTAATGAAAAAAATTATCACAAAATAGGGAAACAACGCACATTAAAATAAAATACTGCGATTTTAAATTTATTAGCCACTTCATTATAAATAATTTTTTTGCAAAATCACTGAATTAGACAATGTGGTGTTGTCACTTGACTGTATATCACCTCACTCTATGGCTATATATTAGTCTATGATTGCTTGCACATCCGATACACGTCTCTGTGCGCACAAGGTGTCATGCTGGAGTACTAATGGAACAATGAAGACTGGCGCTCTCTGTCACACAGTGCGCCTGTGTATGTAATTGAAAAGTAACCACCACAGATAATACAAAGCGAAGCCACCACGTGGCCACCACACAGTGTTCTCTATTGTATGATCTGTGGTACGCACTGTGCCTCTTTGTGCGTCTTAATTGGAAAAAGGCTTATGTTTGCTAACAGTCTAAAAGCGTACGTGGCAGTGTTGATGCTATTCGTCTGAGAATACATAAGTTATCTGTACTAGTATTATGTTTTATGTGGAAAAAAATAACTTGTGCCAACAACATATTTAAGTAATATCTATTGCACCTAATTTTCACTAGATACTCCAGAGAGTATCGATGAGATCGAGGACCCGCTAAACTATGATGTTTATTCAACATCGATGAATATCGATCATATATTATGTTGCCTATTCCTTAGAGTTTTCTCTCCTCAGATTTTTCCTGCAACAGATAAGTATTTGAAAATTGTATATGAACAATGTGTAGTTAGGCAATTTTGTAAAATTGTCCGGGTTACTGGCTGTCCGTACAAAAATTCTTCCTCACAGTTATTCGGAGAGAAAGAGACGTTTACAAAATGATCAACCTGTATTCCTGTATATAAATAGTGTTTTGTCTATTGTGTTATACTTCTCTGTACTTGGAGACGTTTCAACTCCGACTCTGTAGTGGTTGTCAATCTCTTAGCATTGTATTTCCAGGTTTATTCTAAAAAATTTCGTTTTGGTGTTGATTTTCTTGTTTATCAGTGCTAAATATTTGGGATAAGAAAAACTATGCAAAGCCCGGAAAATATCCTAGCATATACTTTGTTCGAGACACAAGTCATAAACGAAAATTTATGCTATTGACACCGTAAAATAAAACCAGGGCTATATTACTATAAGCTTGATCCAAATTAACATATAGTCCATAGAGAAGTTTTTGAATTGATCTATAGATATTCTAAGCCCATTGCTAAAGATCATATTGCAATTTACGTGCATTTTCATTTTAAAAAGTTAACCTTTCTTTAATCTGACCTTGCTAGTTCTCGAACGAGACCAATTTCATAGTTACTCAAAGTTTTCGATTCCTTATAATTATTTTCCCTATAGTTTTTTTTAAGAACCTATAGTAATCCAAACATTTCATGGAAGGGCCATTATTCCCCACGTTTACACTCCTGTAAATAAAATTGTCCGTTCATTTCTTGAGTTTGAAGTCCCCATTTTCATTTAAGAAAGTTGGAGTGACAATGTTCGTTAGATTGCCAGTCAACTAAAGATTGCCGGTTCAGTCTGTACTAGTTTCCCTTTATTTGTTTGAAGGCTCTAAGGTCTGGAATTTCCAGTAGACTTTGAAAAGTTAATATTTTTTATATCCTCATAATTGTGGAAGATTATAGTCTATTCAACATACCCGTTAGGTGGCGCTAAGGCGGACTTACATAACTTCAAGTCATATTGAAAATATATATTTCTTATGTCGAGACGAGGGTTTATAGCTAATCCAGGATTCGATAGATGGCACTGTATGGATCTTAATGATCATGTAACGTTTGAACGACTTGACCGATTGACTTCGTATTTACATAATTTATTCATTTTGTCGAGACGATGGGTTATATAAAAAATACATATTTTTTCCTAAACAAGTGCCACTAATATAAAGTGAGCTCCTATTCAGTTATAATCATATAATTTTATCGTCTTTGAGCTTTGTTTAAATATTAGGCATCTCAGGTGACATGATCAATATACAAATTAATATGAGAAACCCGCTTATTGACGTTTCTGAAAATGTGGTACTTTGTCTTAGATCTTTTTTTAATATATATTATTATTATTAAATTATATATAAATATAATTTATTTTGTTTAACCTAACCTAAAAAATATATGTGATTGGTTTCCACGCTATATCGGGTTGAAGCCGCGGGTAATAGCTTGTCTCCTATAAGTTTTTTCTTTTGAAGTTTTCCAAAAATTCATCGTTTCTGATATTACGATGAGAGTCTAGGTGTCAGCTTGTTATAATAAACATCGTATTCTTCTAATAAGTTACAGTAGGGGTAAAAGACTTATCGGTTTATAGTTTGCAAGTTTCGTCTTATTTCTCTTTTTTGTAGTAATATCATAATTGAATTATTCCTGGCCTTTGGGATTTCTTTCTTTGATAGGCACGCTTTGAAAGATCGCTTGAATGTACAAGTAATTGGATATTGAAAAAGACAACTAATTTCCAGACGGAAGCAGAGTAGAGATGTTAAACGAGAAAGAGGAAAACAAAAGAAGATAAAGAGAAGAAAAAAAGAGAAATGGGATAAGGAATAAAAGAAGACCTAAGGATAAGAAAATGAGGGAGGATGGGATGAAGGAACGATGAAAACAGGAAAAAGAAGGAAAAAAGAAAAGCTACAAATTGGAGGCAAAGAAGTTGTGAAAAGAGGATGAGAAATCGGGACAACAACAGGAGAAGATCAGACCAAGAAAGCAGAAAAACAAAGAGGGAACGGGTAGACGAAGAGAGGAGAGACACAAAAACAGGGAAGAAGGAAAAGAAGATAAGAAGGGAAGTTTAGCTGAAAGGGAGAAGGAATAAATAAGGAGGAAAAGGAGCACAGAAGCGTAGGATGAGGTAAGAAAGGGAGTAGAAAATATGGGGCGAAACAAGGACTGTGATTAAAGAAGTGATGACGAGAGGAGAAATAGCCTTGGCGGGCAGTGGAGAAACGAAAAGGAGAACATCAAGCAATATGGAGAAGAAAACGATATGAGAGGAGTCGATTAAGAGAAGACAAAACCATCGGGAAAAGTGGATAGTAAGACAGCTAAAGAAGAATTCAAGACGAGTGGAGAGGGGTATGACAAAAACAAAACTAACATAAAAAGAGATTCGGAAGAATAAGAAAATGCTTGTTTGAAGCAGGAAATACGCAGAAGAGAAAAAGGAACATAAAAAAAAGTATTTGTGAAAATAGAGGGTACATCAGTATAATTAGATGAGGTTTTAGTGATTAAGATGTGACAAGTAATAAAAATTATGGGACGTTATGTTATACTTTATTATTCATGGCATGAAAGTATAGTAGGACAATTTTGAAAACTTCTGTTGTATGTTGTTCACTGAACTCTTGTGGAAGCGTTCAACTCCAAGTCTAGTTAATCGCTATGGGTATTATCTATGCGTTACTGCTTGAGATGCACAATTTTTATGTTTTTCAATAACTTTAACAATCACAACACAACAATAATTTCAAAATTATTTTCGTATAAGTAAAATTTGGAAAATTTAAGATTTCTGAAAGTAATAAGTTTATAGATAACTAGCATTCACCAGCGGATGCGCTTGCCTTTAAGCCCTTAAAAAAAATTCAAAGATCATCACATTCGAATAGAACTGAATCAATGTGATTCAGTATTTAAAAATTACTACATACAATAAGGTTTCAAAAGCTAAACAGAGTAAAAATTAAAAGCAGTAAGTAATATATAAAACAGTAAACTACCACCTAACGTCAAAAATTGAAATGGTTTTAGTATTGATTATAACTGCCAGAACAAAACAACATGAAATGTAGAAAAAATCCGAACAGCTGAAGCTATAGTTAATAAGTTGTTAATTTGACCGTCGGTAATACAGCACCTAGGGTTTGAACTTTATTGGCTTTAAAGTTGCTAGATTTTCAAATTTTTTGACATACAATCATGTCTGCCTAAATATGTTTTACCCTCCGTAAAAATACTTTTTTAATAGGTATCCTATGTCCTTTCTAATACCCTTAAGAATATTTGTACAAAGTTTCATGATAATCAGTTGAGTAGTTTTGGTCTAAAAGAGTAACAAACAAACTTACATTCACATTTATAATATTAGTAGGGATAAACAATTTTACTGCGCGAGACATTTGAATATGTAAAATACCAAACCAAATTTAGGATATGACAGCAGTTTATAAATATAATACTATGTTCCTAATAACAATGGGAGACATCGAATATTAATCGTTTTATCTTGATTCGCTTATCTAGTAAATGTCGAGCTTTTAGAACTCCATTGTTGTGTTAATTCAGTCGTAAAATCAAATACGTTCCTGAAATTAACTTTTTTATACCCTAGATGACTAGAAAGAATCTTTTGTTAAACTTCGACCATTACAGAGGCTTTATGCCAAAGCCTGGCACTTCCTGCCCGGCGTATACGTGAAAACCTCCTTTCAATTTTTTGCCTTAAAACGAACCGAAGACAATGACAACAAAAACTTCCATGGATTGCAAAGCGCTTGTACGATATAAACTTGGATGAATACTCTTATCTCCATCAAAGACTTCGATACGGTGGGACACTTCGTCGTTCCGCGCGTCATGTCCTGAACGTGAAAAGTATCAAAGAATAGGGGACGCATAAATAAGTTCCTCATTTCGTGAGTCATATTCATCGGGGATGGACACCTCCTTACCCGCCCATACTAATTATTAAGAGTGTGTGAGAGATATGGCATAAACGTGTAAAATGAGGCACTAAAGGGAAATAGAAGCGTGAGTACTACGTCACCATGGCAACATCGACCTGCCACGACCGTCCGGGCTTCCTCGTGTGCACTTGTGCCGGTCTGGCACAGTGTCGTAGGTCGAAAGTTTGTACACTTCGGAAAAAGATGCTTCGAAATCGATAGCAATTGTATTACTGCCTGAAGAAGGAGAAATTACCCGGATTCTTTCGATATGTTTCTCCTTTTTTAAGTCAGGAAAGAACACACAACCCCCAAGAGAACCGAGGGGAACTTAACACAATTATCGTTGCTGGTTTGTCTCAGTAAATCGGCAAACGTATGTGTTGATTTCATTTCAGTTGTTTCGTTTCGAATTTGTTATGGTAAGAAATTCGTTACAAAGTATGATACATTTTGATAACCCATTACAATTATTGTAGGCCCAGCATAAATTCGAAATGTTATGTCACAGTTAGGATACAACCCTTATGTTTGTTTATTTATAAGCAGAAGTAGTGTAAAATAAAATTGAAACTGCTACTCATTGTAAAATTCATAATAATACCTTAAATGTTGCTTAATGCTATAAGAGTTATAGCAAAATCTCTTATAGCTGATGTCATATATTATTGGTCCAACTTTTTGAACATTCTCTGTAGTTGTTATTATCAGGTTGATGTAGTTTTTTAAAAGCATGTTCTATATCGTACGCAAACAGATTTGCGAAATAATGTATCCTTGTGTTCTTTCTTGTTAAAAGCTTATGTAGGCTGTGCATTAATGCTGGAAATGTTGTGTCACAGTTAGGGTACAAAACATGTGTTTATTTATCTATTAGCAGAAGTAGTGTAAAATTATACGGGACATGTAACTGATCCTAAAATGGTACTTATTACTAATTTCATATGTTATTGGTTCAGCTTTGGGAACATTCTCTGCAGTTCTGACGATGATGATGTGTTGCTGGCTAGCCAAACACCCAACGACTGGCAAATTAAATAACTCCACAAAGCCGCAGACGGGTACTCTATCGAATATTTATAATCTCATGCATTTTGTTTCATCGTCTTCTTCAGCAAGTTGCTCTTTGCTATTGTACTGGCGGTATCTAATCTTATTTTTCTTCGTATATATGTTTTTAGTACCATACTTTTCCTGGCTGTACTGGATAATTAAACTGTCACCGCCTCCCCACCTTCAATGATCCGTATTTAATACGGCCATACATCAGGGTTTGATACAATGAGGTCGGGACAATAAACCCTATATAGCTCTGGCATAAATGCTGATTTTATATGTTATTGTGCAGGTTTGTATCATTCTCTGAAGTTGTTATTAACTTGTTGATGTAGTTTTTTTTGAAAAAAATCTCCTATAACATACCCAAACAATTTTGCGAGAGAATATGCTCTTGCCTTATTTCTTGTTCAAAGGTTAATACAATAGGGTTCGCACAATGAAGCCAATGTAGGTTTGACTTAAATTCTAGAAAGGTTGTCTTACAGTTGAGGCACAAAACATTGTGTTTATTTATCTGTTAGCAGAAGTACTATAAAATAAAACTGAAACTGTTACTCATCAAAAAAAAAAACATACAAATGCCTTAAATGTTACTTGTTGCTACAAAAGAGATAGATACAACTCTTATTAGTTGCTTTCATTATTGCTCCAGCTTTGTGGACATTCTCTGCAGTTATTATCTTGTTGATCTAGTTTGTTTTGACAGAATCTTCTATAACATACCCAAATAGTTTTGCTAGAGAATATACTCGTGCTAGGGCTATTTCTTGTTCAAAGGTTAATACAATAGGGTTGGTACACTGAAGCCTATGTAGGTTTGGCTTAAATGCTGGAAAGGTTGTGTCGCAGTTGGGGTACAACACATTGTGCTTGTTTATCTATAAACAGAAGTCCTGTAAAATAAAACTGAAAGAGTTACTCATCCTAAAAAACATACCTAAAATGTTATTTGTTGCTATAAAGGAGTGGATTTCATGTGTTATTGCTCCAGCTTTGTGAACATTCTCTGCAGTTGTTATTATCTTCTTGATCTAGTTTTTTTTACAGAATCTTCTATAACATACCCAAATGGTTTTGGTAGAGAATATACTCGTGCCCTATTTCATGTTCAAACGTTAATACAATAGCGTTGGCACAATGAAGCCTATGTAGGTTTGGCTTAAATTCTGGAAAGGTTGTCTCACAGTTGAGGCATAAAATATTGTGTTTGTTTATCTATAAGCAAAAGTACTGTAAAATAAAACTGAAACTGTTACTCATCCAAGAAACCATACAAATGCCTAAAATGTTACTTGTTGCTATAAAAGAGTTGATTTCATGTGTTATTGCTCCAGCTTTGTGGACATTCTCTGCAGTTATTATCTTGTTGATCTAGTTTGTTTTGACAGAATCTTCTATAACATACCCAAATAGTTTTGCTAGAGAATATACTCGTGCTAGGGCTATTTCTTGTTCAAAGGTTAATACAATAGGGTTGGTACACTGAAGCCTATGTAGGTTTGGCTTAAATGCTGGAAAGGTTGTGTCACAGTTGGGGTACAACACATTGTGCTTGTTTATCTATAAACAGAAGTCCTGTAAAATAAAACTGAAAGAGTTACTCATCCAAAAAAACATACCTAAAATGTTATTTGTTGCTATAAAGGAGTGGATTTCATGTGTTATTGCTCCAGCTTTGTGAACATTCTCTGCAGTTGTTAGTATCTTCTTGATCTAGTTTTTTTACAGAATCTTCTATAACATACCCAAATGGTTTTGCTAGAGAATATACTCGTGCCCTATTTCATGTTCAAACGTTAATACAATAGGGTTGGCACAATGAAGCCTATGTAGGTTTGGCTTAAATTCTGGAAAGGTTGTCTCACAGCTGAGGCATAAAATATTGTGTTTGTTTATCTATAAGCAAAAGTACTGTAAAATAAAACTGAAACTGTTACTCATCCAAGAAACCATACATGCTATAAAAGAGTTGATTTCATGTGTTATTGCTCGAGCGTTGTGAACATTCTCTGCAGTTGTTATTATCTTGTTGATCTAGTTTTTTTTTGACTGAATCTTCTGTAACATACCCAAATAGTTTTGCGAGACTTCTTGTTCAAATGTTAATACAGTAGGGTTGGCACAATAAAGCCTATGTAGATTTGGCTTACATGCTGGAAAGATTGTGTCACAGTTGGGGTATAAAACATTGTGTTTGTTTATCTATAAACAGAAGTAGTGTGAAATAAAACTGAAACTGTTACTCATCCAAAAAAACATTCAAATGCCTAAAAAGTTACTTATTCCTATAAAAGAAATAGCTACATCTCTTACAGTTGGTTTCATAAGTATTGGTCCAGTTTTGTAAACATTCTCTACAGTTATAATGTTGGTCTAGTTTTTTGAAAGAATCTTCTATGCATACAGTTTTGCGACAAAATATATCCTTACGTTATTCCTTGTTCTGTCACAATTTGTTAGCTGTTTACCTGTATGTTTACAGTTGTTCTTACAAATGTGTTCAAGGAGTATATGCAGCTACTGATATACGGTTTTGAACGTGAATATTGAAAATTTAATCTACTCGAAAATCCGGATAACGATAGAGAGACAGATGATAAAAATATTAAAGAAAAATTGGAAAAAGAGAAAGTAAATAAGAAATAAGACCAAGGTAGTCGATTTAATGTTCGGAAAAATACCCTTGAAATGGCAATGGTCAAGTTATTTGGTAAATCCAAAGGACATTAAGTGCTCAACAAAAATCACTCAAACATGCTGTCACCACAGACGAGATTAAACAGCATCCACCCTCCCTCGTTGTTAAAAAAAATAACGAATTAACTAACTAAATCAGCAAAAATTTAAACTTTGATTCAATCTCAAAATTATGACTTCTCAATTCAATATATCAATATTTTGTTCAAGTATAAGCAAAATAAGCAAATTAAAGCCATTAGAGTCGATAATAAATTTTCTACATCAGTGTGTAACGATGATGGTGTACTTACATTCAATAGTTTACATTTATAATAAAATTATTAATTTAAAAAATAATTTTAAAACAAGTTTTATTCAATATTTCCAATATACTAAAATAATTATATCCATAAAGATATGGTCGGGCAATGCTGAACATCACTTATGTAAGTAAATATAATAAAGTAAATCAAAAGCACGGCCATACGTCAGGGTGTGATTTTAAAGTTTTCCATCTCCTATACGAGTTGCAGTTCAATGTGTATTATGGCCTTTTCATCCCACTAAGCAGTAATGAATCACTTGTTAGTCCCATCCTTAACGCTAATACAAAAATTGTATAATAGCGTTATTTGGTTATAGTGATGTCATTTTGTTTTTCGTGTTCTCTGAACAAACCCTTTTATTTGATACCCATATATTGATTAGAAAATTTTGTCCGCAATGTTGGCGTGCCCAAAATATTAAATTTATACAACATCTGATGATTGTTTCGGTCATTCCTTGGTGAAAATTCATATTTTAATTATATTAAAACACTAACCACTGTGGTAATTTTCACAATTTTATTATTTTCTTGACAAAGGCTTCGTCAGAGCGAAACAATTGTCAAGAAAATAATAGATTTGTGAAAATACAACATCATTTTATTGTCTGTATTCAACTCAGTAAATTCTTTCATGTCTTACCCATACCGTCGGAATACATTTAAAATATTGGTCCATCATTTTGAGGAGGTCGCCATATTGAATTTAGGATTATGTCACTAAACTAATAATGCATTGTCATCCAAATCCAAAGTGTGTGCAAAATTTTACCTCAATTGCTCGGGGCAAATTTAAAATTCATTCCAAAATTTGACCCACACATAATAGCAATCCAAGTTCAATAAAAATAGGTGACAGTTGTAATTCTATTCCCGTTTCCATCCAATCAATGTGTTATGTTAAGGAGAACCACGAATTTCCCAGAGCCAAAAGCAATGTGAAATCTAGATGAGTGTTTCTCTCATTGATTAGTCTAAGTATCCGAACAGGATAGTAAGGACAATTAAGGAAGTAATACTTGTCACCAACGCAAGGAAACACATTCTGGCTGGTAATTTGATTACTAAAGTTCTCCAACAACTCAAAGGAACTAAATAATGTTATCGAACCTGGAATATTCTAAAGTGATGTTATTTCTAATTCTGGCAAGATAGTCGAAGCTAACAATTAATCGAGTATATCAACTACACATTAATTTCATATATGAAGAGGAAAATGAAATTAATTGCAAAGGGATGACACAAAATATTCTTCGCCCTAGTACTAGTTGAATTATGTTGATATGTCAAATAATGTACTAAAATAAGGGTATATGGGAAAAATAGAGCATTATCTGTAGCCTAGAGAATCATATTTCATAATAATTACAACTCTATGTCCTAGTAAATAAAACATAGTATTCAAATCCTGAAATTGAATTTTCTCAGTAATGAACTTGAAATACTGACATTATTAACAATCAATAGAAAATTAATGTAATAGTAATGAGAATATTATGATAATAATTTTTTAAAATTTAATTTGAATGGTGCTTGGTTTTCTAACTAACGGGTGTATTCATAGTTCGGTCTTAAGTTGGTGCGTATGTCTTCACAAAGCATGGGCGGATCCAAGGGGGGCGATGGGGCGATCGCCCCTCAACAAGAGTCTCAAAGTTAGTAAATTTAATTTTAACACGAGGTAATCTTAACCCGAAGCGCTTAGGAAAAGGTAACTTCTATGGGCTTAAACCCCACAAATGCTATTTTCACTATAGTAGCCCAAGAAATGTGGGTTTAAAATTATATGTAGGTAACTTTAGTACAGGATCGCCCCCACCGAAGCCATTAAATCGCCCCCCCCCCCCCCGAGACAGAAATCGCCCGCCCCCCGGAATCACGTGTCTGGATCCGCCCATGTCATAAAGACTGCCTAATCGGTATTAAGTCAGGATTTATTCATACATAGACCTTAAGATGAACTTTGGTAACACGGAAGTTTTAAGAATGATCTTATTTTATGTAAGGCTAGCTTTATTAAGACAAAAATAAAATAGACAGGGAAAAGCCCGTAAGAGCATTTCAGCTCCACTGCTGAGTTAGGCCAAATGTAAGCCTTTCAAGAAAATTCGAAATCGGTGCCAACATTCAAATTAGAAAATAATTCAGTTTAAATGAAAATGCACCTTATTTATTTTTTGTTGATCTCAAACAAAGAAAATGGAACATTAATACATATAAATATAAACTAACATAATGTTAGCAAATTCTCTCCATTGCTTTCCTTAAACTAAACAATAAAATGCTATTTTCATCATTTTTTTTTCAATCATGTTACTACGTAAATTTTAGTCCTGTGTTTAATATTGTATAAATATATGTTACGTCCAACATCATGAGATCAGGGCATTTTTATATATCACTAATTTTCCTTGCAAGTAAGATTGCTTACACGAAAAAACTATTTTTGAAACTGTTAGTTGTGATTCTGTCGTAGCAGCACCCAAAATGAGTTGTTTTTTGGCTATTATTAAAACATATGTTTATTTAAAGTCAGTTTTTAACTGTAAATAAGAAGTATATTGCAATCTTTTTTGTAATTACCTGAAAACTTGCAGTTCCATAAAATCGCAAACTTATTAATAACCGAAACACTGGTGAAATTGGTAATCTTCGGTTGTTTATTTTACCAAATTCTGTTTTATTAATGACAATATTCCGAATTTAACTCGGTCCTTGTTAAATCTGTAGCGTTTTTTAATTCGATTTCTCAATAAAAGTCAAAAAGATCTTGCTTATCTTCAATGTAGCGTTTAGGAGTAAGTGTTATTATACCATCGTCGTCGAAAATCTATGTATCAATATTATAGATTATAGACAATATTAATATCATATAACCCCAAAAAATCCATTATTTCTAATACTTTTTATAATACCAATAAATTTAAGACTGTCTCAAGTAACTCAAATTTTGACATACGAAAGAACTCTCTTTTTTAATGAAAAGTAAGGTTAAGTTCTGTTTATAAGAGTATCTTATTTGACTATGAATACATGACTTATTTTTTCATGTAAGTCACGTCCTAAGCTACGTTTATGAATATATAACATAACAGATACGTCTTAGCCAAGATCGGATTATCAAGTTTTTCTCAAGATAACGGTCTATGAATGTAAACGGTTGCTTAAACTTATGCTTAAGCCGAACTTACATTTAAGATCGGACTATGAATAACGGCCTAAGACTCTGTGGGCTCCTCCCGAATTGTAAATTCCTATATGTTTCTCAATGTAGAAACGAAGCAGATCTTGATTGCAAAAAAGACACACACCCACATGTACGGGCAACAAATATACAATTTTTGGGGTTCCAGTCTCGAGAACACCAAACCCGACTAAATTGAAACTTTCAGGTAAGCCTTCAATGTTAACCCCATACCCCATTTCCATATTTACTTTAAGCCATGATGCCTAGAAAATATTATTTGAGCACCATTTTTTATATATATACATGGGAAAAATATTCGTTTATTCATGTCGTGTCGTAGTTACTTTTTTCTCAAAATAAATACATAGCGTCAAAAGCAGACTTTTGTTTGTAGGTCATGTTGTTCCACAAATATCGAAGTTATTTTATTATCAGCGCTGATGTTAATGACACTTGTTTAGTATAAAATGTTTATATTGGCTAATACCTGTACAACACCTATATTTGCATACCCATATAAATACCCTGAATTCAGCTCCATTCCCAAATCCTAACACCCCAACATCATCAGTACAGTTAGTTTGATTTAACTTATTGTTCAGTTTGTTGTCTATTGAACAAGAAATGCCTGTTGAAACTGATCTTCGCACTCAACAGGAGAACTTCAACTGCGATTTAATAGAATTCTTGCCATTGTCATGTTAATATAATGGTGCACGTCTATCACTTTGTAGCCTTTGTGCATTTCGTTGGGTGGTTTAATTAAATTTACTTTTGTTTAGTTTCTCCTAGGTATTGCAATAATGTTCTAGAGAATTGTGTGGCTTGAGTGGAACGTGTAACGAAATCAGACACGATTGTTTTTATTTTGGTAGTTAACAACTTTAAAGTCTAATGTTGATGGAAATTTGTGAATTTTAAACTGAAACTCAGTTCACTATTCGTTTACTATGATTACTTTATTAGGTACATCTTAATATTATGTAAATATTTTTACTGCAATATCTGAAAATGTGCAATTGTTCATTACAAAAATCGTGTATTTTGCATTGACGATTACGAATTTTTGCCTTTAATTTATTGAATACTCTCTTCGAGGTGTCATTCCTTTGTACGCAAGACAATATATATTATATATAAATATAATATATATTGTTTCTGGTCGGGAACCTTCATCAGTTGCGCTTCCCACAATTGAATGTCCTCTCGAACACTTCTTTATGTATTTGATGCATTTCGTAAAATTTGAAGACGCGACATTCTGTCCTAGGAGTTAAGGGAGAACAGTAATTACACGGAACGGCTCCAGATTCGGAACCTCTGTGTACTGATTCTCTTGAAAATCCTAGATGTCGGTCTTACATCTCGCGTCTTCAAATTTAACGAAATGCATCAAATGCATAAAGAAGTGTTCGAGAGGACATTCAATTGTGGGAAGCGCAACTGATGAAGGTTCCCGACCAGAAACAATATATATTATATTTATATATAATATATATTGTCTTGCGTACAAAGGAATGACACCTCGAAGAGAGTATTCAATATCTCTGACAGGTGAAGTAACCTGAAAATTTTACCGTGACATTCTGTCCTAAGAGTTAAGGGAGAACAGTAATTACACGGAACGGCTCCAGATTCGGAACCTCTGTGTACTGATTCTCTTGAAAATCCTAGATGTCGGTCTTACATCTCGCGTCTTCAAATTTAATTTATTGGTTTGTTGAAAAATAGTATCTTTTACGTTAATGAAACTATACAGTGCATCTACCTTAATATACTAAAATGCATAATTTATTTTTTAAAAAGAACTGATTTCAGCTGATAAATTCATCAGTTCGCTCTTGTTTGATAATGGCATAGCCTCTTGCCGAAACTAGTCACAGTAAAGAGAAAATAAAAACTGATATGAAAACTAAGTTAAATTCTGTTTTCTTTCATTATGAATATGCTCGAGTATCACAAAGTAACGTCTTCCGCAATCAATTTTCTAAAAATAGTTGATGATAACCTAGAAGAAATGAAAAGTACCAGTGGCGATTTGATGACGCCCTATTGTAGAACAGTATATATCAAAATCTTGTTCATTTAACCTAACAAACCTAACAAAAAATACCTGATCTTTAATGTATGGATTATGTGAACCATTTTTTTGACAATTTTTCCTGTATCTCTAAAAATAACGTGGTGGGTGTATTCAAATGTTATCTACAAAACATCTGAGCTGATTTTATTAAATTTAGACTCGTTGAAAAGAGATGTTATAATGCTTGAAGTTTTGTTAGTCTCACGTGTCACCGATAGAGGGCTTTTTTCAAGATAAAACAAGCTTGCGAAACGGCATCTCAATATCTTCAAGGTTTTAGCGCTTTCTGGAAAATAACACAAGTCACGAAATTTCTGCATAAAAGGCACACTTCTAAAAAGTAAAATTATAATGTTTGACAATATTCTATTATTTCATTTATGACGCAACTAATAGAATTTAATTTGATAATATAAAGGGTAGAATAGAAACTTCTAGAGATAATATAGTAATAAAGTTCCTTTCAAATTTGAAGAATTTAAATGGGGGTGATCTTTAGAATTTTATGTGGCCCTCCTAGGTGCGGCTTTGTTAAAAGATAGGGCATTCACCAAAAATGAGATTAAAGAATATTGTTGATTCAGTGATTCCATTAAAATCATAAGGGAAAACCTAGGAACGCTACATAAAATGCTGAAGATTACCTGTTTTAAATTCATTAAATTTGTGACGAATTTTATTATTATATGTAGTTTCTGTGCTACCCTGTATATTATCAAATTATATTCTCTTAGTTACGTCATAAGTCAAATAATAGATATTGTTAAACATTTTAATTTTACATTTTATAATTGTGTCTTTTCTCATAATTTCTTTGCCATTTACAACGAAGACTGATCTAGACCCTGAAACATTTGGAAATATACAGAAATTTCGTGACATGTGGTGTTACTTCCGAGAAAGAGCTTAAACATTGAAAATCTATGCCATAAATAACCTTCAGAAAACAACTCGATATCATTTACGTAACCTACAATTTTGGCCAAAGAAACTTTTTTTATTTTCTTTTCTGCAATGCTGCAGCTTCAACTTCGGCTCTCGGTATGTTACGTATTGAATTACGAATTCGGTTTTTCATATCTACTCTGGTTGCAAGTCCGATACAACTATGTCCTTTAACAGCCCCCAATAACAAAATTCCAGACAAGTTCGGTCTGGTGATCGCGAAGGACACGGAAACAGATTTTCATTTCCAATTCACCGCTGTTATTATCATGCCTAACATCGAATGGCAATAGTCCAACCTCCAACCAAAGTGTATTCTAAAAGTAATTTAAAACAATCGTTAAAAATATTTTAAACCGTTTTTCGTGATATTCCCAACTCAAGGGATATTACTCTTGTGCTAACATGAGGATTTCCTTCAATATATCCCAGTACAGTAATTGTGTTTTTCCAACTATTTGCCATTGACGAAAACTAACATGGGCTCGTAAGCTCGCCACTAATCTGTGAAAATTCCGAAGACATTCTAAATAAGTTGCAAGCATATCAACAGCTTCATCGGTAGTGACGCTAAACTATTGAAAACGATTTGAGGCTGCAGCAATGCATAGAGCCTGATGGTCAGCATTTCGAGGATTTACGGGGGCATTAAAAACCTTTATATTTTAAATCTGTTTTAGAGCAACAATTTATAAAAAGAATTCCAGAAAAATTAATTTAAAAAATAAAAATTTAAGGAATTTTCCTATAAAATTTTCTTTAATAAATTTTAGGTTAGGAACAAGATATTGAGATGCGGTTTCTGCGAGCTTGTTTGGCATCCTTTGGCCACTTTTTATTGAAAAAAATCCATTTATTTTTTTTCAGAAAATGAACAGTTTCTGTCGGAATATCGAAAAAATGCGCCGACATTTAAAACTAACAAAACTTCATATATTATAACATTTGTAGCTCTTTTCAACTAGGCCAAGTTTGTTAAAATCGGCTCTAAAATTTGCAACTTTTATCCATATTATGGTGTTTGCATCTCTTACCACTTTTTAGTTAGCAATGTCTTCATATGTGAGTATACTAATGCTCCTAATTTTTTTTTCAGATGTTCAAATTATTTGTATCAACGAAATTTTCCTGATGGCTTAAGCAAAGCAATTTGAGAACTAAGGCTCTTGCATTCCGAACCTTGAAAACTAGAACCTTCCTTCCGTGTAATGCGAAAATAACGATATGTATTTCTCGGCTCAACGAGCTTCTGCATATCGTCGGAATGTAATACCGTTGAACATATCGTTAATGAAGGAATCACTTTCCCAACTCGTTAGGTGTTTATGTCGGTGCAGTTCTAGTGTCTAATGAACACATTAAGAACGTGTTACTGTTTTCGTTGCATTCAAATTAAAGTTTGTCTTGAAATTAATTTATAATTTACTCGTAATTCTGTAAACTGTTTTCAAGAAATATCCTGTCAATATTTTAATTAAAACCACAATATTGGTCTATTCGAAGAAATAGCATTCATTATGTATAATGTTAACAATTTTAATATATTCTATGCATTAATAAATACTATTTCAAATTCAATTTAGTAAACTTCATTAATGTCAAATTGTAATTTACAAAAATTTTCATTACGAATCCTTTTATTTTTTAAATTGTTCATTTGACCTCGAAACGTTTAAACTTTTTGAAATATACAGTCTTTCAAGTTTATGTGGTGATATTCCCAAAGAACTCAGAAAAAATAAAAACCAAAGGTGCCACAATTATCGTTCAGAAAACAGCATATAAGCAGTTGCATATACTGAGGAGTTAGAATATAGAGTGGAGTGGACAGAAATTGTAGTTATATAGCTTAGTTAGAAAAAAGCTAGAAAGATTTTTTTTATCGTGAAACCAACAAGCAGTTGATTACATATGATAGTTGAAAGCTAAGGTGGAGTAGAACATATTTTATACAAGTAGTTTTAAAAATGATAAAAGAATGTTATACCTATAGGGTAGCTTAGTTACAAATACAGAATTGTTGGGGTATATGGTAGAGTGGAATTATAGTTTAACAAGGTGGTTCAAAAAATGTTAATTGGGTGGCTTTTAGCAGATGCGTATACAGGGTGGTGACGTATATGTTGGCGTATAATTATAGTCATGCAGCTTGTTTTAAAAATATTGGAAGAAAAATGCTATATTTGTAGCCCATAAGCAGTTGCAATATAGGTTGGAGAATAATTGTAGTTAGCAAGGTAATTAAAAGAAAATTTAGAAAAAGCAATGTTTTATTGGCTACTCTGCAAGGTGTTGCATTTATACGATAGGTTGAAATATAGAGCGGAATAGAAATACTTTTATAGTAGGTGGTTAAAAAAATTATAGTGTGGTCCACAGGCAATCGCATATAGACAATGATTAGAAGATAAAGTATTATTTTTATACATGATGGTTGAAATATAAAGTGTTATTGTTATATAGGATGGTTCACAAAATTCGGTCCATAAGCATCAAGAAAGAGGTTAGTATATTATGAATGGAATTATTATAAAGATGCACAATAAACGTTAGAGAATTGAAATTAAACTGATGCATTTAGTCTCAGGTTAAATTTAAGTACATGCCTGTTAGCCAAATATTAAAATATTTATATTTAAAATTATATACTCTTCCAATTTTCATAGAATCTGCGTGATCCGTACCCTATAATAAAATCGTCAGGTGTCAGTTTTTTTTCAGTTTTATACAAGATTTGTCAAAAAATTGAATTTTGGCTAATAATAAAGTACCCCTGTTTTGTCTATAAAAAATTGTTATAAAACGAAGTTAGCAACAATTGAAACGTGCATCCAGTTACGCCATTATATCACCAAAAAGCACAAAATCAAAATCTTTTTAAAAAAATCATTGACTTCAATGCATAGTAACAATAATAACACTAAAATGGAATAAATAATTCAATTGGATATTTAAAACGAAAGATATTGTATTTCTATAAGACTGCGTTTGAAGTTGGTGCAATGTGCTAAATTCCCCGAAAATCCTAGATGTCGGTCTTTACATATCGCGTCTTCAATATTAACGATATGTATCAAATACATAACATAGTGTTCGAGAGGACATTCAATTGTGGAAAGCGCAACTGATGAAGGTTCCCTAACCAGAAACAATATATATTGTATACATATATTGTCTTGCGTACAAAAGAATGACATCTCGAAGAGAGTATTCAATACCTCTGACAGGTGAAGTTAACCTGAAAATTTCATCGTGACATTCTAACCTATGAGTTACGGGTAACAGCAATTACATGGAACGGCTCCAGATTCGGAACCTCTTTGTGCTAAATTCCCCGAAAATCCTAAATGTCAGTCTTTACATCTCGCGTCTTCACAAATAGACAAATTAAAGCGTTAAGCATTTTGTGGAAATTTTATCTATTATTCACATAAGTTGAAAATTTAATGGTTTTTATTGACTATCATTATTCTCTTACAAATATTGTTATTAATAAAGAAGTTCCAAGTTATATAAAAATAAACAATAGTTTGAACTAGTGCTGCAGTTTGTTGTTGTCACCATGTATATACCTATTAGTGGCATTCCTCATTGCTTACTGTTTCTAGTCGCATAGTGTCCTACCTAAAATTATATTGTAAAAGTTACTCTGGTAATTACAGGTCAAAATGATAAATACTGTTAACATTGTTCAACATTAGGCATTATTCAGTAAAATTGTAGTAAAAGGGTCGTACAAATATTGTAAAAACATACAAGGTTGCAGTATATAAACTATACCGATAAATTTCTCTCACATTTTAACATTTTTTTTCTCTTTCAGGTAAGTTCCTGTCAACTCTTCACACTTGGTAGCTTTAGTAAGTAATACTAAACTCGCAATTAATTACCTGAACCCATTTCTTTCTTAAAGTTATGTTACTCCAACTTTCTTCTTTCTAGTACAAGTATTCACTTTAATAATAAGGTGTAAATTTTTCCTAATTCAAATTGGCATTACAGAATATAGAATCATTTTGCATTTTTGTTAATGAAACAACTTGCATGAATCGTTTCAATCGATCGATCAATTCAAATGACTGTAAAAATACTTTGAAAATTTGTCATATAGAAATTTTTCTACAATTATCACTGAAAAGAACCAGTAAATTTCGGATTTGTGGCTCCATCTTTTTACTTTTATTTATAAATCAATAGAGTAATTATGATTATTACATTCTAAGCAATTATCAAACATATGAAACTGCTCCATTTGAAATAATTTGTATGGAATGCGAGAAAAACCGTAACAAATATGGTCATGAAATTTATGTATTCTGGTCCAGACACACTAAAAGCATAAGACAATAATACAAGTCGTTTTCAACAATAAATATGAGATTTGTTCTTGAATTGCTATTGTATAAGTAAGCATATTACTGAAAGTTGTATCTCAAGGCAGTTATCATCTGCTCGCAATATGCTTTATCAGTACTTTACTTTCCGTCATGCACGTTTCACTTTTTGTCACTGTCGTTGAATTCCAGTTCACTAGCCCCCATGGAGACGCCGTGCAAATCCTTAACATAACAGATTAAAGTTAAATTAACAATATAACAAACAAATTATCAAACAACAATATTTAATTTTTTATGAGGAATCAAATTAGTGTATTCCACAACAAAATTTCAATTATTATTTAAAAATAATCACGTTATTGAACTCACATGGATTTGATAAGATCAAATCAATTTTCCAAAGACGTTATCAAACAACAATTTTCATAAGACTTATGGATCGGCCAGCACCGAACCGCCACAGACAATTTATCGAATCTTGAAGATCAGTGCGTTTGAAATTATTAAAAATGTATCTAATATTTAAATTAATGATGACCGTTTATATATATATATATATATATATATATATATATATATATATATATATATATATATATATATATATATACATAATGACTATAACTATACAGTGACGGGCAAATGTGTGGAACCAAGTAAATATTTCTGGAATTATTAGAGATATCAAAATGAAATTTGGAAGGTGGATACTGCAGTAGATTGCCTATCTGTTTCCAAATTTTTTACAATTTTGAACTTCCTCTTTTACCGGAAGTAATGTCGATTTTAAAATTTGCAATGAAATACCATGTATAGTGTTTTAGTTTTTGATGAAACATTTTATTGCGAATACAAAAATATCAGGTTTGATATTGTTTACTTCAATACCTACCGAGATATTAACACAAAAGTAACTAAGGAAAGGAAAAATTCGATGGTAGCTAAACACGGTTCAGATTTCATTTACGCCCGATATAAACAAACCGCTCGGTAAGGATTTGTATTTCTATTGGAAAATCGGTGGCATTATACCGTCACAGCCAACAGCACTGCTTGTTCCATAATCGAATACACGTGCGTTTGTTTAAATCAGGGGCAAATTAAATCTGAATCAAGTTTAGTAGTCCATGAAATTCATTGCAGAAGTGACAGTAGTTGTCAACATAAGTTATTAGTTTTTTTTATTTGAACGTAAAAAGATTGTATTGTTTTAATTTGATCGTAAAATGGCCGAATTAAGTGAAAGGGAAAGAATAGAAATATTAATGATGATTGGGTATGGGGAGAGGAAAAGGATGCATCAAGAAGTTTGTGACCTTTTTAACATTGTTTATCCAAATACACAAATATCCCGTCCAGTAGTGAAAGTGCAATTAATGAAGGTGTAGCCCAAAATGTTGCTATATGTTTGGAAGAAAATTCTCACTCAGTCAGACTCGACTTTGAAACGTTTGGTTTTTCTTTCAATATACAGCTTTTTATTTCGACTGTGGTGTTATTTCCCAAGAAAACATAAAAATGATCTTTTATTAGTTTTTCACTAGATATTTAACGCTACTTTTTATTTTCATTTGCTGGTTCTCTATATTTATATTTAATTTTATATGTACCTACACTAGTGACCTTGTTGGCATATGCTATGGTTGCGTTTTGTCTTTTATATTTTTATAGAACCCACGTATGATATGGTTACCATATTATCTTCATAACCTGAAGTTCTCTCAACTATCTATAATAGGAAATTGATAAAAATCATAAAAAAATTGAATCAAGAATCGATCGAGTTTTCAATGATTTCATTTTTCAATAAACCTTCATTATGCGCATGCGTCAACGTCCGTCAATTTTTTTGGACACGTTTATAACGTGAAAACGAGAATTTATATAATTTATTAAAGTTTTAATAGTTATAAACTTAAAGTGAAGTATCTGTATAACGATTTTAATTAACATATATAACATTTCATCAAAAAAACAGAGAATTTATTTGACTTTATTAGTTTTCCAAAGCCTTATATCGAATCTCGTCGAAAGCCTATTAGGTCAACGAAAAGAATAAACAGTTGAAACATTGTCTAAAATATGCTAAATGTGATTTATGAGTTAGAGATGTGCTGTAAGTGATGGTCGATTAAAAGTAATTGATTATGTAAATAAAGATATGTGTATGTGTTTAACTTGCTAAAAGATATATTATTAAATAAAACTAGTGTTAACCTTTTCAAAATCAGTTGCAAATAATGTGCTCGTGACAAGCCATTTGGATGCAAATTGAGTTTATTTAAATATTTATATACTGTAATTTATATTTTGTTTGTAGCAACTGTACAACCTTGTTGTACAGATTTCGTAAACATCTTATAAATTAACTTTCTTATATTTGTCAATCGAAAGATGAATATTACTAATGTTTTTTATTAATGATCAATATATTAATTACTTTAAACCTAATATAAGTATAAATGAAATAGATCAGCTTCATTTTCGCTTGTAGATGAAAATAACACTTTAACCATCATTGCAACTTAATACAATTATCTGGTTTAGTTGAAAAATGTACAAATAAAGTCCCACAAATTAATACTTCAGTTAATTTCCTTGATAATAAGGGTAATGATACTAGTTCCCCATGCATATTTGTAAAAAGTGCCTGAAACTTTCATATTCCCGCCTTTTTAATATACCGAACGTGCCTGTGCATTATAAAGGGTGAAAAGATCTATTAATATCTACTGCGCTCTAGCAGAAGAATATTCTTTAATTATATCTCCAACTTACCTCTTACTCCATATTTCTTTAATCTGTAGAAAACTAATTCGTGATTAACAGTCAATGTGAATATTCATATAACATTAGCAAATGTGTGGCTTTTAGCTTTTACTATCTGTTCGCTCATAAACTCCACCCACAAGGTAAATTTCATCAGAAATTAGTTACAGAAAGCACCGAAGCAATTAGAATACCGCAGGTAATATGTTTACCTTTGAGTAGAACAATGAAACAATTATGCAATTAACGCAATGGTTGTGGGTTGAACCGTATAATGGACAGTGATTTTGCATCATTCAACTAACCTTTAATCCTAACTTTCCTAAGTAAAACAGGGGAATCAAACCAATATGTTCCAGGGATATTTAGTAATTAAAGACAAATTCATTTAGAAAAGGACTGTATTTTTGAAAATGTTACATTTACATCTTTTTAACATAACCCGCACCAAAATTAATTCAATTGTCGAAAGGATAAACTTGATTCTTATACGTAATACAAAGAAGTCTTTATTTTGTTCCACACTGCCACATTGTGCTTTAATATTTTGAACACCTCAGAGACGATAAACCGGTTTCTACGTATTCCGCCTTAAATAGTCCAAACCAATGAATTCACGAAATCCGAAATATTTGGACAATTATATTGCCAGCTACCCCACCCCCCCCCCCTCTCAGCACTACAATAAAACAAATCGTCAACGCTGCCTGAAATTAAATAAGCAACCTGATTCGTTACATATTGTACTATTTTGTAACAGCCATGAGGTGTTGTTAACTTGTTGCTAATGACAAATTAGAATAAATATTGTTATATATTACCACACTAATAAGATATTAGTCGTCTAATTAATAATACAACTTTTTAACGATTATAACAACTTTTAACTTCGAAATACAATACAACACACAATTTACACTCTGACGTTTACTGTCAGCTATAAAACCAAACCTAGAGCATATACGTCACTAACTGTGCTGTTACTCAACCTTAGAACATATACTTCTGGAGGCACCCGGCAATGCGCAAGTCTCGTGGCAAGGCTAAAAAAAGAGCGGGGAATATAGAAAGCATCATGTTATCTCACTTGGAAGGTGGAAGCAGCCAATGTAATACATGTTAGACCTATTTCATTGGAAGCAGCTCCCAATCGAGTGAAATAGCTTCTAGCTCTCTCTATTGCCTCTCCTTTTAGTTCTGTCAAGAGATTTGTGCATTGCCCCCTGAAGTATAAACTCTAAGTATTCAACTGAACTTAACTTACTCTCAAAGAACACCAAATTATGTACTATTTGACGTTCAATAGTATTCGAGATTATTCTGTGGCACTAATGTAGATATCTGTAGTATGGAGGGTTGAATGAAGGAGTACAAACTTATATGGGAATAAAACTGAAAAAGTGTCCAGCGGACGCTTTCAAATAAGAAGTCAAGAATTGGCCAGGATGGCTCAAGTGTGACAACAGGGTATGTTAGGAAGTTAGCAATTGTCAATGGATTGAAATGCACAAATCCTACATTTAGAAGTGAAGTGGCTGAATAAGTGAAAATGATGTAATTATTTGTAAAAATCGTAAATATAACCTAGAAAATCTGTTATTTGAACTTCTCTTTGTAAATGGTTGTCTCCGTTTTTTGTAATCTCTGCAAGTGATATGAGTTTATAGTGTGTTGATTGTGATATAAATTAATAAGTGTGTGCCCCAGTTTTAACTTTTTATAAAACTCATTGATTTTATAGTTGTTAGTTTGTTATAAAACTTTTTTAATAGTTAAAGAATAGAAAAAAATTGTATATTTATAACATTTTTATACTTGATAACAAATAGATGTTGGTGAATTGATGTAAATAAAAATTATTTATTTTTGCATTCTTGTGTTTGTATTACATATTTATTTTGAAAAGTGTCCCTTTACAAAGTTGATGTTTCTACTTCCTTGTTCACCTCTCTCTGGATAAAAGGTAATTAACAGTTATTTTCATCATTGAATAAACTGTTATAGTTAAATTATCTCTTCTGTTATCATTATGGAACAAATTTCACTTGCATTTTATTCTAGAGTAGTTTCTTTTTCAAGGATTCTAACATTTTCACACATTGTTTTTCCATATATTTTTTTCTTGCCTAGTTGGGAAAATATCTTCAGAAGTTTGTTGAAGTTCTCGAGTTGGTGGACAATGCGATAATCAGCTTAGTAATTATGTAATAATGGGTTCTCCAGAGTTTAATTTATGTAGGGTATTTATCTTGAATCCTAAAAATGTTCAAATATTTTGCTTGAGAGTGATTTTTATCTATGTACAAGGTATTTCATTGACTTAACACTTTATTAATGTTAAATATAAATCTGGTTATTGAACTGTGATGGTTAAATTTGCATATTTTTGGATGTGAGTTCTTCACATTAACCCAATTTTATTCACGTAGGTTTGTTCGTAGAAAACTGATTTCTACGAACAAATTCCCCGGTCGTACCAGTGGCTCCCCCAAATTGAAACCATTTTGTGGATACTTTTTCTTACACAGAGTGTGTCCTCCTTTTACACAACCCTCCATAATCTGTAGGTCTTTCCCGAACTGGCAGTGACATCTAGTTCGTATATAGAGGGTCCTCCCTGGACTGCGTATATAACTATCCGTGACAATGTGTAGACGAAAAACCCAAGCATAGTCAACGTGTAACAGTTTGGTGTGATGAAGTAAGAGATGCCTTTATAGTAAATGGCAAGCGCTATCGCGTCATGTTACACCAATTTTATAGCCAGTTCTTACTGAGATTATTTATCGTATCAGCGGTTATTTAGGCATGATATCATTTGTTGGGTAGTTGACAATCGTACTAACATTTTTTAATTTTAAAATTATTAGGTACTTCTACAGAGACATTACTGAAAGAGTTGCAGGTTCATATGAGTGGATACAGAGGAAACATGACACGATTAGAAAAAGCTCAGTTTTGTAACTCTGGTCATTTAGGTAAGCTAAGAGAACTGGGGCGTATAACAAAACAATAGAGTTTCCTTATAAGTGACCTTCTAATCAGTGGCGGCTGGTGGGTTATGAAACTGGTGGTCCACTTTACTCGTCGAATATTGGTATTCAAAGATGCAACAAAACAAACCATAACTTTGCTAATACTGCATTTATTATTTATTGATTGTTATTAAAATATTCGTCGACTTTTTTCAAAAGCGAAATGTTCAATGATCTTTTTATTAAAGTCTGGCATTGATTGAATACATTTTTTTTCAATACTAAGCACAGAAAGAGCATTTAACCAGTTCTGAGACATCGTATTTCTAAGAAACGTTTTAATCCTTCACTCCAGTTTCCATCCAAATTGATTCCCCGCCATAAATAATGCAAGGAAAACAAAATAATGTATTGATGCGAACACATCCACACAACCATTTCTTTTTAATATAAATTTGACTTTTAAAACTTCGTGTAAATATTTTGTTTTTCATTTTGCACTCTTTTTTTCAATTAAGATATGGCCTATGTTGACCAGCCAATTGTATATCTAATTTGTTTTGAAACGATTTCTTATTGTTTTTAATATAGTCAATGTTAAAGTTGATACTCATTTTCACAGTTATGTAAATACACACACTCTGTATATCAAATATTCTTTCAAAGACTACCAGGACAAAAACATAGCAACCACTAATAAAATCACGTAAACAAAAATTTTTTACAGCTCTGTATAGGTGAGGTGTGCCATTTTTGGACTTACCTTCTCTTTAGTTATTTCATTTCACAACTATTCCACATAAATGATAGTAAACTATTATAAGTGACGAATTCTACACCCATCAGAGGCCTTATTAGAATTTTCACAAATTTAAACTTAATATTTGACAACGACCTCACTATTTACATAGAAGGTTTCCCCTATTCCTCGATGAATATTGCGTGCTCTAATCTTTGTTCCTGCTCCGCAATAATAAACTCACAGCTCACGTGATATAAAAGGGGGATTGACTCATTGACCTCCAGTCTCGGTTGTTATATAAATAAAATATTTCTAACTTCTATAACCTTATCCATTTAGCTGAATAAGAAATGTGATAGTAGATAAAAATATTCGCTGTTTGTGCTGTCGGAATCAGAATTTATCAAACTTCTAAAACTTATTTTTATAAAAAAACAAAAAACTGTAACGCTATTGAATTTAGGTAGTGCTGGGAACTTTCAGTAGAAAAATCTATTCTTTGCTGTCAATAAAGCTAATAGAAAGTATAGTTGATGCTATTGAGTAATACAATCTGTTCAATCTCTCCGTAAAACTTTAATGCGCTCGGTGAAAATGTACCCTTTCAGATGTTTTTAAAATATATACGTGGAGGTCACTGCAGTTTAAGGATAACTTGTGCAGAAATAAAGATTTACTATGACCACATTCATATTTCACTTACGAATTGAAAACTCAATTATAGTACAAAAAACAGTATTCTTGTTTATGTTATTTATTGCATTTGTTAATAATTAATAATCGATTATTAACACGTATCTAAAATTAATGTTCGGGGACAAATTAACGTTTAAAAGACTCATCTGCTTGTAGATGAATGTCATTACTTCAAAGACTCCATTCAAATATCAATGAGATCGCTTACACACAGATTACATTATAAAGCCGTCTTATAGCCGATAACCTCAGAGTAAATTTAAGTTTATAAATAGACTTATATTCTGGTACAAATGTAAGAATCTAATCTAATCTTATCTAAGTTGATAAACTCGTAAGTTTACAGAATAAATCTGAGAAATAATACAAACTTTTCAAGTTTTTTTATTTCCGCTTTTTACCTTACGTTTTCCGCTTTTGAAACGTCGCTGGAAAAACGAACTTTATAAACCTCCCAAACATTTATGTGTGTATACTCTCTTCGAGGTGTCATTCTTAGGAACGCAAGACAATATACATGATATAGATTGTTCCTGGTCGGGAATGTTCATCAGTTGCGCTTCCCACAATAGAATGTATTCTCGAACACTTCTTTATGTATTTGATACATACCAGTAAATTTGTAGACGCGAGATGTAAGACCGAAATCTAGGATTTTCGGGGAAACTAGCATAAAGAGGTTCCCAATCTGAAGCCTTTCCGTGTAATTGCTGTTCTCCCGCAACTCCTAGGACAGAATGTCACGATAAAATTTTCAGGTTACTTCCCCTCTCAGAGATGTTGAATATTCTCTTCGAGGTGTCATTCTTTTGTATGCAAGACAATATTTATGATATATATTGTTTCTGCTCGGGAACCTTCATCAGATAGATAGATAGATAGATATATAGGTATGTAAGACCGACATCTAGGATTTTCGGTGAAATAAAATTTTATCGTGACATTCTGTCCTAGGAGTTGCGGGAGAACAGCAATTACATGGAACGGCTCCAGATTCGGAACCCCTGTGTACTAGTTTCTCCGAAAATCCTTGATGTTGGTGTTACATCTCGCGTCTACACATTTATGTGTTATGTGTAGTTATTCAAACAGAAGACTTGAGGTTTGTTCCAACAGAACAAATTACCGATTCATAACCGATAATCTTCGTGCGCGATGACGAGTTACCGTTTACAATAATGTTACGCGCAAAACAATTACCGGTTGCTTATTGGTTTTACGTCGTGTAGGAACAGGCCTTTGGTAACATCACTTAAAAAAGTCTGCTACTGACTGACCGAACAGACCGAAGTGTAAACGTAAACATAACCTAAAGTCCCAAGCGAAAGAGAGAAACTCACTCTACAACATTTTAAATAAGCTTAGAAAATCACAGTATAACCAGGCAAAACGATAGTTTACCCATAAAATCGCCGCCGGTAGAAGACGTAGCGATATTATGACAGCTTTTAATAAAAAAAATAAACACAATTATTTTTAATATATGATAGCAGATAAACAGATTTATTTGCGGCGAAAAAGTAGCGATATTATGACAGCTTTCATTTAAAAATTAAACACGGTTATGTTTAATTACATAAATTACCCAAATTACACAGTTTATTACCTAATTATAGATTTATTCATACACAACAAAAACGATAAAATACATGCTATAGTTACTGTCACATGAGGGTTGCAAACACAATTACAATCGGATACCTTAATGCCACATTTTCCCAAAAATTACGCTTCGCTTTAAAACAACGCTACTGCCTACATTTGCATTATAATTTCCGTTTGTCTTCAAATTTCGATGAAATCCCCTTATTCTCGGATTATGTTACAAAGCCTTCTTATAGGCGTTAACCTCAGAGTAATTTCGAGTCTATTAATAGACATATATTCTGGTAGAAATATTCAGAACACAAATTACAAAGCACATTTTCTAGAACATTCCCTTTAAATGATGTAAATGTCGGAAAATTACCTAACGCAATAAAGTAAATACGATGATAAGCTAGTAAGTTTCCAGAACAATACCGAGAAGTAAAATATATTTTCTAATTACCTTTATTTCCACTTTCTACATCAGGTGCAACGCTTTTTGAATCCTTTCAGGGGCTTAAGAAATGGGAACTTTTCTAATTCTCAGAAATATTTACGTACACCTTTGTGAATTCTTATTGCAATAACTAATAAAAATTAATATATATATATATATATATATATATATATATATATATATATATATATATTTGTTTTTAAGTTTTCGCGGGCACTAAATGTTTTAGGTGGTTTCCGGGAATTCATCCGCGTAGTTGATAACTGATCCCTGCCAGGATCGATGGTAAAATGACGACGTTTCGGCAGAGTCACACCTGCCCTCTTCAGGTCGGTTCGCATAATTCTCGTAGCCTTCTGCTTTCGCTTCTAGTTACTCGAATACTAAGATTTTCAGAAGCGCTCGCGCTGTTATATAGTAGCGGCTCAGCGTCTATTGGTTGGCACGGCTGCGTGTGATTGGCCCTGGGCGCTCAGTGGGCACGCCTCCCGCCTGCTGATTTGTTATTTCCGGTTGAGTTGTTATTGGACGGGTCCAGGCCGGTACGGTGTTTAATAGAATTTTCCAACAATTCGATATGTTCTGAATTTCATTGCGTGCGTTTAGACTGTAAGGCCTCTTCGCTATTTCAATTGCCTCTCTTGCGAGTCTTGATTTCGGTTGTTCTATATTTGCCAGTACTCTGGTGTTCTCAAAGTCTATTCGGTGTGACATCGTGGTGGCGTGTTCCGCAATGGATGTCGTTTTTTCCTGCTTTCTTACAGCGTTCTGGTGTTCATCACGTCTAGCTTGAATTTTTCTATTAGTTTGCCCCACATAGGTTTTATGACAGTCTGCACATGGAATCTCGTACACTCCCTGTTGTTCTAAAGGGATCCTCGTCTTCCGAGTCCTCAACACCGTGCTTATTTTTATGTCTGTATTGAAAATAGTATCGATATTGTGTCTCCGTAGAATTCTTGCAATACCAACAACTTCAACCCTTTGCAGATGAGGCAGACTCATATGTGAAAAATTCGACACATTTCATCGAAATACTTAGAAAAACGGTCTTACAACCAGAGTGTCTTCTTGTAAGTTATGACGTAGTCTCCCTTTTCACCAACATCCCTATCGACGACGCCTTGGATATCATAATAGAAAAATACAAACCACCTCAACACCTTGTAGACTTAACAAGGCACTGTCTGATGAACAACTATTTTGTTTACGAGAACCAACGATACAAACAAGTGGAAGGAGCTCCAGTGGGGTCGCCACTGTCACCAGTTATAGCGAACTTTTTTATGGAGAACTTTGAGGAGTTGGCACTAAGAACAACAACTCTTAAACCCAGTTTATGGGTGCGATATGTGGATGATACATTTGTGATTTGGCCTCATGGGAGGGAACACCTCAACACTTTTTTAGACCAGCTTAATGGCATTCATCACAAAATAAAATTTACCATGGAGGTTGAAGCCAACAATCAACTGTCGTTCCTTGATGTTCTCATAAATAGGAAGGAAGATGGGACCCTTGGCCATACAGTATATAGGTAAGCAACTCACACCAACAGATACCTTCATGCTAATTCTCATCACCACCCAGCCCAACTACAAGCCGTCGTCAAGACTTTAGTAACCAGACTAGCTGACCAGGATAACATCAAACAGGAAATGGACAGTTTAAAAACAGCTCTGAGACAAAACGGATTTACAGACCGAAATATACAAAGAGCCCTAAAGTCAAAACCGAGACAAACAGACGAGGAGTATGAGACACCAATAAGCAAGGCTTATTTACCGTATGTCAAGGGGACCACGGACAGTATTGCAAGAATTCTACGGAGACACAATATCGATACTATTTTCAATACAGACAGAAAAATAAGCACGGTGTTGAGGACTCCGAAGACGAGGATCCCTTTAGAACAAGAGGGAGTGTACAAGATTCCATGTACAGACTATCATAAAACCTATGTGGGGCAAACTAATAGAAGAATTCAAGCTAGACGTGATGAACACCATAACGCTGTAAGAAAGCAGGAAAAAATAACATCCATTGCGAAACACGCCACCACGATGTCACACCGAATAGACTTTGAGAACACAGAGTACTGGCAAATATAGAACAACCGAAATCAAGACTCGTAAAAGAGGCAATTGAAATATCGAACAGGCCTCACAGTCTAAACGCACGCAATGAAATTCAGAACTTATCGAATTGTTGGAAAATTCTATTAAACACCGTACCGGCCCGGTTCGTCCAATAACAACTCAACCGAAAATAACAAATCAGCTGGCGGGAGGCGTGTTCACTGAGCTCCCAGGGCCAATCACACGCAGCCGTTCACGGTGCCAACCAATAGGCGCCGAGCCGCGACTATATAACAGCGCGAGCGCTTCTGAAAATCTTAGTATTCGAGTAACTAGAAGATAGATGATAGATAGGTTGTAATAAAAAATAATTAATAGTAATTTTTTGTGCAATATTTACGTCAAACAATGTTTTGTGGAGTTAGTTTGAAGTTGGTAGACAATGTAACTCGTTCCTCGAAGTTTCCTTGGACTTCCATCGTCTTGAAGTGGTTGATCTCACAACGTTTCAATAGCTGTGTATCTGCTATCGTCATCAGGTGAATGATAGATAGGTTCCTCGTCTAACTTTTTTAAATACTCGACGATTCCGATCCTGTTTGGTTCCATTATCAAGAGACAAAAAATAAAAACTGCAAATGACAGACTATCAATAACTACCTCACCCTGGGAAATGATTCTTTCGGTGGGGATACCTTTTGGCGTTGTTGCGGAATTGAGGAATTGAAGCCTTTGAATAGGACTTCTATACTAGTGGAGTCTAAGCAATGGAGTACCAACGTCTGAACAGTTGTGTACAGTTTTCTGAGGGGATGAAATGTTGTTGGGTTTATGTTCTGTTTAGAGTTTTGTCTTTTTAGGTGACTATTTTTGTTAACCAGGTGTTCGACTTTATTGGTAGGAACACGACACAAAGTATCCCATAAAATAGGGTGCGGGTGGAAAGTTTATATAGAAGAATAAAAAATTTTTGATTGGCTTGATCAAGTCGGTATCTAATACTGTGAACAGAATTTCGTCACGCGACATTCCCCTTGTCAACCGAGCAAGAACTATAAATCCAGGAAGCGGTTCGAATGGACACTCAATTAAGCTATCTAGTAAGACTTGGGGAGCAGGCAGATTGAGACTCTAAGTTTGATGTAGACTCTGGAAATAATCTAATATTGTTCTATTGAGGGTTGGGAGTTAGGTAGATTGAGGCCCCGAGTTCGAACTAGACAATATTTCATTTTTGGTTTGACATTTTTGTCTCTTGACAATGGCTTCGAAGCAGGAAACGAAACGTATTTCACTAATTTAGACACGGTACTCACCTAGAACCTAGCCTAGTTCATTATTATAACGCTCAGAACATAAACTTTTTTCGTGGAATTTTTCTTAGCGATTTAAGGTTTTTTGCTGGCTTAACTCAATAAACCTCATTCTGTTTTGATTTCCTTTTGTAATGTTGACCAAACACTTTTTGTTGTCTTGGATTTATACTTTTCGTTCGTGGGAGCGTGTACAGTAACCATGGGGAACATTTTAATTGAAATAAATTGCCATTAATCTATTGGTTATGGGGGTTAGAAGAGTTCGTTATCATTTTGTGTATTATTAAAACCATACCTAGAAGGCAGGTATTTCTTATGATTTTCTATTTCGTTTTCGCCTATAGTGTCATCAACAGTGAACCTGTTTTATTGTAACTTAAGTATCAGTATCTTCCAATTTTCTAAATCTGTAGTAAAAGCATATTTCCTCTGTCAATTACTTTATTATGGATGACGGTGGGCACTTTATATGGAAGTTTTCCAAAGAACTCCGACTTTCCCTGTCGTCATAAAAGTCCAGCTAACTCCAGAATCCGAGCCCCTGGTTGTCGTCTGTCCACGGATGGGTTGAGTTCCACTTGGGGCATCTTTGTCATTTCTTGTACGAATGATTGTTATTTATAAGGTTGAGGGTGTTTCCACTGTGATTTTAGAACCTGGGATTGTTCGTTTCTATATAAGATGATTTGGAGTTGTAGTAGACCTACTTAGCTTGGAGGGGAGCAGAGAGTGGAATAATTTTTTCTGCCACATGAATAAGAATCAGATAGAGAATTATGTAAGCGTGGTGGAAACGAGATAGTTTCGTTCATTAGCTAGATACTTTAGTAGTTCACTTCAATAATACCTTCACTAAATATTTCATAAATATCACTTTCTGAGGAGCAAATGAATTTTACAGCTCTGTAAACGTTTATATAAATGTTTCACTTCAAATATCAGTAGCTGCTTTACAAACGCAAAATCTTTAAAATAGGTATATAATTATTTCCGTTTAAAATGTGTTTCTTCTATTCTTTAATTTGGAATTTACATTTTCAATACATACATATTTTAAAGTCATTGACAACGAAATCAGAATCCACTTTGAAACGTGTGGTTTTTCTTTCAACATACAGCTTTTTATTTCGATTGTGTTATATATAATACATGCATATATTAACTGCTTACAGAGAATATAGACAAAGTTTAAGATTACATTCTATATATTCAGACTTTTCGTACATTTCTGCTTGTAAATTTTTAATTATTTACATCGCATTCACATTCAATACTCGTAATATCTTTTCTTCATTCTTGTAACCGATTAAATTATTTTCAATTTAAGTTAGCTAATACGAGTATTACTTTGTTCTCAAGCACAATTAACCATTAACAATCATTCTTACCGTTGAAAATCATCTTTCATAAACGTGTTCTCTAAGCTATACAGTATTCTGAATTCAACACGTAGTAGCATTAAATTTCTGAAAGTGAGAGAAATATCGCCTTCTAAAAGTAAAATACGATGTTGGTGTCATTCACGTTGGAAAATTTCAGGTTTTGGCTCCCCTTTCTATTATCGGAAGTTTAATTAATCAAAAGGGAAATAATTAGAGAGTAAATGTTGTAAAGGAAGTCGGAGTTATTTCACGAACATACAGATGTTAACTTTTCCTGGAATTGAAAATGGATATTCGTGTGCTCATTTCAGGAGCTTTTTACAACAGCTTAAGTTGACAGTAAATTGAGGTTATGATCGAATTATTTTTTCCCAACTAGATGTTTGCAGAATGTTATAGGTACATTTGAAAAATCATTTTTCAATTTTCATTGTGTACTGGCTTGTTTATACAAGAGTAAATGTTTACACAGATTTCTCTGCATATACAGTTATTTATCCTTGAAAGAAATATACATTTTGTTGACGTTTAAACACAAAGTTTTGTACCCTAATACCCAACATTTCTTTTCTCATTCAACGCACGTTTCAACAGCGAAGCTGTCATCATCAGGAGTAGAGCAAACCAGAAAGTATAAATTTAGTTCATTTGGTAGCCATCTTGTAATGGGAAAACTGTGGAAACTTTGGTGTGTCACAGACGTATAAACACAAAGTTTTGTTCCGTTACACCAAACCTTTCTTTTTTCACTCAACGCACGTTTCAATAAACACTTAAATCACTGCCAGACTGTCGCCTTTGTAAATGTACCGTAGTTGTAAACGAAATGTTGGGTAGAAGGTATTTCATCCTACAAGTTAATAAATAGCCTGCAAAACAAAATTTCTCAAAAGACATTAGACATATTTTAAAATATATACAAATACAATAAAGCTGAACAGCAAGCAAGCAAGCGCTAATTTCTTGACCTACCAGGCGTATTCACACATATTGTTTTGTCGAAACAATAGTTCGTAGCTACGCTAGGGTCCCATGTCAGTGATCCTATTATTTTAAGCACCTTGACCGACTGCAGTTCACAAAATACATTTGTTTGTCGAGACTACGGTTCATAACTCTTCTAGGATCCTATAGCTGGCACTGTACTTATCTTAATGATCATGCAACTTTTGTAAGGCACCACCCATTGAAGTCACATTCACACAACATATTTGTTTTGTCGATACTACAGCCGATTTGCATCGATCTACCTGTTATAACTTTGGTTCTACCATAGGTTGACAGTGGTTGTATTTTGACATTGGAAAATATCAAAGTACAACACTGAAAGTAGAGGCAAAACTGATTCGCTAGAATGCAATTTGGTTCAACCAGAAAACGTCAAAATCATATGTTGAATTGTTTTGATTTTCTTTATTTAAATATAAATAAATTTCTTATTTATCTGGTTCATTAATGGTCCTTGAGTAATGTTTGCAAAGCTGGATAAAATTTATTGATAAATGTATACGTTTACATGTAAAATAGTAAATACAGAACCTAATATGGCATTTAACAAAGAGATAGATAATCAAAAACAACTACTGCTTTGTATTACCGGTTGAAGATATTTCAAACAATGACGTAACAAAGGGCTCATTTGTGACGTCATTGGTGTTAACCAATTATGGTTGAGGTTTAAAGTGAAGTAAGTGATGGTATGCCGAAGTGAAAAATTGTAGGCAGAATATTCTAAATATTTCCCTATGCAGTACGAAAAGGTGTTCACTTTTAAATATTGTTTTATGCCAGAAATATGAAAGTAAACAGATTATTTTAGTCATATATATATATATATATATATATATATATATATATATATATATATATATCACAAAATTCGCAGATGTAATTACTTTAATATGAATACACTGACAATTATTTTTTTAATGTCTAGCAGTTTGTATTCTATAATGGTAAACCACGTCGAAAAGAAGTAACTTTTGAACCCCAACGAAATTATTGATCAAATTTAAAGCTATATGCTATAATATACAGTGTGGAACAGCCAAATAGAATAAATTGGCTAGGTAACGTGGGGAAAAACGCTTGGACACGTCGATTTGTATTTTTAAATGCGCATTTTTTCAAGAAAAAAAATTATATAGGCTGGGTCATGTGACTGGCCAAGGCCAACTTTCTCATTTTAAATGCAAACCCCCGTATATTATTTACTTTTTTGATTCTCTCCAGAAAATTAAAGACCTAATTTATGTACAATTTCCTACATCTTCAACTGTTACGGAAATATTAACTGTTTTCAGATTTATTACAAAAATGAACATTAAAAAAATAAAATTGTTTTATTTCACAAATTCGATACATTACACTCAATACTTAAAGCCCATTTAGCTCTTGATGATGAGATAGTAAGCAAAACTCATTCCTGCGTTTCTTATTACTGATTTGAATCAAACATTTTTTAAAAAAATATAACCGACTTCTACCTATAACTAAAAAGCTAAAAATAATTATAACAAAATACAACTCTAGCAAATAAATAACACATTCAATGTTGTAAGGTACCTACCAAGGAAGTAAAAAATGTAAAAATTTGATGAATTAGTATATAAGTACGCAATGAAGGATTTTAGATTTGCTTCAAAAATATACTAGATTGGTAGGTAATTAATTTGTGCAGAATGAGCACCTTTTAATGTTTACATTTTTTACTTCCTGGGTAGGTACTTTACAACATTGAATGTGTTATTTATTCGCTGGAGTTGTATTTTGTTATAATTATTTTTAGCTTTGTAGTTATAGGTAGAAGTCGGTTATATTTTTTTCAAAAATGTTTTATTTTCAACTTTTTAGTTTTTTTTGAACTCAGGTAGTTTTCATTCTTCATTTTTTATTTTGAATGTATAACCTTAATAGACAGAACCAGGTAACATCGAAAGCCTCAACATTTCACAATGATACTTTATCATTTAAATTGACAGGTAGATCTTTACGAACAAAATGTACTAGTACGCGTTGACTTAATAAGCCCAAAATATATTTATGCCTTATGGACTACGCCATGTAACCTGTTTTCAACTTTTTTTGACAACCCTGTATAACTACATAATTCCACTCCAACCTATGTACCAACCAGCCTGTACATACGACTGCCCACGGACAAGCATAAATTTGTTAGCTGCCTTCTGTAAACTATAGGACGGAGTAGAATCCATCCTACATTTACGGAGTCAAATCCGTCCTATATTTCAACCATAGTATATAACTCCTTGTGGGCTACCCCATAAATTATTTCCTTTTTAACATTTTATGTTATCGCCCTGTGTAACATTAATTCCTATCCACACTTTATGCAACTTCTTATGGGCTATAAAAGAAATAATTTTTTAATCACACTGTATAAATATAATTCAACTCCAGCATATATTTCAACTATTCTGTATATGATTTGCTTGTCCACATCATATAACAGTTTTTTAATCACCCTATATAATTTTAATTTCACATTTTTATACCACCTAACGTCCAGTCCACCCTATATTCCAACCAGCCTGTATATACGGCTGCCTACGGACCACTATAATTCTAGTCCTTCCTATATTTCAATCTTCATATAAATGCAACTCCTTCTACCACTATACTTTGTGATTTTGTTTGCTATAACTAAACACCCTGTCTATAAGCCACCACGTACCAGTTTAAAGTTTGACATGTGTTGTCACTGAATTTTCTATTAGGCCGGGAGAATGTGACAACCAAAAGTACCGTCTTCGCAAAATGGAAAAATTTGCATTTAAATAGGTATTTACCTGGTATACAAACAAAACGAGCTTGGTACTCATTGATTTAAGGAGCCGAAAATACTATGCTTTACTACCTATATGCTTGAGATGTACATAGAAAATTTTCAAATTCGCAATTAAAACTTCCAGTGCCTAAAATTACCGCACTATTACGTTGGAATTAAAATATTTATGAGGAAATATCCGTTATGTCATATCGATGAAATTTTTGATAACAATTTTGGAATTTTCTGCGATTTTCTGCAAAACTGCAAGTTGCACGTCGCAGAAAAGTATATGAGATCACCTAAGGATCTTCCTTAATAGATTAAACGTTAAAAAACTATACACATCCGTAAGGAGTTATCGAAAAATCGACTAAAATATTAGGGATATTGGTCGATTTCCATGCACGCATGTGTTCATTCACAAATTTTATCACTTTACCAATAGAATTCTTTTCCAAAATTTGAAGTTTCACCAATCCGGATATATACTCTATTAAACAAGACCATATTCGTTCAAAACGGTCCACCACAGGAGAAGAAATCAGGTAACATACATACAAAAAAAAGCGAAAAAATACGCGACGAATTGATAACCTCCTCCTTTTTGGAAGTCGGTTAAAAAAACAGATTTGTTGTCTGCCTGCATGACAATGGTGAACAGTGTCAGTGCTATTGTCGTTTGAGTTTCGTTAACTGTACGTAATAATATCAGGTTCATTTAACAGAAATGCACAAAATAGCCATTCTACAAATGATTGGTTATGGAGATAAAACACTGACACAGATGAAAGTTTCTCACTTAATTCACGAAAATTTTCCAAATTTACCGCCTGTATCCCAAGGAACAATTAGCACAATATAAAAGCCGTTTCGCGAGCTTCGTCATGTAAGACAGATAAAAAAATTAGCTGCCAATGTTCTAAATGATAATATGAAATATAATGCTTGAGTTTCAAGAAAACCCACATAATTCTGGTCACTGTTGAACGTTAGCCCCACATCAAGTTTTCGAGTATTAAAGGAAAGTAGAATGCATCCCTATTAAACGATGCCGACACAGTAGCTCATGGAAGATGATTTCGATAGGAGAATGTATTTCTGCGAACAAATGATTGTAAGTGTAGATAACAATGTGATCCAGTTAGAAGATGTTTTGATTTCTGATGACAGTACATTTACACTTCACGGTCATGTTAATCGTCAAAATTGCTACCACTGGTCTAATGAGATTCCTCACTGGATGACAGAGAAGCATACGCAATATTCTGGAAAAGTTATTGTTTGGGCCGGAATTCTTGGAAATCATATCGTAGGTCCCTTTTTCATTAATGGCAAACTGAATGAAGATGAATATTTAGAACTACTCCAAAATTATGTCTTGCCAACTTTGACAAAATTATATCATGATCCAGTAAACCCACAAGTTCCTGCCAATACAATATGTTTTCAGCAAGATGGAGCACTGCCCCATTACGAAATCAATGTCCGGCAGTACCTGAACCAATTTTTTTCAAATCGGTCGTTTGGGAGGCGCGGATCGATAGAATGGCCAGCACGATCTCCTGATTTGACGCCATTGGACTAGTTTTTGTGGGGATATGTCAAAATTACTGTATACAAAACTAAACCCCTCAACTTAGATGACCTAAAAAGATGAATGACGCTTACGATTAGATCAGTCACGCCTGAGATGTTGAGTAATGTTAGAAGACATTTCTATACCAGATTAGCATGTTGCCAAGACGTTCGCGGCAAGCATTTTGAACATTTCCTACACTGACATTAATGTTTTTTTTCTGTTTTTGTTTATATTATTAAGAAATAATCAATATTACTTATTAGGTGTTTAGTGTAACTTAGCGAATTTGTGAAATAAAATAAAAATAAAAATGTTAATTTTTGTAATAAATCTGAAAAGAGTTAATATTTCCTAAACAGTCAAAGATAGGTGTAGAACATTGTTTATGAATTTTGTCTACAATTTTCTGGAGAATACAGAAAATAAATAACATACCGGGACTTGTATTCAAAACAGGAACTATATATTTTTTTTTGTTGAAAAAATGCACATTTAAAAATACAAATCGACGTGTCCAAGCGTTTTTCCCTATAAAAGCTTCTTTATTCATTATCGCATTTATTCCATTTGGCAGTTCCACACTGTTCATATAATGCTTACTATCGTTTTTTTTTTTTGATTTCACCAAGTTGCAATTAATTAAATTAATTTTGTATCACTCACTTTGCAAAATTTCAGATCGGATCTCCTTGTTCTACTATCAGAAATTTAATTAATCAATAAGAAAATAGTTGGAGTAAATGATGTAATTATTATTAGTTATTTCAGGAACATATATATGCACTAACCTTTTGCTGGAATCGAAAAAAAATCTGTACATTTATTTCAAGCGCTCTTTAAGTTCACAGCATATTGAAATTATTGATTACGCAAAATGTTTCTAGAGTATCTTCGTTTATAGGGAATGTATAATAGACAGATATTACTCAACGGATTAAAAACAGTTTCTGTAGAAAAGTATATATTTTTCTAATATTCCAGTTTCAGACAAGCAGGGAATGAGTGGATTTTCTCATATTTCCCTAATATCTTTTAAAGGAAGCGTTATAAATTTATAAAAAATATACACATTTATTTTGCACACATAGGCTTTTTATTTTATCTGCTACATGATTCGTTTGATTTTTATAAAAATATGTATTTAATTTTCTAATATGGCCCCCAACATTAATATTAGAGTTTCATTTTACTAATAAGGTTTTAGGGAAGCCTCTGTATTTTAGGCTCAGTAGATTAGAAGATAAAGGGGAAAATAGGTCAAGTTTTGAATAATAAATTATTAAATCTTTTAGACAAACTATTTAACAATATAAATAAAATATATTTTTCAAAATTTTTGATAGTATAGTTTCTAAAGTGGGAATTAAGTCGATGTTAAATTTTTATTTTCCATTAAATTCTATAATTTGTCCCCAAAATTAATATTGGGGTTTCCTACTAATTTTTTTTATAATTTCAAGTGATTTTAAATATATGAAAATTATATATTTGTATTCCTTATAATAAGCCCTTTCATTCGATTCATTGCATGATGCGTTTAAAAAGTATTTTTGTTTCTTTTCTGTTTAATTTTATAATTTCCCCCTCAAAATTAATATTTGGGGTATATCCTTATTATTTCTGTAAAGTTTGAATAAGCCCATATAAGACTTTTTTTGTTATAGATCGGCAATAAAACGGAGGAATTAGTGATTTTCTTATATTTTTGTTAGTATTCTTCAAACAATTTATTATGAAAATATGAGAAAAATACATTTGTGTTCCTCATAATAACCTCTTTCATTTGATATATTACGTAATGCGTTAAAACAATATTTTTTTTATTTTCTATAATTTGGCCCCCAAAATTAATATTAGGATTTTTTGTAATTTTTCCTGTAAACAAAAAATTTTAGGTCTTAAAGTTTGGGGAATAAAGAGGGGAATGAGTATTTTTTAAATATTTTTGTTAATAAATTTTAAAATATTTATTTTAAAAATATGAAAAAGAATATTTGGTTTTCGCCATAATGAGCCCTTTCATTTGATATATTACATGATGTGTTAAAAACAATTTTAATTTTATATTTCTCATTTAATTCTGTAATTTGCCCCCAAATTAATACGGGAGGTATTTTTTTCGGGAAAATTCAGGTGAGGCCTTATACATCTATTTTTTTTTTCAAAATTTTAATTCATATAGAGATAACGGGAGGAACGGTCGTTTTGTTTAGGTTTTTCACCCAGAAGTATCACTAAAACCAAAATTTCTTCATTTACCATATATACTCCTGATCTGATCACCAAACTATTCACTGATGCCAAGTTTCAACCTTTTCTGTTTAGGACAAAATTGCTGTGATCTGAAAAAGGGAGAAATCCGAAGTGATATTATAAGGGTATCCGTATATTGTATATACGGAACCGTCAAATCTAATAAAATGGTTGTATTTTTATGTAAATATGTTTTTAAATAAATTGATCTACCATTTATTTACATTAAATTCCAAATAATACCATCGATAGAATTAACCCCGTTCATAAATCTATATTGTCCAACTATGAAATTTTTCAATTCAATTTAACTCGACAAGTTATTACATCTGCAGGAAATCTTTATGACCATGGTGAGGGATTTCCAGGGAAGTTGCACCACTTCTCGCTGCATAAACTGCTTTTGTTACAGTCTTTTTGAGTCATTGAGTTACCACTGATATATCATTACTATACATTGCTAGCAATTGTCGCCTGGAAATAATACTTTAATATTTATTTAGTTAATGTATTTTATAACGACTGTTTTGTCTTTCCTTTATGTGCTTAGAATTACTGATATTCTTGTTTTAATTTTAAAAAACAATTCTAATGAAAATAATTTGTGTACAATGAATTATGTTTAGCAAAACATGAAAAGTTATAGATAGTCATATTTTTTCTATATTCCGACGTAAGAAACAATGGCAAAACAATTCAAAGGCAAACGATTTTTTTTTAAAAAGAGTGGTAGTTATTTTAGACTGAGCTATGGAAGCGAAAACTTGTTACGAAATCATATTCTTCCGGACTCTAGTTAGCTCTCCCTCTGTTTAGCTTTCTTTGTGTCATTGTTAGTAATCAACCTAAATTTCGGGCAAATTAAAATACTATTGAATTATTTAATATTCTGGCATTATACAGCGTATGCTAAAAAGTTCTTAAGAAATGGAAAATTTTTTCCTCCGAAAATATTATTGGAATTATAAAACTTAGAAAATATTCCACAGGGTTGCCAAAAACTTAAAAAATCTAAAATAAGCTGTGATAAACTAAGAACGAACAAAAAACAAATTATGCTTCTATGTGCACCATCCAGGTCCATACAAATTATGAACTGAACTCTGTTATTGCTGCTCTTACCGCAGCGGGCGGAATGACATGTGAAGATAAACCCTTCCTTTTAGCAATCCCCAAAGAAAAGTTCAACGGAGTTAGGTGAGGAGACCTGACTGGCTACGGGATTGCAGAATACCTTCCTATCCAGGGATTTGAAAAAGTTCCTTTTAAAAAATATACTATGACCTGGTGCTCCGTCAAATTGATACCAAAGTTGAACACCTGATATTTAATGGCCACCCTTCAACAAATTCTAGAAAGAAATACGGCTCTACTATTTGATTACTCAATGACTACTAATATAAATGGACCCGGCACTCTCATATACGACCAAAAGAAAATTGGGTTGAAGCGGGAGACCAAAATAGAAAGAGGCACAGATATATTTGTTTACAAATATTCCTGCTCCAACAGTGGCTTCCAAACTACATTAAATCAAAGGTAATGATATTCAGATTCAAAATAATATAACTACGTACCTAATTCACAAATATAAATATATTAAAATCCATTAAAAGATGTGCCCAATAACAAAAACAATTAGTGGCTTAATTACTAATATGTAATAGTAATTATCAAAACATTTATTTCTTCACGGAAAATGTAGTTGTATTTCCTGCTTAAATGACCTTTTGTATCACTCAGTTATAGGTTTATGATCTAACACTTACCAGTGAGAATATAATTCTGCAAAGGAATATGCCGTTTTCCTGCATGTAAAACACTGAAGTAATACTTTATTATTGTTTTTTCACAATTATACAGAATAATCGCTGATTTCAAAAAAGTTTCAACCCCAAAACGCTTTAAAAATTATCAATTACGAAGTTTAGCTCAAATCAAAATGTAAATAAGGAAACTTGCGCTACTGCCTGCTGGACATAAACGGCGTAAAGTATCGCCGTTCAGGCGTTCAGTCTATGCATACATATACCTAGATTTAAGTTTGGTATTGTTTACTATTTTCCGGCAAACATCTTTCAACCCATTTTTAATGTAAACAGACAGGTCCATTTACATTTGTTTGAAATGAGTATTGATGAAAAGAAAAAGAAAGAATCATCTACACCTTTTCTTTGGTAATTTTCAGTGAACAGAAAACGAACTTGAAAATCTGGAGATGAAAGTGCATGGATATATCTAAAGTTTCCAAGGATAGAAATTATTTGCTCGTAAAATCGTACTGACAGTTGTTACGTTACCCTATAGTGATTTTGGTATTTTCCACACCGAATTTTAAGATTTTCAACGACCACTAGCAATTGATTTTCTTCTGTATTACACCAAACTGGATATTTTCTTTTAAACGTATTATCAACAGACCGAGTGGATTTAAATTTGGTCAAGACATTTGCAATAGTAAATAACATGTATGATGAGTAGAGTCTTAGTAAAATTGGCAGGCGAATCCAAATATGTAATGATATACAAGGTGTACCATTTAGAAAATCTAACTTTAATATGAACGACCATATATATGGCTCGAAATTCCATTGAAAGTCTATTAAGTCTCTCACTACCCCTCACTGGAGCCAGACTTTTAAAATATACATCAGTATATACAGTGAGGATGCGTGGGTTGGAACACATTCATTTAAAATTCAGGTGCGGTTTTTGTGATGCTGAACTCATTTATACAGGGTGGGTCAGAAATAAATTACGACCATCAACTTCATTTTTCAAATAGAAACATTTGTTTTTTATTTTATTTTTAATTCTGCATTGATTTCTAAGTATTTTTCATGTACAATATATACCGAAAATTAACAGTAATTAAAAAAATTACATATCAAATTAAATGTTCAAATTGTTGACCATTAACTGCCTGACAATACCTAAAACGGTTTTCAAATTCTCGTAACACTTCATTGAGCGTTTGTTGCAAGATTCGTTGTATTTTGAGCCTAATTCTATTCTTTAATTCCTCCATATTTTCCGGCTTATTGAAGTAGACTTTCGATTTCACGTAACACCAAAGATAAAAATCTAACGGGCTTAGATCTCGAGACCTAGCTGCCATTCGATATTACCTCTTCTTCCGATCCATCTATTTGGGAAAATATTGTCAAGGTAATCTCGCACTGTTCGCGACTAGTGAGGGGGGCGCTCCATCCTGTTGAAACCATACCAAATCTGCCAGTATATTGGGGTGTTCACCATTCGGGTAAAGTTCTGGGGGTTAAACAGGGTATTATATCATTTTGTAATAGCTCTAAATACTCCGAATTAAGTGTTCCCTCAATAAAATAAGGACCCACAATTGAATTCCAGTCCATACGTTAACTTTCTTGGAAAATTGTTTATGACTTTCCATAATCCAATGTGGGTTTTCTGATGGCCAATATAGAACATTTTGCCTATTTACTGAACTATTCAAACAAAATTTTGCCTCGTCCGAAAAAACTATCTTACTTGAAAAGTGCGGGTTGGCATTGCATCTATCCATCATCATTTCACAAAATTCTACTCTGCCGTCCAAATCATCTTCCGTAAGTTCCTGAACTAAATGAACTTTTTATGGGTGCCATTTATTTATATGCAAGCATTTTAGAACAGAAGATTTACTTATTGGGTATTTTTTGGAAGATATTTAGTTTTGTAATTGATTCTTACGTGACCAAATTCTAGAAACTTTTTTTCTATTTTACTAACTACCGATCGTGTAATAGGCCGCTCCAGGTACTTCATATTAAACAATTCCCAAACTTCAGTTTGTGTTCGAGTTCTGGTGCCATATCCTATCATCGTCAAAATTTCTATTCGCTGCTTTTCAGTTAAACGCGTCATACTTTGAAACTTTGCAGCTGCACTTGACAACTACTTATTTGAAATAAAATTATACTACAGATTCTATGGAAATAAACAAATATTAAAAACTCCAGCTTTAACAAAAAGAGTTTCCATTCATGCGACTAAAATACCACCAACAATCATAAAAACCATACGTAAATAAATAGGTTTAAACCAACAAATACCTTATTGTTACCGTTGTTTTCTTAACTTTAGAAAGAAATATATATTTTTTAATAACTGTTAGCTGGCGGTATAGGACATTGTAAATAAAATATTCAATGCAGAATTCAAAAATAAAAAACAAATGTTTCCATTTGAAAAAATGAATTTTAAATGATGTGTCGCACTGTATATTCGGTATATATTTATGAAATACTCGCCTAACCTGATATAAATAATTATTGGCGTATTTTAACATAATTTGGTAGTGCAATATCGTGCGATATTGAAGATATGTATTTTTTCATTCTCCTTTCCACACCAACTTAAAGGTAGAGAACTAAGCTCGATGCTACATATAGTCAAATTACACACTTTTTACTCACAACAGCCCGCACTTACATGCAACAATATACCACACTACCTACGTGACCTGATTTAATTGTGTTCTTATCAGTGTCATATGAAAAATTATATAAATTTAAGAAGTAGTTGTAATTCTCAAGCTGAAGCCGAAAATATCGAATAATAAAACGACCCAGAATTACAAAAGACTGGTGTTAACCTGGTATGCCATTCTAGATTTATATGAGCTTTTTCCCTATTTTTAACCGACTTCCAAAAAGGAGGAGGTTATCAATTTGTCGCGATTTTTTCGCCTTTTTTTTGTATGTATGTTACCTGATTTCTTCTCCTGTGGTGCACCGTTTTGAATGAATATGGTCTTGTTTAATAGAGTATATATCCGGATTGGTGAAACTTCAACTTTTGGAAAAGAATTCTATTGGTAAAGTGATAAAATTTGTGAATGAACACATGCGTGCATGGAAATCGACCAATATCCCTAATATTTTAGTCGATTTTTCGATAACTCCTTATGGATGTGTATAGTTTTTTAACGTTTAATCTATTAAGGAAGATCCTTAGGTGATCTCATATACTTTTCTGCGACGTGCAACTTGCAGTTTTGCCGAAATCGCCGAAAATTCCAAAATTCTTATCAAAAATTTCATCGAAATGACATAACGGACAATTCCTCATAAATATTTTAATTCCAACGTAATAGTGCGGTAATTAAGGAACTGGAAGTTTTAATTGCGAATTTAAAAATTTTCTATGAACATCTCAAGCATATAGGTAGTAAAGCATAGTATTTTCGCCTCCTTAAATCAATGAGTACCAAGCCCGTTTTGTTTGTATACCAGGCAAATACTTATTTAAATGCAAATTTTTCCATTTTGCGAAGACCGTGCTTTTGGTTGTCACATTCTCCCGGCCTAATAGAAAATTCAGTGGCAACACATGTCAAACTTTAAACTGCTATTTGGTACGTTTATAGACAGGGTGTTTAGTTATAGCAAACAAAACACAAAGTAAAGTGATAGAAGGAGTTGCATTTATATGAAGATTGAAATATAGGACGGACTAGAGTGATAGTGGTCCGTAGGCAGCCGTATATACAGGATGGTTGGAATATAGGGTGAACTGGACGTTTGGTGGTATAAAAATGTATATTTATACAGTGTTATTAAAAAATTATTTCTTTTATAGCCCATAAGAAGTTGCATAAAGTATGGAGAGGAATTAATGTTACACAGGACGATAATATAAAATGTAAAAAATGAACTAATTTATGGGCTAGCCCACAAGGAGTTATATACTATGGTTGAAATATAGGACGGATTTGACTCCGTAAATATGGGATGGATTCTACTCCGTCCTATAGAAGGCAGCTAACAAATTTATGCTTGTCCGTGGGCAGTCGTATGTACAGGATGGTTGGTACATAGGTTGGAGTGGAATTATCTATAGTTATACAGGGTTGTCAAAAAAAGTTGATAAAAGGTTACATGGCGTAGTCCATAAGGCATAAATATATTTTGGGCTTATTAAGTCAACGCGTACTAGTACATTTTTTTCGTAAAGATTTACCTGTCAATTTAAATCAGAAAGCATTATTGTTCTGTCTATTAATGTTATACATACAAAATAAAAAATAAAGAATGAAAACTACCTGAGTTCAAAAATACTAAAAAGTTGGAAATAAAACATTTTTAAAAAAATATAACCGACTTCTACCTATAACTAAAAAGCTAAAAATAATTATAACAAAATACAACTCTAGCAAATAAATAACACATTCAATCTTGTTAGGTACCTACCCAGGAAGTAAAAAATGTAAACATTAAAAGGTGCTCAGTCTGTACAAATTAATTACCTACCAATCTAGGATATTTTTGAAGTCGGTGTCAAGCAACAATCAAGTTAGATAAATTAGTAGATAAGTACGCAATGAAGGATTTTAGATTTGCTTGGCACCGGCTTCAAAAATATACTAGATTGCTAGGTAATTAATTTGTACAGAATGAGCACCTTTTAATGTTTACATTTTTTACTTCCTGGGTAGGTACCTTACAACATTGAATGTGTTATTTATTTGCTAGAGTTGAAATTTTGTTATAATTATTTTTAGCTTTTTAGTTATAGGTAGAACTCGGTTATATATATTTTTTAATGTTTTATTAGTTAGCGAATCTCCTCGATGCATGTTTTGTGTAACATATGAAATATTTTTATATTACTATTAGTTCTGCAAGTACCACCATAGTCTTTTCCAACACCTATATGGGTTTTCCTAAAAAAAATTAATTAAAGTTTTATAAAAATTCCATTAGACATATTAAATTATTAGCTTGATAACGCCACTAGATATTGAAACCGCTATTCTTTTTTCATTTATTTCTGATCGATATAGCCTTGGTTCTAAGCGACATTCCAACCTAGAAACCCAATAGCCCGTTAGCCTGTTCACAGATGATAGCACACATTTAGCTCGGCGTTCGAAATTTTTCCACAAAAACTCATTCTAAAGCTCAACTGGATTCATCCCTAAAGCTGGGAAGGAGGGCGCGATCCAGATCGTTCGCCGATGTATATTTTCCACAATCCATGCACTGTGCGTTCTCTCGTCGAGCCACAAGTGGTAGCAGGCCATGCCTTCGCACTGACAGTTGCGCTTCAGCTCTCCACGGTAGTACGTACGTGTTTCATTTGTTTTTCCCACTTTCGATTTTTATGGCACACTCCGAATGTCGTGGCCAAAAACCGACTCTATTTTGAAGTTTTCGTGCGTGATTCACGTTCGTTTGTCGGCTGTTATTGTTACGTGATAATGCTAAAATAAAGCTTCCGATTCAGATTAAAGTGGCTCGGATCAACGGATTAAAAGTGATATGGTAAAGTGCATTTCGTGTTTTGTTCTCTAAATAATCAAAAATATTGTTTCGTAAAGTAGATAATGGTTTCAACAAGTAGTATTCACACATGCTATATAATCTAAAAATTATTGAAACCTTTGAAATTTTTCCATATGGAACAATTTTTTTTATATAATTTTAAAAAAGTACTTTTATTTTTTTATGGTTTGCCACCACACGTAATTCTGTTTCAAAAATTTCACAAAAACCTATGAAAAACCAATGCTTTTGTTACTTTATAGGTTATCTCGAAATATTTTAAATTTGGTGATACAATAATGAGAATTGTTCCATAAAAGACGTGACTAGATTTTTGACATTAACAGAAATATTTACAATTTAGGAATGATTGTCGACGAGGTATGTGATTATTTTGCCTGTGCATTAAGGTTTTCTCTTCTCAATTTCTTTTGTAGGACAGATAAGTATTTGAAATTTGTAAATGAAGAACGAAATGTAGTAAGGCAATTTTGGAAATTACCCGAATTTGTGGTTGTCTGTACAAAAATTCTGCCCACAGATATTCTGAAAGAAAAGATATCTATAATATGGCCAACCAGTATCCTGAATATGAAAAACTGTTTTGCATATTTTGTTTTCACTCTAAATCTGGCGTTTATATCAATCACTGTGTTTTAGCTGGACATTTATTCCTAAGTTTTCCATCCATTATCCAGGTCAAGAAATGGTGTCCCGCGTATTTTACCGTCATAGAACTGCTCACTTCAGTTTTCTATTTTATATGTTTTAAAATAAATTTAAAGAAGTTAGCTATATGATGGTAAAAACCTGAAATCAGTGCACCTTCAATTGCCCTGGATAAGGAATGAAAAATTCTACTTCTAGACGAGTCAAAAAAACATACCACCATACCAACCAGCCAAATTGTCACTGTCAAAACTTTTTGACACACAGGAAAATTGGTATCAAAACGGAAATTTCGGGATAAATCGCCAGCTAAAACACAGCGATTGATAAAAAATCCAGGTTTGAAATTGAAGCGTCTCCCAATAGCGTTATCTATCATACAATATATAAAACACCTATTTATATACGGAAATACAATTCATTATACTGTAGACCCCAATTTTTCGAAATTGCCGTACTACACTTCCCCATTTCAAAATTTCAAATATCTTTAGGTTGCAGGAAAATCTTGAAGACAGAAAACCCTAATACACAAACAAATATGAAGAATGTACGTCTAATATGTGTCAAACTAATATTCTGGAAACAAATTAATGACATATTTTAAACATATTTAAAATTATTTTAAATTTCTATTATCATAAATATATGTCACACGTAGTGTCTCAAAAATTTTAGAATATCTTGTGCATAACTCTACGAGAAAGACATTGCAAAAATAACCACACCATACATACACGGTCTTTCAGAAAGATTAATAAGAGTGGGTAACAAATTTAATGCTAAAACAACATTGAAAACAAGAAATACACTAAACTCACTTATTGTTTTCTGAAGGATACTTGTGGCATCTTTTTCAATGTCTAAGTGTTTATTGGGAAATAACACCACACTTTAAAGGAAATTGCTGTATATTCCAAACGTTTCGGGGTCTAGATCAGACCCCGTTGTCAATGTCTTAGCTATTGACAACGGGGTCTGATCTAGACCCCGAAACGTTTGGAATATACAGCAATTTCCTTTAAAGTGTGGTGTTATTTCCCAATAAACACTTAGACAAACTCACTTATATCAAGAACTAAACTAAAGACACAGCACACAATTCAAAACAGTACAGATATAAAATTTACCTTGCGAATCTAAAAAAATATATTAAATGTTTCTTTGAACAACGCTACATCGAGGTAGTTAATAAGGTTTTACCTAGGCATTTCCTTATGACTTTAATATGATCTCTTGTATATCAGAATTCACATTTAGCGAATAAACTGTCTTATAACAGACCTAGGAATTTTTATGTGGTACTCTGTGTATACTAATTAGCAAAAAAATTTCCTAGTAATGTCTGTTTGTGTTTTCAAACATTTTAATATCAAAAGGTTTATTCTATAATTGTTGAAATATTTGAATTATACATACTTTCTCGTGACTGTGGTATTTTTCCCAGGAAATTATTAAAATACAAACTATAGATATCAAAACTATCGTTCAGGAAACAGCTAAAAAACTGTGTATTTTGAAACTTTTTGTATGACTGAGACACCCCTATATATTTCATAAAAAAATTAAGCATCAAATTCAAACGATAAAATATATAAGAATAATGCCAATATTGACTCGAAACTTCGATTTTATAAGGATATATAATATATATAATTAGGGTTATACATTATCTTTACCGTACCTGTTTCATTTATCTACGAATTTGGCAATAGATTCTGTGGGTTCACAAATTGACCAATATTCACTCTTACTTCCAACGTCTTTATTCTTTCGCTGTCGATTCCTCACACCGCAAATTTTAAACTAAACTCAACTAGCTAACTTGCACAACTGTTCTTTAAATAGCCAGTGTAGAAAATACCCGAATACCCTGATTATTTCTCCTTTGGCAGAGTTTATTTCAGGAATCTTGTCGAATTTTCGAGTAGACGTTGTGTTGATACTTTTTATACACATTTGTCGAATTTTCAGGATAGCCGCTGTGTTGCTCTTCTTTTTTATTTTAGCTGGTTTTTTATATTTAACTGTTGTTTTTATCGGAACGACTAATTCAGAAGGTTTCGTAATTTTTTTGGCGGCATTGATTGAATTTTAAAACAATATTTTCAGTTCCTGTTTCCTGCTCTAGTAGTTTTCTTTTTCGTATTCAATATTGGAGCATTTTTTACTATGACTGTCGTTAACACTTGTCGCTTGCACCGTCATCAAACCCTTCAGTTACTTTACCCGGCTAGATTGACCGAATTATCGACCTGTTTTGTAATCTGAAAAGTACACAAAGGGCTATAAATAACCGCCCGGGGTTACTGTAAAAGATTTCCAGATACAGTAAACGTCCCAACTACCCTAACTTGAAAAACAATTTGTCATTTGGGACCCAGAAAATCGTATGAATTCACAAATATATTCTTGCATTCATTCAGTTCAAATGAGGGATACAATTAGGGATAAAACCTACAAAAGTAAATACTATTTTGCCTCATGGTTAAAACAGTTTTGCAGTTTATAATTGATGAGTAATATCAGAATTGTTCTTTGTGCTATTTGAACTCAAAAATTTCACCAACAAAGTGCTAATATATATGTAAAATAACTAAATGATTTTATATTGTATTTATATATACTCCAAATTCAAAGAAAACACCCAGAAGGAGATTTTTAAATTTAATATTATTTTGGTTAAACATAGATGCTATAGTAAATAGTAAATGATTAAATTTTGAAGATTACTTACAAACAACAAAGACTTTGTAAATTTTCACTTTTTATTTTTTTAAATTTGACATATGTTTCGTCAAGTCTGGCTTTATCAGAAAATGGAAATACAATTGGATTTCCAATTTCTGGCTTAGCGAAACATGTCAAATTTAAAGAAATAAAAAGTGAAAATTTAAACAAGTGTTTGTTGTTTTTAAGTAATCTTAAAAATGAATTTTCATAAAGTGAAGACTGAAAAAATCATCGATTAAAATTAGAACATAAAATACTAAGGAGTTTTGTTTATCGTTAAGTTTGTTAATAATGTGTTTGTCCACCGCGGTTGTCTATACACTCCCCATTTCGTCTTGGCATTGATTAAATAACGTGGTCTATTTCTTCTTGAAAAATACTATCCCAAGCTAACTGAAATGTCTCCAAACTCCGAGAATGTTTACCGGCATGAGGGATCTTAGATTCACCTCTTCAAAAAAGTTTAAACTAACTCGGGTGAGGCCCAGCATTCTGGACATGGCGTAAGAGAGGGGTCCCGAAGGTAATATGCTGCCTCGAACAATGACCAAAGGTGCCATGTGCTACCCCCATAATGCTTATATCCCAAAAAGTTTGATGTTCGTAGCCGAGCAGAAGAGGTTGGGGGCAGTCTTATAGGCGGCAAAATGGACGATAGCATCTATTCACTTGGTGTTGCGTCTCTATCAAAATAAGTATTTAACCACTAACTAGCGGAAGCCCAACTATGAGGCTCAGTTCAAAAATCCAGTGTTTAGGGATTTAGAATGACATAAAAATGATTCACACAGGATCAGTTAAATTATAGAAGAAGAAAAATGTGTCCTTCTTCTGTCCTTTTTAGGCGGTTGTGTCTGGTCCTTTATTGGGCGTTGTACTTTGATATTATATTATCACTCCATCTTATTTGGCTTCGGCCTACACCTCTTCTATTTTATGCCCATAAAAGCAAACGGACTCCATAGGACCGATTTGGAGCTTTATTTTGTAGCCTTTCAGATTCTCCTTAAGTCAACAATATTTGTCAGGGAATACTTAAATTATTTGTACTAGCAACATACTAATAAATTGATGTAAGATAATGTAAATAAGTGATCTCTGAATAATCTTTACTTTGAACTATCTATATCTATTTCGTTCTCTGTGATTTTCCCTCAATCAAATTTTAGCTGACCTAATATATATTTTCCCTTTAACTTCTAAATCGACGGTTTGAGTTAAATCTATCTAGTTCCATAGTTAATTGTAAGTTTCTGGGGAAAGAATTCGTGTTTTTTAAGAATATATTGTTAAATACTTCGTGATTTCAATTAAAATTGTAAAACTCTCACTTTCTAGAAACTTTTATTTACATCAAATATTCACAACAGCTGATTCGAATATCTAAATAATAACACGACATACGCTCTTCGCCGCCTAACTAACTCCTGCGATGATGGGCCGCTCCTTTTAAAATCAGCTTCGAATTCTCTCGTACAATCCAGTGTCAATTTTACAGTTGTCGAGTTATTTCGAGATCACTTTTTTGTCCTCTCAGCGATTGATGTATTGGAATGAAACCAGGGCCGGCTTAGGTAAATTTCGTAACAATATTTAATTTTTTTTATCCATTCCTACGGAAAAAATACGTTTTCAATACATCTGCAACAGCAAAAACATGTTTTACGTTAGGAAAAGAGCCAAGTAATCCTATTTCAAAATTTCGGATAAAAGAGGGAAAACTGGTGATCCCATTGAGGTACATCATCATATCAACACTATTCGCTTTTATCGGATTAAATAATTTTTTTTTATGACAAATATTAGATGAATATGTTTTAGAGTAGGCAAAACAGTATATATAGAGGAAGGAGATATTGTGTTTCCTGAAATTTTGGTATGATTTTTTTATCATTCATGACATAATTCTACGACAAATTTAGAATTATTTCTTTATTCGATCAGATAGTGTTGGAGTTATTTTAATTGCATTCTAAACAATACAAAATTTTGAAATCTGGAGCATGTGTCGTTTACTAAGAATTTAAATTAACTCCGTATATATTGAATTGTTCTACATTTTCCCTCATCTCCTGTGCCAATATTTTTTATGGAGAGTTTTTTATTTCATTTTCTCAGGACTGATTAAACGAGAAAATATAAAGCCAATCAATATCTTCGAGGGCCTTTAGGCGTACTTGGTAATTGTTCGACTCAATAAGTTTTGTTGCCAGGTCGTCATAAAAAAGATGTCGATGTTGTGATGTTGCGTTAATGAAATTTGTCTGACAATATAATTATTAGAGTATATAAAAAAGGGGTATTTCCATCTAAATATAACGGACCGATCTTTAGCATATTAAAATCCGAACAGATTAGATCAAATTAAGCGTTTTGCTTTACGAAATTCGAAGTAGATTTTTTTGTAGGACTGGGTTATAGACAAATCTATAAATTTAAAAATCGATATTTTTCAGTATTTCTTCTATAACTTTGTTGCTATCAGCTGCAGTAAAAAGTCTTAATTAAGGTTGGTTAAAAAATAAAGCTGATGCCATTAGATTCAGAGAGTTAACACATTTTCTCAAAAATTGGTAAGAAATGTGAATTTATTTAAATTCGGTACAGAAAATGTGTTCAATTTTGTTCTAATTGTACAAAAGTTATTTTTTTAATTAGGTAATCCCGCAAAACTAAGATCCCTATAAACAAAGCAGTGTAAATTGTCTAAACTTTACTGATTTTTATACATTTCTACTATTATTTGTTAGAAATATCCAAAGCCTTTGAATTTATAATGTATATATTGTTTCAACATTTTATTTTCCATGCTCATCCTGAATAGAAACCAATCCTTCGAATAAATAAACAGTAAAAACCATGTGAATAATCAATGCCGACATAAGAAATGCTATTCTCAAAAATACGTTGATTTTAAAAAACGATTACGAATAAAATCCGGAATTAAAAATTATCCAGTTTGGCGTACCAGAAACAGACAGAGACGCATCTAGATCCACTATGAGCGTATAAAAGACAGTTGACGGATAGAATGAAATTTAATAGATAGCATCGAAGTGATGACCTGTTCGGTATAAGTCGAACGTATTGTGATTTATTTTAGTACGAACAAAGATGTTTATATTCAGGTTGAAAACACACAAAGAATTCGTAAAAGGAGCTTACGAAAGTAAATTTCTCCTTTACACCAAACACAGACAACGTGTTCCCAAGTGAATAACACTACACACGCTGTTGATATATGGTGAGGGGGTAGTGATTGCCGAGACTGGTGAGAAAAGCTCCGCGCTTACAAGCGCTTGGCGAAGAACTTGCCTAACACACATTAGTTGTTTTACATTATAATGTATATTTAAAAAACAACTGACCTCATCTGGTTTAAAATAAAAACCGTTTAGAAACCATGTGCAATCAGTCACTATTTTCTGACATATATTCTGTTTTTATCTGATTTAAGATACAATTCTATTGACTATCTTAGCGTATTCTTATGTCTCTCTCTCCGTCTCTTGCTCCCTCTCTGTAAATTGCTTTTTTTTATTTTCCACATGTTATTTAATTTTTGATTCGTTTTATTATTTGGACCACTTTCTATAAGTGTAAGTCTAATTCGCCCTATATTGCAAACATCCTGTATATGTTTGTGTGTATTGGTCATCCAATGTAAAATATTTGTCTATCATTTTCTGAACCACACTGTACAACTTTAATTCAACTCCACAGATTTTGCAACCGCCCTGTATAAGTATTAATCCTCTCCACCCTATTGACTGTTTCTATTTTTCTATTGTTTAAATCACACTGTACACCTTATTTTTACTTCGCCCCATATGTCAACTATAATCAACTATTTATATTCCACACAATATAACATTTTTTAACCACCTTGTATAAATATAATTCCACTCCACCTTGTGTTTCAATGATCCTGAATATGCAACTGCTTCTAACATTTTTTGAACCCTCCTCTCTATAACTCAAATATCCTTACACTACCTATGCTTATTTAAAAAAAATTTAACGTTTTTTGAACCACCCTGTGTAGCTTTAATTATATTCCACCTTATATTTCAACCATCCTATATATATAACTGCTTATGTACCACAAATTTACGTGTAAGGTTTTTTTAACCCACCTGTCTTAACTGTAATTTTACTTTGCCCTATATTTCAACTACGCACATTGCTTGCTGCTTGAATTTCCATGCACGCACACACACACACAGTATACCGTAAAGAAAAGATCGCTCACATAACAATGTTTCTTTTCGATACATATCACTCGACATTAAGCCCCGTAAAATGTAAACCGTTCAAACCGTACTTATACAAACACCATTAAGCTAGATATTTATTATGAAAATTTGACATTTACATTGATTTTTACCGTTTTTTATATAAATTTTACCGATTTTCAGAGAAAGGTATATTTTACGTTATAGAAAATTATGCGGAATCAATCTGAAACATCTATTCGTAGAATACAATTTAAAATATTCAAATTGATTGAGCCGTTTTAGAAAAAACAGTGTAGATTCATTGAAATACACTGATTTTCTGGAAAACCGAAATCTCACGTTATAGAAAATTACATGGTACCTTTCTATAACATTACTTAATGCAATACTGTTTAAATCTTCAAAATCGCTCAAGTCGCTTTTGAATAATCACGAAGCATACATAAAAAAAAACATGCCGACGAATTGATAACCTCCTCATTTTTGGTTAAAAAATAACTAATGTATGCCACTAATATTTTCAAGTCGCTTACCTTGCTATGTTACAAAAAGATATCTATATTTTATCGTTATAACACTATTAATACAATGTGAAAATACTACGAAACAAACAGAAACTAAGTTGTTTACCTTGTTTCTTGTGTCATCCCTTTCACAATTCCGACACAAGATGGAATTTAATGACGATAAAAGCATATGTAACCCTTGAGACTTTTAAATTGAATTCCTTCTAACTGCAAACGTTTCAGCTATTTCAACAGTATGCTCTGGAAGAGAATTATACGGCTTGTCAGATGAAATGATTAAAAGAACAGTCACGTAGAGTAATATTTGGGGGAAAAGTTGTAATATTACTTTGCCAGCCATTGTTACAAGAAACGAACAACAACACAATAAAGACCAGCAAACAGTGTTGGAAATAAAATTATTTGAAGGAGTGCACATCACACGAACGTAGCGGGATAAATATTCGGAACACGAGTTGCGAAAAAAAGTAATTTGTTGAATTGTTTTTTGTCTCTAAATGAAAAATACGAATCTTCGCTTCATTTAATTAGCGCTGAATAACTCTCAGAGTGATTTATAGAAATAAAATGAGTTGCACAATTTACTTTTGAGCAACTCATTGTCATATATAGAGTTACAACTAATTCAACGCCTACTATGAGGATTTTGGACACTATAGAAGATACGAAGTCAGTTAGATTAGACCTAAGTTGCACATTTATATGATCATATTATTCCCGTTAAAAAATTACAGATAACTACAGGGCGTTTCAAGATAATAGGGAACAACTGGAAAATGTTATTTTATAAAAATACGTATATTAGCAAGACCGCTAAATGAAAATTAATGAAAAGTTTAACATTATCGACTAGGCCCAATCCATTGCCGTTGCGAAATTGTATCTAGACCCTCTAGATATTGATCTGCGATTGTAAACTTTTTTATACTTTATGGCCCCGATATTTTCAACGCATTAAATCAAGCACAAAAGAGCTTTTCAGTGTTATGCAACTTACCTACCTTTGGGAAGATAAAAGTTGAAAGATTAATACAATTTCCTTTTTATTTGGCTTTGAAAAAAATTACAAATTTACAAATCATATAAAATTTTGCTGCCACTTACTTTTAATTTTTAACAATTTCCAAAAAATAAACCCTTGCGGAAATGCAAATAACATTTTAAACAGTTATAAGTATTCAAAGTGTAGTCCATTGTTGTAGGTACATTTCTCAATTCTCTAGATCATATCGTCAGTTGCCTTGTCTATCATTTCAGAAGGTATTGAATTTATTATTGTGTATTGCATGCCTGTAGTTCTTCATTATTTTTGTACTAGCGCATATGCGAGTAAACCTGTTCTTTCACAAAGCCGCAAATAAAATAGTCGAATTGATTAAGGTCCGGTGACATAGCAGGCAATGAACTGGGTTTTAATTACTGATCCATTTTTTATGAAACCTCCTATTTAAATGTGCTTCTACTGCAGGAATGTTAAGCGGTGGAACGCCCTCGTACTGAATCCACAAATGTTGTAGTTCATCTAACATTTGTTCTAATATCTCTTGCAGCGTAGATACATCTGTACATTTTTAATTAAAAAATTTAAGTCCCAAAATACTGTTTTTTACGTTTAACACTACTGATTAACTTTAAACTTTAAAATACATTGAGGTTATTGGTCACTCTAATAAGTAAACAGTTGTTTGGGAATGTGTTCCTAAAAATTCAAATTCCTTTCTAATTTAATTGTAAACCACTGTCAAAAATTTATTCTATTTTATGCATCCGATCACGCAATGTTTGAAAAACTGAGTATGCGCAAGGATGGTACTTATTTTAGTTAGGATCTTTGATACATTTTGCTGAGTAATCTCGATCTCTAGATATTTTGTTCATTGAAATATTAGTATTTATATTAAGCATAGCCAAAATATTTATGCTATTATTTCTTCCACGGCTTATATTGTATATTTGAAGACGCGAGATGTAAGACCGACATCTAGGATTTTCGAGGAAACTATCACACAGGGGTTCCGAATCTGGAGCCATTCCGTGCAATTGCTGTTCTCCCTTAACAAAGTCAACCACATAAAAATATATTTCCTGGTTTCTTAACCTTTTTTATCCCTAAAGGTAGGTAAGTTGCATATTGCTCAAAAGGTTTTTTATGCTGGATTTAATGGTATTAAGAATCCAATAAGGCGGCCATAAACAAAAGTTTACTATCGCTGATCAAAATCTAGAGTATGCAGAATATTTTTCTTAACAACAATCCATGGCTCCTACTGAATAATGCAAACTGCGGAATTTCATTAAATTTCATTTAACGGTGTGGACAATATTCGAATTTTCAGAAAATCTCATTTCCAGTATTTCCCGATTGTCTTGAATAAAGTACTTTTATGCGCCGTATGGTTCAAAATAAATATATAAAACATAAATAATTTTAAATAAAAACTTCCTGTTACCTGTAGATAAAGAAACGTTATTATTAATAATAAAATAAATAAAAAATTCTGATTGATTGTAAAGGTAAATGTCTATTTTGATTGTCAATCTAGGTTGTTAGTTTCCTCACATCGATATTTGAACAGCAGATATGTTAAATAACTGAAGAGCAAAGTGCAGTAAGAGCAATTGCAATTTGCGAAAATTGCCCTTAAGAGTTAATTTTTCTCTCTCTCTGAAGATTAACGGACAGAACGCAGGTCTATGAATTGAAAACTAGTTTTCCTGATTAACAGTTTAATTTTAAGATGAAAAATTTAATGCATAATAGCATACATGATGCAAGTGAACATACATTTATTTTGCAGTTCATTGATTGTCCACGGAATATGATGAAAAGTCCATGCATGCTGCCAAAAACTGCTCATTTCCTTCAAATTTAACAAAACAACGTACTTTTTTTGGGGGGGGGGGGATATAAGCAATGATGGGGACTTGCCTTTAACATACAGTTTCATTACCGTTAGACCAACGAACCGGAAAATGTATCGGCATCATCGATTTATCGAAAAAGACATTTTTTGTTGCTGCAAGAAAGTTTTCAGAAACTCCAGAAATAACCCAAAATCAGAATTTCTTCATTAACTCCATATATGTACTCCTGATCGGGTCACTAAATTATACACTGATTCCAAATTCCAAACTTTTCCGTCCAATAGTTTTCAAGAATATTGGCTGTGATGTAACCGACGAACAGATAAGAAGTGATTTCATAAGTATATTGAATATACGGAACCTTAAAAACACGGACATTAACACCATAATTATTTTCTATAAAAAATCAGATCCAATTATACCGATCATCGGATAACAATTTCGAGATACTTTAAAACAATAATCAATTGTTTTTTCAGTTCAATAGCGCAAAAAGTTTTGTAATAATAATAAACGCATTTATGGAGTGTTCTAACACTGACAAAGAAATCGCAAGGCCCAGAAGGACATGTTTAAATTTAATATTGTTTTAGTAAACCATCGATGCTATAGTAAAGAGAAAACGATTAAAATTTAAATAAAAATACCGAGGAGATTAATTTTTTATTAGTTTGTTAATAATATGTTGGTCCACCCCGTTTATCAATACACTCCCAAAACGTCTTGGCATCGACTCAATACGGTGGTCTATTTCTTCTTGAGGAATACTATCCTGTAAGCAACCTGTATTAGAACATCCAAAGATCAAGAGATCTAGGCGGCCATTGCAATAGAATCCCATGGGCTACTTCAAAAATGTTCTTGTTTAAGCCATTTAAGGTAAGCGAGTACATACGGCTCCTCTACATCCTGAAGATAACATTGCTCTGTCATGTTGCCTCGAAAAAAGGCTGCAATAGCACCCCATACCATAATGCCTACTGTTCAGTGTACATGTCGCTCAACATCAAATTGAAGTTGAGGTCTTTCTCTTCGACATCATCTAACCCTTCTTTCGCCATCATGCCCACACAAGCAGAATAGAGATTTATCAGAGAAGACGACCTAAGGTCATTCCACATTCCAATGTTGTCATTCTCTGCACCACTGTAGTCATTGCCGTCAGCGATCAGAGGTAACACAAAATCGGGTCAATAATACTGCAATCCAAAAGACTTTACAACGGAAACGGCTTGGACACTTACAAGATGGCCTTGTTCTCCTAACCACTAGTCAATCAAATTTCGAGTTGTAGATAATCCATCTCTAAAGGCCATAAGTCTTTGACGTACAGTGCCTACTCTTCTCCGATTTTAGTATTATCAAACCATGCTTGACAACATGTCATCACAGTAGTTGGATTTCTGTTCGTGCGGTTACCGATTTCTCGAAATGAAAAACCCGCCTCCCGTAAACCAATCATTCGACCTCTTTCAAATTCACTTAGCTGGCGATACCTTCGACTTACACGTAGTCTAGGTATTTTAACATTACTAAACGTCGATTTTGGATCCAATCAAACAGAAGAACAATCAGAAATTATTGTCAAAATTCACAGAAAAATAAGCTTATATCATTGGGATTAAGTATATTTGCGAGAATATTATTATTTATGTTTGAAGATACACTAAAACATTTAAGAGTTTTCCAGGTTTTTTGTTAAGTTTTTTCCAACAAATATATTATTTAAATACTGCCTTTTTACCTTCCTTACCATTGATAACGTAAAATTCTTAAGTCTCTTGTAATTAACCCACTTATATAATTCACCAGTACTTTTATAATCTTGAAGTGCTTTGTCTTTAATGTTAGGTGTTGGCCAGGGTACCCACGGTTTAGTTACCCTAGATATTTTCAAGGGGGCATATTTATCAAAAATCAATAAAAGGTATTAATTAAACCATGTAATCTTTTTATCTATATTTTGTTCAGTATAAAAATCGTGATCTTTGAAGTTGTTAAAATCTCTATAGGTAATAATCTTAGGTTCAACTGATGCCTTTTCAATACACTTTTTAGTAAATTTAAAAAAATGTTACAATATTAATTGATAAATAAAAAGTTTACATGAAGAAACATTTACCAAAGTCAATCATTGACTGCTTACTTATAGCATCTATGTTTTACCAAAACAATATTAAATTTAAACTCCACCTTCTGGCTGTTGCGATTTCTTTCTAAGTATATATTTAAACAGACACTGACCTGCCAAATTCTTACTAACTACTAATGTCATAGTACTCACTCTTATCTCGGTTATATATTACATTTTAAGTTTAGTTATAATTTTGTAGTAAATATGAAGCTTTTCCATGAATTTCAATAGCAATGGTTATTTTATTCAAGTTGATTCCACTATTTCTTCGCTTCCAGTTTCATGTTATTGAGCTGGAAGTCGTTTAGAATAATGAGATGATCTGAGTTTGGCTTTTTATTTTGATCAGGAGTAGTAGTTTATATTACAGTTAATAATTTTAGGACAAAACTATGTTGTTTCTTTATTTTCATTTCCGAATTAATCAATAATTAATTAATAATTTTGCAATTTAATTCAGTTTCTGTCTCGTCGTCAATATTTCATTGTTTGTTCTTAGCTTATAAGTTATCCGAATATTTAAAAAAGAAGACATACTGTATCAATAATTCAAACGTGTTATATTACATAAAATCCTTTATGAATTGTATAAATAAACATATGTTTTTTGAAAACAATTAGGAGGAATTCCTCGATTTTTATAATAGAATTTGCAAGTTTTCAAAAAATACATGTAAAAAACCATAAATAAAGTAATACACGTTTTATTAACCTCTATTTAAAGAAAGCCAGTGTTAAATAATTTGGTCAAGTGCCAGTTGGACTCGCATACTTAGGGTTCCGTACCACCTTCAAGATTCGAATATTCCAGTTTCAGACAAGCAGGGAATGAGGGCATTTTCTTATAATACTTACCCTTATATCTTTTAAAGGAAGCGTTTTAAATTTATAAAAAATATACACTTTGATTTTCCACACATAGACTTTTTATTTTATCTGCTTTAGGATTCGCTTGATTTTTATCACAATACATATGTATTTAATTTTCTAATTTGGCCCCCAAAAAGTAACATTAGAGTTTTATTTTACTAATAAACTTTCAGAAATGACTTTTATAATCTACTATCTGAGTTTTGAGGCTCTGTAGATTGGAAGAAAAACGGCAAAATAGGTCAAAGTTTAAATTATAAATTATTAAATCTGTTATTCAAATTATTTAAAAATATAAATAAAATATATTTTTCAAATTTTAAATAGTGTAGTTTCTAAAAGGGGAATTAAGTCGATGTTTAATATTTTTAATATCTTTTATACAAATGATTTAAAATATGATATATTTGTAATTCACATAATGAGCCCTTTATCTGATATATTACATGATGCGTTTGAAAATTGAATCTTTATTTTCCATTTAATTGTATAATTTGTCCCTTAAATTACTATGGGGGTTTTCTAGTAATTTATTTTATGTTTAATTCTATTATTTGGAGACCAAATAATAGAATTAGGTATTTTTTTTTCATATTTTTCTTAAAAACAAAAAAGAGGGTAATTTTGTTTAAATATTATTTAATATATTTTAAAATATTCATTTTAAAAAAATTAAAAAAATATATTTGTACCTATTCGTCATAATGAGCCCTGGGATTTGATTTATTACATGACCCGTTAGAAACAATTATAATTTTTTATTTTCCATTTAATTCTACAATTTGCCCCCCAAAATGAATATTAGGGGTTTCTTCTTATTTTTTCAGTAAAGTTCATGTGAGGGGCTATACTTCCAGTTTTTCAAAATTTTTCAGTTTATGGTTTCGGAGATAAGGGGGAAATGGGTAAATTTTTTTATATTTTTGTTAATATCTTTTAATTAATTTATTTTATAAATATGGAAAAAATATATTTTTTTTCTTCATCATGAGCCCTTTTATTTGATATATAACATGCTGGGTTAGAAACAATTTTAATTTTTTATTTTCCATTTAATTCAGGTCAGAACCTATAAATCTATTTTTTTTCAAAACTACATTTTATAGTTTCGGAGATAAGGGGGGGGATGGGTAAATTTTGGTATGTTTTCATTAATATCTTTTTAAATATTTTTTTTTAAATATGAAAAAAATATATTTGTGTTCCTCAGAATGAGACCTTTCATTTGATATATTACATGATGCGTTTGAAATTTTTTAAATTTTTATTTAATTCTATAATTTGACCCCAAAATTAACATTAATGGTTTCTCCTTAATTTTCCTGTGAAGTTCGGGCAACGCTCTATATTTTCTATTTTTTTTTTCAAAACTCAGTAGTTTCGGAGATCTGGAAGGGGAACGGTCGATTTTTTTAATTTTTTCCCCCAGAAGTACCCCAAAAATCAAATTTTTTTCTTTTACGATATGTACTCCTGATCGGGTCACCAAACTATACCCTTGATACCAAATTTCAACCTCTTCTGTCCAGTAGTTTAGGAGAAAATGGCTGTGACAGAGGCAGAAATCCTGAGTGATATTATAAGGGTATCCGTATATTGTATATACAGAACCCTAAAAATGAATATTTATGCGAGAATACATACTGAATCATTAATAGTTCTGATTTCTTAAGATTTTTCAAATCCATCAAGATGTTATCGTCTGTTTGCCATTTCTGTTAGAGTAGACTAAGAGCTAGTAACCTATTTTTCACGAATTATTTGATTGACGTAAATATTTTACATAATGGTATAGATGTGTGATTAATAGGTTGTCAGCCTTACCTAATAGTCTAAGAGATAGATCCGGTTTTTGCTCGTGATCGAGAAAATGAACAGAATGTATCATATTAAGTTCAATTCCTGAACTACATCACGTTTCTAGGCAGAAGCCAGTGGTATTTTTTTTTTGGTCGTGCTCATCATCGAGTAAACGTTCGAAAATTGGCTGGATACAAGATTGTGATGCATTTAAGCAAATTCCCGAGAGGCGTCTGCCTAGAGCGTTACCATCAAGCTGGCGGACAGGGGTAAACTTGTCAAAAATGAGGGTCAACTTCGTCATTAACTAAAAAGAACGCCATTTGCACCATTTTTTTGCTTACACAAAAGAAATCATAATCCATAAGGACGTACAGCTATATATAGTTTTCATGGCGTCATTAATGGGGTCTGTATAACGTCATACACAATTTTTTTAAATGCGAAGCCACATTTTTCATTACTGATTTGGAAAGAGCGGAAAATTTTAGGTCTGAATATGACTTTGGCCATGACGTTGAACTTTACCTTCAAGGTCATTCCAAGATCAAAGTTTGTTTGGAAAATCAACCTACTATAGGCAAATTAAGTGTACGAGGGGTTTTCGACGTCGCTGATTTCTAATATGAAATCAGTTTTTGTTTGAAAAACTGGTCCGCCTTCTTGGATTGCAAAAATCTGATTTCAGATTCGTACTCAGATTTTGAAAATTGGCAATTTGAAAAAAATTAACCAACCTACTCCCAACAGCTGTGTCGAAAATCCCCGTGGACCCAATTTAGCTATAATTGGTTGATTTTTCAAAAAAACTTTCATCTTCCGTGTAATTCCAACACCCGGAAGATCAAGTTCATGGTCAAAGTCATATTAGGACATGAAATTTTTCGCTGTTTCCGAATCCTTAATAAAAAAATTGTGTATGACGTCATACAGACCACATTAATGAGGTCATGAAAAATCTGTTTATGTCATTTAGCTGTAGGTCCTTTTGGATTATGATTTCTTTTATGTAAGCTAAAAAATGGCGTTCTTTTTACTTAATGACGAAGTTTACCACTATTTTTGACAATTGTATCCCTGTCCGCCCCACCTGGATGGTAACGCTCTAGGCAGACGCCTCTCGGGAATTTGCTTAAATATATCACAATCATGTATGCAGCCAATTTTGGAACGTTTACTCGATGATGAGCATGACCAAAAAAAATTAACATTTTCACATCCTGTAACTATCCTCGGTTATCACTTCCACTGGCGCCTGCCTAGAAACGTGATGTAGTTCAGGAATTGAACTTGATACGATACACACTGTCCATTTTCAGGATGACGAGCAAAATCCCGCTCTATCTCTCCTACTATAACTGGGGATGGTAGGTACTACGCGTGCAAGAAAGATATGTATCTATAAAGTTATGAATATGGAAAACTATTGAGAGTATTTATCTGAAAAGGGTTTTTTCGAGGACCTGCTTGCAGATAAAATATTATCAGTTGTCTACGACTACCGGTTCTACTGGAAATGGACCTCAACTATGTTTCTAAAATGGAATACCCTGTTTTTATAGCATTTCTAGAATCTACGATGTTTTTGGAAATATCATATATCTGAAGGGCTCTAGTTGAAAGCTATTTTTATTTTGACAGATGCAAATAAATCTTTTTTTTGGCAACAAAGAGTGCCAGGTCAAAAACTTCAAGCTTCGTAAATCTTTAGAACTGTTCAAAAAGAATTATACTGAGAGCGCAGAAGGAACAGGATATAGAATGGGAAACAAAAAAAACCTAACTGTTTTTTGAAACCCAGAAGTGCTCAAGAAAAAGGGACGAGGTAGGATTTGTAACCTGCTATGTTCACTTTTTTAGAAATTGTAAACAGTTGAAACTGACATCTGAAGTATAAAAAACTGTCAGACGTGATTAATTTTATTAAATCATCATGACATACCATCACCATACTTACTAATGTTTTCCATATGATGTAATTAATAAGTATTACTTTGTTGATTATGTTTTATTATCTTTATCTTCCTTTCAATTTCAAGTTTGGTTGTTTCATTTTTTTCAGTCATCACTTTTAACTAAATTTAAAGTTTTTCGCTAACTAATTCCACTAGTTCATATTAAATTCATCTCTAAACTGAGTTTTGTATTGTAGATAGTACACCTTTTACTATTTTGGCTATGGTTACCACTGACATACTTCAAACTACTTACCTCAATTTTAGGATTTAAGTCCTTTTGTTAAAATAGTTTTCAAACTTCACAGTGCCTCTGTAATGATTCTCTTTGGATATTATCTTGTATCTACCCTAGTTAAGGTATCAAATCTCTATATTCAGTGTAAAAGAGTGAAAGTTAGAGTAATGTGACCTAAAATTCATTAACACTTAAACACAAAGTTAAATTCCAAACGATTCCTTTTGCAGAAAATTCAACATTACACAACGACACGAAATATTGATTTTTTTCTGCCACATCCAAAGACGAAGCTGAGATATTAATATACTGAAGTCACTATTGAGAGATGAATGGAATTATTAATTATGATTACATTAATTTCAGCATCTATTCAGAGATACGGAATGGTATACAGAATAAGCGATGAAATTAATTACACAAAATTAGTAATCGATAAAGGAAGTGGATTTCGGTTCATTCAGGATAAACTTTTTGATATTCCGGAACGTAATTTGGCACTTATGTGAGAGTGAGAGGGATTATTTAGTAAATTACTTGGGGATTCTACAGGCGTACTTGTCTTAAGATATTGATTAACTTAATGGAATTGAAATTTATTTCCACAAATTTCATAAGAAGAATTTCTCGAATTACTTTGCCTTTCTGAATAGCTGCTACTTTTGATATCGCTACAGGTAAATAATAATAAGAAGAAATTATGTTAAAATAAAGAAAAAAAATCATAAAGTAATGTGCAGGCTTGCTAAACACCAATATACAACAAGAGCAATAGTACTATCCAGTTTCCAGCGGAATAAACGTATACTATGTATGGAAAATAACGAAAATTTATTGCAAAATATGCTTGCGTCATTGTCAGCTTGTAAAACAGCCTTGTAACTTGTTTGAACATGCTCTTTATCTTGTAGAAGCAGGAAAGATACCAACGTACCAATTCTGAGCTGTTGGAAGATTCCACGGAACAAACAATGTAGAATAAGTACCCTGTACAAAATGTTGTAACCTATTCAAATGTTATGTCATATGCTTGACTGTTCGCATCTTAATGACAACTTTGTCACTTTGACTTGGGTCATATTGAAACTTACATTACTCCTCACCAGTTACTAAGGTTGTCACCCAGGTTTGCTCCGCTGTTTCTCTTGTGCACTTATCCAATATTTGTGCCCTAAAAATGTCTAACATATCCATCATTAGATTTCATTCTTAATTTCGAGATTCCAACTTCACACGTGACATGGCGTCTACACTTACACCATTTTTTTTTATTTTTCAGTATTTATTTAAAATTAATAACGTTAATTTTACATGCATCCAAATATTTTAAATGTAGTATTTTTTCTCAAATAAAATTTCGAATGATTATATTTAGATTTGTCCCTCTTAACTCCTTTTGGATAAAGATAACTTCTTGAATTCAATCAAAGATTGAGAGTGAAATTTCCTAATTACTTCAAGTCTTTTGTAAAATATAAATAGATATATTCATTCTTCAAACATCTGTTCATAATTTATAATTGGGTTGACAGATTGTAACTCGCTACTTCTTCTTTGATAATCAACTAAAAACTGACTCCACAATTGTCACCTCAAACCCTCTCAGAGTATCAAGACTCAAATTTTTTAACTGCATTATTTTCACCTCATATTGCTTTTAGTATAAGGAGTTTACAAGATAACTTGAAATTAAATATTTGAATTCTACATGCATCCACGAATTTTAAGATTTTTAATTTTTATTTTCAAATCACATTTCTTTCTTTAATTAACAGAATGTTGATTAATCTTTGTACATCTATTAATTATAGCATATGACTTCTTCATTTTTTGCGTATCTGATAAAACATGTTATAGGAAAATATATTAAAGGTATTTTCCTTTCTTCTTTTCCTGTTTGCTTGTTAGGTACATGTCACTTAAAATCTCAAATTCTCGTTGCAACCAGATAAGAGTCTATTCTTTGCACCATCGTCCACAGACTTTATCGCAGTTAATCAACGGAGTTCAAGTTGCTTGGAAGGCGAAGTCACAAGTAGACATGGGCAATGTCATTTTTCGATGGCTTGATATATACAGCAGCTGAATAGCTTACGAGGTAGTAAAATGATTATTTTTTCACGTTAGATCACACGAATGAGTGTATAAAATAATTTATATTTAACTTCGATTGACTTAAAATAAAACCGTTTAGAAACCGTGTGCAATCTAACAATTTTCTGCCATATATTCTCTTTTGTTTAAATACTTCTTGGGAAATAACACCACAGTTACGAAAATTGCTGTATATTCCAAGCGTTTTGAGGTCTAGTTCAGACCCCGTTGTCAATGGTTAAGAGACTGAATAAAAAAGGCACAAGTCTAAGATGTAAAATTAAAATATTTGACAATATGCGTAACTAAGAGAATTTTATTTGTAATATACAGGGTAACACCAGAAACTTCTAAAAATCATATAATCATAAAGTTCCTTTCAAATTGGAAGAATTTTAAAGGGAGATCCTCAGAATTTTATGTGGTGCTCCTAGGTGCGACTTTGTTATAAGATTTTTGTTGATTCAATGATTTCATTAAAATCATAAGGGAAAATCTAGGAAAAACCTTATGAACTATCCCGATATTAGGTTGGTCACAAGGACATGACCATTAGCAATTTCTTCCTTAATCATCGGCAACAAGGAACGATTGAACTCTACGGAGGTAGTAGCGATACAATTGTTTTCATTTAAGAAAATTAAAGCAGACTCTTTATCTGATTTAAGGTACAATTCTATTGATTATTTTCGCGTATTCTTATCTCTCTCTTTCTCTCTCTAATTTGTGTTTTTTTCTATATTTTCCACATATTTTTTAACTTTTTTATTTGTTTTATTATTTGGACTACTTTCTATAAGTCTAACTCGATTTCACCCTATATTGCAACCATCCTGTGTATGTTTCTGAGTATTGGTCATACAATATAAATTATTTGTCTATCATTTTCTGAATCACCCTGTACAACTACAATTCAACTCTACACGATGTTGTAACCGCCCTGTATAGGTATTAATCCTCTCCACCCTATTTGGAATGTCTTCGATGACACATTACATATAATATCCAAAAAAATGTATGAATTAGATGTTGCGGTTTTAGTTCAATGCTGGTTCAATGCATGTATGTAATTGACGAAGGACCTTTAACGGAACAATCAATAAAACATTGTATCGTCGCATAAATTAAATCACCAAATAAAAGTTAATCACTGACCTTTTACGTCGAAGCTCTGCAGATGGTGTTTTCTTGGTTCTTCTTTCTTCACAGGCTAGCCCCGCAGCGGCAGGAACTGTTTTTAGAGCTTCGTCTGGACAACACGTTACACAAAAAATAGCAACGCAATGTTCATTGATTGAGCAAACAAAAAATGCGGGTTTAGCAACAAATGATGCACTTTTGTAATAACTCGCGGACTCGTAACACAATAACAACAAAAAGTGGCCTTCTTAAGACGGTATCAAAAGCGTCCGAATAGCTCGGAATATAATACAGGAATCACGAATACTGTCTGTATTTTACACGCAAAAAACCCTTAAAATTAGCATTAGCGCGACGGAAGGTTTTGGAAAAGGTGCATAAGTTTAAAAATCAATGAAGTAATTCAATCAAATTTCAACAATACACTAAACAACGCACCACTATTCCTGTTTCTATTTTTCTATTGTTTAAATCACCCCGTATACCTATAATTTTCGTCAAGTTTAAGCAACTAATTATGTTCCACACTATATAACAGTTTTTTAACAACAATGTGTTACTATAATCCCACTCCACTTTATATCTCAATCAGCCTGTATGTGCAATTGCCTCTAACATTTTTTGAACCCTCCGCCCTATAACTCGAATATCTTTACTGCATATCTTTATTTAACTTCACTCTTATTTCAACCAACTTGTATACGCAACAACTTATGTGCCACTCTAACTTTATTTCTATTTCACCTTATATTTCAACCATCCTATATATGGAACTGCTTATGTACCTCCCAATATCACATTTATTTGTAAGATTTTTTGAACCCACCTCTCTAACTATAATTTTACTTCTCCCTATATTTCAACTGAGCACATTGTTTGCTGCTTGAATTTCGATGCACGCACACACATTCACACACACCGTATACCGTATAGAAAAGTTACCTCACCTAACAATTTTTCTTTTCGATACACTAATGGCATATTTTGTGCCATTTCACTTAACTGCAAGCCCTATAAAATGAAAACAAACACCCTGTACGATATCATTTGATGGCATATCTAGACATTTAATCTAGATATTTATGATGTTTTTTGCACCTATTTTACGATTTTCCGGAAAACGGTATGTTTTACGTTATAGAAATAATCAAATTGATTAAGCAGTTTTAGTGAAAACAGTGTAGATTCATTGAAATTCACTGAAAGTGTAGTCCTTTAATTACGGCCTTTACTCATTTTCTGAAAAACCCTAAATCTCACGTTATAGAAAATTATATGGTACCTTTCTGTAATATTCCTTAATACAATGCCGTTCAAATCATCAAAATTGCTCAAGCCGTCTTTGAATAACATAGCCCCACAAAAGAAATAATAAAGTCTTGTGCATCGGACCGGATCTACTATGTAGGCTTACGTTTTTGGAGTCGCTGAATCCGAATCCGGTGTCGGTTTGACCTCATCAGGTCAGGTTCAAGGTCAAGCCAAGGTCAAATCTCCAAATTCTAATAAAAAAATCGGAAAAAATTCATACAAATGTTTTTTTTTGGGTCGCTAAATCCGAATCTGGAATCAGCTAAAGTGTTACTCGAATATCATAATGAGATATTTCTAATGTCAATCACATCGACATTTTTTTTGTTCTAGTCTCCATAAGATAATAAAATACGTTGAGGTCTTGATCCGATCATAGGTGAGTCCACCGTCCTGGGGGTGATAACTCTCATACCTCCCCAGGCCTAAGTATGAGAGCTTTCTGACTTTGACGAGGACAATGCCAACTCGTCGTCAGACACACTACGGCTGCATCCTCACACTTGAAGTCCTACTTGCAAGGCAGCTTGCCATCGCTGGCTTCGTGACCGTGAAGGGCTAGAAATCGAATCATTTTACACATCTTCTTTCGGAGGAGTTGTCATCGTTCTTAGTAACCTTCACGGACGCAGGATTTTGTACTAATTGAAATCGGTATTTCAGAATAGTGTACCTATTTTGAGAAATGTGGTAACTATTAAGTTTGATGTATGTTAATTGAATAACCTTACTAAAACAAAGAAATGTTAATTTCAAATTAATCGTGAATTTCAAGCAGTAAATTGAAATTTTTCCATTTGCTTATCTTAATTCATCTAATTCATATGCTTTGATAACTTTATTGAACGCTGTTTTTGCAATAAAGTATAATAACATTCAGCCTATGAAGCATAAAAAATTTCAAAGATCTTTTGTTGAATAAATAAGGACTCAGAGATTAATATGGCTTTTAAAAAAATATGAAATAAATAAATTCTATCGTTATGAGTTATCATGTTGCTGTATGCTTTATTAGTCTCACGCGGTGGCTATTAAAATTGAACTAATAATCTCGACACTGACTTAAAATAAAAATAAACCAAGATTCGGTTTCAGCGATTTAAAAGACATCTTAATTTACTACAATTTGTTTCGTAAGTTTCTTTCAAGTTAATTCTATTTTGCGATGTAGCAATAGACTAGAACAAAAAAACTCGATGTCATTGACATTAGAAATATCTCTGTATAACTTTGGAGTAACACTTTAGCTGATTTCAGATTCGGATTTAGCGACCCAAAAACCATATGTATGATTTTTTTCAGATTTTTTGATTAGATTTTGAAGATTTGACCTTGGCTTGACCTTGAACCTACCTGATGAGTTCAAACCGACCCCGGATTCGGATTCAGCGACCCCCAAAAAAAGCCTACATAGATCCGGTCCGATGCACAAGACTTTATTTTTTTTGTGGGGCTTTGTAATCACTGATGATACATAAAAAAAGTGCCGACAAATCCATAACTGTTCTGTTCTATCTTCGTACAACATCTGCATTATTGTTACCAATATCAACTAAGATATATTTTAAAGTTTAAAAGATAAATAAAATAAAGGTTTTAATGGCATTCCATTTAAAATTCAAGTCTACGACAACAAAGAGTAGATTTTAAACGGTAACAAACTACCAATCCAATAAAATTGAAACTTATATTTTTTAAGGGATAGGTAATACGGAGTTTATCACTTCGGCTGATATTAAATTTCCGTTTCTCGCTTCAGAACCCCAAAAGTTATTTCCTTACGACACCATGATGCTGCGTCCCCTGACACATCGTTCTATTGCGATTTCTATCATATGGGTATTCACCTCAATTTTCAGCTTCAAGCTGTGCTTGTAAGTCTGAAATGAAAAACTAGGGACGGAATTAATGCACCATGTTCTTGTCATCCGATCGTCCCTCACGAGTGAAATCGGTTAACCTATAAGCGCACGTGTTATATGTGTATCTAGTCGATAAAGGTCTCTCGACAACCACTGAACATCCTCAGGGAACGGATACGCTTTGCAAAGAAACCAATCAAACGGAAAGAAATCGCTACAAAACGAATAAGACCTGCGAATTCTATTGGCGAAAAGCAATTTGTTTTTAAAAAGAAAAGTATGCTTTTTATGGTTATTGGTTATTTGTGACTCAAACTCGTTACTCTAACAATAAGTGAAACAGGTAGAATTGTTTTTGAGTACAGTGTATTTTTCAGGGTTTGGACAACATCGTTGTTCTTAATTATCTTAGTGACATATTTCTAACAAACACATAAACAAAATTTTACTACATTTCACTCACATTTGTTGGGAGAATTTTTAAGGATGAGAGATACTAAATATACAATTACCATGTAGCAGCTACATCTAGTATTCTCCTTTCTCATAGAATCCTTCAAAATTCACTTTTTTATGCTTGTAACACTAGAGCACAAATATGTATGCGACACAGAGTATACTAAATGTAATTTACTCAACTCGTGACAAATAAAATCAAAAAACAATTAAATAATCAAAAATTTTCAAGAAGAATAAGGCTTATTTTGTCTATTCATGGGTTTTCTCTCCTCCAAATTTTTTCCTGTAACAGATAAGTATTTAAAAAATTGTATATGAAGAACAAAGTGTAGTAAGGCAATTTCGTAAAATTGCCCGGATTACTGGCTGTCTGTACAGAGATTCTTCCTCACAGTTTTTCTGAGAGAAAGAGATGTCTATAAAATGATCAACCAGTATTCCTGTATATAAGTAATGTATTGTATATTGTGTAATACTTATCTGTGTATGGAGACGTTTCAACTCCGAGTCTGGAGTCGTTGTCAATCGTTTAGTGTTGTTTTCAAGGTTTTTTTCTAAAAAATTTTCGCTTGGATTTTGAATTTATTGTTTGTCAAAAAATTTGACACTGACAATTTATCGTTTGGCGATCACTTGACGCTGAGGTTACCGTTTTTTTGTTCTGTTAGCAGTAAATTCTTCCAGTCCAAATGAAGGTCGGCTGAAGGTGCTCCGATTTCAGTGTTGTTTATCATCATACAGCTGGCTTCTTTAAGTTTTCTCTTTTTTAAATTTTCTTCTTTCAACAAGATCTTTGTTTTATCCCAGTCTATCCTATGGCTGCCGGTGCTCGTTAATACATGATTGGCCAAATTTGATTTGTCCACATGTCTTCTGGAAATGTTATATTGATGTTCTTTTTTCCTTACTTCTAAAGGTCTTGAAGTTTCACCGGTATAAGAATGGCCACAGTCACACAAAACACTGTACACACAATTTCTAGAACTCTGGGTTGCGTTAAACGGTTTGGTATGTGTGAGGATAGAGCGCAAGGTATTATTTGTTTTAAAAACAGTTTTAACGCTGTATTTATTTCCTAACCGCTTAATTTTTTCCGATACACCTGGGATATATGGAATTATGTTCATAATTTGGTTGTCTGTTTGTGTTTGGTTGGTATTAGTGTGATGGTTATTTGTGCTGGTTTGTTGTTGCGATTTTCTTTCTAACTGATTTATAGTTTTATTTATAAAGTCTTGGGGATATTCGTTTTGAAGTAGATGTTCTTTGATAATATTGACTTCTTTGTTAAAGATTTGGGTGGATGAAGTAAGGAAAAAAGAACATCAATATAACATTTCCAGAAGACATGTGGACAAATCAAATTTGGCCAATCATGTATTAACGAGCACCGGCAGCCATAGGATAGACTGGGATAAAACAAAGATCTTGTTGAAAGAAGAAAATTTAAAAAAGAGAAAACTTAAAGAAGCCAGCCAGTATGATGATAAACAACACTGAAATCGGAGCACCTTCAGCCGACCTTCATTTGGACTGGAAGAATTTACTGCTAACAGAACAAAAAAACGGTAACCTCAGCGTCAAGTGATCGCCAAACGACAAATTGTCAGTGTCAAATTTTTTGACAAACAATAAATTCAAAATCCAAGTGAAAATTTTTTAGAAAAAAACCTCGAAAACAACACTAAACGATTGACAACGACTCCAGACTCGGAGTTGAAACGTCTCCATACACAGATAAGTATTACACAATATACAATACATTACTTATATACAGGAATACTGGTTGATCATTTTATAGACATCTCTTTCTCTCAGAAAAACTGTGAGGAAGAATCTCTGTACAGACAGCCAGTAATCCGGGCAATTTTACGAAATTGCCTTACTACACTTTGTTCTAAATATACAATTTTTAAATACTTATCTGTTGCAGGAAAAAAAATTGAGGAGAGAAAACCCATGAATAGACAAAATAATTCAAGACCTCCTCAACAATCTTTTCGATATTACTTAAGAATAAGGCTTACCTAGCGGTTTTTTTTTGTAATTTTGATGATATTGATTTTTGGGATACGTACTTTGAAATCAGTTATCCAGTTATGCAAAGGAATTTATTACGCCTTTTGTAGGGATGCCAATGAAATTTTCGCTAATTTTGAAGGAACGGTTGCCAGATAAGCGATAGACCAAAACTCTGAGCAGGTTTAATATTCTGGAAATATCCTGCAATCTCAACGGCGTCACGAAATTCGTGGGTTTGGCCACTGCAGATATTCTGTTGAAGATGATTTAATGAACAGTTTTGGGTTACTGTTCAGCTATAGCAAATTGTAAAAGGTGACCCGTCCTCAAACATCATTTGTATTCATTTAAACGGATTATATAGAACTACCCCTTTCTCCAATGCAACTACTTCACAAGAAATTGAAATTTTATCAACACCTTTGAATAAACAATTATTTAGTATATCGATAAAAATTGAGCTTAAGAGATTCATTGTCATAGGTTCACGATGATCGAGCACACCAAATATCTCCACCATACCCATTTCTATCATCAATCTAAATTTCTGAGCTCCAGAATATCAGAAAAGAATTGCCTATAGTAGAATGTAGCCTTCCAAACAAACAGTACAATAAAGAAAGTTCCCGTTACCATTTCTTTTCACCAAATTACTCTTCCGAACTAATTTACTTGATTCGTTTTCAGAATCAAGTAAATGAGTACCAAATGTACTTTATAGGATAGGAATAGGAATTTTTGCCAAAATATCAAGCTGTAATATTATGTAAATTATGTCAAACTACATTGTTGGACAACGATTCTTGATAAGGAAACGAAACGTCATATCAGAAACCATTGTGAGGAGTGAAAACCCATATGACCATCCAAAATAACCATTTGCCTCCTCAATCATTTAGAAACTACTTAATTAATGTTTGTATTTTTGAATTTTCAGATGAAATAAAATCTATTTGTAAAGCCAGTACTTAATGTAATAATTCTCATTTATATTGATATTTCACAAAAGGAAATTCCTGTTTTACCCCGGGAAAATGTGGGTATGCCCATGCTCTAAAATGTTCACATAGTGAATTATTTATGGCTGCGTTTATGTTAGCTTGAATCGGCATATTTTATTTCGAACCTGTTTTATTTGTGAATTAGTGTGACAATTTTGAAAAAGCTTCTTACAACCATGGGCAAAACTTCACCAACTCTTATTGATCTGTTTATTATAAATATATATAAAGTAATTTTGAAATATGGACACGCCGGTATCTGGATAAATGCAAGGATTACCTTTGTGACATGCAAATTGGATGATAAGCAAATTATTTATTCAACTAATTTCCTAATCCAGGAAATTGATTTTAAATGCCAAAAAATCCACAGGAGTTTGATTGGTTTTTCTTGAACAGATTACCCTGTTTAATATATAAAAAAGTTATTAATAAACTATTGCAAAAATCGAAAATTTTACTGTTTGTGTGACTTTTCAGCCACAGAATGACAATCTGTAGTGTCAAGTTAGTTTTATTCACATTCTCAATAAATTCTAAATGGGAGGTTCATCTATCCGACCCTGATTAGTGAGTTATTGACTTAAAAAATGCCCATTTTTCAATTTTTCATAGTTATTATTCAAAAAACCTTTAAACTCTAAAACTAAAACTGGAAACAAAGATTCGTTTTTATGTTAAATAACTAGTAAGAATCTCAACTTCACAGCTTTGGAGATTTTCTCACAAATATGAAATCTCTTCTAGGGCGTTTTCAACCATCTGACAGGAACATATTAATTATGAAATCTTTGAGTAGAATCCTTCATCCATTAATATTCTTTTGGTTTTGTTTTATTATCTGTAAATTATATGAAACTAGTGGGATACATGAGATTCAATCGGATTTTTATTTGGAGTCGTAATAATCAATATATGGTAATAAACAATTTCCAGGGTATTTTGCTTGTCACGAATAATTTAAATACAATTGCTACGCAACTCCAAAAACAGTGAATTTTCACCCTATCGAATACAAAACCCATAAAACCCATACGTTCGGATGAACAGATTTTGACGTTGTTGGAATTTTTTAATATATGTTTTTTTTGACAGCAAATTTCAGACTGTTGACATTTAATTTTCTGTTTTCTAAAATGGTGACGTAAATCTGTAGCTCACTGCTCTGTTTTAATTTGCATTTAAAAGAAGAGTAGGTTAAATAATGTGCTTTTGCTGTGTTTGGTGGATGAAACTGTACCACGCCTCGTCTGATGCCTCATTTACGTTTCAATTAGGTTCCCGACTAGAAATAATATATATTATACACAGGATGTTTAGAAACATGCTTGTTTACAAGCCAAAAATAAATATGGTTCACTTAGTTTTCTAGATACAGGGCGTTAAAGAATTTTATTTTATACAGATTTTTGAATTTTGAATTCTTTGAAAACTACTGGAACCAATGTATTGAAATTTTTTGGGAATGTTTTGTTGAAACTAGCACATCCGAACACTCCATTGTCATATCTGACACTCAAAGAGGGCGCTAGTTACACGATTAATAGAAAAACTTGTAATTGTACCTTGTTGAGATTATAATATGAGGTCGAAATTTTTAATACATCAAATAGATCGTCCTTATAAAATTTAATATTGTGATCGTTTTCTAAATATTTGGATTCAAAAATGATGGGACACTCAATAATGTTTATGGAAAATATTTTCCTAATAAAAATACATTGACACGAAACATAAGACATTTTAAATTTAAACAGCAAAATTAAATTAAAATACGTTGGATTGTGAAAAACATGTTTTAATTAGAGATTATATTGCATACACATTTTCGTTTAACATTATGGAGAGTCCCCTCATTTGTATCTTGAAATATTTGGAAAACTGCACACCATAACACAATATCGAATTCTATAAGGAGTACCTTTTTGGAGTATAATTGAATGGAGAATAATTTTATGAAAAATGTTGACCTCAAAAAAGTAACAATTACAGGTACTCTCTATAATTAAAGTAACTAGCAGCTTTTTTGACTGTTAGATATAATAATTGAGGATTCGAATGTGCCAGCTTTAACAAAACATTCCCTAGAAATTTCATTAAAATAGTGTCTTTGGTTTCCAAGTAATTGTCAAAAATGCTTATAAATAAATATTCTTTAACATCCTGTATATTGAAAACAGATGTAGATAAAACACAATTTCAATAAATTAACCCCACCTATTTTTGGCTATTCTACCTGTCCTAGCAAGCACGCCTTGTTTTTTGAAACACCCTATAAATATTGTTTTGCATACGAAAGAATGACACCTCGCAGAGAGTATTTTATTTTATTCTTCGATTAACAGAAAGTCTCACATACTCACAAAGTATTGATATAGTTTATTTCAGGTTTTCAAATAACAAAAATTGATACCTTCAAGACACTAGAAAGAAAAACTTAATTTAACGAAATCGTTTAACCCAAATTCACCACAAATTTGAATTCAACCGTTCTGAAATATCGCATATGTTTTCTGGAATATGATACAACATTTACGAGTATAAATTTCCGGCTGAATACAATAATTCTTAACTACCACGAATAAATTAAACATAATCACCTGCTTAGTTTAATCTACAAAACAAATGTTGACAGAAGCCAGACATTTAGGGCTTTAGGAATGCTCATTTAAACCACCAATGCAAGTAAACGTTCCCTCATTTGAAGCGTTGCTTTTTCTCTCCAGAATAAATGAAAATCTGTTTCGTACTTAGTCTCTCAAGGCGTAGAAAATATTGTTTAATTCCGGTATCTAATAAGGACGACTTCATTCCAACAAATTTTCCTAGCTAGATATTATGAAATGCTGATGGTCTGCAATAAAACATAATATGAATATATAGCACAAATAATTATTATAGATAATTTTTGTATCATTCAAATAATAATTAATTACTTTCACTGTCTCAGTATTTTCCACCTATATCTGAGAGTTCAAATATTTTTTTAACTAATATAAATTCCTTCTCTTTTTTATCACACTACTTGAACTAAAACTATTTCTAAAATACAACGTATATTTTATTTGTTAATAATACCTCCACTAAATTTGATTCCATTTAATCATTTCAATAATTAGTTATCAGTGACAGCTTTATAAGGACATATTTTTCTGAGTTCTTTGGGAATAACACCACATAAACTTGAAAGTCTGTATTGTCAAAAGGTCCAAATGTTTCAAGGTCTAAATCAGACGCCGTTCTCAATGGTATTAACACAAATGAACAAGATGTTAATAAAATTAAAACGATTCGTAATGAAAAATTTCGTAAATCACAATTTGACATTAATGTTTGACAATTCAACTGGTGTAAGTAAAGGAAATTTGATATAAACAGGGAAGCACTAAAAATTCTAAAGATTATGTGAAATAACAAAGCGTCTTTCAATTTAGAAAAATTTGAAAGAGTTATCTTTAGAATTCCATGTGGCGTGGTACGACTTTGTTAGATAGTGCATTCTCCAAAAACGAGACCAAGAAATCTCATTTAAGTCATAAGGAACCTAACCTAACCTAACCTAACCTAACCTAGAAAAACCTTAAGAACTATCCCGATATAGGGTTATTCAAAAGGACATTATCATTATTAATTTCATCCTTGATTATTAGTAACCAGGATCTGCTGAATTCTATAGAAGTACTCGGTATACAATCGCTTTCATTTAATAAAATTAAAGCCGACTCTTTCAGCTTTCGTTTTGTATTGTGTTCTTCTTTATGTAATATGGTTGAATATTGAAATTGTATGTTATGACCAAGTTTCCAGGCATGTTCACAATTTTTGACTTATTGAATTGTCGTTTCTTTATATAATTTTTGTGTTCAATTATTCGAACATTTATAGGTCTAGCGGTTTCTCCAATATAAAATTTGTTACATTCACAAGGAATCTTTTAAATGCAACTGTTGAGTTTTGTGTTACGTAATTTGGTTTAGTTTTTCATAAAATTGACTTCAGTGTAAGAAATACAAAAACTCTCACTATAAGAAGCCAAATAGTCTTCCGGGAAATTTCCACAAACTGGTCTTAGATACTAAACTTTGATTTTCAATTAGTTTACTTATCAGTGTTTTTTCAGAAACCATTGTGAGAAGTGAAAACCCACATGAACATTGAAAATAAATATTTGCCTTCTCAATAATTGAGAAACGAAATTTATTTCAAAACATTTTTTCTATTACTGGGATCCGATAATTATCACTCAGGTTCCTGTTTCACTGTTATTTAGTCGAAACATTTGAGAAATAAAGATTCTAACCTTGAAATGACCTTCTGAAGGTCACAGAAAATTGTATTAATCTCATTTCTGACGTGAAATTTCCGGCTCTTCCAGAATACAGGGTCAAAACAGGGGTTCCCATAAAAAAAGAACTCTGACCTTCACGACCTTGAGAATGAAGTTCAAGGTCAAAATTAATTTCACCTAAAGATGCCCCCTTGTCCTTGAACAAGTTTTGTGTATTGTCTTTTTAATATCAGGCTTAGGAACGAAGCAATTCAGGTGCATAGATTTAAATGGTCCACCCAGTATAATGTATAGAAAATGATTGAACTGTTTATAGTAATTTTTCTAATGTAACTTACCATACATAAGAAGCAATATTTTATAACAGTAATACAATTTAGCAATAGAATAATGTATTGTTATAAGTTTTGTTTTACGCTGCCAAATAGGAACGCTTCAAAAATTATTCATTGTCAATAATACCTAATCCTGTGATTAAATAAACTTTAGAAACCATTCAAATAAACAATGTTGTAATTCTCTCTTCGAAGTGTCATTCTTTTGTACACAAGGCAACATATATAATATATATATATAATATAATTTGTTTCTGGTCGGGAACCTTCATCAGTTGCGCTTCCCACAATAAAATGTCCTCTCGAACACTTGTTTATGTAATTGATAAATAACAGTAAATTTGTAGACGCGAAATGTAAACCGACATCTAGGATTTTCGGGGAAATTAGCACCCAGAGTTTCCGAATCTGGCCGTTCCATGTAATTGCTGTTCTCCCGTAACTCCTAGGTTACTACAAAATTGTCAGTTTGCTCCACCTGTCAGAGATATTCAATACCCTCTTCGAGGTGGGAAGCGCAACTGATGAAGGTTCCCGACCAGAAACAATATATATCATATAAATCATCGTGCGTACAAAAGAATGACACCTCGAAGAGAGTATTCAATATCTCTGAAGGTGAAGTAACCTGAAAATTGTATCGTGACATTCTAACCTAGGAGTTAAGGGGGACAGCAATTGGATGGAACGACTTCAGATTTGGAACCTCTGTGTGCTAATTTCCCCGAAAGTCTTAGATGTCAGTCTTACATCTCGTCGTAATTCCAAAAAATACGATTAATGCTAAAAACAATTTCGAATCCATCAGGGAATTATACAAATTATACATGTTAGCCTACCAGAAGCAGATGCAGCAACTTCAATAACCAATAAGGGTATAAAGGTGGTTGACGCATAGGAAACTCAAGTTCAGTAGATAGTATCGTGTCGAACGTACATTTTGTTAAATAAAGATGTTTATATTTAATGTAAAAACCTGTATTGATCCCACAAAAAATTTGAAACAATATATTTGAATTAAATAACATAATATATGTTAGATACAAAGAAAATTTCAATATCAAGTAACAAATTTAATTCTAACTGTCGAAGAAGCGAATATATACAGAAATCAAAGCAACTAGCATTATTTCATCACTATTATCTCTCGTTAACCTAACACAGTTTGTACATATTCCGAGGATTTATGCGGATAGCTTTAGTTAATTAGTTTTAGCTCTACGTATATTGCAGATCACGTTTCGGAGACTGTATACTAATATTTGTGTTGAAGTTATACCTGAAAACTTTGAATCTACGAAAATTCTTCCCGAAGTAAAAGTAGCTTGTTAACTTTTCATGTGGGTTAGCCATGCTCCCACAGCCGGCGAGATTTTTTTTAAAATTTCTTTACTAAAAGTTCCGTATAATCCAGTATATCATCCTAGAATCTTTTTTCATTATACCAGTTTTATATTGCAACAACTTCATGTTTAATAAATTGGAACACCGATCTGGTAATAATGATGATGATAACTAGTTAACCTAAATGCATTAACCAACTTGCTTTGCTTACATCTGCTTTTCATCAGGAATGTGTTTGGGTAATTGATTAAAACAATTATTATTCATAAAAAAATATTTAAGCCCGGCAGTTGAAATTATTTTGAATTCAGAATCATATCGTAAAACTGTCAACTCGAATATAAAATACTGTTATGTGATGTCCACGGGATAGCTATATCAAAATTCCTGTACAAAGTGAAATCTTAGGCGCTAAAAACATCAGACATATGAAAAATAGATGAAATGTTGTGCTGGCGACGATACGCATTTCATGGACAGAGAAACGCATAAGAATAAAGGAGGGCGTGTTGGGAAAATAGCTTCGACACGTCTATTTGTATTTTAAATGGGCATTTTTTTAACAAATCAAATGATATAGGGTGTGTAATGTAACAGTGCCCAAAACCAACTTTCTTATTTTTTGGATTCTCCAGAAAATTGTAAACATTATTCATGTACAATATCCTCTAACATCATCTTGTTGTCTGCCTGCATGACAGTGTGATTAGTGATAGTGCTATTGTCGTTTGCATTTCGTTAACTGTACGTAATAATATCAGAAAAATGGTTCATTTAACAGAAATGCCCAAAATAACCATTCTATAAATGAGTGGTTATGGCGATAACACACCAATACAAATGGAAGTTTCTCTCTTATTTTACGAAAATTTTCCAAATTGCCGCCTGTATCCCAAGGAATAATTAGCAAAACAGAAAAACAGTTTCGCGAGTTTGGTCAGGTAAGACAGATAAAAAAAAGTAGCTGCCAATGCTCTAAGTGATAATACGAAATTGAATATTATGCTTGAGTTTCAAGAAAACCCACCTAATTCTGATCGAAAAGCAGCCCCACTGTTCAATGTTCGCCACACATAAATTTTTCGAGTATTTAAGGAAAGTAAAATGCATCCCTATAAAATGATGCCGACTCAGGAGCTCATGGAAGACGATTTCGATACTAGAACGTATTTCCGTGAACAAATGATGGTAAGGTTAGATAACAATGTGATCCAATTAGAAGATGTTTTGTTTTCTGGTGAGAGCACATTTACACTTCACGGCCATGTTAATCGTTAAAATTGCCCCTATTGGTCTAATGAGAATCCTCACAGGATGACAGAGAAAAATACGCAATATCCTGAAAAAATATTTAAAAGTGTCCAAAATAATGTCGTGCCAAATTTGACAAACTTTTATCCTGATTCAGTAAACCCACAAGTTCCTGCCAATATAATATGGTTCAGTACCTGAAACAATTTTTTACAGATCGTTGCATTAGGATCTCTTCATTTGACGCCAGTAGACTACTTTTTGTGGGGATATGTCAAAACTACTGTATACAAAACTAAACCCCTCAGGTTAGATGACCGAAAATAAGGAATCACGCATGCGATTAGATCAGTCACGCCTGAGATGTTGAGTAACTTTAGAAGAAGGCATTTCTATAACAGATTACCATGTTGCCCATTTAAAAATAGAAATCCACGTGTCCAGGCGTTTTTCCCTACACGCCCACCTTTATTAGTTATCGAATCCATTTGACTGTTCCACAGTGTATATTAAAGGAGGTGAAGGTCAAAGACTGATTGTCCAAAATATGTCGCCGCTGAATCCTAAAATACTTTGAACACACTACAAGACAAAAAGGTGACAACCTAGAAGAATTAATAGTACAGGGAACGTAGGAAGGTAAACGACCAGACGGCAGGTCACCTCTTAGGTGGATAAACCAATTAATTAAAATAACATATACACCACTACAAATCCCACGAACTGAAATAATAGACAAAACCAAATAGATGTTCTTGATTTCATAAGATTTCTCCGAATGCAACTAAGAAGAACAATATTAAAAAGTTATGCTGTCAAAAAGTCACATGAAGTAATAAATACTTTATGCCACTTCGTCAACCCAAAATACTGATTTTTGTGGGTTTATTCAATTCATAGTGCAATATTTTTATGTAGAGTAAATCAGTATCAAACTAACTGTTGGGATTAAATTTTAAGAAGTCAAATTAGTATTACAGGAAAAATAATTGTCAATCTGTCGAACAGATATTAAATTTAAACAACTAATTACGGTTCTGAAACTCGTGAATTTATAATAAACAAATGTAAAATTAAAATCATCGATAAAGTAGGTCAGGAAAAAAGGGCATACCTTTATTAGCATAGGTAACAAACATTTCTCGGCAAATTTCCTTACTGTGTTTCATCCGAGTATGGACTACAATTCAACTATCATACATTGACAATATTTTTAGAACGCCTGTACTCTGCATTTCAATTAAAATTCAAAATTGTATTTCCTATATGGAACCATCGAATCACCCAGACCGGAGTATTTTTCTGCCCATTTACCATGTCCCAAAATCATAAGAAATTGGACCTTCCACCCGTAATTTGTTCCTCGGATACCAAACATATCAACTAAACTATTTAGTTGAGTTTATAGATTATACCTAATTACAAATGTTCATTATTAATAGCCAAACTCGCTTTTTAATATTCAGAAAGTTTACCAGATTCAGTAAATCCCATCAAAGGCTTTAAAATACATATTTGGAAGGCTTCTTACTTAAGTAAACTATGTAATCAGTGTGTCCTACCCGTTCTAACTTATGATTCTGAAACATTTTGTTTTACAAAACACTGACACACAAACTCTCAACAACTCAGAGAGCTCATGAAAGAATAATGCTTGCCATTAAGCTGAGCGACAGAAAAATAAATGCGTGTATAAGTGCGCAAACCAAACTAGAAGACGTCGAGGCCCAATAAGAAAAACTAAAATGGGAATTGGCAGCACACATATTCCGAAGAACAGATGACAGATGGACGTAGATCTATTGGTAGACCTAACACCAGATGGACTGATAGCACCAAACGAAGAGTTAGAACCAACTGGATGAGAGAATGGTGACGAGAAAAGAGGAAGGCCTTCATTTAGCAGTTGATGGAACTAGGACATCGTTATCGTGAGTAGTTCTTGTCCATCCAAGACAACTATAAATAAGATTCGGACTATTAACTCGTTTTCAGTTCAACGTCTACAAGCAAAAGGTAAATCCTCTCCCCGTTATAAATAAAGACAAACGATACCGTCCACTGACCGAAAATTACCAACTTACATGCGAGGAGAATTGTTAGGAATAAAAGTACAAAACTAAATTTATTTTGGCGAAGAAGAGACTAAACTAAAAAGTCAGTTACTTACCAGACGTGTAATCTTTTAGTTTTGACAACACAATTATAAACACTACGTCTTTAGTTAAGACTTAACCCTAAAAAGAACATAAAAGTTTAAAATATCTATTTTAAATGGAACGTTGTAAGTTCTAACATATTTTTACTACCTACTGAGACTCGTCAATAGAGCCGATGTGAGCGACAGTTTTATTGAAAGGCTACTCCAGGAGCTATTTGATACAACTACTGGTTCAGTAAACCAGCCAGAATAATGCTTTAACATCGGCTGTATTTCAGACATTAATAGATTGAGATTGGAATATTTGAGAACCCGAAAGTTGTTTTAACTTAGTTTATGACATGAAGCTAATTTCAACACTAGTGATATACTTTCTTTCATCCAATATAAACTACTCTCACCAGCAGTCTCAGTTAACTTTAATTTTGACTAGCTCAGTTCTTTGTTGATTCAGAACAACAGGCTTTTGATTTTGTTTGTCTTGCTCTAAAGCCTTGAACCAAGGAGCCTGTTGTCCTCTACTGGTCAAACGAAGAAAATTTTATCATTCAAGTAATGGTTCAAATACTATATAGTATAGTCTAAGTAATGAGCTGCAAAGTTTTATCTACAGTCTTTGTCGGCAAGTCACTTCAGTTTTATTTGATATTTGTCAAGATCAACAAATATGACCTTGCACCAACTTCCTCGTGTTATGTGTTTGAGTTTTATTTGTATCACTGTTTTGATGTTAACTTAATAACTCCATACTTTCTGTTTATAATGTAGATGTAAAATTCGTGCTTCGTATTTGTAATACTTTTTTATGAGTTAAGTTATTAAAACTAAACAATTTTGATGCGAACTTCAAGTCGACAAGCTTGTAATTTGAAAAAAAGTAAACTCACCCTAAGTAAACAAACTTTGGACTTTTTGTTTACATTCGGGATTCACTATTCAGGAAAAGGAATCATCTCACTCGCCTTTGCACCTGCAAAAAAACTTTGAAGCTTTCAAAGTTTTATAAAAAAAAATATTTACAAGCTTTGTCAAATATCAGTCAGTCAGATTATCTTAGGGCTGAATAAATTTCCTTGCATAATATGAGCCATGTTATAACTACAAGTTGTCGATCAAATTTTAAACCAATAGCTTTTGAGAAAATAATAAAATAATAGAAGATAAAGGTGAATTGGTAAATAATGCAAAAAGAGGGTTGATCTAATTTTGTCAACAAACTGATCTCTGACAATAGAGATGTACTTTTGAGAATGGGAGTGCAAAGTGATCGAAACTATAAAAACGAAAGTTCGAATATATTGGCCATGAAGTGAGAGGTGAAAAATACTTACTGAGTCTTAAGTGTAGAACATAGAAGAATTTCCTGGCTGTGTTGTGTGAAGGAATTCTATGCCTGCAGTTTGAAGGAATTTTTTAGAGCTGAGAGCATCTACTTTCTTGAGATACCCTGCATTGTATAAATATCGTCCCAAGGCTAGAAAAAGAGGACAAAAGAGAGAGTAAAAGGCTATTTCAATCTATTGGGAACTGCGTCCCTTGAGCTCATTGGCTACACCTACCAGTCGAATGAAATAGCCTTTTGCTCTCTCTATTGCCCTCTCTTTCTATCATTGGCACGATATTTATGCATTGTAGGCTCCCTCCAGCAGGTTTATGCTGTAAGGTGGTTAAAAAAGTAAAAATTGTAATGATGATTTCCAACCTCCGATAGGCTGATAGAAGAAGATGGAGTCAAACTTGTCAGATTGGTGAGTGATAGACAGATAACGTCCCTACATTACAATGACCGTCACTGACCATGACATCAGATTATAATGGTAGAAACAGTATACAGCTTTGTGTATTGGTCGCCAGATCAATGCTTTCTAATTAACATCTTTAGTCGCCAAATAAATAATTTAGCAATTCAAGTGGATACAAAACACACTGCTAGATGATGTATACAATTACAAAATATTTGACATAACTATAATCGCCTCAATAATTGGACAATAAACACTTCATGGTTAAAATCAGAACACAAAGCTAGTGTTTTATGTAAAACAAAATGTAGCTATAACAAATTACTGTTGTCAACAGCTAATATCAAGCAAAAACTACAGAACTAGACTCGTAAAAACCAAACAATGGTAAACCTTGGAAAACTTGCTGTTTATTTGCTTAAAAATTAGCGAAGAACATAAACCTTTTTGAAATATCTAAATATTTTAGGATGCTGTCAGGAATTGCCGCCGTGTGTATAAATCGAGCTGCATGACCTAAGATAGCAAAAGCATTGGGTGAAGGGATCTGTTTAGGACCTGAATATTAATCTGAAAACTCTGCTAACAACTTTAACGTATAATGCTTAAAACGAAAGAGAAAATACCTTGGTAATACAAATGCTAGTCGTATCACAGAATATTTAAAATGAAAATAAATCTGAATTTCACGGAAGTAAGGGTTTAGCTGTAAAAAATCTTAGCAACCCTACTCAGCGAAAATATCTTCTTTTAATCAATTTTGCGACTTTAATCCCCGCAAAAACTTCCAACGTAAACAAAATTTATGGAGAGAGACGATTTTTCTTTCGTAAATACAAAATTATAAGAAATTACTTCTAGCTTAAGAGCATACATTACCCTGCGACTATTGATTATCAGTTAGTTAGTGTTCATATAATTACTCTTTACTATAGAATTATCAACATGCAAAGGTTAATTATTAATAAATCAATTGTGTTTGATGCAAAACTTTACGGAGTGTTTCATTTCATTAAGAAGTTCGGTGGTTAATTAGTAGTTGTGACTTTGGTTGAGAGGAGTTACATCAAACTAATTAATAAGCCCTTGATGTCAATGGCTTATTGAAACGAAAATCCAAAATGGGAGTCTGTCAAAACTTCGTCTGTTATATACAACAAAAATTAGTAGATTGATAGTTTGTCTAACATGTTGTCGGTCTATGAGTGAGTTTTTAACCAATATTTTAAAACTCTTCTAATCTCTATTTAAAAAAAAATCAGAATTATAAAGAGTTCATCCAAAAGCTGTAAAATCAGATAACAGTTATTCAATTCTGCTGGTTAGTATAGAATGTTTTTTCACCTATTTTTTTCTCTAAGGAAGTATTTACTGGAAATATAGTGTGACAGGAATTCATCCGATTTATCGTGGAATCCAAAATGTTTGTTGGTCTGATGACCCGGGACCGGGGGTTAAAGCTATGAAAATTCATCGAATGATCGAGAAATCTTCTAGAGAATTCCGAGAAGAAATATATAAATACAGAGCACTGACGGGAGGATTAATTCAGTATTTTGTGGCGGTTCGGTAAACATCAGGTTTTAGATAGTTTTGTGTAAATACTGATTCCCTCTTACACAAAGTTTTCTCCTCGCAAGTGTTCTGAGAGAAAGAATTTTTTACAATATGATCATTTTGTTTTTCTGTGTACAAATATTTGTATTGTTCATGTTGTTATATTTGAATAAGTATACATACAACTTTTACTTCTTCTAAATGATAAAATTTGGTTATTTTTTTTGGAAAAATAGGGGTCATCGAGTAGGTGCCAGTGTATACACTGACAATATACAGGAATGAAATCAACTTGAGCTTGTTACTCTCGTTTACTGGGAACTTCCCTTTCGTGAAAAACAATTACAAGCCCCAACCCTAGCACCAAGGAGATTCACTGGATTATCTGTGCTGCTCGGCCAGGAAGAAGATGCTCATTCCTTGAATATATCGCGCGAACAGATCGGAATTATATGTGTTATTTCTCAATCTTGTGCAGCCTGTTCTGTAAGGAATGTTTTGTATAAGGTGACATTAAAAACTGCACAGACAGAGGTCGATACAACTATCGGAATACGCCTAGTTAGAAGGCTAATTATCGAAATTAAACAGACACATCATTCCACCAACTACGAACTCCATGCACCCGAACCAAGAAAAAGCTGTCAATCTATCAATCCTTCTGGTATCCAGGCCCGATGAGGTTTCCATTTTTATGATGACGTAATACTAAATGTCAATATCAGTGACGCATTAATTGTACGGCTTTGTATGGAGGGTCATATAAGTTTCTTGAAGTAGAACAGTTTCCTGGTGTTATCCTACCAAGGATTTTTTTTTTTTTGGGACTCGATATCTTTGGGGTTATGTGACGTAACTTATCAAGCTGCCTCCATGAGAATTAGTAAGCAGCAATAGATCTCTTTCTCATGGTATTTGCCATTTATCAATAAGCTATTGTATTATATTAATGAGCAGAAATTAAGTTTATTCTCCACTCAATGATAAGTTTTATAGTCGATGATTATAATCAACAAGCAATAAAACTAAATTATATACTATACTTTGAATATTTCTTATATATGGTTTTGTCCTTCTGAAATTCAACGTAAAATTTTAATTTTTCTATACCATATACTTGTTGCGAATATTCTAGGACTGTCAAATAGAATTTTCTACTAAGATGGCGGAGTCCGTGACAGTTTTCTGTAAAGATGGGGACGGTAAATAGTTTCTCTAAAGATGGCACACAGAAGTATATAAGGAATTTTGTAAAGTTCCTGATCCATTGAACCTTACCATTCCCTTCATCATTGCAGTTGCGAACAGGATACTCCTGGAATCGTAAAACCACGTCCAATCGACAGATTACATCTTAGTTCAGTTCTCTATTACAAGATTCACAATCCCTAATAGCAGCAAACATATTCCATTTTGTTTATGGATGTGGCTTAACGACAGCCTATTCAGAATTAATTGAAAAGGTGACATGTCACATGAAGATAGGAAGGTAACATATGCGCGATGTGAACCTTTGTAAGAGAACATGCCTACAGGGTTCAAGTACTATATCGCAAAAATATATTTAGATCATATTTAGGATGCTATTTTGGTGCTTTAGGATGTTTTCATGGTGCAGCAGTTGTTTTGACAAGAACCGAATCCACTGAATAATTAGTTTGTAATAGACAAGTTTTGAGAATTTCAACTGTCTTGTGTGTGAATAAATGTTTCTCAGAATGTATTCACAAATAGCCAAAAATATCTTTTCAGCAGCAAAAGGGATTACAGTTTCCAGTAGGACGTATCCACAGTTTATTAAAAAAAGGAAATTATGCCGAACGCGACGGCGCTGGTGCACCAGTATATCTGGCAGCTCTTATGGAATATTTGGCTGCTGAAGTTTTTGACTTGAAATGAAAGACGTCATATTTTTTTTATAACAAGGAGACCCGTATTATTATAGTAAGATATCTGGTAGACTATTACACAGTTGGACTAATGCATGAACGTTAATACAGACTTCTTTTGAATTTCAACAATCCTCATATATTTTCGTAAATATCGTAAAAATCAATCAGTAATATGTTAACAATTTTCCCAATTATCTGTAAAAATTCTGAGATAAAAAATAAAATAAAAGCTAAAATCGATGATAATATGGGTTGAACCATTTTTCTACACAAATTAAATTGCACTAACTTCGTATTTATAGATTAGTTCGGAGTTCCTTTACGGATAATTCATCATTTGACGTCCATTAGCCCACTCCTTTCAGGATTATAAATTACCCAAATACCAACAATACCCTCGAACTTCGTACTTTCCACAATAAACAGCAATAGTTCAATTCAGCAATTTTGATGATAAATTTCCGTCTTTCGACCGTTACCGATTTTAAACTTTCTAAAGGTCTTTCTTTGATAAATTACACCACTGAAAGCAAAAGTGAATATTTTGTAATAGCAAAGATCATTTTGAATGTCCCAAATAAAAGGAAACTAAAATTTTGATTGGAGATGAATATATTTAAAAAAATACAAGCATTCTTTAAGAATTGCATTATGGCTAACTTGCTTATATGATGAGATAAGATGGCATCGTGCTTGTTTATAAAAATTTGGGCAAGTTCGAAATGGGCTCACTTGTTAAGGTTTCCGTATCACCTTTTAGATTTGTTATAATGCAGGTTAATCATTGTATATATTTTTCTAATTTTCCAGTTTCAGACAAGCAGAGAATGCTTGAATTTTCTTATATTTTCCTTAATATCTTTTAAACTAAGCATTTAAATTTATAACAAATATGCACCTTTATTTTCCAAGGTAGCTTTTTTATTTGACCTGCTACATGATCCGCTTGATTTTTATAAAAATATTTATTTCATTTTCTAATTAGGCCACTAAAATTAAGATTAGGATTTTCGCCTCATTTTACCAATAAACTTTTAGTTAAGGCCTATATATAATCTTTTGTCTAAATTTTAGGCTCAGTTGTTTGAGATGTAAAGGCAAGATTGGGTCTAATTTAAAATAAGAAAGTATTAAATTTTTAACCAAATTATTATAAAAATTGTTATGAAAATTCCGTTCATTTTAAAAATTACACATGTTCTTTTAAAAAATAATGTTTTAGTTTCCATTTAAGTTTATATTCTGTTTTACTTTTCTTGTAAATTTTGAGTGAAGCCCCCTGTATTTTCGTTTTTTTTTTCCAAAGTTTCGTCCAATAGCTCGCAGATATATAAATAATTTAAAAATATATATATACTCATAATGACTCCTTTCATTTGATGTATTACATAATGCGTTTGTAAAATTTTAAATTTTTATTTAGTTCTGTAATTTGCCCCCAGAATTAATAATAGGGTTTTCTGCTTAAATTTATTTAAAAGTGAGGACCTACATCTCTATTTTTTCAAAATTTTGGGGGTTATAGTTTTGGTAATAAAGGGGGATGGGTCATTTTTAGGGTTCCGTATATACAATATACGGATACCCTTATAATATCAGTCCGGATTTCTGCCTCTGTCACATAACAGCAATTTTCTCTTAAACTGCTGGACGGGAGAGGTTGAAATTTGGTATCAATGTATAGTTTGGTGACCCGATCAAAAGAACAAATCCTAAAAGAAGAAGTTTTGATTTTAGGGGTACTTCTGGGGAGAAAAATTAAAAAAATCGACCGTTCCCCCCTGATCTCCGAAACTACTGAGCCTAAAATTTTGAAAAATATAGAACGTTGGCCGAACTTTACAGGAAAAATAAGGAGAAACCATTAGTATTAATTTTGGGGGGCAAATTATAGAATTAAATAAAAATTTAAAAATAAAAAAATGTTCAAACGCATCATACTTACATCAAATAAAAGGTCCCATTCTGAGGAACACTAATATATTTTTTCATATTAAAAAAAATAATTAAAAAGATATTAATGAAAATATATCAAAATTTACTCATACCCCCCTCCTTATCAACGAAACTATAAGAAAATACTTTGAGGTATAAGATCTGACCTGAAGTTTACTGTCAAAATAAGGAAAAATCTCAACTTTTAATTTTGGGGGGCAAATTACAGAATTAAGTGGAAAATAATAAATTAAAATTGTTTCTAACCCATCATGTTATATATCAAATGAAAGGGCTCGTTATGACGAAAACAAAAATATTTTTTTCATAATTTTAAAATAAATTAATTAAAAGATATTAACAAAAATATTTAAAAAATTACCCATTCCCCCCTATCTCCGAAACCATAAGCTGTATAATTTTGAAAAAATTAGACATATAGGCCCTTACCTGAACCTTACTGGAAAAATAAGTAGAAACCCCTAATATTCATTTTGGGGGGCTAATTATAGAATTAAATGGAAAATAAAAAAATATAATTGTTTTTAACGGATCATTTAATTTACAGGAAAAATACAAAGAAATTCCTAATATTAATATTGGAGGCCAAATAATAGAATTAAACGAAAAATAAAAGAATATTTTTTCACCCATCATGCAATATATCAAATGAACCGGCTCACCATGAGGAATACAAATATATATTTTTCATATTTTTAAAATTAATTGTTTACAACATATTAAAATAAAGGTATAAAAAATTCTCATTTCTCACTTTATTTCCGAAACCATACTATCTAAAATTTTGAAAATAATTAGGAGTACTGGGGCTCACTTCAAATTTATAAGAAAAATTATTAGAGGACCCCCATAGTTATTTTAGAGACAAATTATACAATTAAATGGAAAATAAAAATTCAATTTTCAAACGCATCATGTAATATATCAGATAAAAGGCTCATTATGTGAATTACAAATATATCTTATTTTTAAATAGTTTGTTTAAAAGATATTAACTAAAATATTAAACATCGACTTCATTCCCACTTTAGAAACTACACTATTTAAATTTTGAAAAATATATTTTATTCGTATTTTTAAATTATTTGAATAACAGATTTAATAATTTTTAATTTAAAGCTTGACCTATTTTGCCCTTTATATTCCAATCTACCGAACCTCAAAATTCAGACAGTAGAATATAGAAGGCTTCCCTGAAAGTTTATTAGTAAAATAAAACTTTAATGTGAATTTTTAATCTGAAGCAGATAAAATAAAAAGTCTATGTGTGGAAAATCAAATGTATATTATTTATAAATTTAAAACGCTTTCTTTAAAAGATATTAGGGTAAATATAAGGAAATGCACTCATTCCATGCTTGTCTGAAACTGGAATATTAGAATCTTGAAGGTGGTACTCAACCCTTAGTATGCGAGTCCAACTCGCACTTGTCCAAATTATTTAAAAATATTTTTGAATATCTTTTAAACAATTTATTTTATAAATACGAAAAAAATAGATTGGTGTCCCTCATAATTAGCCCCTTCATTTGATATAATGTGTAACGCATTTGTAAAAAATATTAATTTGTTCTTACGAAACTTATAATGTTTAACCGACTTCCAAAAAGGAGGAGGTTATCAATTTTGATGATTTACACGACATTGCATTAAGGAATATTACAGAAAGGTACCACATAATTTCTATAACGTGAGATTTACGGTTTTCCAGAAAATAAAAAAAATAGTATTTAAGGAACTACACTACAGTGAAATTCTATGAATCTACACTGTTTTCTCTAAAACGGCTCGATCAATTTGAATATTTTAAATTGTATTCTACAAAGAGCTGTTCCAGCTTGATTTCATATAATTTTCTATAACGTAAAACATACCGTTTTTCTGAAAATCGTAAAAAAGGTGCAAAAATCAGTAAACATCATTGTAAATGTCAAATTTTGATCATAAATATGTAGCTTAAATGTCAGGATATGCCATAAAAGTATATAGTACAGCGTGTTTGTAACGGTTGTCATTTTAGAGGGCTTGCAGTCGAGTGATATGACACAAAATATTCCATTAGTGTATCAAAAAGAAAAAGGGTTAGGTGTGTGTGTGTGCGTGCGTCGAAATTCAAGCAGCAAGCAATGTGTGCAGTTGAAATATAGAACGAAGTAAAATTACAGTTAGACAGGTGGGTTCAAAAAATCTTACAAATAAATATGATATGGGGGGACATAAGCAGTTCCATATATAGGATGATTGAAGTATAAGCTGGAATAGAATTAAAGTTGTATAGGGTGGTTCAAAAAATGTTGTATCGGGTGGCGCATAAGTATTTTCGTATACAAAGTGAGTGAAATAAAACAATATTTATACAGAATGGATCAAAAAACTTTTAAAAAATGGTTAAATAAGCACATGCAGTAAGAATATTTGAGCTATAGGCCGGATAGTTCAAAACATGTTAGAAGTAGTGGCATATACAGGATGATTAAAATATAAGGTGCAGTGAAATTATAGTTATAGACAGTGGTTAAAAAATCTTATATAGTGTGGAACATAAGTAGTTGTTTAAACTTGACGTATTTAAACATGAAAAAAATAGAAACAGTCAATAGGGTGGAGAGGATTAATATTTAAACAGGACGGTTGCAACATCGTGTTGAGTTGAGTTATAGTTGTAAAGGGTGATTCAGAAAATGATAGACAAATAATATGTATGTATGACCGATACACAGAAACATATACAAGGTGGTTGCAATTTAGGGTGAATTAGAGTTACACGTATAGAAAGTAGTCCAAACAATGAAACAAATAAAAAACTTAAAAAATATTTAGGTGATATAGTAGAAAAAAATCAAGTTAGAGAGAGAGGGAGAGGTAATAATACGCTAAAATAATCAATAGATTTCTACCATAAAACAGATAAATAAAAGAATAAAAAATAGTGATTGATTGCACAAGTTTTCTAAACGGTTTTTATTTTAAGCTAGTTGAAGTCGGTTCTTTTCTAAATATAAATTTTAATTTTCTTGTTCAGTTGTGTTAAGTTTTATTACCATTGAAAACGAGCTCTGATGTAGACCGTGAAACGTTTGAAATATACAAACTTTTCTGTAATTGTCGTGTTATTCCCAAAAAATCAGAAAAATACAATCCAGAGATGCCACAACTATTTTTCAGAAAACAACTGGATAGATTTTATTTAGTACGTTCCATACTATACGTGCAAACTGTATAAAATTTGCTTTGAATTAGTTTAAATTTAATCCTCCAATTAATTTTTACCTTCAAAGAAGAATTTGTATAATCGATGAGACGATATACAGTACTTATAACTAAATATCAACTTTAATATTTTTATAGATACTAACACGATTTCGTACAACAATCCTGAATGCAAATTTTGAATTATTTCAATGGTCCTTCTCAAACTGGCACAAAACGTCAGCACATTTCGTGTTCTATGTCCGCAACAATTCTCATCGTGTTCCCAATATCTTTCAACTTCCATTGTTTCAATAAAAGAAATGAGAAACGATATTTGAAAATATCGCAGCACTCCAACAAATCTAAATAGTGTGTACAAACAAAAGAGCACGAGGCTGTGGCCATGACCTTACGTTTTCGTCGACGTTCTTCGGGTCTTTGTGTGTCCCCAGATGTGGCTGTGGATCGAGCGGTTAGAGATGGGATCGTGGAATGGCATAAGTAAGGCGAAGACCCCGGCGGTTGGGTCGCCTAAATCGATCGCACACTTAAACGTGCAGATGATTGACAAACTTAGGTGCACACCGAAAGCCATCCTTACGTGGAAAGATTAACTGCTCCTATAAAAGAGTAATTTAGCGGAAAGTTTTGGTTGATAGAGCTTATATCTAATGAAATCCAATTGAGGAACTAGGAAGGTATTCGTGAAACCGCTCAGTGATTACTCTATTTCCATTTTTGGAGATATAAAACTATTTTATACTACTATTCTCGGTTTACCAGTTTCTGAATGTGGAGCTTCGGAAAATACTTATTTTGATACTGGAGTAACTGGGGCTCTCAATTCGTCTGTATATACATATTTTCAGCTATTAGTCGAACCAATTTGAACAGTTTGAACTGTAATCTGTTATAAGGGATCCCGTAGTGGTCTCATATTTTGGCATGAGTTATATAGACCAGGCTGAAGCCTTTGAAAATGGTATAAAGTGAAAATAATAATAATAAGATGAAACCCATTGGATATGGAAGAGAATATAACAAAAATGAAATGTTCAATAATATAGAGCCGCTCTAAGGTCGAGAAGTTGAATCATTGAGTTTTTAAGGGTAAAAACAGTTTATCTCGATTTCCGGCAACACACCAAAGCCGTTGTTAAGTAACCTCTGAACACTCTGAAGTCGATTAAAAATAGAAATTGTTATTTTTTTCTCCTCTGTTTTTATATAAATCTATACCGGCCACTGTCAAGGGTGTTACTTTTTTGATTATACTGTCATGGCACTTTTGAGAAATAACTCCGCAATACTGGAAATTACTGTATATTTCCAAATGTTTCGGGGTCTAGGTCAGACCCCGTTGCTCATGGCTAAGAAACCATGAACTTTAAAAAAATATACTGTAATTTCGAGAATTGTGGTGTCATTTCATAATTTCTTTGCCACAAAAGAGTCTGACCTAGTCCTTGAAACTTTTGGAAATATAGAGCAATTTTGAGAATTAAATTTCCCAAAAAGTACTTAAACATTATCTAAATATGCCACAACTATACTTCAGGAGACAATTACATAATTAATCCCACAGTTTTTGGATGTATTTAAATAAGTTATCAGTAGGTATTTGTCTAAAATGAAAAGTAGATACTACAATAATGACACCGTTATTTTAAACCGACAGGTTACAGATAATATATGATTTTAAAAAGATCCCAGTCATGTATAAAAATTTATTTGATTAAAACACCAAAAGTTAATTTAATAGGAATAAAGTATATTGTGTTATTGGATTTATTCTATTTTTTGAACATCACGGTAAAATTAGGTAGTATTCTCCTCATCTAGTCGGCTAGTAAATGCTTGTCGGATAAATACACATGTTTTAAAATGGCAGGCCAACTATTCTTTTAAGTAAGCTTGTTATTCAGCGTCAATCATTCAGTCATTTTAGATACAGTTTTATTAAATTTTTGATTAAATATTCATCTTAGAATTGGCATACTTTATTGCAGATAATAGTGAAACGTACGGCTCTTAAACGCGGAAACTTTATATTAATTTTTACTCAATACACAGTTTCATTTCTTTGAGTTAGGTCATTTGAATTGTAAATGTTTATAGAAATTAATTAAAAAAGTCTAATTTGGTTAAGACAATCTTACCAAAACGTGACTGCAATTCGTTTATTATTTTAATTAAATTTAAGCTAATATTAGAAGATTAATTAATCTCGCTAAATAAAAGCGCAAGAAGTGGTATCTACTTTCAAACAGAATCTATATTTAGCTGAATTACGTCCCATTAAATACAAAGTTAACGCTTCTTGTTTGCCTTGATTTTCCGAAAACAAATCTTTTAAGCAAATATTCGTAATTGGAGAATGTATTCAAAGAGATTCGCAATATTTACATAATTTATTATTAGCAAGTATCAACATGAGGCAATCGCAAAGGGCCGCCGTTATTTTTATTCTCTGTTGAAATAACAGGACAGAAGTAATCCAGCAAATTCTAAAATCATTTCTTTCATTTTCCGTGTAAAAATGTACAAGCATTACCATATCAAGGCGTGACAAAAAATAAATCTTGCACTTTAAGCAGATATTTCGAACTGTTTTAGAGACAACTAAAAATCTGGTGATTGAACCATCTTTAAAAAACTGAAAAATAGAATATTTACAAACAACTGGGAACACTAACATATTTACGCAGTTTTGACGAGAAGATTAGACATTTATAAACTAAATTTAAAGAACTTACCGGTTGAAGAAATGAAGTTAAGAAGGAGCAGATGATATCATTTTTTACCTCAGAAAATAACAAAATTGTCAGATTTCTTCATTGTTTCCTGAAACTTGTTTGTTTGCAGTATATGTAGTAGTAGTAGTTATTCTGTCTTCAATTGACTACAGACTTCGTCCCATTGGTGTTAGATCTATGCCTAGATATTCCTTATTAAGGCAAACTATACCATATTTCATTTGTAGTTTTTTGTTTTTTGTATCTTGATAATGACTTCAAAGTAGGAGCCCAGTTCATAATTATAACTGAGGAAGCTCCTCAGAATGACTGAGATTTGTTCTTAAGTTTTCACTCCCGGGATCAGTGATAAAATTACAATGTTTCGGCAGAGCTTCACATTCCCCCATCTGGACAATTCGCATTCTCGTAGCGATCTGCTCACGCATCTAGTTACTCGAATATTCAACTAACAAGACACTCGAATGATGTCAAAGTACCAATATGTTCATAAATTTTAGTTTAACGCTAGCCGTTTATTATTGGGCTTGTTGTTTTGTATTTGGGGTCTTGCTTTATCACGTTCATCAAGTTTAACTGCTTCCTAGTAACAATTTAAATTTTTTATTTAAAATGTTCCATAGACAACGATTACTCAGATTTATATAAACGAAAGCAACCGAAATACTAATTTAAGTAAATCAGAAATTATTATTTAAAAATTCTCAAATCGAGGGCATTCTTTTTTTAGCTGATACTTACCTTAAGTGTGTTATTTTGGTGAAATTTTAGAACACCTCTTGCACGTTAAGCATTGAAACCTACTACATGAAACGACGTAACTACATTTTCTTCCTACAAAACCACATAAAATACATTTAACGTTCCAATTCAGAATACCGTGAGGGTTCGTTTAACAACACCGACGGTTAACAAATAGAAAATTTTCCCTGCTGGGTTTAATCTGCCATTTTACAAAAGTTTTAGTGTTATAAACAAGACCATTAATCTGAATTATACAAGAAGAATACGCTCCTTTATTGTTATGGCTGCAAGGCTTCTTAACTTTCCACAACTATGGAAAATGACAAAAATTCCCTCAACAACTTCAAAGAAATAATAACTTACTTAACAACACTTTTAAAAGTTTATTTTCAAAGTTTAAATACTTTGCTCTTTCACCGCAAGTTTCATTTTAGTATTCCACCTATCCTGAGCTCCAATAGACCAGTCGAATTAGGTCCAAAAAATAGGATTTGAAAAATAAATTCTGAGAAAGGGTTTTTCTAAGCCTATAATAAAACTGCTGGAATTAAACTTCCCATTAAACATATATTTAGCATTCCAAAAAAATACACTCTTGGTTTTTGGGGTCGATGAATCCCATCCGGTTTATATCTACGGCTGTAACCAAAAGGTCGTTCATTGTGCTAATAAGCTGCAGGGGGGCCCTGTATGTTTGCCTCCTCTTGGGCCCTTCTCATTGGATATTTGAAGCACATTTTTTAAATATGGTTTGGCAATGTCCGGTACCGCATAGTAATATCCAACAAAAAAAAAATAATCCAAATAAATCTAGACATACAGGATTTATTTGGTATTTTCGCTAGTTTGGATTTATTTGAAGGAAATGGATCTATTATTGGAGAATATAGTTCATTCTGTATTGCCCAGAAAACACTTTTTGTTTGTGGTTTTAAATTCTAAACAATGTGTTAGAATAGCTACTTACAGAGTATCATGTAAAATGTATTTGGTATTATAACATTAATTTTTGCATTCAATTACATTGATTTCAATCTTCTGACATGCAAATGCATAAATCCTCTTAATTTTAACATCTTGTAACAATATCTGCCCATTATTATTATAACTTAATTTATAAATCATTATTAAATTCATCTGCTGTTTAAAATAGATTCAATAAGTATATATTATTAACATTTAAAATTAAGTTTTTCGAGTTCAATCATTGAGTTATTACCCATTCAAAATAATGCTTTAAAACTACTTTCTTCTCTGTTATCAAAGTTATTTATATTTTTTAATTATTATATCCATGACTTAGGGTTCACCTTAGTCTAAAACTAAATAAAAACACCAAATAAATCATCAATTAATATCGTAAATACACGCTGTCATATTTGGGCATCTGGCGTGTAACCTCTTACAAAAATCTGGTTAAGCATTTCACTATTTTTTATCATTTATTTGAAAAATAGTTCTTATACACACCCCTTATTTACATGAAATTATTTTTTATTTCCCAATAATGTAAACTTAAATTTATTAAGTTATGTAATACTATTTTGATTACCCCGGTTATTAAGGAACCGGGTCAGACAGTTGGAGGCCTCTTGCGGACGTTTAGTTTCCTATTACGACATTCTTGAACCCTTGAACTGAGACCGTTGTTCTACCTTTTTACAACTCCGTGGTCTGTACCAAGTCACAAGTCATGTCTAAGGTCATCTTAATGTCAAATTGGCAGATTCTAGCATAAAATATTTTTGTGATCACAGTCATTTCAAGACACATAAGAAACTTATGTTTCCACCAATGCTAATTAAATGTCGATCTCTCTTAGGAATCACAAAGAAATGGCGTTATACCGAGCAAGACTTTCAAATTAGAGTCTGTGTGAGCTAGTTTTTCCTGAAATTTTTATTCTCAAAAAGTTAGTAATATAATTGCTTTGCAAAGTTCAGTTAACCCCCAAATATGAAACGAAAGGTTCGTTACCTAAGAATTACAATATGACCCCAGATTGATTTGAGAGTGTCTGATGCCTCTGCTGGTTTAATCTTTTAGATATTTCTATTCACTTTGCATTTACATATTTATTTATGTCATTCAATATAAAACTTTACCTAGGACTGTGGAGGGGTGCACTGAGTAGCTCCAAAACTGCCCCAGTAGGTCTCAACTCCGAGGAACGTGAGGACGGTTATATTGACAGATCGTCTCTCTCTCAGTTAAAAAAAAACAACTGCTAAAAATCCAAACCCGTAGCCTCGGAAGCAGGACGGATTAAATGGAATATAGTCCAATCAATGAAGGCAAAAACCGGTAATTCTGGGTAATTTTTCCAAGCAGCACCGGTAAAAATTTGGATTTACCTTCTACTTACCCTCTACTTCAAAGTTGACACTGTGCCGGGGGTTGCTTTTTCCCCGGGAGGCGATGCTACCCCTTCTCGGGGGTGAAAAATATCATATGGAAAAAAAGTCCCGGAATGAATAAATTAACTAATTTTAAGCAATTTTTGTCCCATGACGTTTTTTCTTTGATTTTCAGAAAAAACTTTATGATCACATTGTCATCTAACCTTACAATCATTTGTTTACAGAAATACGTTCTCCTATCGAACTCGTCTCCTGAGTCAGCATCATTTTATAGGGATGCATTTTACTTTCCTTTATTACTCGAAAAACTGATGTATGGCTAACGTTGAACAGTGGGGCAGCATTTTATGTAGGTTTTCTTGAAACTCAAGCATAATTATGTCTAGAATTTTCTAGAGAATCCAAAAAATAAATAATATAGTACTTGCATTTAAAATAAGAAAGTTTGAGTTGGCCATTGTGACGTGACACACCCTATATAATTTCTTTTGGTTAAAAAAAGGTGCATTTAAAAATACAAATCGGCTTGTCCAAGCATTTTTCCCAACACGGTTCCTTTATTCCTTAACGAGTTTATTCCGTTTGGCTGCTCCACACTGTATAATAGAAATAGTACTTGAAAGATTCTTTAGGGTAAAAGTATCATAAATCCCGTTCAAACTGGGAAAATTGCAAGTAGATTAAGCTTATATTACTTCCAAGATACTAGAAATAGAAGAAAATGCTTACAAAACTTGTTCGGATGTACCTAAGAGCTCCTACATTACTGGAAACAATCAGGAAGTTCCCGTGTTACGAATGAAGTCGTAAGTTATCCAAACTACAATGTTCAAGATCTGATTATTAAAGAATTTCCGCTATGTGACCTAAATACTGGCAGCCAAAAAATAAATAATATACAGGGGCTTGCATTTAAAATAGTTGGTATTGGCCACTGTCACCTGACACACCCTATATATATATATATATATATATATATATATATATATATATATATATATTAACTTGTAAACATAAGAACAAATAGGAAATTCAGAACCGAAAATCAAAAGTTTCAACATAGGTGGCCTAATTGTTTCCTTAATGATGTTACTTTCTATTTATGAACTTGTTGGGAATAACACCACACATACTTGAAAAAAATCCTGTTTATTTTGCCAAGGTTGTCTCTTTTGTCAACGACAATGAAGAAATTGTATGAAAAGCACAATTGTAAAATTTAAGACTAAAATGTTTGACAATATTATCTGACTTTTTTATGTAAGGTTTCAATGTCAGGGGTTATTTCTTCGATTATAACAATGAAATAAAGCCTTTTTTGAATCAGCCTACTGGGAATTCTATTCCTTTTTACTAAGATGACTGTTACGACGTTTTTAGCACGAGTTCTGACACACTCTCGCTCAGCCCTTTTTGTGTACTCATTACTTCAAGTAGCGGAATGACTATTACAAAACTTTGAGACCTATTAAAATATTCACCAATCTTACTGCTGAAGTTGCATAGTTTGTAATCTACATAACGGCCAAATCTTAATGATAATACTGTTTATAAGTAAAAATAACAACAAAAAAGATGTTCCCGGATATATATATATATATATATATATATATATATATATATATATATATATATGTAAACAGAAGTATATGAATTTTTCTTCCTAGAGTTAAAAATATAAAAAAAGAATAATACGAAAAATATTAAATTGCCAATTATTTATATTTATGAAACCATACACCATAATTATTTTAAAACAATATTTCACTTCAATGATTGAGCAGTTTATAAGACGAATGTGACCTGATATGAATTGCAAGAAACAATCTAACATTTAGATTACGCAAATCATGCAGATTTCATTTGCGTCGCTATGTAGAGCCTAATTAATTACCATACGTTTTCCTTGTGTAGAGACATATCCTCGTGAATGCAAGAAGAGATATTGAGCTTTTGGAAAGGACGATTTATCCGGCTTATCCGTTTCCAATTTCCTAATACGGCACAAATTTAATTCCCGCAAGGTGTATTTATCCCTCGATTAATTCCAGTGACATCGAAGGATGTTATAACAAACCGTTAGTAATATACCTTAACATGATAAATTTAAATTTATAAAACATTGGCGTAGAATTCATTTAAATACGAGGTTTAGTTTAGAGAGTTATACTCTCTTCGAGGTGTCATTCCTTGGTACGCAAGACAATATATATTATATATAATATACATTGTTTCTGGTCAGGGAACCTTCATCAGTTGCGCTTCCCACAATTGAATGTCCTCTCGAACACTTCTGTATGTATTTGAGACATTTCATTAAATTTGAAGACGCGAGATGTTAGGGAGAACAGCAATTACACGGAACGGCTCCAGATTCGGAACCTCTGTGTGCTGATTCTCTCGAAAATCCTAGATGTCGGTCTTACATCTCGTGTCTTCAAATTTAACGAAATGTTTCAAATACATAAAGAAGTGTTCGAGAGGACATTCAATTGTGGGAAGCGCAACTGATGAATGTTCCCTGACTAGAAACAATGTATATTATATATAATATATATTGTCTTGCGTACAATGGAATGACACCTCGAAGAGAGTATTCAATATCTCTGACAGGTGAAGTAACCTGAAAAATTTTATCGTGACATTCTGTCCTAGGAGTTAAGGGAGAACAGCAATTACATGGAACGGCTCCAGATTCGGAACCTCTGTGTGCTGATTCTCTCGAAAATCCTAGATGTCAGTCTTACATCTCGCGTCTTCAAATTTAGAGAGTTATTTCATCTTAATTTTTCTAACAAGCCCTGAGAATTCGCATGTAAGAGGACATTTTCTTAAACTAGCATAAATTGCTACATTCGAGCATGCTCTTAAAGCATGACCTCAAGGTCAGAATCAAGGTCATTTCAAGATCTAAACTAAACTAAAAATAAGGAGTTAAATAAATAAAAGCCTAAAAACCTTTAATTTATATGCATTATACCTCTGTGCTGATAATGTAGTGTTACGAGAATTCATCAGATTAGACCGGGCGCTGGTGACAGAAAAAACTGGACAATTTTTTCAAGGCTGCCTTTGATAGGAGACATATTTACAGCCGCAAGTCGTAGATGAGTATACTTTAGAATCATCGAAAACTACAAACTCATATTTAAACAATGAGTTTATTTTGCATTTAAAAATGGCTTCTCCGAACAGGGTTTTATAGTCTGCCATTTATTCAAATACAAGGCAGGATTGTGGAATTCATAAAATCTCATTGGCAGACGAGTCGAGTACAAGGTTGCAATATAATAATATTAGTTTGCAATAACAGTCGTGCAACAAAAACCAATTTTTTCAAGTCTGCCAATTACAATGTAGTCTATCCTTAGCCTAAAATTGACAAAACATCACAAGGCAGTCGATTTGCAGTGATATAAACATTACTAACGTATTTATCAATTAGCATTTTTGTTAGAATAACTCTAACTGACAAATACGTTAGTAATGTTTATATCATTTTTGGTCATATATTAACAACAAAAATACAGATTCCAGAATTCCCCCCAAAATGTTTTACAATGGGAACGAATATAATAACCCTACTCAAATAGTAAAGGCATTTAGTGATTTTTTTGAAAGTGTTTATGGGCTACCAATTAACGAGGAAGACAACATTGGTTTTAAGTTCAATTATAATACATTTCTAGATGTCAGCTCCGAACCCATTACAGAAAGAGAAATTATACAGGCTGCTAAAAGATTGAAAAAAAAATTAACATCTGGCCCAGACAAAATTCCTTCTTTTTTGGTAAAAGATTGCCTCGGTGCATTTATGTATCCGTTGTGTTACATCTTCAATTTAATCCTCTCAAATTCAGCTTATCCTCAATCTTGGAAGACAGCTAAAATCTGCCCTATATATAAGTCAGGCGACCGTGCTCTTATCAATAACTATAGACCAATTTCTATATTGAATAATTTTTCCAAAATCTTAGAAAGCATTCTCTACAATCGCCTATACCAGTCTGCGGAAAATTACATATCTACGTATCAACATGGTTTTATGAACTCTCGTTCAACAGTTAGTAATCTGGCAGTCCTTGGGCAACATCTATGTGCAAGTCTAGATAGCGGAGGTCAAACAGATGTTATCTACACCGACTTCTCTAAAGCATTTGATAAAATCAGTCACAAAAGACTCCTTCTTAAAATGTCATGTCTAGGTGTTCCTAAAAATTACCTTAAAATTATTGAATTATATTTGAATAATAGAACTCAATACGTTTACCTCAACGGGTTTTATTCAGATAAATTTCTAGTCACAAGTGGAGTTCCTCAAGGGTCGAATCTAGGTCCTTTATTGTTTTTAATTTACATCAATGACCTGGCCAGCACGTTAAAATGTAACAGATTATTGTTTGCAGATGATCTCAAAATATATACTACAATCTCAAGCTGGAATGACTGTCTTGCTCTGCAAGAAGAAATCAGTATGTTGGAAGAATGGTGTATAAATAATAAACTTTTTTAAACATTCCCAAGTGTAAGGTCTTAACATTTAGCCGTAAAACGAATATAATAAAATTTCCGTACAGTATAAGCGATACCATTCTTGAAAGGGTTGACTCCATAAAAGACCTCGGTGTTTACTTTGATTCTAAACTTACATTTCAGCTCCACATTAACTTCACATTAAAATCAGCCTTTAGACAATATGGATTTATCATGCGAAACTGCAAATATTTTAATACTTCAGTATTAATATCTCTATTCAACTGCTTAGTAAGAACAAAATTAGAATATAGTTCTATAATCTGGAATCCTATATACGAGCGATACATTTTGGATATAGAAAGGGTTCAAAAATTTTTTTTGAAATATTTAACATTTAAAAATCGCGGAGTTTATCCCCAAAGAGGATGTGAATATAATCTCTTACTACTCGAGTTCAATGTGATGTCCTTGAAAAGTCGCAGAGATCAGGCGTCAGTTATGTTTTTGTACAAGTTACTGAATAACATGATTGACTGTCCAGAGCTATTGTCTCAGGTTGGAATTGTCATTCCTAGGGTTGTATCTAGGCATACGAGACCGTTTGAGTGCAAACGAGCTCGAACTAATATCTTATTTAAAGCTCCAATATATCTGATGAGTAATAATGCTAATAGACTCTCAGAGGTGTGTGATTTATTCAACTGCTCAACGTACGAACTGAAAAATAAAGCACGCTTGTACTTTTAGAGGACATTTCATTGAATATTTCATCCAGGTGCACGAATTCTTCAATTTATAAATTATCTCTATATCTGTTGTAACCCATTGTTCAATTTTAAGTGCATATGTATGTATTTACTTTATAACTAATTGTTTCTTTTTCTTTGGTCAATTTTTTAATTTATTTTATATATGTCTGTATTCCAATTAATTTTAGTGTTAGTATAATTTTTTATATACTTTTTTCTGTCATCTTTATTTATTTTTTAATTACTCTGTAAATGGTTTTTACTGTTGGGTAATAAAGGCTTTATTATTATTATTATTATTATTATTATTATATCACTGCAAATCGACTGCCTTGTGATGTTTCGTCAATTTTAGGCTAAGGATAGCCTACAAACTCATTGGCAGACTTGAAAAAATTGGTTTTAGTTACACGACTGTTATTGCAAACTCATATTATTATATTTCACTTGAGTAAATCGTCTGCCAATGAGATTTTATGAATCCCACAATCCTGCCTTGTATTTCAATAAATGGCAGACGTTGTTCCGAGAAGCCATTTTTAAATGCAAAATACTCAAACTCATTGTTTAAATATGAGTTTGTAGGTTTCGATGATTCTAAAGTATACTTATCTACGACTTGCGGCTGTAAATATGGCTCCTACCAAAGGCAGCCTTGAGAAAATTGTCCAGTTTTTTCTGTCACCAGCGCCCGGTCTAAGATAGCTGGTGCAAGCGGCCTTTATCCGATATTTCGTGGAACTCGAAATGGTTGTCTATTGACTTGAGACCGATGGCTATCGTTAATGGGAATTCGTCGAATTTTATCGAATCTTCAAGAACACATTTGCCGATGGCTCGTGGCCCTTCTAGAGGATTTCGAGAGAAATATATAAATACGGACAGCTGACGATAGCATTCATTCATTATTTGACTGCCGTATAGTTAACCTTGAACAAAATATATACAATATGTACTTATCAATTCAAGTTTAGTATTCATTAAGAACATTTGACAAAACCCTAAAATGCACACTCTACAGGGTATTTCTAAAATAGGGTTCCAGACTTTAGCTGTGTATAGAACTCATTAAAATAAGTCAAAAAGTTCCTTTTATCATATGCCCTAAAACGCACCCTTAGAAAGTTATATACCGTTAAAACTGTTACTGTTTTTCTTCTATTATTGACAAAACAATCCAAAAAAATAGAAAAAATCTTTGGGTAATATATAACTTTTTACCTTAAATAACATCTGCTACTCCGTTTTTCGACATGCATATCATAACAATAAAATTGAATTCTAGAAGCCATGCAATCATCCTTATTTAACAGAATTAAGCCAGTCTGAAGCTGGTATAAATTTCCTATGACTTTTATCGTCTTTAAATGTTTGAACACAATGGAAGTCCAAGGCAACTTCGAGGAAAAAATTCGTCCCAAGCATGATCCCAAAAACTAGATTTTTCAACTTGTATGTTTGATGTATTTTTTGTGTTTATTTATTCGTATATTTAGAGGTATAGATGTTTCTTTAATGTACATTTTATTTCCTCCGCAAGGAATTTTCTGAATTCAATTTTTTGAGTCTTGAATTGTTTAGTTTTGTATTCGATATGATTGATTTAAGTGAGAACTTTTAATTTATTCTTAACTTAATTTGAAATCAGCTTGACCATTATGTATAAAATTAGACTTGTCCTACCCTCAGGTATTTCTAAAAAAACAACTATTTTCGTCACTTATGACATGTAAAATTTATTAAGATAATAGCTTTCTATTTCAAATTTATATTTTACTCAGATTTTAATGCCATTGACAATAACGTCAGAATAAGACCGATGAAATGTCTTCGATGCACATTACATATAATATCCAAAAAAAATGTATGAATTAGATGTTGCGGTTTTAGGTCAATGCTGGTTCAATGCAAGTATATAATTGACAAAGGACCTTTAGCGGAACAATCAATAAACACGTGACGTCACATAAACGAACCACCAAATAACAGTTATCACTAACCTTTTACGTCGAAGCTCTGATGTTTTCTTGGTTCTTCTTTCTTCTGAGGCTAGCCCCGTAACAGCAGGAACAGTTTCTTAGAGCTTCGTCTGGACAACACGTTACTCAAAAAATAGCGACGTAATGTTCATTGATTGAGCATACAAAAAATGCGGGTTTAACAACAAATGATGCGCTTTTGTAAACACAAAAGAAACAAAATGAAAGCGGTTTAGCGATCGTTACGAACGGAGCTAAAGAACTCGCGGACTCGTAACACTATAACAACAAAAAGCGGCGTCTCTTCAGACGGAATCAAAAAATGTCCGAATAGTTCGGAGCACAACACGAACCTCCCAAGCGTCTAAGCGACGGAATGTTTTAGAAAAGGTGCAGAAGTTTAAATATCAATGAAGTAATTCAATCAAATTGAACACAATACACTAAACAAATTGCGGGAACGCACCAACCGAAATGTTTGGATTTTTTGAATATAAAACTTTTTTCCTCAATGCATTTTCCCGCATTGTCTCAAATATTTATCAAAAGTCGAAATGATTTATTAATATTAATGTACCAGTTTTTCTTGTTGTTTTTGTAATGTTTTGTGCTACAATTTGTAAAAGTATAATATCCCCGAAAAAGGAAACACAAATTTTTCATTGCAAAAATCATTACAGTAATGCGACAAGTTTTTATCATGCCTGAAAAAAGTAACAAAAATACGGATCATTAATTCTGTTCTCTCCATTACGGTAAGATACTGCAACCTCTGTGATAAACGATGACCATAAATAACAAGAAACTTTTGCAGCAAAACAAAATATTTATTACAAAGTTTAAATGACGAAAAATAAGGATTTTCGATGCTGGACTTAATTTCACTCATTAAATCCAAGCAGAAACTTTTCAAATAAATTATGACAAATTATTTTCCGTAATTAATATAAATTCCCTTAGATTCTTTATCTACTTTATTACTAAGTAAACCCTAGTAAGTAATTAGTGCAGTAGTGGTAGAAACTTCGAGTCGTCTTTAGCATCAAAAGCTGTAGATAAATCTAAGTTGTGTTAAATGTTGTTAACAAAAAAAATATTTATAGCAGTAGATTTTATTAACCGGCGACTTCGCCAAAAGATATGTATATTAGTTTTATAGTAGAAATACTAGGTACTTGAAAGCTTCTTCAGGTTAGAATAATCATACATCCCATTCAAATTGAGGAAATTGCAAATCATGCTAATTTACGAGGATCGATCACTAAGTTCCCGTGTTACGAATGAAGTCGTAAGTTATCCAAGCTGTAATGTTCAAGATCCGCTTATTAAACAATTTCCGCTATGTGACCTGGATACTGACAGCCAAGACTGTTAATTGATTTCGACCTCTACCAGGGAGAGTTGAGCAAAAGAAAACCAAATGAAGGATAGCTAAAAACTGGTACCTCTTTGCATAGAAAACTAACAAATATTCCAATAAACCACAAAGACAACAAGTATTTTACTAGTTGTTTTGCTTATTAGACCTAAAAAACAATATGTTTAAATATATTCTTCCTTATTTTCTGTGGTTTGTGTTATTGAAGCGAGTGCCTCTTAACTTACACATACGAAAATAGATGAGAATTGTCGCGAAATGCAAACAATTACTTCGGTCCGACCAACACGAGACTTTGATCTTGAAATATTCATACAATTGAATTCTCTATGCAAGAAACAGGGACCGGGCTATATATTAAGTCTCTTCTTTTACAGAAACAAATATAACATCATATTAATATACAATACCCGCACAAAATTCACCACACGTCAGAAGTCAGAACACTAAAAAAAGGCAGCATTACCAAAATGAATGGTAGAGACAAGGATGGCACACTAGTAGTTCACAAGAAGGACAACGTTACCAGGTTTATTGATGGAAGGCACAAGCGGGGCGAATCTAGAATTGTCCTGAGGGATGCGCGAAAAATGAAAAGTGTGATAATAAACTCGTCTTAACCAAGGGTTATTACTTGGACATATACTCCTTCCATTTAACAAGTTATTGTTTTCCTATCTATTGTCTCTTATTGTATAATCTACATTCTATTGTGTACTATTATTCATATTTTTTCCATTCTTACAACGCCTCAGGGGAGGGCGCGCGCCCCCGCGCCCCCTGGCTGGATCCGTCACTAGCACAAAGATGACCAACTTATATGGGGATTGAACTTGAAAGTGTCCAGCTGAAAGCATTAAATAACAACTTTGAGAAGTGACCAAAATGGCGCTGATGTAGAAATGATGTGAGTTACCAAATACAAAATTGTATTAATATTAAGCCAACGGTTTTATCTTTTTTTTTCAACTAAGGGTATGTTTAATAATTTTTTCCTAAATATCTATGAGACATTCTAACAACTTTTGGCGTGCTGTTTAACATGCACCCTCTTTCTACATTAGTACCACCCTAATTTAATGCATTTTAGCGGACACTCTTTTTAATATGCTGTACTTGAATAGTGTGCCCATATTTTAATTTAATCTGTTATACCCAATGAAAGTGACCTCTTTATATAATTCCAAAATATTAAATGCAACAAATACGTTTGATTTATTATAATTTAACATATTTCTTACTTTTCTTGAAAATTAACTTACACGTCATATGTTCGTTTGCAATTATATTTAAATTAAGAACAAAATTCGGCATTACTATTAAAACTTGAACCATAACTAAATAGTGACTAGTATTTTGATTTTCTTGAAATGTGTGTCCATCACTAAGAATGACATAAAAGGAGAGTAATAGATTCAGGGAAATAACAAGAGTCGGAAACTATATTTCGTAAGAAACTTTCGCGTCCATCGTTTAGTATCAAATGACTGCTGCTCTTTTTATTTCTTTTATAATACATTACTTCCTATCGAAACATAGCCTATCCCTTTGTACGAAAGGAAAAAAAAGAGAGAGAGATATATTTTTAAAATCTTTCGGTGTCATCAGTCAATACCAGTACCTGCCTCCTTTCTTATTAACTCTTCCAAAAACCTAACTCGTTGGGTTCTATTTTCCCTCAGAATTATGTGTTCTGAGAAACAGAAAGAAGTTACAGGTGTGAATGGGCTGAATGCCAAAGCAATTCGAAGACAACGCTGGTAAATTGGCGGTATTTGTTTGTTATCCACTGTAACCAATAGCAGCAAGAACTGCTTGTCAAATGCAGATTCACAACCACTTTTAAGTATTTAGATCCAACTCCTCACTGTCTCAAATAGATTGAAAGCATTCAAGTTATCATTTATATTTTCGCATGTTTTTCCATTAAAATCTAAGAATCACCAATCCATTTACTCTTTCTGCGTGTGACAAAAATGACAGCAAAATTAAGATAGAATCTAAAATTTGTTATAGTTAGGCTTCCCAGATTTCTAAATTTCGTCGCGAGTATTCAAGGGCGCACAACTTTGACGGTTTCTTAATGTTTTAGGGTAGTTAATTTCCACTGCTTTGACTAGAAGGTTAGTGATTAGATACCTAAACTATGGGTAATAATAAAAAGCAAAAGCATATCAGTTTATAAAAACATGAGTAAGAAGAAATACTCTGAATAGGCTCCATTGACTATGACTTTTTTATAAATGCTTTTTCAGTTTCAATCTTCCTGTAAAAAGCTTCACCAACTAATTCCATATTAATTTTACATGTCATCAAGCCTTTAACTGTAGATTGCTTCATCAAACCCCTATCATCAGTCCACGCGATGATAGTCGATGAACTGGTGCCGATGTCCCAGTTAAGTAGAAGGCATACTCAACAATCTTGATCCGATGGAGGGTTATCTTGTAGTTCTCCTTGAAGTGATCAAAGAGCCTGAGCCATTTTTCATCACTTGAAATAATCAGATCTCATGTAGTCACTTCTTGCTTCCATTGTTCCTAATTTGGCTGCAAATACTCCTTAGCAAGCACAAACAGCTGAGCGCTTCTTATTTTCATATTAGGTATATTAAGAAGACTGCTGTTAATAATTTCGTCAGAAGTTTAGACGTTTGCACAATCAACAGCAATTGTTTTGGTCAGATTGACCCATTAAAGATTTTTTTTCATACATGCCATGTAATTCTTCTTTTACACTGTTACGGACGTGCTGATCTATACTCCTGTAGATGTTCGGTGCCTATAGCGGTAAAGTTTGAAGTTCTTCTTTCTGTTAGGTTTCTTTTGAGAGCTTTGTAAGCTTTAGCAACCTCAAAAGTGAAATAAATGACAAAGTATTAACCTACAAATACTTGCGAGTTAATTATTTTTAGTCTATTTTGGTCATTTATAATCAAATTTAATTTTAATTGAGATGTCTGGCAGCCTACGACGATCCTCAAATTACTTTCAAACTGGTCTACCACATTTATTATTCAGCTCTGGTTTGGAACATCAGCAATTTCGCTTTCTACGTTTCCTGAATAGACGTTGATTGCATCTACTTTTCCTTATTCTAATGTAGAATCTTAAGCTGCATCTGTATCTACTTTTTGAGGGGTAAAGTAAGCTTTCAGTAGACTTAAATAACTTTAATGTACAGAATTTCGAAATGATTTGCATCAATAAAAATTTTAATGATTATAAAATCTAACTACGATTTTTTTTTGGTAGTAGAAAGTTATTTTTGCAATTAACTCAGTTAATCATCCCCAATTTCGTTTACTGAATTTGTCAAAAGGCCATTGGTGTTTGAAAAAGTATCGATTTTTTATTTATTTAAACCTTTATAATAAATAATATTGATTGTTGATGAAAAAAACTTTTAAATTTCTGCTGTTTAATAATTGTTAATACATTATTATTGTTTATACAATTAGTTTCCTTTATATCAAGTTATCTATTTATTTAAACTCATGTTGTAATCAGTTCTATGAATTATTTCTTGTTGAAAATAAATAAATAACTAAATTGTAAACAATTAAAAACAAAGAGCAGCAGTCATTCTAGACTGCACGATGGAAGCGAAAGCTTCTTACGAAATAATATACTCTTCCTCTTTCTTTAAGTAATTCTTTGTAATACATATAAATTTCAGCAAAATTAAAATAATTAAAATATACATAAACTTGGGTGAAAAACGTCAAAACCGGTTAATATTATTTTATACCCTTCTTCTAGAATAGCGCAATTCTGGTCACTGCTTGAACTTAATATTTAATGCTCTCAGCTGGATCTCTTTTTACTTTAATCCGCATATAAGTTTAACCTCCTCAGCCATCTATAAACTTAGTAATGTTGACCTTTTTTGAAATTGTAGTTTGCCATCTTTGTCTATACCATCCATAAACTTAAATCTTTTTTATTTGTATGTCTAATTTAAAACATCATAACAAAAAATGTGAATACTCGCTTCGAGATGTCATTATTTTGTACGCAAGACAATATATATAATATATGTTGTTTCTGGTTAGTGAACCTTCATCAGTTGCGCTTCCCCCAATTGAATGGCCTCTCGAACACTTCTTTATGTATTTGATACATTTCGTTAAATTTGAAGATGCAAGATGTAAAGACCGACCTCTAGTTTCCCCTCTCTCTGACAGGTGAAGTTAACCTGAAAATTTCATCGTCACATTCTAGCCTAAGAGTTACGGGTAACCGCAATTACATGGAATGGCTCCAGATTCGGAACCCCTATGTGCTAGTTTCGCCGAAAATCATAGATGTCGGTCTTTACATCTCGCGTCTTCAAAAAAATGTGAATACTTATTAAAACGAAAAACAAATTTTCTACAGCTTGATATATTAATTAGATGTTATATCTTTTTATTTACTACGGTTTATTGATTTTCTATTAACGAAAAGACTTAATATATAAAATGTTCAGGATAAATGTAGGGTGTCTATCGCTGACATTTGTTTCGAACAAATGTAATTTCAGTTTTTGTGTTTCATTTCCATACTTACATATACCTTGTACTTCATTTTCGATTTCGTGTAAGAGTGGGCCTCCCTTACAAAGCATTCGTTTAACAGCTAAAATTGATAAGGATTATAGTGAGTACGAACACGCCATGACTTCATTATCTATAACAATTTCACTATAGTAGTGTCAACGGTACCTGTTGTTAATTGTATGGCAGTCCCGGCAGATATTCCAGGCGCCTTAATTTTGACATTTAATAGGTTTGTTACTTTTAGCTTAAGCTCATAGGTTTACTTCTACTAAGTATAACATTTTTAAAGGGAAAATTTTTACTTAATAAGAATTAAGGTACTCAATAGATGTATTATATATATATATATATATATATATTTATATTAATTAGATATAATCTTGAAATGTGCTTCATAATTTTATTTCAAACAGCAGAATCATTTTTAGTAATTTTTAGCAATTTTGATTAATTGGGCTGGCATGGCTCCTGAAAAATTAAATGCAATGATCAGCTATAAGTAGGTACAAATTTTTTATATATTTCTATGAGTTGATTCTCTGGGTTTGATTAATAAGTGAGACGGGATTGGTGGTTGTTAAATTAAGATTCAATATTGTATTTACAAATAACTGCCATTCCATCATCAATAAACTGTCTATTACTGAAATAAATTCGTTAATTTGGTATTAGCAATTTCGAATTTTAAGAACTTCTATTTTGGCTAAAAAAGCAATTTAGAGGTCAAAATTTAGTAAATGATAAATATGTACATGTAGTCCTAAACGCTATATGCTGTTTAAAAGCTCGTTGAAAATTCAGGATTTATTTCATAAAAAACTAATTTGTTATTTGAGTTAAATGGATCAACTTAAATTTGACGTCAATATGAATTTGTCGTAAAATATCTACCATTCTAGCAAGCCAAACATGTTCGGTAATTTAGAACTGATAATTTCGTATTCTAAGAATTTATATTATTTGTAAGAAATCCAATTAATTTGGAGGTCATACCCTGGTAAATATCTATTTTCAAAAATGGGAAATAATATTTAGGAGCTCTTTGGAAATGAATCATTATTTACATAAAATGAAACTAATTTGCTGTTTGAGTGTCCTTATAAATTGTAATTTATATACATAAACCTGTATTGTAAACTTAACGCCAATTTTGCCTCGAATAAGTTTTTTAATGATTTATAAATATAATTTTGACTAGGATTTTAACACTTTTGTATTACTGAAAGAATGCTCGTAGGTTGTTTAATAATTACTCCTTAAGGATTCATGTATTTTTCAGATTTTTTTGATTAGTACACTTTTATGAATTATGATACATTAAATGATATATATTTACGAGTATCTCTTTGCTTATTAACAAGTTACAAGGAATATACAATGAGATAAAGAAAGTCATCGCACATAAGAACAAAGCATATAGGTGATACCTCGAATCGTTTAAATCTTAATTTTTTATTAACCGCCATATTGGATTTTTTCAATTTTGTAAAAAGTTTAAAATTTCCAGTCTAGTGACTTTTCACAAGTTCGTAAAAGATTTGAGAATCAGCGAAATATTACACTTCGTAAAGTTAAATCTTAATTTTTCTAATTTGACTCCAAGTTTATCAGACATGTTTATCATGTTCTGAGTTAAACGCCATGTTACCCTTGTTCCAATGTCATCAATTCAAATCAGTCATTTATCGCAGATTTTACGTCCAATTTAGTTATTTCAAAAAACCACTAAGACTTCTCGGTAAAATCGCTAAAATAGTTTTCTCAACTATGCTACAGCATTCCAATAGCATCAGGAAAGTTACTAGTTCCGACAATCTCCAAACTACTCATTTACTATTGACTTGACGTGAGTATGCCTTGTTAATGTTTTCCCACGTTTTCTCTCATTTCTGAGAAAGACACCACAGAAGAAATCTCGCTTTGTTATTACCTGTCATTACGTACCTTGGAAATTAATTCTGTGTCTTATGGTCTTACCAACATTTTCAATGAAAATATATATTTTCCGAAAAAAAGGATGTAGACACTTTACTAATTTCATGTTTAAATTAATATTCCTTTAATTCATAGTACCTTGTAATATACAAGATACTATAAATAAGTCATAGGTAGGTACGTATATCTTTATTCCGAACGGAATGGCATTTGCTATGATTATGACATTTAATAATATTTTTGCAGCACCTCATTATAATCTATATATATCCCAGATATTGAATTCATTTTCGTAATTGTACAGGAGTTAGTTTGTAATTTCATTAGTAGCTTCTAGATTCTTTTTATACCTTCATAGTCCCATAACGATAAGTATCTACTTATAGGTTTTTTAATGAATAGGTCTGTTTCAAAATTGGTTTACAGTTGCTACTGTTTATCTTATACAATATCGCTTTTCGTTAATTTTATCTGCAGAGAAAATAACATATAACAGTTTTAAGCTTATTGTTATCGTCTTATTTGTGAAACATAAAGTAAATTATGTTTATTGGTTTACTAATACTAATGTTATCTTACATATTTAGCATGGTTTGTGTTACCGAAACTGAAAGCTGTTATACTGCTTTCACGCAAATTATGTTTGGACTGCATTAACATATATTATTTAATTCAGTAGCTATTACGGAATTATTGTAACTATCGACCTTTAGCAGCGGTATAGATTCCATTTTATACTCCTATAATGTGGGATTCATATTATTAGATTTGTTGATTTCTTTCATGTAATTATTTATGACGTAAATAGTTATAAAGCCTTAAAACGTTCATAGTTTTATGATAAACATATTTTTTGAAATGCCAACTGTCCTCTAACTTAGTTTCCTGAATTTTTAAATGTCTTGGGAATAGCAACGGAAACGTTAGTATTATTCAAATGTTTTAAACGTTTCAGGGTCTAAATCACACCCCGTTATCAATGACAATAAAATAACCCAATAAAATTAGAGTAATTTAAAAATGGAAAAGTTTGTAATGGCAATTATATAAAGTGGACATTTGACGTTACAATATTTTACAACATGAACTGAAGTAACTAAAAATACTTACCGTTAATTTGACATATACGCAACAAAAAAGTGAAAATATCATATGAAAATAACAATGTTTCCTTCAAATTGATAGAATTTGAGGAATTTTGTATGGCGCTCTTAAAGGTTATGTTTCCGAGAAACATCAAAAAGACTGCTATTATTAAATTTATCTTTAATTATTAGTAACGAGTGATACAATCGTTTTCATTTCATAAAAAGGTAGGGTGCATCTGTACAATCTCATCGTCTGATTTCAAAGAATTACTATTGATGTTGCCAATCCACTCCTAGAGTAACAAGTACACGCCTGTCCCAATAGATCACTTTAGCAAATGGCCTAGAGACATACGCAATACTCAATCAGGAGGCAACCCGGGTGGCAACGGTGCTGGTGAAGCAGCTATTCAGCAGGTTTGGTATCCCCTCGAAGTTACATTCGGGTCAAGGGCGGAACTTTTAATTCAACTTATTCCAAAAAGTCTGTAGGATGTTGGCAATCAAGATAACCAGAACTAACCACTTTCATCCACAATCTGATGGAATAGTGGAACGATTTAACAGGACCTTGGAACAACATCTATTCAACGTCAGTAACAACCAGCTTGATTGAGATGAGCATATTTCTCTATTCCTGTTGGCCTATCGCTCAGCCGTCTACAACAGTATCGAACTGACTGAACTCAGATATTTTCGGATGAATACACAATACAAGACAGATTTAGTTGAGGTCCACGAGGAGATAACTAAGGGTAACTCTTCAAAGCCCACAGTAGCTTGGCGGATGGATCGGCATATCGAAAGGATCAGTAGTTAAAAGTAAAAGAATCTTCTAGAAATTAATCATCGTGTGATGGCAGGTTCGATTGTAGTCATAAAAAATACCGAAATCAGTACTATACCAGAAAGGACGGAAGCCATCGAGAGTAAATGCGATAGAGTATGTATGCGGCGGTAAAGCAGCAGGAGTTCAGCAGTTAGCGAAGTGCTGGATCATCGTTGTAATATTTCCTTGGAATATGGTTAGTCAGAGAAAAGTAGTAAACTATTTATTGTGTGTATTTGGTGTGGAAATAAGGGTTATTTGTGGTGTAGAAATTGTTTTCGAATCCACGTGTCGGTAAGGACTTCCGAGAAAATAGCGGGACGGCCACACGTGTAAATAGCTAGTTAAGTTTAAAAATTAGATTAAAGAAGTTAGAATTAAAGTTTAACATGAAATAGTATAAGAAATTGGTGATTGTTCATTAAGTGTAAGTTATCCCCATGAAGACTAGTTTTGTTGTATGGTATGAAAAAGTTAAATATGATAGACGCTTTTACAAGTGAGAGACGCGCAAGAAGTGAAAATAGTTTAAGTGGATTTAGTTATATATGGACGTTAGATCAGAGGGAGAAGGAATAGAAAGAAAGAAGAGTTTATTTGAGTAGGAAGTCTAGGAGTGGCTGTCCCGGAAGAATAAGTTTTTGTTTTCGTTTTTACTGAAATTGCTAATAAAGAGGATGGGTTATCCCAGACGCGTTTAATTATGCACCACTTCTAACTCCGGGCTGGCTAAATGCTTATCGGCGAAGGCCACAAACCAACCAACCAACGTGTCGGTAGACGGTATATTGAAAATTTAAAAAATCGTTTGTTCGTTAATTTATCTAAGGAAGAAATTAGCAGAGTTAACAACTCATTTTGATAGTTTATTTTTATTTTCACATGTAGATATTGAGCGAAAGGCAAAATTATTCATTTTTAGTGATGTTTTGAGGTTTTTGTTATCCAAGGCTAAATGCATATTGATAAAAAATATTATATTTTATACCAATTTGTTATTTCGGCCAATAATATCACATTCGGCTCAAATTCGGCTTCGGCCAAAAAATCAGCTGAAGCCGAAGTTTTCTATTAGTCCCCGAAAATATACGAATGAACGCGAATTGTGTATATATGTAATATGATATAAGTTTTTATAGTAGCGAGTCGATCATTATTTAAATTCATGGGCATTTTACTGTTTTTTTTTCTTGGAGAAGGAACATGGTATAACATAACAGTTGTCATCTAAAGTTTATTCCTTAATTAAGAAGTGTTTAACACTCAAAATTTTTAAATTTTACAATTTTTCTGATTTTTTAGCTAGATAATAATAGAAAAGAATCTACAGTAAGTTTGATTTATGTTATTTCAATCATCATAGATGTTGTGTAAAAAATCTTAGAGATTTGAAACAAAGTTTTTCAAATTGTTAAATTATTATTTCTTGCAAGATGGGAGCATTGATCACGAAAACAATCACATTTGCAAGGAAACCATCAAAGCCGTGAAGTTAAATGTTTGATTAATCATTAACTTTCAAAATTACGATTGTAACAACTTTAAACACTTCCTCTAATTTATTAAGAATAATGTTTTAGCAACACTTTATATCTGTCACGTGATGTACAATCTTCAAGAAAAACAAATGGTTGTCATGTTACTTATTTCATTTCAAATACACATAATCTTAATGATATTTATTTTTTTCTGCCTCATGCATAATACTAAATACTTACTATTCAATTGCATCGATATTGTTCTGATTTGTGTCATTATTATTGCATTTCTTACCAAAATAAAACCTTCGACTTCGGACGAAGGTTGAGGCTATGGCAGAACAATCGGCGTCGGGTTCGGCCAAAATCTGACCTTCGGGCGGACGCTAATTTTAACCCTGTTCTAGACTAAAAGCTAGTGACCCATTTTTCTTAAAGTGTTTGATTCAGTTAAATAATTTACATAGAGGTACAGATAGGATAGATGAATGGTTAATTGGTAGCCTGCCTAACCTACCTGGGGACGGTAGCTACTGCACATGCAAGAAAAGTATGTATGTATAAAGATATGAATATGGAAAAGTACTAAGAGTATTTAGCTAAAAATGAGTATACTGGGATGATTTTTCGAGGAACTGATTTAAGATAAATTATTTTCAGTTGTCTACGACTTCCAGTTCTGCCGGAACTTTGTTTCTAAAATGGAGTACCCTGCTTTTAGAATCTACAATGTTATTGGAAATTTCATATGTCTGAAGGGCTCCAGACATATGACATTTTGACATTTTTTAACGTTTTTGATATTTTTTAGATATTTTTGACAATTTTGATATTATTGAAATTTTTGATAAATTCCAAACTTTTGACAGTAATGTCGTTATTTATATATTTTTCGATTTGACAGTTTTTACTTTTTAAATTTTTGGCACTTTTTGCATTTTGATATTTTTAATTAAGAGTTTTTTCATTTTAAATCTTTTCGACATTCAAAACATTTTAAAATTTTTGATAGTTTTTATTTTTGAAAATTTTGATAATTTTAAAAAATTTGACACATGACTTTTTCGAAATTTTTTTTTCTTTCCATTTTTGACATTTTGTCAAATTTAACATTTTTAACGTTTTTTGACATTTTAGGCAATTTTGATATTTTTGGAAATTTTGATATTTTTCATATTTTTGACTTTTTTGATATTTTTGGGTTTTAATTTTTTTTACATTTTTGTCATTTTTCCATTTTCGACATTTGGAAACTAAGATGGCCAGTTCCAAAATTGGCAGAATTCGCTTGAATCAATCTGTGGAACTGTTCAAAAAACTATAATGAGTGCGAAGAAATCTCGTGTAACTCTATTTTTTACAGTGGCAACCCCTTTTTTCTACGTTAAAAATAGTGATAGTTTATGATTAGAACCCCATACTTATATTAAAAGGTTTTTTGAAAAAATCAACAAGAAACAAATGAATATTACATTAATTTTTTATTCATTTATATAGAATTGAAGTACCTAATGTCTGTTCCTAAATCCTAACCCGGACATGATAAATGCTTTTGATATAATAATGCTTTAACATCAAATTCTTAGCAAATATTTTTTGTTGACACTTCCAACATTTGTTTTTTTTTGTGGATTCTGTCAAAAACAGGCTAATGATAATTCAGATATCTCTAATAACGACACGGAATTGTAGTTTTTCCAAGTTTAAACAAAAATCGATTAATTTAGGTATGTGGTTGTAGACATAACACACCCTTCCCCTACTCTTTAGCGTAGAATCCATTGGCCTTCAGAAAAAAGAGATAGCGATTTGAGAAAACAAATATTAATCATCGAAAATCGCTTTATTCTTTTTCAAAATATTCCCCATGAAGATCTATACACTTTTGCATACGTTTGAAGCAATTGTCGAAGCACTTTTTCCACTCTGATTGAGGTATCTCCAAAACATGCATTCTGAACGCACCAACCGCTTCTTCGGGTGTCGAAAAACGTTGACCTCTCAGTTTGTTTCTTACGTACGGGAATAAAAAGAAGTCATTTGGTGACAAGTCAGGACTATACGGCGGATGACTCATCAAATCGATGTTTTGACTGGTCATAAATGCACTTGTTTGAGCCGATGTGTGAGAGCTCGCATTGTCGTGGTGAAGAGTGATCCGTCTTCGGCGGTTGGTTTTCCTCATTTCTTGGAAGACAACTCGCAAACAAATGGTTGTGTACCACTCAGAATTGACTGTTCTGCGTTGTTCTAGTGGTACGGTTGCGACATGTCCAGTTTTTCCGAAAAAACAGGCGATCATTCGCTGGAAAGGGCTTCGTGCGCGAACAAGTTTTGTTGGATTCGGCTCATCTTGAAACACCCATACAGTCGACTGCTGTTTACTTTCGGGCTCATACGCGTAAATCCACAATTCATCACCTGTCAGTATGTTATAAACGTGTTTTGAAGCACCGCGATCGTATTTTTTGAGCTTTTCTTTCGACCAATCAACATGAGCATTTTTTTGAACGATTGACAAATTGTGAGGGATCCAACGCGAACAACTTTTTTTGACATTCAAATGTTTATGCAATATTAAATGTATGCTGATCCCACTAATGTGTAAGGTTGACTCAATCTCACTATAGGTCACATGACGATCTTGCATTATCAGTTCGCGCACAGCATCAATGGTTTCCGGAACAACAACTGTTTTTGGACGACCTTCACGAAATTCGTCTTGGAGTGAACTACGACCTCGATTGAATTCACCATACCATCGATAAACAGTGGTCCTTGATGGAGTTTCATCGCCAAAAATTAAATTAAGTTCATCGATGCACTCTTGCTGACTTAATCCACGTCGAAAGTTGTAAAAAATAATCGCACGAAAATGTTCACGATTTTATTCAATTTTTTGGCCAAGATGAATCCTTTAAGTTACTATAAACAACACATTGCGCTCGTATGTCACAACGTTCTGAGTACGTATAACCTCAAAAATGTCAAACTTTAGGATAGAGCTGTCAGTTGTCAGATTGCAACACTAGGGTTGTCCAATCCCGAAATTTAAAAGGCAGCCCTCGTAGCTGAATTCGGTGCCAATTTCTGACTTCGCAGTAAAATTTTTTTGACAGTTTGCAAAGATTTAGGACGCTTCAAGTTTTATTCAAACACATTCTGGATATTTTTAACCTGGGCCTGTTTGTTTCTAAAAAAAATAATTGATTTATTAAGGGCTGTCAAAATTTTCACAAAAATTTAAACTTTCATCTGTAGCCCTTCACACATTTATGTTTTCTATAAAGTCGTATCAAAAGTCATTGCAAATTAAAAAAAAAACATGGTGTTGTATAAAAAAAAACAAAGTTGGGGTCTACTTCCGGTAGGACCGGTAGTCGTAGATATACTGAAAATATCTTAACTAAAACCAGCTCCTGGAAAAAACCCCGTATACAAATGTTGAGATTAATACTCCCAGTAGTTTCCCATATCATATCGACTTAGCTAATCGTGGTATACCCTGTACACCTTTCTTGCATACTGTCCCCACGTACTGCCGATTACCCACTCATCTATCCTATCTATACCTCTATGTAAAATAGTTACGTAAGTCAAACACTTTATGAAAAATTGGTCACTAGTTCTGCAACTATTTGGCATAGTTATTAAAACTACCTGCTGTATATTATTCACTTAACTATTTTCTACTTTGATTAAAATAATAATTTCAAAACTATACAATTTTAACCATTTTCAAATTCCAATTAGTTTCAATATATACTAAAATTAAATTAAATGTCCGTTAATTGTTTGCAGTCTAGTATTGCACCCAAATAACAATGTATTTTGAAAGTGACGCGATTATAATTAAAAGCATCAACTAAGGTTTAATTAATGAAATGTGATAAACCACCTTGTGGACCTGTGCGACTCGTTACAATGATGAAATGTACGTTAATCCGTCCACGTGCGTGTTTGATCGATCTCGTTTATAAATGAAGAACAAAAAGTAACAAGGACATTAACAGCGGGAAGTAGTGTGTGAACCATGATGAACAATGTGGCAAGCGTTCACCAGATCAATAGAGATATTGGTGGCTTTCTTCGAGTACTACTCAGCAAGGTAATAGTTGTCACTATGTTTTTTGATAGATTTATTCTTCGATACTAATTTTATGTAAAAGTTATACAGTGTGTTTCAAAACAAATGTGAAAAACTTTAAGTGGCCACTCCATGTTAAAAATAGAATAGTTTATTTTATAAACGTAATGTCAGAAGTCAATCAATAGGAAAATATCGCGGTTCAAAGATGGCGGAAACATATTTATTTTAATTTTAATCTTAAAAACGAAGAGCCGTCGAATAATGAAAATTTATAGGAGTTTTACCACTATGACAACACATGATCTGCATATTTTTTCACTTTTTTAAAATGAGTTGGGGGATTCTTGTCAACTAAATTTAAAGAAAAACTTAAGCAACGACTCGGAAAAAAATAAACTTGGATAGCCAGATTTAGATAGAAACTGTTTTATGTTTATATTTTTTCCATAAAAATTACCTATTTGAAATTAAAACATAAAATGTAAATCATTACGTGGCAGGACAAGGCAATTTATTTTGTAAAAATAATCTAGTGTATGTCACTGTTTAGGGATTTTCTTTATATTGCTTTATTTGACATTGCTCAGTTAGTTTAACTAGAATATTTTACGAGTTGTTATCTGAGTTGTTTATTTCTGCTTTAATAAGAGGTTTAATTAAATCAATAGAACAATAATTGATAATTTCACAAAATGCAGATATATGCATTTTTTCTACGGGCGTGCAAACGGAACAAGTATATCCTAATCGTAGACCCCCTCATTACAGCATGATTACCAGGCTCAATCAAATGCTACATAAATCTGGAACTTTCGAAAAAGGAAGTTTTGATACTGGACGGCACCGCTAACTATGAACATCCGAATCAGACGTTGCTGTCCTAAATATTGGAGCAACCTCAGAGAAGTACCATTTGTTTTGAAACACACTGTATAGTGTTTAATGGTTTTATGTTAACACCGGCTTGACAAATTTTTGAAAATTCACTTAACGAATTATGAATTATTTGGAATACCTATCTTTGATTTCATTTTGTATTTTAAAGGATTTGTCAGTTTTACGTTAACAGTTTAGGGGTGGGTCATGAGCCCCATGAGCTCCCCCGGACCGGCTCCGATTTTATTTATTTTCAGTTTACAAAATTTATAAAATCAGTAGGTTTATTTATATGTACCTACTTAATAATATGTGCGTACCTCATAGCTTACTTAGGCAGCTCTTTTCCAGTTATAGTCCAGCTAAAAATTTTGATTTGAGTACTACTTACCCTCTGCTTGAAAGTTGACCCTGTGCCAGGGGTTGCTTTTTTCCCGGGGAGGGCATGCAACCCCTTCTCGTGAGTGAAAAAAATTATATGAAAAAAAACCGGAAAAGAATAAATTTTAAGCAACTTTAGTTCCATAAAGTTTTTTCTGAAAGTCAAGTCAAAGTAATTTCGAATTAATCGTAAGTAAAATTATCGATTTTTCAACCAAAAAAAAAACATGTTTTCATACGGCTTTGTGTAAATTATTTTAAAAATATGCACTTTAAGAAAAAAATCATTTGGATCAAAAATGTAGCTTATAAAAAATGTTGGGTTTGTGGTTTCTGTATACCCAATACAAACGAAGTTATAGCTTGTTGAAATTCTATTTTTATTTGTCAAAATAAAAATTGAAAGGCTTATCGTGAAATAACTAAAAAACAATGCATTCGTCGGGAAAAGATTAAAAATATTTTTAAAGTGCTTAAAAAATCTTTTTTTTTTCGTATAATATTATTCACTCCCAAGAAGGGGTAGCTTTCTCCCTCCCCCCTCCCTCCGGACAAAAAGCATTCCCCGGCATAGGGTCAACTTTGACGTAGTGCTGCTTGGACAAATTACCCAGTATTGCCGTTTTTTGCCTTCATTGAATGGACTAATACGAAAAATACAAAAAATATGTAAAAAGGTCACACACTTTCGTTAATGTCAATGTGCTGGCTCCTATGTATTTTTTGCAGAATTTTGTTAGAAATCAATATTCAATATTGTCAGACACTTTCCTTCGGAGGTAACTTTGCCAGACGCTGCATAACTCTTAAAAAATATTTTTTGTGCTCAGGTCCATAATTAAGGTAAGTTCGACATGATTGTTCAGCAGGTCCTAGATTAGCATGTGGACTCGTTGTACATCCCAGCAAATATCCAAAAAATTGCCCGTAAATAACGTCTACTGAGTTGCAGTTAAAACGGCTCCACAACAGAAAAAAGAAGTTAAATAAAAATCCCTATTAAGCAGACATAATATTTAATTGTGATAAAATATAAATAAATATTTTCCTGAAAAGAAGTTTTCTACCAACATGCCTACAGCTTAGAGGAGTGTCATATTCAACGCGGTCACAATATTGCAATACATTCCGCGGGTTCAAAATTAAATGTACACAGATATTCACTTTCACTTTCCATGACTTTATTTATACGAAAATAAATCCATATTTTCAAACAGCAATATGAAAGCCAGGGCTTTTTGCACCAATCGAAATTTCAGGATATTTTTATTATCTCAGCCGATAGTACGTTTACGTTATTTCTCGTAAAGATTTCTTTAGAAGGTTTCTTAATTTTTTTTCTCTTTGGCATAAAAATCAATTTTATAGCAATATATTTTAAACCCAGGTTTTCTTTTCCGAGTAAAAACAAGGCAGTAATATAACTTCTAAAAGCTATGAGTGGGCAGGAAAGAAATACAGTCTTCATCATTTCAAAAAATGTATACTATAGCCGGAAAATTATAAACGAAATTTCTATTTGAGGAACTGTAAAAAACGTTCAAGAGCTTAGAAGAGGACTACTCACAATACTACTTTCATTCTTCTGATTGACAGAACCGATAAGATTGCGGCAAATCTCTTTATAGGATCACGTTCTTATCTCAACGGACATAAACGTTCTTTCGCCGGGAAAATTAACCGAAGAAATCTGTGAAAATGAACGATATACGAACTGCTTCCACACCCCTATATTTACCCGATCTAGCCCAATATGATATTTACCTGTCCACACATCTCAAATGTAGCTCCAGAGATTTGGCTCCAGTTCCGAGACTATAGCCTCAACTGAAGAATATTTTTAGGCAAAAGTCAAACCATTTTATAAAAAGAAGAAATTAAAAGTTTAGAAGAAAGTTGGCAAATCATTTTATGAGAAAGACATCAACAGTTTAGAAAACCGTTGCTATGGCAGTACCTCTGTCGAAGGCAACTATGATGATGAATCTCGAATTTTACAAATTAAGTATTTTTAATTGTTAGTCAGGAACTAAGTGACCCATGTGTTATTTCTTATAACGAAGTTCTTCATTTAAAAAAAGAAAATTCGATTATTTACGCTTTGCTTCTTGATTAGGTCATCCAACTCTGTATAAATGCCAAATTTAACCTTTTTATCTAGCAGATTCGAAGATGAAGTGACTCATAGAAGTGATTCTTTAAATATCATTCATAAGACTTTTCCGATTGAATCCAGCTTATAAAGACACACTGTATACAGAGACCAACTGAGAACCTGCATCTTGTAATTCATTAACTGACATTTATGTTGATTTAATTCCAGTCTATTTGTAATTTATTAAACCTCATCTTCCGAAAAGTATACAATATAACAAAGTTTATTAAAAAGTTTTTCCAGAATTTCTAAAAAATGTTATAAGCTATGTCCTTGAAAAAAGTATTGAACAACTTCCAGAAACCCTTAACGCCGGCTCTACATGTTGGCGCCAACGACACTCCTGTGTAGGCCTGGAAAATGGCCTTAGCCGTAACGGTGGCGCGAACGTTGGCAGTTGGCTGATGACAGTCGGTTTTATCTAAGGAATCTACGCCACCGTGCTCCGTCCTCACGTTGGCTGTGGAAGATTGCACAAGAAATTATAATAGATCAATGGTATGCGACAACATTCATCAAAACTTCCTTGAAAGTTCTTAAATCAAATTATTCATACTCGGTTTCCATTGAAATAATGTAGTCAGTGTAAAAACCCTTAACACAATTTCGATGTCAGACATCCTCACGTTGACCCTGTCGAATGTAGGCCGGCTCCATTTGTTGGCCCGAACATTGGAGTCAACGTTGGCTATTTAATTTGCTTCTCATCCACACGTTGGGACTTGAACCAGTTTACTCTCGACATGGCCAAAGTGAGGATGTCTGACACCGAAATTGTTTACGCGTTTTTATACTTAATACATGCCTTCGATGGAAACCGATTATAAATAAATTATTTTAAAAGCCTTCAAGAGAGTTTGATGAATGTTGTCGCATGTCATTGATTTATTATAAAATACCTTCGCATTCATCCACAACCAACATGTGGACGGATCATGAACGTTGGCGTAGATGCCTTTGATAAAACCGGTTCTGAAGGGCCAACTGTCAACGTTCGCTCCAACTTGGGGCCAATGCCATTTCTAGGCCCATACGTTGGACTAGTGTTTTTGGCGCCAACGTTTTGGCCAACGTGTGGAGCCGGCGTAAAGTGATGGAAGTCGCAACGTGTGGCAATTATAAAGCCAATGTTAGCGCCAACGTTCGGGCCAACGTGTGGAGCCGGCGCAACAGAATCCAGTTTAAATGATCCAAATTATTGTTACGAAATTTACCAAAGCTGACCCTGTTTCATTTCAGTACGACACCGATCGCTTTGACGAAAAAAAATGGTTCCCGAAATGACTCGGCAGCTGTAGGATTGATGATTGATTTTACGAGAATTTTCTATGCTGGTTTTAAAAAGGAAACAGTCCACAATCGCAAGTTAGTTTTACAGCGACGACTAGCGTATCTGTATAATTTGATGTAGATAATGGTTCTAGAAAAGTGAAAGTGAATATTAGTTTTATAATTTGAAATTGAACCCACGGACTATATAATAAATTTGGTGTCAAAAGTGGGATCTTTATGTCATCGTTTATCTCTTTTATATCTGATTCTACTATTTGCATTCTTTCATTAACTGTTTCATTAACTTGTGATACTATTTGTATTAATTGTTCAAATTGCAGTTGTCGTTTTTCTTCTAATATTTGAGATTCATTTTTTCTGGTTAATTCAACTTGTTCTTGTTTTTCTTCAAATACTTTAAAATCATTTTGTAGTTTTAATTCAAAGATCCTAAAAAATAATGTGGAGGCCCTTGAAACCAAAGTAGAGAACATCGATTCCATACAGAGCCAGGTGAAATTTGAAATCAGTGCTATAGAAACTAAATGGTGTTACTGTTGTAATATTTATTGGTTACTACTAACTATAAAAATTTACTATATAGTCCGTGGGTTCAATTTCAAGTTGATCTTGTTTTTGTTCAAATTTCGAGAACAATCCTTCAATTAAATTATGTTGTTTTTCTTCCATTGTAGTAACAAGATTTTCTAATTCTATTTTACGTTTTTCATCAAAATATTTTACTAACCTTTGTTGAATTTCTTCTTGATGTTGTTTCTCCTTCTTGTCACGTTTTTCTAGAATCTGGGCTCTTTTTTCGTATAGTCCCTCCGTAACCTGCTTGAGTATTTTTTTGGTAGTTTCGTCCATTTTTTCCATGCTACGGGTTTCCATAAATCAAATTACGATTTTAACTACATTTAATCCTGCCCTTCTGATCACCAAATTTGTTATAAGTCCGTGGGTTCAATTTCAAATTATAAAACTAATATTCACTTTCACTTTTCTAGAACTCTTATTTACATCAAATTATACAGAACAGCTGATTCCCAATAACATTACAATATACGCTAGTCGTCGCCGTATAAATAACTTGCGATGGTGGGCTGCTTCCTTTTTAAAACCAGCATAGAAAATTCTCGTAAAATCAAGTCATTTCAAGAACCTTTTTTTTTCCTCAAAGCGATCGGTGTCGTACTGAAATGAAACAGGGTCGGCTTTGGTAAATTTCGTAACATTATATATGCTGACGAATTGAGAATCTCCTTTTTTGAAGTCGGTTAAAAATACAGAAATAGTGAGAAATTAACTAAGTCTTGGTCAGGCTTCCGTGTCTATTTAATAAATCTAGTAATTTAATTCAATACATTATCTATTTCCTGCATTAATAATCTCTTCTCTTGTACTGGAGAAACTGCAAAATATTTTTCAATTAGTACTCTAACGGTATTTAACTATACCAATGTACACATTGTATGGAGTGTAATTGTAAATATATGTTGACCTAACCCTAAAAAACTATAACAATAAATTTACTTTAATTAATTTTCTTTTAATGTCCAAAGTTGTGCCTAATTATTCTGTTGAACAATTCGGTTTTCTCATAAAAGAAAATCGTTTGAAATTAACCGGCACTAAAACTGTAGACGATTTTGTAATCGTCAAAATTGAACTTAGAGAAGAAAATCCACTTGCCTTTTAAGAGGATACTAAATCTAGAAATTACTTTCTTCCACGAAATTTAAAATATACGTAGAGGATAAAATCCAAGTTCAAATTTTCTCTCAACAAAAGTGGAAACACAATAAAACTCAACCGACAAAGACAAACAGCGAAGCATGAAGTGCACCCGCTTTCGGAATGCAATTGAAATTCACGTAAGAAAACGAGCAGAATTGAAGAACTTTATAAGAATTGTTACAGTTTTTTTACAATTCAAATTTCAAATTTTATTGTAGATCTCCAGAAACTTTACGGCACACTTATTGAATATTCCTTAAACTCCTCGAAATGATAATTTGGCTTTCCAGGTACATTGTACGACGCTATTTCTTATTAGACAATTCCTAAAACGAAATATAATGTAATAATAAAACTTTTGTCAATTTACTGCGATATAAATCGTCTGAAAAGTCGGTTAATATTATACAGTGTCTCTACTGCTGGAATCGTATAGAAAAGTTATTATTAATATTAGGAAAAAAATCAGTGGCCATTAAAAGTTCTGAACGGGTAAAAATCATCAATTATCAGTTTCTTTTTTTTTCAATTTTACACGAGAATTGTCAAAAAGTATGCATTTTTATTAATTAAAAGATCCTTATTTTTGACAGCATCACAAATTGTTATGAAAAAAGTTGATTAGAATTGAAAACTATGTTTAATTATGTAATTATGTTTAACTCCCATGAAAAATAAGGTTTTTGATATATTTTATATATTTTTCACACACTTATTATACTGACAATGGCAAAAAAAGTATTGTAAGTTTAAATTTATCCCTCTTATTTAATAAAAATTTCGATTCCTAGCAATTTGATGTTGCTTTTAAAATCGATATAGATGCATAACATGACAGTTTATTTTGTAAATTTAATTAATTAATTTTCTGATTCGGCCCCAAAGTACAGATTGGGATTTTCTATTTATTTTACCAATAAACTCAGTGAAGCCCTATACAAGAGTTTGTATGAATTTGAGGCTCAAAAGCTTGGAAGAAGAAGGCGAGAATGGGTCAAATTTTGAATATTAAACAATTTATTTTAAAAATACAAATAAAAGATAATTTTATTTTTATGACAATTTCTTTTATTTGATACATTTTGTTACAGGCGCACTTTAAATAAAGTTGTTTCTATATAAGTTCATAAATTAATTCTAGAATTTGTGTTTTTTTTCTTTTCTTCTAAATTTGAAGTGAGGTCCTATATTCTTAATGTTTTCCAAAGATTGTGCTTAGCAATTCGCAGATGTAGAAGGTAGGTCAAATTTTGTATGTTTTTTAATTAGATTTGTTTCGCTAAATAAAATATTTCTGACCTATTTCTAAAATAGATTTCGGTATGCTCTTAATCTCTGAAAGAAATTATGTTAAAAGTCAGAACGATGAAAAGCTAATTAAATATAATTTAGAAATAATTCGATGCAATGTAACATAAAAGATCTATTTTAACCACCTAATTATTCAGAAACACATAGTTAACTTCAAATCTTTCTCTTAAACAAATGTCAGTAGTTACTTAATAAATAAACTCCAAAGTTATTAATTTCAACACTAAAAACTGCACCAAACTGCCCGATTTAATCCACTTCTTGTAAACATGTAGCATCTTCACTATAAATAAAGATTTTACGTTACTACACATTTACGAACTAGCCTGTAGAATGTAAACAAAATAAACACAATACAAAATATTCGTTCACGAACTTGTAGTTTCGATTTACTTTTATTTATCTCAAAGTATTTTTTGCCTGTTCATTAGGGTTTTCTCTCCTCAAAATTTTATCCTGCAACAGATAAGTATTTAAAATCGTATTTGGAGAACAAAGTGTAGTAAGGAAATTTCGTAAAATTACCCGAATTACTGGTTGTCCATACAGAAATTCTTCCTCATAGTTTTTCTGAGAGAAAGAGATGTCTTAAAATGATCAACTAGTATTCCTGTATATAAATAGTGTATTGTATATTGTGTTATACTTATCTGTTTGGAGACGTTTCAACTCCGACTCGGAAGTCGTTGTCAATCGTTTTGTCGAGTTTACCGAGGTTTTTTCAAAAAAATTTCGCTCTGATGTGAATTTTATTGTTTGTCAAAAAATTTGACAATGGCAATTAGTCATTTGCCGATCACTTGATACTGAGGGTACCATGTTTTTGCTGTTCTAGCAATAGATCTCTCCAGCCTAAATGAAGGTCGATTGAAGGGGCCCCGATTTCCGTGTTGTTTATCATCATACAGCCGGCGAGTACCCTCAGTATCAAGTGATCGGCAAATGACAAATTGTCACTGTCAAATTTATTGACAAACAACAAAATTCACATCAGAGCGAAATTTTTTTGAAAAAACCTCAAAATACTAAACAAAACGATTGACAACCACTCCAGAGTCGGAGTTGAAACGTCTCCAAACAGATAAGTATAACACAATATACAATACACTATTTATATACAGGAATACTGGTTGATCATTTTAAGACATCTCTTTCTCTCAGAATAACTGTGAGGAAGAATTTCTGTAAGGACAACCAGTAATCCGGGCAATTTTACGAAATTTCCTTACTACACTTTGTTCTCCATATACGATTTTAGATACTTATCTGCTGCAGGAAAAAAAATGAGGAGAGAAAACCGCAACAATCTTTTCGAAATTATCTCAAAGTAGTTTTCAGTATTAAATTTAAAGCTTAAGATGAATTTTCAAATCAAATCTGCATGTTAGTCTGTTTTTTAAATTAAAAATTAAAATTAACCTTTTTTAAATTAATTTTAATCATACCGTGTACACCCTGTATAACCAGTTAGTATACTGTTAACATTTTTGTCAGACTAAATGCAAACACTATGTTAAATATTGTGAGAAACTTCAAAAGGTTTATCAAACGCCCATAGAAACGTTGATTGAATTTGATATTAGGTCAGAAGGGATTGTACAATGAACCTAAATTGATAAAGAAGCTATTATACAAATTTCAATTTATTCGAGTATAATAGACAAGCTCTTCAGTGAAATATGCTATTTGAAAATCGTTTTCAATTCAGGTGGAAAATTATTATATAATACGAAATAAATTATATATTATGAATGGTGGTTATTAATTTTGTATCAATGAACATAAATCGAAAAATTTTGAAGTCAGTAGAATCCATACATCGCATAGAACACCATATTTATAATGTTAGTTGTTAAACATGAAAATAATTATAATTCACAACGCACACTTGCTTTTTAAAAAATATATTTGAAGAGGCAAGCTTTAGTTATTTTACTTGTAAAATATTTTAAAATAAAGGAAACAGAAATAGTTATATCAAAAGATAATTGAATAATAACCACATATATGTAAGTTAAATACATAGGAAGAGTAATTTTAAATTTAAGAAAGAAAAAAATTCCAATTATATGGCCAAAGTAGATAGGAGAGATGACCAAGTTACTTTGACATCAGTGGAAAATAAAATAGTAAACTTTCATAAGCTATAAACACCATTTCAAAGAGCAAGAAGCAATAGTAAAGTAGCAAGGGGAAACAAACGGCATTCAAACATTTAAAATGAAAAGGAGAGTAACATCAAATGAATAGACTACTAGGTTGCAAGCACTTTATTTAAAAATGAAAAAATGAAAAAAAAATTAGTAGTAACTTTATAGTCAAATTCTAATTATTTTTTATGGGCCTTCCTCTGAAGCAGCAATTTGATTTCCCTACTTTTCAATATCACATTTTTTAAGTCTACCTATTATTTAATACTCGTACGCAGTTCTCGTCACTGCGTTGTTTTCTTAAGTGATCACTCTAGAGGTATGCAACGCAAATATGTATAGGCACCTCTGGTTTTGTTTATTTTTTTAAGAGTATGAAAGTAACTATATGAAAACTAAAGGCAATAAGTAAATATAAAGTTTGGATATATCATAATAATAGTGTAATGTTTTTATTTTCACCATCAGGTCCCTGGATTTATTAAAAAATAATTCGGTCAAGTGCGAGTTGGACTCGCATACTAAGGGTTCCGTACCACCTTCAAGATTCTAATATTCCAGTTTCAGACAAGCAGGGAATGAGTGCATTTTCTTATATTTACCCTAATATCATTTAATGGAAGCGTTTTAAATTTATAAAAATATACACTTTCATTTTCCACACATAGACTTTTTATTTTATTTGCTTCAGGATTCGCTTGATTTTTATAAGAATATATATGTATTTAATTTTCTAATTTGGCCCCCAAAAATTTACATTAGAGCTTTATTTTACTAATAAATTTTTATAATCTACTGTCTGAATTTTAAGGCTCTGTAGATTGGAAGATATAGGGCAAAATAGGTCAAGTTTTAAATTATAAATTATTAAATCTATTATTTAAATTATTTAAAAATACAAATAAAATATATATTTCAAAATTTAAATTGTGTAGTTTCTAAAGAGGGAATTAAGTCGATGTTTAATATTTTTGTTAATATCTTTTAAACAATTGATTTAAAAATATGATATATTTGTAATTCACATAATGAGCCTTTTATCTGATATGATGCGTTTGAAAATTGAATTTTTATTTTCCATTTAATTCTATAATTTGCCCCCCAAAATGAATATTAGGGGTTTCTCCTTATTTTTTAGTAAAGTACAGGTGAGACGCTATACCTGTATTTTTTTCAAAATTTTACAGCTTATGGTTTCGGAGATAATGGGGGGGAATGGGTAAATTTTTTTATATTTTTGATAATATCTTTTAATTAATTTATTTTAAAAATATGGAAAAAATATATTTGTTTTCGTCATAATGAGCCCTTTTATTTGATATATAACATGACGGGTTAGAAACAATTTTAATTTTATATTTTACATTTAATTCTGTGATTTGCCCCCCAAAATGAAAAGTGGAGGTTTATTCTTATTTTTTCAGTAATCTTCAGGTCTGAGCCTATACCTCTAATTTTTTTCAAAACTTTACGTTTTATAATTTCGGAGATAAGGGGGGTAAATTTTGGTATATTTTCGTTAATATCTTTTTATTTGAAAAAAATATATTTGTGTTCCTCAGAATGACACCTTTCATTTGATATATTACATGATGCCTTTGAAAAAAAATGTATTTTTAAATTTTCATTTAATTCTATAATTTGCCCCCCCAAAATTAATATTAATGGTTTCTCCTTGTTTTTCCTGTAAAGTTCGCGCAACGATCTATATTTCCTATTTTTTCAAAATTTTAGGCACAGTTGTTTCGGAGATCAGGGGGGAATGGTCGATTTTTTTAGTTTTTCTTCCCATAAGGACCACTAAAATCAAAATTTTTTAATTTACGATATGTACTCCTAATCGGGTCCACAAACTATATCTTGATGCCAAATTTCAACCTCTTCCGTCCAGTAGTTTATGAGAAAATTGCTGAGATGTGACAGAGGCAGAAATCCTGAGTGATATTATAAGGGTATCCGTATATTGTATATACGGAACCCTAAAAACAGTCAAACTCACTCTAATTTATTTCCACTAATTTCATGTACCCAGAACTATTTAGAATTTATCTTGAACACCTGTGTATACTATACTGCAAATGAATACTGAATGAATCCCCTCGCCAGCTGTCCAAATTTATATGTTTCTTCTCCGAATTCTCCAGGTCAAGGAGTCGTCGGGATATTTCCTTTATGCCATCTCGATGATTCGAGGAAATTCGACAAATTTGTGTTAGCGCCACCCGCCAACACACCGACATTTCGGATTCCCCAAAATGTCGGATAAATGCCGGTTCCAGGAATTATGGGATGAATTCCCGTCCCAATGTGTTTGAAACTTTTATGCAAGCCCATGTAAATATTTATTACTTACCAATTAATTCCAACTATTAAGACAGCTTGATTAAACAAATTTCACAAATTGCTGTCTCAAGAAAACTTCCCAACTTCCATTTCGGCCTTTATAATTGTAACTACTCCAATTATTTATGTGTTTCAGCCTAAATTAACCAAGCTAGTGGCTTTCTTAGTTTATTTAGTTGACATTTTGGTCTACAAATGTTCTTATACAACATTTCACACAACCTAGCATTATTTATATTACAATTTATCTGCTCCAGATGGAATATAATGTTTTTAGGACTATTTAATATAATTTGCTAGGGGATTATATCACATTTATTAGCAGTTTGTTGCCTAAGACTGTGAACACTGCAATACACGCCCTTACAAGCTAATTAATTTCAAAGGCGTTATCAGAGTTTCTACTTCACTAAATGTCTAATCATGGCGTACAATTTCTACTTTGTACCTTGTGAGCAAGCATCTCTTTAAATTAATCAATACATAATATCTATTCAAGAAAACCTGCAACGCGTAATTGAAGCTAGTAAAACAAGTGAATGAGAATAGTTTTGTGCATATTGTATTTCACCAACGGACTTAAATATTGAAACAAATTTTCTACCCAAATTTTTCTTAACTGATTTTTGGTTCTTTTACAAGCTTCATCTCTATTAATATTACAACTTAAGTTAGATCAACATCCCGGTATTGAATTGAGCTGAGATTTTATCATGCGTTTGTAAGTAGAATGATAATGCAATATTGAGGTATCATCGAACTAGTCTGATGATAGAGCTGGAAAGATTAGAGGAACTGAATTATAAAATATTTAATAAACTATCATACAACAATAAAATAAGTAAAAAGTTTAAAATAAGTTTATGCCAACACAGTTTTTCAAAAACTTTTGTCGTTCTGCTGACAACAATTTCATAAAACTCGTTACATAGTTGATTTATATAGTGCATTTATACAGAGCGGATAACTTCAATGAAAGTTACACTGCATAAAGAAATTACGAACAGAGTTTCGACTCCCAGAACATAAGAAACAGTACGACAGCAGCGCACCATGTTCCAATTTCAATATTTTGATTAAACCAATTTTTCGGTTATGAAATTATTTCAATCGAATGATGCGATTGAAGTATTTTCAAAACCGTGTGATTTGATGTTGGTGAAAGATCAGCAAATAAAACTACGTAATACTCTACAAAATTTATTCATACATTAAATTCAGAACATAACCATGTATACTAATTTATGCAAATTTCCATAATACCAATAAAACTTAACAATACTTTATTATGAGAAAACAGAGTGAACCCCTAAGAAATAATACAAATAAATATCATCAAAGCAGATTTATAAATATTATATACATGCCAATGTATTTTAATAAGCAATGAATTGTTGACAGTAAAAACATTTCTTATAAATATCAGTAATCAAATATAAATCAAAATACTAAATTTAAAGCTAGTCTGTGTTTTATATTTATTTATAAATTTTGAATGCCTTGAAAGTTTTTAGATTATATGTTTAAAAAGGGGCAATTACTTATGGCATTAAAAATGTACGCATATAGTTTGTCTAAATTATTCATTTTCATTCTGATTTTGAAAATAAATCGTTTCCTTATCCCCATTTTGAAAGATGTTTGATAGAGATGCTTTTGTAATGTTCATTATCCTAGATAGCAAAAACTTTTTAACACATCTATATGGTAGAAAATTCAAAGGGTAATCACTACATGATCATGACGGTCATTTTAAATTATGTTTTATTCGTGACTGCAAATCTGCCAACCAATTGAACTGAATATTGCGCCCAAATGTTTTCTTTAACTGGATTCTTTTCAACGCAACTGCAGTATTCATTTATAACATTTATTTTGTCTTGGGTTTTTTTTTGTTCTTTAAACACAAAACATGAATGTATATTACTGAATTAACCAGTATTCATTACATTACATGTTTTTTACATTAATATGATAATGAACAATATATCTGTTATTTATTTATTTTTTGGTTGATTATTAATTACTGACAAGTTTGATACAACTTTACTTACCATTTAAAAAATAGTGAGAACAAGTGACTATTGACCATGCAATCTAAGTTATACGAGGGCTGCCTTTTATATTTCGGGATTGGACAACCCTAGTGTTGCAATCTGACAACTGACAGGTCTACCGAAATGTTTGACATTTTTGAGGTTATACGTACTCAGAACATTTTGACATACGAACGCTACGTGTCGTTTACAGTAACTTAAAGGATTCATCTCGGCCAAAAAATGGAATTAAATCGTGAACATTTTCGTGCGATTATTTTTTACAACTTTCGAAGTGGATTAAGTCAGCAAGAGTGCATGGATGAACTTAATTTAATTGTTGGCGATGAAACTCCATCAAGGACCACTGTTTATCGATGGTATGGTGAATTCAATCGAGGTCGTAGTTCACTCCAAGACGAATTTCGTGAAGGTCGCCCAAAAACAGTTGTTGTTCCGGAAACCATTGATGCTGTGCGCGAACTGATATTGCAAGATCGTCATGTGACCTATCGTGAGATTGAGTCAACCTTACACATTAGTGGGACCAGCATACATTCAATATTGCATAAACATTTGAATGTCAAGAAAATTTGTTCGCGTTGGATCCCACACAATTTGTCAGTCGTCCAAAAAAAGGCTCGTGTCGATTAGTCGAAAGAAAAGCTCAAAAAATACGATCGCGGTGTTTTAAAACACGTTTATGACATAGTGACAGGTGATGAATTGCGAATTTACGCGTATGAGCCCGAAAGTAAACAGCAGTCGACTGTATGGTTGTTTCAAGGTGAGCCGAATCCAACAAAACTTGTTCGCGCACGAAGCACTTCCAAGCAAATGATCGCCTGTTTTTTCGGAAAACTGGACATGTCGCAACCGTGCCAGTAGAACAACACAGAACAGTCAATTCTGAGTGGTACACAACCATTTGTTTGCCAGTTGTCTTCCAAGAAATGAGGAAAACCAACCGCCAAAGACGGATCACTCTTCACCACGACAATGCGAGCTCTCGCACATCGGCTCAAACAACTGCATTTTTGACCACTCAAAACATCGATTTGATGAGTCATCCGCCATATAGTCCTGACTTGTCACCAAATGACTTCTTTTTATTCCCGTACGTAAAAAACAAACTGAGAGTTCAACATTTTTCGACACCTGAAGAAGCGGTTGCTGCGTTTAGAATGCATGTTTTGGAAATACCTCAATCAAAGTGGAAAAAGTGCTTCCACCATTGATTCAAACGCATGCAAAAGTGTACAGATCTTCATCATCATCGATGATTAATATTTGTTTTTGTTCTCTAATCCCGAAATATAAAAAGCAGCCCTCGTAATGCACTAATGAAAACTTTAGTTTGACATGTTTGACACAGTTTGAGGAGAGAAAATATGAACAATCATAACAAGTAATAATCTCGCAAAGTAAATTCATTTCTAGTGTTCACCAACACACCAGTTGATGTTTTATATGTTGTCTTAATTAGAAGAACAAAGTCATTTCAGTACTTTCAAGAAGGCTCCCTCATTCAAGACATTACCCACTCTGTCTTCTGATGTTGCTGGAAAGAAATTCAGATGCAGAGGTGCTAGCCAAAACAACTGCCTGTTTGACTGTCTACTGAGTGTAACAACTACCTGTTTGACTGTCTACTGACTGTATAGAATTCCAATTATTATCTAAAAAAAACAGAGATAATTTTACTCTAAGAATATTTTTTCTCTTAAAGCCTACACGCCTTTAAACTGCACTTCTAGTAACGAAATATAGACACAATTAACAACCACTATATCTGTAAATTCTTGTTTAGCACAATAACTTACATAAATATAGTGAACTCAAAACCTTGCAGGCTATACATTCTGCTTAGGGAAATAAAATATATCGTACGAACAGTATAAACTTCCTAGATACGAAACAATATATAGAAAATAATGTAGAATAACAAACTACTTCGAAACACGCGATGGTTATTATCACGATACGGTTTGGGATTATTGTTGTATAAAACAATAGCAAGAATTTTTTCAATACACGTGGAAGAGCCTTATCCCCCCTAAAATAATATTAAGGGCTAACGTTAGCGTTGCCTGAAATATTTATACGAACAAACCGCCCTTGAAGGATACATTTGTTAATTAATATCTGAAACGTTTTTGCAAGATGTTTTCCAGTACTAAGTAATAGCTAAATGATTGAGCAAGTAAAGATCAATTTCGATTGTTCATACAGGTTTTCTCTCCTCACAACGTTATCAGAAAAACAGATAAGGATAATAAGTGCAAAGTGGAGGTAATTTGTAAAAATCGTCCGAAACAGTAGTAGCTTCCTTATAGAAAAGCACTCTCACAGGATTAACTGGCTCGACAGATGTTGTTCTACCATTTGCCAGACAGAAGCCTTTAACTCAGCAGAGTTTATTTGGCCCGGCAAATATATTTTACTAATGATAGTAACATTGGTATGAACTAGACAAAACAAATACATTGTATGAATATGACATCAGTCGATCATGTCGTTCAAAATTTTTACGATCACTAACATTTTTACAGCGCCATCTAATGAGTTCTATCATATGACCATAGTCTCGAAAAAGCAAATGTATTGTGTGATTATAACCTCAATCGTTTAGAAAACATACAACCACTTACACATCCGATATAATTCGACCACAGAGCTACCTATAGGGTATGTTAGATAACCTATACCCTTCCTCAATATCCTAATCGAACAAGCTAAATTAAGACAGAAACCGGTGCTTTTGTCATCCAGTGAGTTTGCTTACAATTAATAGGTTTATACGCAGGGACCAGTTGCCACAAATTCCAACGGTTTAAAAAAGTGCTGGGAATCGAGTGTTGACACGGCCAACTATCGAGATCGCTGAATCGCTGAGATTCGTACCAACCATTGGAATAATTGGCAACTGTTCTCTACGAACAAACGTAATAATGGGTAGTGTTTATTGACTTGGGCTTACGACACTGTATGAAGATCTGGTTTTCTTTTTAAATTTAGCAAAGTTCTCGCATGCAAAAAGGTATCAAGCATACTGAACCACATGCTTGCAAAAGGCGATTCAAGTGATTTAAACGAAAAATCGTATGTTTAGGATCAATGACGAACTTTATCAGGCTTCCGTTTTGATCAACACTTACACTGCCTACGTGCTACTTACAACATCAAATCAATTTTAGGACCAAATAATATTGTTGTTTCCTGTCAAGCTACGGATTTTGTCACCACTGAAAACATCTGAAAACTTAAGTTATCTTGTTTTCCTGTTCATAATAACAAACTACCCAACTATGCTCCCCATTTTACAGCAGTTAGGATTTGACCTCAAATACGGTTGCAAAATATTGTTACCAAATCTTTAGAAACTACAGCTAAACTGGCGTTGTCGATCTCCGGCTGTATAGTTCAATAGGAATCATAAATAACACCATAGGAGTATTACCATTCAGTTCTTACTGGTGCTGTCAAATAAAATTCTACCATACATAAGAAGGAAATTAACATTGACAAAATGGTAGAAGTGTACTGAAAATCCCATTCTTTGTATACTTCAAGAATGCATAAACCGCCCTAACTTCTTAAAATCTCGGGACCCCTTTCACTTTATAGCTGCTCCCATCAGGTGTGTTCCCCTAGCTTTGCTTTCCCAAGAAAAATATGATCAAGCCTTATGCACTTTCGCAAAAACCATGGTAGAACTGGATATTGCTCAGAAAAATGGGAAATAGCTGACGGGGCCAACTGTGAAGGTAGACATTCTACGCAAACCTCTCATGATATTTTCACAGAATGCCATTTTCATAAGAGCACTCTTTCCCTAGGAGTGACTCTACAAATCCGGCCAGGAAGATGTAGCATCGATCACTGACTTGAATTTTTTAATTTAAAGTTATTGTATCTTTATATATATATAAATGTGCTGTACGTGTGTTAGTCATTCCTCCTAAACGGCTGAACCGATTTTGATGAAATTTTTTGTGTGTGTTCCAGGGGGTTTGAGGATGGTTTAGATTCACAATACGGTCAACTAGATATTGTTTTTTTAGTTAAATTATTTATTTAAAAATTGTTGTTGATTTTAGCACAACTTACATAGGATCCGGCAGACTGCGCTGTAGTCGCTGTGTCAAATATTCAAGAGTGTGCTTTAGTTTCAGTTAGGTCTGACAGATGGCGTTCAGATTATATTGTTGCAGCTAATTTTTAAAAGTTTACATAGGACAGGACAACGTCTGTCCGGTCCGCTAGTCCTATGTAAATATTTATGTAATTTTCATTTTACGTATTATGTGCTTGAACATACTGCTGCCGATTCGCAATAAATAAATAAAAACAAAATGTTCCTCATTAAAAAGGCTCGAAAATTTAAAATTTAACCTATTAGTAGTTCTCGATTTAGCCTGTTCAAAAAATAAATACACTGATTGAGCTTATATTATCACTATATATAAAATTATTATGTTCTTGTATTTGTCACTGAACTACTCCTAAAGAATGGGTTAGATAATGTTTCTCTAATGAAATATATTTTTCATATTTCTGTTAAACCCGTTAGATGGTGCTGCAATCGAATTCAAGTCAATTTCCTGTAGATGTGTTACTTTTTCGTACATTCCTTACTTGCGGAATTTTACAGGTTGGTTGCAAATAGGTATGTTAGAAACCAAATGTTTTATAGCGTGACCCATAAGCAGTTGCACATACTGGATGGTTAAAATATGCAATGAGGTGGAATTATAGTTATTCAGGGTGATTAGAAAAAATAGTTATATAGGGTAGCCATGAGTAGTTGAAAATTTATGGTAGTGAAATTATATGTCAGTTACTTAAATAAATTACGAAGTGGAATTATTAAATACTGTTTTAATAAAAAAAATTAATTTTAAACTGATTCATTTCGTTTTTGAAACAATTACTTTATAAAGCAATTGTTCGGTACTAAAATTGTTATTCACTTGCATATTTTAAATAAACCTGTTATAAATATAATTTCTTTCATGCTATTAATTAAAACTGTTTTATGTTTATATTTAACACATATAGTATGCAGATATAGTCATGCGTTATTGAGAGGTTGATTTTAGCACAATAAACACTAAAAAAGCATACCACTCAGATGATTTTGGGGGAGAGGCTTGAGCCCCTTAGCCCCTCTGGATCCGCCAGTGTTATGTTGTGTTATCTGTACGCATGATGGCGGAACTATTTTAATATATTTTTTTAATATCATTTCATCAAAAATACAATCTATATAAAAAAATAAATTTAAAGCGTCTAACAAATTGTTTTACTGAAAACTATAAGAAGAAATTATTTCCCTATAACGAACCTAAAATATTGAATACCACTCCTACTATAGCTATTATATAGGAGATTATTTGTAATATAAATCTAACACTAAACCAACCAATAAGCAATAGTCGTAATTGGAGAGATTAATATATCAACTGCGAACATAATTTGCTTATGTTGTCATCAATATTACAATAACTACCAATAATCAACTCTATGGGCGGATCACAATTCGTGAATATAGTATCACCTTTCAAAGGGACATTAATTAACTAATGGATTATAATTGGATTAAATTAGCGGTCTTCAAACACGTCTGTGACGTTCCCCTCTCTATTAGTACATAACAATAAATGTCTCAAAACAACGGTGTCAAATATAAAGCGAATTGATGCTTTACGTTCTTCAACCTCGAGAGATTAATAATAGAAGTGTAGGGTAGATTGTAATTCATATAAAAGTTAAAAATAATTTCATAATTGTAAACTCGTGCCATGAAACTGTCATATGACGAATGTATTGCTCTTAGGTTTTGCTAGACTTTGTAATACACTCCTCTAAATAGTTTATAATAGATATTAAAAATAAAAACAGAATTCTTAACATTTTCATTTTTATTATCAATTATATGTATACACTCAAAAAAGAGTTTTATACTATTTTAATTATAATTATCTTATTGAGTCATCAGGAGCGACGGGTACAGCTTAGAGAGGCTAACAAAAAAAATTAATTTGGTCAAGTGCGAGTTGGACTCGCATACTTAGGGTTCCTTACCACCTTCAAGATTCGAATATTCCAGTTTCAGACAAGCAGGGAATGAGTGCATTTTCTTATATTTACCCTTATATCTTTTAAAGGAAGCGTTTTAAAATTATAAAAAATATACACTTTGATTTTCCACACATAGACTTTTTATTTTATTTGCTTTAGGATTCGCTTGATTTTTATCACAATACATATTTATTTAATTTTCTAATTTGGCCCCCAAAAAGTAACATTAGAGTTTTATTTTACTAAGAAACTTTCAGAAATGCCTTTTATAATCTACTGTGTGAGTTTTGAGGCTCTGTAGATTGGAAGAAAAACGGCAAAATAGGTCAAAGTTTAAATTATAAATTATTAAATCTGTTATTCAAATTATTTAAAAATATAAATAAAATATATTTTTCAAATTTTAAATAGCGTAGTTTCTAAAGTGGGAATTAAGTCGTTGTTTAATATTTTTAATATTTTTTATACAAATGATTTAAAAATATGATATATTTGTAATTCACATAATGAGCCTTTTATCTGATATAATACATGATGCGTTTGAAAACTGAATCTTTATTTTCCATTTAATTGTATAATTTCTCCCTAAAATTACTATGGGGGTTTTCTAGTAATTTATTTTCCGTTTAATTTTATTATTTGAAGGCCAAATAATAGAATTAGGTATTTTTTCATATTTTTCCTATAAACAAAAAAAATGAGGTCTTAGAGTTTGGGGAATAACGGGGAGAATGGGTAATTTTTTTAAAACATTTTGTTAATATATTTTAAAATATTCATTTTAAAAAAATTAAAAAAATATATTTGTACCTATTCGTCATAATGAGCTCTGGGATTTGATATATTACATGACCCGTTAGAAACAATTATAGTTTTTTATTTTCAATTTAACTCTATAATTTGCCCCCCAAAATGAATATTAGGGGTTTCTTCTTATTTTTCCAGTAAAGTTCAGGTGAGGGGCTATACATCCAGTTTTTCAAAATTTTTCAGCTTATGGTTTCGGAGATAAAAGGGAATGGGTAAAATTTTTTATATTTTTGTTAATATATTTTAATTAATTTATCTTATAAATATGGAAAAAATATATTTGTTTTCTTCATCATGAGCCCTTTTATTTGATATATAACATGCTGGGTTAGAAACAATTTTAATTTTATATTTTCCATTTAATTCTAGAATTTGCCCACCAAAAAAATATTAGGGGTTTTTCCTTATTTATCCAGTAAAGTTCAGGTGAGGGGCCATACCTCCATTTTTTTTCAAAATTTTCCAGCTTATGGTTTCGGAGATAGGGGGATGGGTAAAATTTTTTATATTTTTGTTAATATCTTTTAATTAATTTATTTTAAAAATATGAAAAAAATATATTTGTTTTCGTCATAATGAGCCCTTTCATTTGATATATAACATGATGGGTTAGAAACAATTTTAATTTTAATTTTCCATTTAATTCTATAATTTCCCCCCCCCCAAATAAATATTAGGGGTTTCTCCCTAATTTTCCAGTAGAATTCAGGTAAGGGGCTATACCTCCATTTTTTTCAAAATTTTCCAGCTTATGGTTTCGGAGATAAGGGGGGGGGGAATTGGTAATTTTTTTATATTTTTGTTAATATCTTTTAATTAATTTATTTTAAAATTATGAAAAAAACATATTTGTTTTCGTCATAATGAGCCCTTTTATTTGATATATAACATGATGGGTTAGAAACAATTTTAATTTTAATTTTCCATTTAATTCTATAATTTGCCCCCCCCCCAAATAAATATTAGGGGTTTCTCCTTAATTTTCCAGTAAAGTTCAAGTGAGGGGCTATACCTTCATTTTTTTTCAAAATTTTCCAGCTTATGGTTTCGGAGATAAGAGGGGGGGGAATGGGTAAATTTTTTTATATTTTTGTAAATATCTTTTAATTAATTTATTTTAAAAATATGAAAAAAATATATTTGTTTTCGTCGTAATGAGCCCTTACATTTGATATATAACATGATGGGTTAGAAACAATTTTAATTTTAATTTTATATTTTATATTTAATTCTGTAATTGGCCCCTCAAAATTAAAAGTAGAGGTTTCTGCTTATTTTTCCAGTAAACTTCAGGTCAGAACCTGTAAATCTATTTTTTTCAAAAGTTTACGTTTTATAATTTCGGAGATAAGGGGGGGAATGGGTAATTTTTGGTATATTTTCAAGAATATCTTTTAAAATATATTTTTTTAAATAGGAAAAAATATATTTGTGTTCCTCAGAATGAGACCTTTTTATTTAATATATTACATGATGCGTTTGAAAATTTGTTTATTTTTAAATTTTTATTTAATTCTATAATTTGCCCCCCAAAATTAACATTAATTGTTTCTCCTTAATTTTCCTGTAAAGTTCGGGCAACGCTCTATATTTCCTATTTTTTTCAAAATTTTAGGCTCCGTAGTTTCGGAGATCAGGTGGGGGGAACGATCGATTTTTTTAGTTTTTCCCCCCAGAAGTACCCCTAAAATCAAATTTTTTTCTTTTACAATATGTACTACTGATCGGGTCACCAAACTATACATTGATACCAAATTTCAACCTCTTCCGTCCAGTAGTTCAGTAGAAAATTGCTGTTATGTGACAGAGGCAGAAATCCTGAGGATATTATAAGGGTATCCGTATATTGTATATACGGAAACCTAAAAACACCCAGTTAACTCGGGAGTAAAATACCGAGAACACAGAAACTTGTTATCATAGGTATATGAGAAACAAGAAAATAAGACTATAAAATCAAGACATTTCATATCCTAATATCCAGAGAGGTAGATTTTCTTGCATATTCAAACGAAAACCCATGACTTTTATGTTTTTTTCTGAGAAATAGCATCCCACTTGAGAGGAAAAAGCTGTATATTTAAAAAATTCAAATGCTGGAAAGTCGCGGGTTCAAATTAATTGAATTTTAAAAACTGACAGTCACTTCACTTTCTATAACTTTTATTTACACCTAAACATCAAATATTTCCAACAGCTAATTCTAATATAATTTACATCGAAATCATAACAACAAATAAGCTGAACGCACTAAATTTTTGAGTCAGTAAGTTTACTGACTCAAAAATACTCAAAAAAAAAATCCGCTTATCTAGCATACGTTGTGTTACCTGCTAGATTTTGTTGCCCAGCGTCGAGATTGATAGCTCTTGCACACTTTGAAGACTCTAGAAATTGATGTTTTTATAGGTCCGTTCCTTCAGCAGATTGCCGACCGATCGGCAATAGTACCAGTCGGCAACGAAACCGCATCATTAATGTGCATGGCTGCACCTCTTCCCTTATGCCGGTGATCGAAATCCATACATTAACTGGTTGCGAATCAATCACCGTGTCACTTGAAACACGAAACTGAACCGTTCACTAAACTGTTATTGCTTTGAAGGAACGCTATTTTTCTTGTGCGCAGGTACGGAACTCTTGTGTACTGGTTATCTAAGCTGAAGGAACGAACTTTAAGTTCCTTGGGATGAACACTGTTTTACGTTGCTTTCACCAGGAACGGAGTGGATACATTTTATAACACTACTTTAGTATATCACTAAGAAAATTTGTACAGAAAATATTTCTTCAAATTTGAAGCCTAAACAATGTTTATTACATTGGCAAGGAATTTTGAATAGACTTTTTTTTTAATTTTGAGTTGTGTTTGTTGGCTTATTTTTCGATATTTTGGACTGAATTGTATTTTCTGTTTTGAATTCTGTTTTGATTTTAAATGAAATAAATTTCTTCACATTGCCTGATCTTTGGTCTTTGCTCTATCATATACTGATTTTGAAGAGATGAATTATTAAAGGACATAATCAACAAGCAAAAACTATAATTACATTAGAAATTGATAAAAAATCAAACTACCTTGACTAAACATATTATTAACAATTAAGGAATTTCATTCGAAACAGAGGTTTAGGTATAGGTAGCTTTAACAGATACATTACTTTTAATTCTAATCTTTCGAATAAGCTGAAGAAAAATGTTATGAAACTGTTGTACATGCAGGTTCGAAAAAATTATCGGTACTGTACTCTAGTATATTGCCTTCATAGAAAACCCAAAGCCATTGAACCCAAAAAGTAACCATTTACAAGACGTCACCACATCCAACTAAAAGTTGCGTACGATGAACAATGATTAGTACACCCAGCATTCCATTACGTATTACTGAGCGATACAACAAAATAACATCACCCAAGAAATTGCCAAACAATAGAAATATCCCAATTTGCTAAACTGTTAAATTAGCTCAATGGATAAATAGCCCAACTCTTCAACTATGGTCCAATAACGAAATATCCATGTGGAAGAATATAGTGCCAAACAAAATAAATGGTCCCTTAGTAAAATTATTATGACCCAATGGTAAAATTATAAGGCCTATCCACAAAATATATAGCAAAATCCCAAAATATTACATAGCTTAAGGACAACTCCACTTCAAAATGGCTTGCACACTCACCTTCTAACATAGGGTTATAACTCGAGTCTGAAAAATCTGTCAATCGGTTCAAATTCGAACTCTCTAACGATGCCAGGAAATAAACCGCCTCCACAAATATATTTAACAACTAATAATTCCACCTAATCGACTTCCGAAACGCTAAGAGAAAGCACTCACATGAACGGTAAATTCGCAACTAAGCGGAAAGACGTACTATATCAACGAAAATCGGATTCAGGAGAACAACGATTCCTTTCGCTCAGTACCAGATCAAATTATTATCCCCCCTTCATCATTATCATCACCAGAGCGAGATAGAAGAAATACTTTTATAAAATAAAATACAAAGGTCAGTGTCGGCTTTAAATTCTTACATGTTACACTATCTTCTGTTCTTTGAGTCCCAATTTAAATCTTTGCACTGTTGAATGAATTTAAGATTGTTACACCTTGTCCTATTCCTTTTTCCATTGACATCATATTTTATATTTAGTTAAGTCTGCTTCATGTTTGTTGTTGAAGAACCACAGCCATATAAATGTTGTGCTGTAAGAATAACCAAACGCATGATTCCTCTTTCATTTCGTTTGTCATAACAGAAGTTCCCCAAATATTCTTCATTTTCTTCTTTATTTTTTCTTATGCCTTATCTTTAGGTCCTATTATTACAGTATATCTAACATTGCTTGATATATATCCTCTAAACATTTGGCCTAAATCCTAATTCATTTGTTTTCCTAGCTCCATTGAAAATTTGGTCCTCGCTGCCAAATAAGACACAAACTATTCATTTTCCGCCATTAATATTCAAATTATTCTTGTTTGCATTTAGTCCATAAAGAGCCAAGTGTTCAATCCTTCAAACTGCCGTTGTCAGCTGGCCATATCCTTGTAACTCAATTATTTGAATGTTGCCAGCGTCCCTTTGCATGCCTCTCTCTAAACTAATTTGTATTTATGTAATTCCTGATTGCGATTGCGGTGTTTCGTCGGCAACTTGTGTTACATCCATTTAATGATTTAATTTCTACGGCTATCCGGTCTAAAAGCTGCTGCATCTGTTGCGAAACGCGACTTGAAAATGGTCGAGTGGTGGCGATAATTACTGAAAGTTCAGATATTACCGAAAAAACTTCAAGCTGGTGACTACTTAGCATCTACTTAACCCAAATTTGATATTCACACGATGAAACGGGATTATTGGATTTTGAATAGGCTATAACAAAAATTTATTTGAAAGTCAACTAAGGAGGAATAAAAGTGACTTTTGGCAATAATCTCCTTTCTTAATTTCAATAAAGCTTGAAGAAAGAAGTGTACAAATATTCATATATCTGGAATCTCATTTCATAGGGCGACTTCTTTTAATATAGACCTTCCTCATTCTTTTATCAATTGTCACATGACCGATCCTGTTCAGTCCAACACTTCTATTTATATCATTTGGTCATAGTCCCCAGCATTTTCTTCATACCTTGAGCGTCCATTTCAAATTTTCCTAGTCCAATTTGATCATTATTTCTTGCTACATGTTCAAATTAGTTATAAACAACATTGCGTACTTCATTGTTCTTTTTGTAAATCTTAGTTTGTTCATCTACAGTTCCTTATGGGTGTATATTTTGGTTTTTCTTGTTATACTTTACTGTCCAAATACAGTTTACTTAGCCTTGTTCTTCTGGAAATTTCTGTATTTTTGTTAATCTATATTCCGCATTATATTATATCTCCTAACAACACATAATGATTGTCCACCTCTTCCAGATCTTTTTAAACGACTTCCAAAAAGGAGGAGGTTATCAATTCGTTGTCACGTTTTCCTTTATGTACGCTCAGTGATTATTAAAAAATGGCTTGGTAAATGATGATTTAAATGACATTGAATTAAGGAATATTAGAGAAAGGTAACATATAATTTTCTATAACGTGAGAATTACGGTTTTCCAGAAAATAGGAAAAAGCATTATTTAAGGGAATTTCAATGAATCTACACTGTTTTCTCTAAAAGTCTCAACCAATTTGAATATTTTAAAGTGTATTCTACAGAGAAATGTTCCAGCTTGACCTCGTATAATTTTCTATAACATAAAACATACTGTGAAAATATGTGCAAAAAGTGGTAAACATTAATGTAAATGTCAATTTTTCATTTAAATATGTATCTTATATGTCAAGGCTTGCAGCCCAGTGAAATAGCACAAAATATTCCATTAGTTTATCTAAAAGAAATATTGTTAGGTAAGCGATCTTTTCTATGCGGTATACGATAGTAAGTGTGTGTGTGTGTGTGTGTGTGTGTTTTTTTTTTTTTTTTTTTTTTTTTTTTTTTTTTTTTATCCGAAGAGGGGGGAAATACATTCCGTACTTAGCTAGCACGTACTGGCCGTCGTGCGGGACTCCCGATACAATGACTTCAAAGCAAGAGTAAATCGTTGCATTGAAACCAGTATAACGTATACCCGCTAAAACCCTAACCTCTTTCTCCTACAACCATGGTCCCCTGCGGCACTCTTATTCAATACTACTTCGCAAGGGTGGTTCATTGCAGATGTTAACTGCTCTTACATTGAAAGCCTCTAAAGCCTACTCCTCGAAGGTATCGCGGAGTTCTTTGAGGATAGTCTCCGCGTAATCTGATACCAAGTTCCAGGCTTGGGGGCCCTTCAGCATGGCTTCTACTAATTGTTCTGGAACGATATTAGTCTCCAGAATCCTCTCCACTTCAGCACGTTGATCCTGAAACCGGGGGCAGGAGAAGAACACGTGTTCCGCGTCCTCTATCACGTCCGTACAGTGTGGGCAGTTTGGGGAGTTTGCCCTCCTGAACCTGTGCAGGTATGCTCGAAAGCATCCATGTCCAGTCAGGAGTTGAGTGATGTAGAACCCAACCTCCCCATGCTGGCGGTTGACCCAACGACTGATGTTAGGTATCAATCGATATGTCCACCTTCCTTTAGTAGAGCTGTCCCACCTCTCCTGCCATTGCCTAGACTCATGGCTCTTTCATCGCTGTTTCCTGTCGGTTGGTCTTTCTCTAACTTTCTGCGATAAAGCCGTCCCCTTTCTGCAGCCAGGATGTCGATTGGTAGGGTAGAGGCAATCACACTCACCGCCTCGTAAGACACAGTGCGGTAGGATGATGCCACTCGAATCGCTGAGAGCCGCTGGACTGATTTCATTTTCCGGCGGTACGATGGTAACTCGAGCGATTTCTCCCATACCGGTGCCCCGTACAACAAAACAGAAGTAGTTACTGTTGCCAGTAGCTGTCTTCTTATCTGTCTAGGGCCTCCGACATTCGGCATTATTCTAGATAATGCCCCCTGTACCCCAGCTGCTTTCTTGCTCGCCGCGATTATGTGCTCTTTGAAGTTGAGCCGTGTGTCCAGGAGCACCCCCAAATAGCTGATGAAGGGCTGCGACTGTATGTAGGAGTCGCCTATTTTGAGGGTGATGGTTTCCCTTGCCTTTCGACTGCTAACAAGAAGTGTTTCGGTCTTTTGTTCTGCTAAACTCAAGTCCGCTGCGAGCATCCAATGCTGAATTGTGGCTATAGCGAATGAGAAGGTTGTTTGTATCTCCTCTATGTGCTTGCGCACTATGATCAATGCCACATCATCGGCGAATGCCACTAGCCTGACGCCCTCAGGCAGACCGAGCAGGAGCAGGTCGTTGTACATTACGTTCCATAAGAGGGGGCCAAGAACAGAGCCCTGAGGTACACCTCCTGTGATCTTATAGTCTACTTGCCCATTTTCAGTTTGGTACAACAAGATGCGGTCCTTGAAATAGGCTGAAACCATTCTGCGCAAGTACTGCGGAACTTCCATCCTGGACAAGAGCCTCCAAAATGCGGTCCCAGCGGGCCGAGTTAAAGGCGTTCTTGATATCCAGGGTGGCTATTAGACAGTACTTTTTTCCACCCTTCTCCATCTCTTTCCCGAGATAGCCTCTCTGGCGATGTTGGTAACGAGTGTCACGGCATCGATGGTTGATCTCCCCTTTCTGAACCCGAATTGGTTGGATGGAAAGTTTCGGCTCAACGTAGGGCTCCAGCCTATCTGCTATTATCCTTTCAAGGAGTTTTCCCGCAGAGTCCAACATACAGAGGGGACGATATGATGACGGTTCGTCGGGAGGTTTCTTTCCCCCTTTAGGGAGGAGCACAAGCCTCTGCTTTTTCCACTTAGTCGGGAAAACCCCCTGCTTTAGGCAGGTCTCATACATGTGTAGAAACATGTCAGGCCTATTGGCTATGGCGCATTTTAGCGCGATGTTAGGTATGCCATCTGGACCGGGAGCCTTACCGTTTTGGAGCCGGTTGCACGCGCCCATCAGCTCACTCATAGTCACTGATGGTATATCTTCGTCCCTCACCTGCCACGAAGGATTAGCGGGTAGCTCAGGCTTTGCAGGAAACAAGTGAGTGACAATGCGGTGCAATGATTCGGGGCAGTTCGTTGATGTCATGGGAGGGGCCTTAATTTTATGCATCACGATTTTATACGGTTTTCCCCATGGATCTTGATTAACTTCGTCACACAACTCCTTCCAGTAGGATCTCTTGCTTGAGAGAATGGCTCTTCGTAGTTGTTGTCTTTTGATCTCATAGTCGAGCCTTAGTTCCTCTGTTGTGACCCTGTCGCGTCTCCGTGCTCGTTGATGCAGCCTTCGTGCTTTGAGACACTCTCGTCGGTGTTGTGAGATCGTGTCGTTCCACCAGTAAACTGGTGGGCGGCTGTTGTTCTGCCGTCTCCTTGGCATGGAAGCATCGCAGGACTTGACAACGCTTGTCATTACCTCTTTGGCAGTGGCTTCTGCGCTTGTTGCTATTGACAATGGTTCCTGCTCCATAACCAAGGCGAATGAATCAGCATCGAAAGCATTTTTGTTCCAGCCGACTGGCTGTGTCCTCGCACGACTGACACACAATCTTCGTTTGGGAGTGGTGTTGATTTCCCAAATAATAGCTTGGTGGTCGCTATTAGTAAACTCCTCATCGACCCGCCACTCACAGCCCCCTTTAATTAGGTTGCTGCTAACGAATGTCACGTCGATAATGGAGCTGGCTGTGCCTTTGCGATATGTGCTTACGGCTCCTGTGTTGAGGAGTACCAGGTTGAGCGAAGACATGGTCTCAAGGAGAGCTCGTCCTCTCGCGCTCGTTTCCCGACATCCCCAGTCAATTGCCCAGGCGTTGAAATCTCCTGCGATGGCGACCGATTCACGCTTCCGTACATCCTCCGCCAAGGTGTCCAAGAATAACTCGAACTCCTCGAGCTGTGCACTAGGAGGTGCATAGCAGCTATAGAAGTGGACCCCTCCCACTTTGGCTCTCACAAGCCATGGTTCGGGGGTATTTGGGAGTTGTTGGAACGGAAGTTTACCGCAAGCCCATATCGCTGCTCTGTCCGTTGTGTCATTTACCCAGGACAGGGTGTCGAAGTTTTTGTACTGCTCGCAGATTATGGCTACGTCGCAATCCAATTCCCGCACCCGCTGTACCAGTAGGTCTTGGGCTGCTTCGCAATGGTTGAGGTTGAGTTGCAGTACTTTCATTTACGGGCTTGTGCTGCTCTCATCGCCTGTTGGTAGATCGGACATTTCCAACTACCCGCAACGTGCCGGCAGTCTGACCTACTATCTTTCTCTTTGCAGAGTAAGCACTTGGCAGGTTGTTGACAAGCCGAGGCATTGTGACCAGCGCCTCCGCATCTGTGACAACAACTGCTTCGGTCAGTCTTGCCTCTGCACGCCTGGGCTTTGTGCCCAAAGTGCCAGCATTTGAAGCACCGTCGAAGGCTGATCCTCTCGCGAACACGTACTGTGCCCCACGCAAGTTTCAGCTTTCCAAGTGCGATGGCTTTCTTGGCCTGGACCTCTGGGAGACAAACAACTGCCGTTTGTGTTGATCTATATGCCCGTCGAAGTGATTTCACTGCCTCCTCAGTGATCTCTGCCAGGCCGTCGATATTATCTTTGAGCAGGTTTACTACCTCTTCCTTGGTACTGATCTCGTCCAGGTCTTTAATTTCAATCTCGATTTGGGGTATTCGAGATTGTACAGTGGCCCCGCTTGGGAGCTTATTCTTGATGGCGTTACAATAGCGCTCCATCTCCTGAGCGTCTGCCTTGGCGAATAACAAAAGTAGATCTCCCTTAGCTGTTCGTCGGATCTTATTGACTTTTTTGCCTATATCCTGCAAGGTGGGATCATTCTTGATACCTCGCAAGATATCTGCATGGGAGCTCTTCTCGCCTTTCTTTATAAGCAGCGTACAATGTTGGGCTGGTTTTTGCTTATTGGTCCTCGGGGCCTTTTTCCTCTTTACCACTTGCCAGTCAGTCGACTGGTTTGAAGGTTGTTTTTTGGTCTGCGGTTTAAACTTGGGTTTTAATACATTGTTTCTCTCCGCTTCTGAATTGACCACCCTACTTGTTGTTGCCTGGGTGGTTTGCCCGATGTTCTGGCAACCTTCTTTACCGGGCTTTAGCTTGCTAGGTAGCACCGGTTTAAGAGTTTTAACTAGTGGTGCCTTACTTGATGGGGCTACTGAAGGCGAGGCCTTCGGTGGCGAGGTCCTTGCTACTGAGGCTACTTTTATTGAAGCCGCCTGCTTTGGGGCCGCCGGTGTTGATGCAGTCGGTTTTGAGTTGGCTGGTTTTGAGGCAGCCGCTTTTGGGACCTCCTTTTGCTTTTCACCTTGTGTCTGAGTGTTTGACACCTTTACTGGCGATGTCTGTGTTGTAGCAGGTTTCGCTACAGGAGGTGGCCGCGTCGTTGACGTCTGATATTTGTCATATTCTGACTTAATGGCGTGTGCCAGTTTCTTGATCTCATGATGTACATTGTGCCTAGGCCCAATGAACTTCAAGAGCTCATCGATCTTTGCTCCTAATTTGTTTGGAGCGCCACTCTCATTTGTGGCCCTTTGGGAGGCGTCAACTGCACTATCCGCCTTTTGGAGGACTTGGCTGAATAGTGTCTTGCTGCCAGCTCTAGTTTTAATGGTCGATGTTGTACCATTAGCAGTGTTCTTATTCTTCTTGTCACCATGTGACGGAACCAGTGATAATTCGCTCCCCCCAGAATCCGTGGAGCGTGCACCGGCCACCGAGGCTTTCACTCGATCGGAACCGGTGGTGGGATTATCCTCTGCAGAGGTACCCACCTGGGGTATTAAGTTGACCTTATCACCCATATCCATGAATGGTTTATTTTCGGGGTTCCTTCCCCTATCTGATTTTGGTCCGCCCTGAGGAAGTCCTCAGTACTCCCCATTGTTGGAGAGCGTCCCCTATCCGCCACCTGGGGAGGCGCCCGGTGGTGGACCAGCAACCACCCCGGGTGTGTGTGTGTGTGTGTGTTTTTTTTTTTTTTTTTTTTTTTTTTTTTTTTTTTTTTTTATCCGAAGAGGGGGGAAATACATTCCGTACTTAGCTAGCACGTGCTGGCCGTCGTGCGGGACTCCCGATGTAATGACTTCAAAGCAAGAGTAAATCGTTGCATTGAAACCAGTATACCGTATACCCGCTAAAACCCTAACCTCTTTCTCCTACAACCATGGTCCCCTGCGGCACTCTTAGTCAATACTACTTCGCAAGGGTGGTTCATTGCAGATGTTTACTGCTCTTACATTGAAAGCCTCTGAAGCCTACTCCTCGAACGTATTGCGGAGTTCTTTGAGGATAGTCTCCGCGTAATCCGATACCAAGTTCCAGGCTTGGGGGCCCTTCAGCATGGCTTCTACTAACTGTTCTGGAACGATATTAGTCTCCAGAATCCTCTCCACTTCAGCACGTTGATCCTGAAACCGGGGGCAGGAGAAGAACACGTGTTCCGCGTCCTCTATCACGTCCGTACACTGTGGGCAGTTTGGGGAGTTTGCCCTCCTGAACCTGTGCAGGTATGCTCGAAAGCATCCATGTCCAGTCAGGAGTTGAGTGATGTAGAACCCGACCTCCCCATGCTGGCGGTTGACCCAACGACTGATGTTAGGTATCAATCGATATGTCCACCGGCCTTTAGTAGAGCTGTCCCACCTCTCCTGCCATTGCCCTAGACTCATGGCTCTTTCATCGCTGTTTCCTGTCGGTTGGTCTTTCTCTAACTTTCTGCGATAAAGCCGTCCCCTTTCTGCAGCCAGGATGTCGATTGGTAGGGTAGAGGCAATCACACTCACCGCCTCGTAAGACACAGTGCGGTAGGATGATGCCACTCGAATCGCTGAGAGCCGCTGGACTGATTTCATTTTCCGGCGGTACGATGGTAGCTCGAGCGATTTCTCCCATACCGGTGCCCCGTACAACAAAACAGAAGTAGTAACTGTTGCCAGTAGCTGTCTTCTTATCTGTCTAGGGCCTCCGACATTCGGCATTATTCTAGATAATGCCCCCTGTACCCCAGCTGCTTTCTTGCTGGCCGCGATTATGTGCTCTTTGAAGTTGAGCCTTGTGTCCAGGAGCACCCCCAAATAGCTGATGAAGGGCTGCGACTGTATGTAAGTGTCACCTATTTTGAGGGTGATGGTTTCCCTTGCCTTTCGACTGCTAACAAGAAGTGTTTCGGTCTTTTGCTCTGCTAAACTCAAGTCCGCTGAGAGCATCCAATGCTGAATTGTGGCTATAGCGAATGAGAAGGTTGTTTGTATCTCCTCTATGTGCTTGCGCACTATGATCAATGCCACATCATCTGCGAATGCCACTAGCCTGACGCCCTCAGGCAGACCGAGCAGGAGCAGGTCGTTGTACATTACGTTCCATAAGAGGGGGCCCAGAACAGAGCCCTGAGGTACACCTCCTGTGATCTTATAGTCTACTTGCCCATTTTCAGTTTGGTACAACAAGATGCGGTCCTTGAAATACGCTGAAACCATTCTGCGCAAGTACTGAGGAACCTCCATCCTGGCAAGAGCCTCCAAAATGCGGTCCCAGCGGGCCGAGTTAAAGGCGTTCTTGATATCCAGGGTGGCTATTAGACAGTACTTTTTTCCACCTCTTCTCCATCTCTTTCCCGAGATAGCCTCTCTGGCGATGTTGGTAACGAGTGTCACGGCATCGATGGTTGATCTCCCCTTTCTGAACCCGAATTGGTTGGTGGAAAGTTTCGGCTCAACGTAGGGCTCCAGCCTATCTGCTATTATCCTTCTCAAGGAGTTTACCCGCAGAGTCCAACATACAAAGGGGACGATATGATGACGGTTCGTCGGGAGGTTTCTTTCCCCCTTTAGGGAGGAGCACAAGCCTCTGTTTTTTCCACTTAGTCGGGAAAACCCCCTGCTTTAGGCAGGTCTCATACATGCGTAGAAACATGTCAGGCCTATTGGCTATGGCGCATTTTAGCGCGATGTTAGGTATGCCATCTGGACCGGGAGCCTTACCGTTTTGGAGCCGGTTGCACGCGCCCATCAGCTCATTCATAGTCACTGATGGTATATCTTCGTCCCTCACCTGCCACGCAGGATAAGCGGGTAGCTCAGGTTTCGCAGGAAACAAGTGAGTGACAATGCGGTGCAATGATTCGGGGCAGTTCGTTGTTGTCATGGGGGGGGCCTTAATTTTATGCATCACGATTTTATACGGTTTTCCCCATGGATCTTGATCAACTTCGTCACACAACTCCTTCCAGTAGGATCTTTTGCTTGAGAGAATGGCTCTTCGTAGTTGTTGTCTTTTGATCTCATAGTCGAGCCTTAGTTCTTCTGTTGTGACCCTGTCGCGTCTCCGTGCTCGTTGATGCAGCCTTCGTGCTTTGAGACACTCTCGTCGGTGTTGTGAGATCGTGTCGTTCCACCAGTAAACTGGTGGGCGGCTGTTGTTCTGCCGTCTCCTTGGCATGGAAGCATCGCAGGACTTGACAACGCTTGTCATTACCTCTTTGGCAGTGGCTTCTGCGCTTGTTGCTATTGACAATGGTTCCTGCTCCATAACCAAGGCGAATGAGTCAGCATCGAAAGCATTTTTGTTCCAGCCGACTGGCTGTGACCTCGCACGGCTGACACACAATCTTCGTTTGGGAGTGGTGTTGATTTCCCAAATAATAGCTTGGTGGTCGCTATTAGTAAACTCCTCATCGACCCGCCACTCACAGCCCCCTTTAATTAGGTTGCTGCTAACGAATGTTACGTCGATAATGGAGCTGGCAGTGCCTTTGCGATATGTGCTTACGGCTCCTGTGTTGAGGAGTACCAGGTTGAGCGAAGACATGGTCTCGAGGAGAGCTCGTCCTCTCGCGCTCGTTTCCCGGCATCCCCAATCAATTGCCCAGGCGTTGAAATCACCTGCGATGGCGACCGATTCACGCTTCCGTACATCCTCCGCCAAGGTGTCCAAGAATAACTCGAACTCCTCGAGTTGTGCACTAGGAGGTGCATAGCAGCTATAGAAGTGGACCCCTCCCACTTTGGCTCTCACAAGCCATGGTTCGGGGGTATTTGGGAGTTGTTGGAACGGAAGTTTACCGCAAGCCCATATCGCTGCTCTGTCCGTTGTGTCATTTACCCAGGACAGGGTGTCGAAGTTTTTGTACTGCTCGCAGATTATGGCTACGTCGCAATCCAATTCCCGCACCCGCTGTACCAGTAGGTCTTGGGCTGCTTCGCAATGGTTGAGGTTGAGTTGCAGTACTTTCATTTACGGGCTTGTGCTGCTCTCATCGCCTGTTGGTAGATCGGACATTTCCAACTACCCGCAACGTGCCGGCAGTCTGACCTACTATCTTTCTCTTTGCAGAGTAAGCACTTGGCAGGTTGTTGACAAGCCGAGGCATTGTGACCAGCGCCTCCGCATCTGTGACAACAACTGCTTCGGTCAGTCTTGCCTCTGCACGCCTGGGCGTTGTGCCCAAAGTGCCAGCATTTGAAGCACCGTCGAAGGCTGATCCTCTCGCGAACACGTACTGTGCCCCACGCAAGTTTCAGCTTTCCAAGTGCGATGGCTTTCTTGGCCTGGACCTCTGGGAGACAAACAACTGCCGTTTGTGTTGATCTATATGCCCGTCGAAGTGATTTCACTGCCTCCTCAGTGATCTCTGCCAGGCCGTCGATATTATCTTTGAGCAGGTTTACTACCTCTTCCTTGGTACTGATCTCGTCCAGGTCTTTAATTTCAATCTCGATTTGGGGTATTCGAGATTGTACAGTGGCCCCGCTTGGGAGCTTATTCTTGATGGCGTTACAATAGCGCTCCATCTCCTGAGCGTCTGCCTTCGCGAATAACAACAGGAGATCTCCCTTAGCTGTTCGTCGGATCTTATTGACTTTTTTGCCTATATCCTGCAAGGTGGGATCATTCTTGATACCTCGCAAGATATCTGCATGGGAGCTCTTCTCGCCTTTCTTTATAAGCAGCGTACAATGTTGGGCTGGTTTTTGCTTATTGGTCCTCGGGGCCTTTTTCCTCTTTACCACTTGCCAGTCAGTCGACTGGTTTGAAGGTTGTTTTTTGGTCTGCGGTTTAAACTTGGGTTTTAATCCATTGTTTCTCTCCGCTTCTGAATTGACCACCCTACTTGTTGTTGCCTGGGTGGTTTGCCCGATGTTCTGGCAACCTTCTTTACCGGGCTTTAGCTTGCTAGGTAGCACCGGTTTAAGAGTTTTAACTAGTGGTGCCTTACTTGATGGGGCTACTGAAGGCGAGGCCTTCGGTGGCGAGGTCCTTGCTACTGAGGCTACTTTTATTGAAGCCGCCTGCTTTGGGGCCGCCGGTGTTGATGCAGTCGGTTTTGAGTTGGCTGCTTTTGAGGCAGCCGCTTTTGGGACCTCCTTTTGCTTTTCACCTTGTGTCTGAGTGTTTGACACCTTTACTGGCGATGTCTGTGTTGTAGCAGGTTTCGCTACAGGAGGTGGCCGCGTCGTTGACGTCTGATATTTGTCATATTCTGACTTAATGGCGTGTGCCAGTTTCTTGATCTCATGATGTACATTGTGCCTAGGCCCAATGAACTTCAAGAGCTCATCGATCTTTGCTCCTAATTTGTTGTGGCCCTTTGGGAGGCGTCAACTGCACTATCCGCCTTTTGGAGGACTTGGCTGAATAGTGTCTTGCTGCCAGCTCTAGTTTTAATGGTCGATGTTGTACCATTAGCAGTGTTCTTATTCTTCTTGTCACCATGTGACGGAACCAGTGATAATTCGCTCCCCCCAGAATCCGTGGAGCGTGCACCGGCCACCGAGGCTTTCACTCGATCGGAACCGGTGGTGGGATTATCCTCTGCAGAGGTACCCACCTGGGGTATTAAGTTGACCTTATCACCCATATCCATGAATGATTTATTTTCGGGGTTCCTTCCCCTATCTGATTTTGGTCCGCCCTGAGGAAATCCTCAGTACTCCCCATTGCTGGAGAGCGTTCCCCTATCCGCCACCTGGGTAGGCGCCCGGTAGTGGACCAACAACCACCCCGGGTGTGTGTGTGTGTGTGTGTGTGTGTTTTTTTTTTTTTTTTTTTTTTTTATCCGAAGAGGGGGGAAATACATTGCGTACTTAACTAGCACGTGCTAGCCGTCGTGCGGGACTCCCGATGCAATGACTTCAAAGCAAGAGTAAGTCGTTGCATTGAAACCAGTATACCGTATACCCGCTAAAACCCTAACCTCTTTCTCCTACAACCATGGTCCCCTGCGGCACTCTTTGTCAATACTACTTCGCAAGGGTGGTTCATTGCAGATGTTACCTGCTCTTACATTGAAAGCCTCTAAAGCCTACTCCTCGAAGGTATTGCGGAGCTCTTTAAGGATAGTCTCCGCGTAATCTGATACCAAGTTCCAGGCTTGGGGGCCCTTCAGCATGGCTTCTACTAATTGTTCTGGAACGATATTAGTCTCCAGAATCCTCTCCACTTCAGCACGTTGATCCTGAAACCGGGGGCAGGAGAAGAACACGTGTTCTGCGTCCTCTATAACGTCCGTACAGTGTGGGCAGTTTGGGGAGTTTGCCCTCCTGAACCTGTGCAGGTATGCTCGAAAGCATCCATGTCCAGTCAGGAGTTGAGTGATGTAGAACCCGACCTCCCCATGCTGGCGGTTGACCCAACGACTGATGTTAGGTATCAATCGATATGTCCACCGGCCTTTAGTAGAGCTGTCCCACCTCTCCTGCCATTGCCCTAGACTCATGGCTCTTTCATCGCTGTTTCCTGTCGGTTGGTCTTTCTCTAACTTTCTGCGATAAAGCCGTCCCCTTTCTGCAGCCAGGATGTCGATTGGTAGGGTAGAGGCAATCACACTCACCGCCTCGTAAGACACAGTGCGGTAGGATGATGCCACTCGAATCGCTGAGAGCCGCTGGACTGATTTCATTTTCCGGCGGTACGATGGTAGCTCGAGCGATTTCTCCCATACCGATGCCCCGTACAACAAAACAGAAGTAGTTACTGTTGCCAGTAGCTGTCTTCTTATCTGTCTAGGGCCTCCGACATTCGGCATTATTCTAGATAATGCCCCCTGTACCCCAGCTGCTTTCTTGCTGGCCGCGATTATGTGCTCTTTGAAGTTGAGCCGTGCGTCCAGGAGCACCCCCAAATAGCTGATGAAGGGCTGCGACTGTATGTAGGTGTCGCCTATTTTGAGGGTGATGGTTTCCCTTGCCTTTCGACTGCTAACAAGAAGTGTTTCGGTCTTTTGTTCTGCTAAACTCAAGTCCGCTGCGAGCATCCAATGCTGAATTGTGGCTATAGCGAATGAGAAGGTTGTTTGTATCTCCTCTATGTGCTTGCGCACTATGATCAATGCCACATCATCGGCGAATGCCACTAGCCTGACGCCCTCAGGCAGACCGAGCAGGAGCAGGTCGTTGTACATTACGTTCCATAAGAGGGGGCCAAGAACAGAGCCCTGAGGTACACCTCCTGTGATCTTATAGTCTACTTGCCCATTTTCAGTTTGGTACAACAAGATGCGGTCCTTGAAATACGCTGAAACCATTCTGCGCAAGTACTGCGGAACTTCCATCCTGGCAAGAGCCTCCAAAATGCGGTCCCAGCGGGCCGAGTTAAAGGCGTTCTTGATATCCAGGGTGGCTATTAGACAGTACTTTTTTCCACCTCTTCTCCATCTCTTTCCCGAGATAGCCTCTCTGGCGATGTTGGTAACGAGTGTCACGGCATCGATGGTTGATCTCCCCTTTCTGAACCCGAATTGGTTGGTGGAAAGTTTTGGCTCAACGTAGGGCTCCAGCCTATCTGCTATTATCCTTTCAAGGAGTTTTCCCGCAGAGTCCAACATACAGAGGGGACGATATGATGACGGTTCGTCGGGAGGTTTCTTTCCCCTTTAGGGAGGAGCACAAGCCTCTGCTTTTTCCACTTAGTCGGGAAAACCCCCTGCTTTAGGCAGGTCTCATACATGTGTAGAAACATGTCAGGCCTATTGGCTATGGCGCATTTTAGCGCGATGTTAGGTATGCCATCTGGACCGGGAGCCTTACCGTTTTGGAGCCGGTTGCACGCGCCCATCAGCTCATTCATAGTCACTGATGGTATATCTTCGTCCCTCACCTGCCACGAAGGATAAGCGGGTAGCTCAGGCTTCGCAGGAAACAGGTGAGTGACAATGCGGTGCAATGATTCGGGGCAGTTCGTTGATGTCATGGGAGGGGCCTTAATTTTATGCATCACGATTTTATACGGTTTTCCCCATGGATCTTGATTAACTTCGTCACACAACTCCTTCCAGTAGGATCTCTTGCTTGAGAGAATGGCTCTTCGTAGTTGTTGTCTTTTGATCTCATAGTCGAGCCTTAGTTCTTCTGTTGTGACCCTGTCGCGTCTCCGTGCTCGTTGATGCAGCCTTCGTGCTTTGAGACACTCTCGTCGGTGTTGTGAGATCGTGTCGTTCCACCAGTAAACTGGTGGGCGGCTGTTGTTCTGCCGTCTCCTTGGCATGGAAGCATCGCAGGACTTGACAACGCTTGTCATTACCTCTTTGGCAGTGGCTTCTGCGCTTGTTGCTATTGACAATGGTTCCTGCTCCATAACCAAGGCGAATGAATCAGCATCGAAAGCATTTTTGTTCCAACCGACTGGCTGTGACCTCGCACGACTGACACACAATCTTCGTTTGGGAGTGGTGTTGATTTCCCATATAATAGCTTGGTGGTCGCTATTAGTAAACTCCTCATCGACCCGCCACTCACAGCCCCCTTTAATTAGGTTGCTGCTAACGAATGTCACATCGATAATGGAGCTGGCTGTGCCTTTGCGATATGTGCTTACGTCTCCTGTGTTGAGGAGTACCAGGTTGAGCGAAGACATGGTCTCAAGGAGAGCTCGTCCTCTCGCGCTCGTTTCCCGGCATCCCCAGTCAATTGCCCAGGCGTTGAAATCTCCTGCGATGGCGACCGATTCACGCTTCCGTACATCCTCCGCCAAGGTGTCCAAGAATAACTCGAACTCCTCGAGCTGTGCACTAGGAGGTGCATAGCAGCTATAGAAGTGAACCCCTCCCACTTTGGCTCTCACAAGCCATGGTTTGAGGGTATTTGGGAGTTGTTGGAACGGAAGTTTACCGCAAGCCCATATCGCTGCTCTGTCCGTTGTGTCATTTACCCAGGACAGGGTGTCGAAGTTTTTGTACTGCTCGCAGATTATGGCTACGTCGCAATCCAATTCCCGCACCCGCTGTACCAGTAGGTCTTGGGCTGCTTCGCAATGGTTGAGGTTGAGTTGCAGTACTTTCATTTACGGGCTTGTGCTGCTCTCATCGCCTGTTGGTAGATCGGACATTTCCAACTACCCGCAACGTGCCGGCAGTCTGACCTACTATCTTTCTCTTTGCAGAGTAAGCACTTGGCAGGTTGTTGACAAGCCGAGGCATTGTGACCAGCGCCTCCGCATCTGTGACAACAACTGCTTCGGTCAGTCTTGCCTCTGCACGCCTGGGCGTTGTGCCCAAAGTGCCAGCATTTGAAGCACCGTCGAAGGCTGATCCTCTCGCGAACACGTACTGTGCCCCACGCAAGTTTCAGCTTTCCAAGTGCGATGGCTTTCTTGGCCTGGACCTCTGGGAGACAAACAACTGCCGTTTGTGTTGATCTATATGCCCGTCGAAGTGATTTCACTGCCTCCTCAGTGATCTCTGCCAGGCCGTCGATATTATCTTTGAGCAGGTTTACTACCTCTTCCTTGGTACTGATCTCGTCCAGGTCTTTAATTTCAATCTCGATTTGGGGTATTCGAGATTGTACAGTGGCCCCGCTTGGGAGCTTATTCTTGATGGCGTTACAATAGCGCTCCATCTCCTGAGCGTCTGCCTTGGCGAATAACAAAAGTAGATCTCCCTTAGCTGTTCGTCGGATCTTATTGACTTTTTTGCCTATATCCTGCAAGGTGGGATCATTCTTGATACCTCGCAAGATATCTGCATGGGAGCTCTTCTCGCCTTTCTTTATAAGCAGCGTACAATGTTGGGCTGGTTTTTGCTTATTGGTCCTCGGGGCCTTTTTCCTCTTTACCACTTGCCAGTCAGTCGACTGGTTTGAAGGTTGTTTTTTGGTCTGCGGTTTAAACTTGGGTTTTAATACATTGTTTCTCTCCGCTTCTGAATTGACCACCCTACTTGTTGTTGCCTGGGTGGTTTGCCCGATGTTCTGGCAACCTTCTTTACCGGGCTTTAGCTTGCTAGGTAGCACCGGTTTAAGAGTTTTAACTAGTGGTGCCTTACTTGATGGGCTACTGAAGGCGAGGCCTTCGGTGGCGAGGTCCTTGCTACTGAGGCTACTTTTATTGAAGCCGCCTGCTTTGGGGCCGCCGGTGTTGATGCAGTCGGTTTTGAGTTGGCTGGTTTTGAGGCAGCCGCTTTTGGGACCTCCTTTTGCTTTTCACCTTGTGTCTGAGTGTTTGACACCTTTACTGGCGATGTCTGTGTTGTAGCAGGTTTCGCTACAGGGGGTGGCCGCGTCGTTGACGTCTGATATTTGTCATATTCTGACTTAATGGCGTGTGCCAGTTTCTTGATCTCATGATGTACATTGTGCCTAGGCCCAATGAACTTCAAGAGCTCATCGATCTTAGCTCCTAATTTGTTTGGAGCGCCACTCTCATTTGTTGCCCTTTGTTGGACGTCAACTCCACTATTTGCCTTTTGGAGGACCTGGCTGGATAGTGTCTTGCTGCCAGCTCTAGTTGTAATGGTCGATGTTGTACCATTACTAGTGTTCTTCTTCTTGTCACTATGTGACGGAACCAGTGATAATTCGCTCCCCCCAGAATCCGTGGAGCGTGCACCGGCCACCGAGGCTTTCACTCGATCGGAACCGGTGGCGGGATTATCCTCTGCAGAGGTACCCACCTGGGGTATTAAGTTCACCTTATCACCCATATCCATAAATGGTTTATTTTCGGGGTTCCTTCCCCTATCTGATTTTGGTCCGCCCTGAGGAAATCCTCAGTACTCCCCATTGCTGAAGAGCGTTCCCCTATCCGCCACCTGGGGAGGCGCCCGGTAGTGGACCAACAACCACCCCGGGTGTGTGTGTGTGTGTGTGTGTGTGTGTGTGTGTGTGTGTGTGTGTGAATGTGTCTACGTGTGTGTGCGTGCATCAGAATTCAAGCAGCAAGCTATGTGCGCAGTTGAAATAAAGAGCGATGTAAAGTTACAGTTAGACAAGTGGGTTCAAAAAACCTTACAAATAAATGTGATATTGGATCATACATAAGCAGTTCCATATATAGGATGGTTCAAATAGAATTAAAGTTATATAGTGTGATTCAAAAAATGTTCTATTAAGTGGCACATAAGTTGTTGCTTATGCAAGGTGGTTGAAATAAGAGTGAAGTAAAACTATGTAATACAGATCAAAAAACTTTAAAAAAATGGTTAAATAAGCATATGCAGTGAACATATTCGAGTTATAGGGCAAAGGGTTAAAAAATGAGCAGTTGCATATGCAGAATGATTGAAGTATTAGGCGGAGTGGAATTACAGGGTCGTTAAAAAAATGTTATATAGTGTGGAACAGAAGCAGTTGCTTATACTTGACATATGAGGCAAAGTAAAATTATAAGTATACAGAGTGTTTTAAACAATAGAAAAATCGAAACAGTCAATAGGGTGGAGAGGATGAATACTTATAAAGGGCGGTTGCAACATCCTGTAGAGTTGAATTATAGTTGTACAAGGTGTTGCAGATAATTATAGACAAATAATTTATATTTGGTGACCAATACACAAATACGTAAACAGGGTGGTTGCAATATAGGGTGAATTAGAGCGACACTTAAGAACGTGGTACAAATAAAAATCAAATAAAAGAGTTAAAAAATATATGGATACTATAGGCAGAAATACAAATTAGAAAGGGAGGGAGAGATAAGAATATAATAATAGAATTGTACCTTAAATCAGATAAAAAAGAATATTTATCAGAAAATAGTTATTGATTGCACACGGTTTCTTAACGAATTTTATTTTAAGCCAGTAAAAATCGGTTCTATTCTAAATATAAATTATTATAATAGCCATTCGCGATAGCTTTTTATTTTTAACCGGCTTCAAAAAAGGAAGACCCTTTACAATTCGTCGACTTTTTTATGAATGAACCAATTACTCTAAGATAGTTTTATCGACCTTATCGATAATTTTAATTGTATTACGTTATACTTGTATTATCAATGAATCTCGACTGACTTCCTTAAAACAGTTTAATTACTTTGATAATTTTAAACTATTTTCTATTAAGGTATATATAATATTTTTTGATAATATAAAACATGATTTTAAGAATATCCGAAAATTGTACAAAAAAAAGAAACTGTCGAAATATGTCCACCGCAAAAAGGTGAATTTTCCCTTACTGGCGAGAGTGTTTTTTTTCCAAACCACGAATATACCGTACAAAAGTTTCATTATACGTCTGTGGAACAATGGATATCATCTATACTTCATGTATGATGAACAACACCACTTCTGATCTGTGCACTTGGAGGACTAACAGGTGAATTAACCTGAAATTTTTATCCTGATATTGTTAACCTATGACTCCTAGGAGTTACGGATAACAGCAATTACATAGAACGGCTCCAGATTATATCTCGCTTCTCCAAATATAGACAAATGTATCTAAAGTCTCAGAAATCAAATATTTTCGTTTCGTTTATAACTTGTAGGAACACATAATACATGTCTTTAATAAAAAATTATCTTAACAACTACTTTTTAAGCTAAATCTATAAAAAAGTAAAATTTAGTAGCAAGAATCCGTTTCGGATTTGTTTTTCACTTCCACAAGTAGCCGCAGCTATGGACGCAAACCCTTATGCATTATTCAAAATGCTGTAAATATTTTACCATATCGAATCCAGGTGATATTCTTTCATGGAGTTTTGAATTCATCTATATTCTTGGATAAATCCAAATCTAAATGTTCTCTCTGATACTGACCGTTTATTTTTGGAGTTATTCTATTGTTTTTATTACGATTTGGTGGAATTTGATACTTTTACACAAGGAAAAAACGAACCGTTCATATATGGATTCACAAAGTTCCGTGTAAAATGAATATTCTATGAAAGAGATGTTTGCGGAAATGTATAACTAAAGCAAGTGCTGAAACATTGACTGGTGGCTAAATTCCAAAAGATAAATAAAGAGAACAATTTCCTGAATAGTATTTTATTTACACAGGGTGTTTAGTGAATATACTGCAAACATTCATGCCAGTATTCCCTGGGGTTTTACAAGAATGTGTTAACATTTTATAGTTAAAAAAACGATTATTTAAACAATAGAACAATAAAAACCCATGAAAATGTGATTCTCTTTTATGTTTTGCTTGTGTTACGAAAAGTTATAAAAGAATCGAAATACTCACAATGGAATCGAAAAACCTTTAAAACCGATAAAAATTACTTTTGTTAACAAATTATGACTTTGTTGTAAAAAATACTGCAAAGTTAAGCTCAATATGGATTTTGTCGGATAAGTAGTTTTTGCAGGATTGTAATTTAAACAATTAATAAAGACCTTATTAACTGCGTCCGTCTGATAGGAATATACCAAATACATTTTAAAAGTTCGTATCATGAAATACTTCTATTTGTATATCTTGGATTTTTGTTTAAGTGCTGTAAAAATGGTTAAAAATGCTTGTGAATATTACATTTACTTGAGAGTTCGTGCCAGAAAGAGACAAAAAAATGTGGTGCTCAAGCAAATTATTTTGCGCAAGTGAATTTACGCGAATGCCTGAATTATTTTTACTAATTATTTTTAAAATATGCCAATTCGATTATTTTAATGAACAAAAAGATTGCCCTGTAGAAATTATTATAATTATTGATTCACTTAAGAAAAATTGTTAACAGTTAACCTACATATAGTATAAAGTACATCCATTGAATAATACTTTGTTGTTATTTAAAAAATCTTTAATCCTACATATCTCCCTTCTTTGTTATAAAATCTAATAATTTTTTGAGATGCTCGACCATATAACCTACAGAATTAGTAAAACAATTAGCTCAAATTTTGAATAGACACACAAATTTTAAAATATAAAATGAGATTTCTTTATTACTGTATAAATAATCTATTGAAATGAATACAAACTTTGTTCAATGACATAATAACATTGAAAATTTTCTACATCTAAATAATTCTTTGCCCCTATTAGCGAGCAACCAGGTTTACGCAAATTGCCTTTAACCCAATTTTTACACCTTTTTAAATCTACCCTTTTACGGAAAACTAATTTTTTATTTTTAAACAGCAAAGTTATGATTTTTTGATAATAAGTCAGTTTTTCTCGATTGTTCCATCTTCTATCGGCGGAAAATACCCCTATCAGAACCTATAAACTCATTTTGAAGCCTTTCCAATTCACTACAACTTTTTAATTGACAAGATCGGGATTCCTTTATAGTTTTTCTCGATACAAGCCAAAAACAAAAAATATCCATATTTTAATTGTTTAAACTAATTATTTCTACAAATTTGCTGTTAAAATCATGTAAAATATCACCTACGAACAAATCTGCGGCGGTTGGCTGTTGAATTTTATGTCCCAAAATGCCTTCAATTTTGCTCTATTGACTGATGTTAAATCATATGTATACTTTTCGTCTCGTCCCCTTGTGTTCTAAACTTGTTGGGAGAGTCATGTTTACTTAACTTTATATTAAGTTTTCCCAAATCGTTGCATAGGTAGAGACTGTTCTTGATTGCTCTTTGTAGGGATACTTAAAAAGTTAAATGTACGTGACTCGAACAGCAAATTTATAAGATTTAAAAGCAAAAATGCCCAACACATCTAGAAATTTTACCGCCTATGTCATCAGCAACTTTCAAAAAGCATTTATTGATCGCCTTGCATTTTGTTAGATGATTAGTGGCGCTCAAGTCGAACATTTAATTTTTACAAAAATCTTTTGATTTGCATTATTATTGATAAGTTTTCTTGTTCTTGACAAATCCTGTATATTACAGTGTCACGTTTTAATACTCCAAGAAAAAACAAAATAAAAACAAAAATCGACGAGTTCCAGCTTTTTTAAATTAAATAAAGTGCTCAGTATAACTTTTATTTAATTAACCTGCTGATTTACTACGAGCGCACTGTATGTACAATGAAAGGTTCTTTTAGATTAAGATCCTGTACATGAAATTTTTGCTACTAAAAGGTAGTTACTGCTGAAAAATGGTTTTACCCAAAATCTTCAAAATAAATCGATTTTTCAAGATCATCAAAGAGCATAATGTTCTCAGAATGAAATTTGCTTATGATTTAAATATTTCGCAATATATATTATTGACGATATCCCTATCTAAAAAGAAATTGCGACTGCTAATAAAATAGAACATGTGCGGCGTCAATATTATACACGCAATATGGGTTTTAACATTTTGAACAATTTGAATCAATGCTTGGTCTATAACTATTATTATTTATCCTCTGTAAAATTAACATTCCTATCTTTAGAGAAAACGCACACAACCCAAAAAACTGAAAAAATGACTCTTTTTCTCACATATGCACATATTAGTGAAGTCGCATGTTTGTAAATACCAAACATTGGATTCTTTCAACTACATAGCTGACAGAATACTTTGCCTGTATATACTCAATAAAAAATAAGTCTGCCAGTAAATTTAACTGACCAGTAGTTACTTGACACTTTACTGATAGGTGAATATACCGCCCATAAAATACACTAACAAAAAAAAATTGAGATTCGATAATCTAATTATTTTTCAATAGCCATCCATTCTCATGTCTCAGCTCTTAGCTTCACCTTTCTTTCTTGACATGGCATTTATATTAGGTAAAGATAAAAGTCGGTATAAATTTCAACAGTTATATAATTTTATGTAAAATTAATTATTTATTACAATCATCTAATTAAAAATACTGCGTAAATAAATATCTATAAAAAACAACTAATTCATTTTTCAATGTGAAACACATTTTAAAAGGAATGTCAGTTCGATACGCAGTAGTAAATTTAGGGGAAGCGATTTCTCCCCACCATTCTTACAAGTTATTTACCCCGTAAAAATGAATCTTTCTACCTAGTTTCAAAATTTTATCCATTTTTAAAAAATAACTATGAACGATTGAAAAATGCTCATTTTATACAGTTTTTTCCGTATAACTCAATAAATGATTATCCAGTCGGCTAAATGGAACTGTCATTTAGTAGTAGCTATTGAAAAACTTCCTTTAGATACTAAAATTTTTCATGTAGTTGATGAAATGTTACAAAAACTGACAAAATGCGATTTTTGCAACTTTAAACACCCCTTATAACTAATTAATGAATACAAATTTGTAACCAATAGTTTTTATATGTTATGCTATGCTTTCTTCAACAAAAAACAATCAAACACCTGTGGAATTTTTTGCAATTGAAACTTTTCTACAGTAAGAGTGAACTAAAAGGCAATTTAAGAGTTCTATTCACCAGATCTAGTACATAACATATATTTTTAAACTATAAGTAATCAAAATACACAATCAGCACCTGGGTAATATTGTTTGTGTATATCTGCTTCGCTATTTAAATATCTTATGGAAGTTCCAAGTTTATGTTAACTAGACAGACGCACATGCGAGTTGGTTCCCTCAGGGACCGTGCAAATTGCGATAAAACAACTTTTTGGAGTGATATGCTAATTTCACGAGGAACTCTAAAAGTCTACACATACAACCGCTGATGATATTGCACAATAAAGTAACAGCGTTGAAATGTATGCCTCATTATTAGTGCCTTTCATGGAGACGGCGCTTACGACTGACAATAAGCCTTCTAGCTATTCATCGTCTGAATTTCAATCTTCTCTAACAACGGTCTTTCTCCTTTTTCATTCTGTTGAATTCTTTGAGCCTTATATCGTAGAGAATTGCGTTTATTTGCAATATCACGATATAATTTCTGAAGTCAGTTCCAAATTATTTTCAAATATTTACTTTTGTGTAACTTCTACGTATGTAAATGTTAAGAAAATTTAACCCTAATTTTAAATTACAAATATTCTGAAATGTGTTCTCTTTCTTTAACAACCGATTAAAAGTTTTATTTAAATAAAAAATTATGGAATCAAAAAGAAGGAAACATTTTGTGATTCATTCATAAATAGGTCAACATATAAGTTACGTAAAATTTGAAAAAAAATCAACAGCAACAGAAAAATTGTTGTAAATAAGCTAAGCTTTTTAAAAATGTATAATTACTAGGATATAATAAAAATGAATTGCCTTATTACATAAAAATCCACCAATCCAGTATTACAGTGACCTTTCAATTGTTGCAAATTTAGCATACTTCTTCAATTAGTTCTTCAGAATCTATGTATAGAGTGTTCCAACAAACCCAACAAATGTTGCTTAACAAAATAATAAACATTTATGAGCTAGTGTAAAGAACTTTGTAATAAAGTATGGATATGAGAGGTAAACACCTTCATAAGAAATATTGGAGTTTTGTAAATAAATTTAAAAAAAAACTTTCCCACTTGGTCACAGTACCCAGGAACAGAATTTCTTAGGATATTGGGAGATGTTTGTTCTGCCATAGTTTTACGACGATTTCTATAAATATTTTCTTACATGGTCACATAATGTTTTAATAAATTATTTTAATTAATATTGCCTGATGCGTATGAAATGATTTTTGTTATTTTTGACCTAATAACTTAAAGAGCAGAGTAATTTTCAAACTCAATTTACTAGAAAACCATTGGACATATAGATTTGGACAAAGATAATATTTTACGTAAAATTGATAAGATTTTATAAAATTGGAAATAGGTAATTATATAGATTTTGGTAATAAAACACATAAGAATAAAGCAAATAAAACGGGGCGTATCAAATGAAAGAATTCATTATTTAGAATATAAACATATATTTTTATTATTTGTAGTTACATGAATAGTTTAACAAACATTAAAGAAAATATGCACTGATTTGTTTAATTATATTAAAAAAGAAATATGGAATTAATATTTTCAAGAAAATCTACAGACCTATAATTTTTTGGAGGAAGGCAATTTAGAAAAAAATAATACATATCAAATGGACGAGTTCGTTATCAGAAACTCAAATACATATTTTTAGGGTTCTGTATACCCAATATACGGAAACCCTTATAGAATCACTCATGATTTCTCCGTCTTTCACATCACAGCAATTTTTTCCGAAACTACTGGACAGAAAAGTTTGAAATTTGGTATGAGAATATAGTTTGGAGACTTGATCAAGAGTATATATCGTAAATGAAAAGGTAGGTTTTAGGGAAAAAATTCACATAAAATTTACCATTCCCCCTATTGAGCCTAATTTTTTTAAAACAATATAGGAAATTTAGAAAGTAGCCCAAAGTTTACACGAATAATAAGGAGAAACGCAGAATGTTAATGTGGGAGCAATTTATAGAACTAAATGTTAAAAACAAATAAAAAAATCCAAACGCATCATGCATTATGGAAAAGACTCATTCTGGGGAATAAAAATATATTTTTTCATATTTTAAAAATAATTAATTAAAAAGATATTAACAAAAATATATAAAATTTTACTCATCCCCCCTAGGTCCGAAACTATAAGAGACAAATTATAGTATTAAAAGGAAAATAAAAAATTATATTTTTTTCAAACGCATCATGTATATATTAAATGAAAGGCACATTATGAGGAATGCACAAATGTATTGGGAAAACTGGAAAACTTTTGGTGTGTCACAGACGTAGAAACACAACGTTTTGTACCCTAATGCAAAACCGTTATTTTTTCACTCAACGCCGTTTTTTTAAATAAATTGTTTAAAGATCTTAACAAAAATATGTAATAATTTACCCATCTCCTAATTTATTTCCGAATGTATAAAAGTATAAAACATGAAATTTTGAAGAAAAAAAACATGAAGGCTCTCACTTGAACTTTACAGAAAAAATAAGCAGAAAACCCTAATGTAAATGTTGTGGGATTTTAAACAGAAAATAAAAAATTAAATGTATTTCAAACGCCTCATGTAATATATCAAATGAAAGGCCCCGTTATGAGGAATACAAATATATTTTTTTCACATATTAAAAATGTCTCAGAAACTGAACGAACTAAAATTTTAAATAAATTAAAAATATAGTGCCCCGCTTGAACTTTATTGGAAAAATAACGAGAAAACCCCTGAATAAAAAATTGATTTTTTTATTTTTGAATGAATGTATCTTACAGGTTCTTAAGTTGGGGGGGGGAGTGCGAGGGGATCAGAAAAACATCAAAATTCATCTTACGTAATTTATGGATGTCCCCTAAAGCATATTTTCTTAACTTGCCTCTAACTTTTACCTCACTATTCAAATTTCACCTGAATCTGACTGCCGGTGCAAATCACAAATCCTGTGTTTGCCAACTGCAGTAAATTTCATTTTTAGGGTAAACACGCCTGCATTACACCGATGGGGTGCTGAGCTGACGGCTTTGATTATTTAGGAACAAAACTTTCCACAACTCGTCATCAAGTTTTCAGTAATACAGCGATCTGTTTTTAGAGCGTATTTCCATTATTATGGAAATTTTTCTCATATCTCATTTCCGCATTCGTTTTAAACACATCTTTTCCAAATGCGATGCTAATAGCTGACAAGAAATATTCAAAACTTTTGTATGGGATTGTCTCGTTAAATTATCGTTTCAAAAGCATTAATGGTGCCAGAAATGCCAGTATTCAATTTTTTATTACAAAAATTTGTAATAACGTTTTAGACAGCAAATTCATTTGATACTTAGAAAAGTTGGATTTTTCTTCGACAGTTTGTGCAATTACATATTATCTTAATACAAAGAAATCCCACTGATGTTATTCAAAACAAAGCTGTTATAGTGATTATTGGAGGAATTAATAAATATTTATTATATTGTAATGTTTTTATTTTCACACTACTTATAATTTATATTCACAGAACTATTTACAATTTATGTTAAACACCTGATCTTTACTTACGACCATCGTCATTACAGACTGAATGCTTCCTCAGCTCTCCGTGTTTATATATTTCTTCTCGGAATTCTCCAGAACGCCAAATAGCCGCCGAGAGTAGACTAGAATTCTTCGAGAACTACATTAAAGCAAGCGGCCGACTTCAATGTGCCAGACAACCAATATTTCGGAGTGTCTTATAAATGTTATTTGTGGCATGTTCTTTATTATTTTTATGTTTTCTTGGGAATAACACCACAATTGAAACGAAAATCTGTATATTGAAAGAAAATACCAAACGTTTCAAAGTCAATTCTGACTGCGTTGACAATGGCTTTAAAATTATGTATTGAAATTGTAAATTGCAAATTGGAAGTTTGATTTATGACATTTAAGGGAAAACCTAGGAAAAACCTTATGAACTATCCAGAACCTGGGTTGTTCAAAAGGAGATGACCATTAATAATTTCTTCCTTAATTGTCGGTAACTAGATACGATTGAATTCTACAGAAGTAGAAGCAATTACAATCAGTCGTCTTCATTCGAAAAATAAAAGAGTCTGCCTTAATTCTTTTGGATGAAGGCGATACAATCGTATCGATTCTACTTCTGCAGAATTCAATCGTATCTGGTTACCGACAATTAAGGAAGAAATTATTAATGGTCATCTCCGTTTAAACAACCCAGTGTCGGGATCGTTCATAAGGTTTTTTCCTAGGTTTTCCCTTATGACGTTAATGGGATCACTGAAACAGCAGAATTCTTTGATCGCATTTTTGGCGAATGCGCTATCTTATAACAAAGTCTTACCTAGGAACGCCACTTATAAAATTATAAAGACAACTCTTTCAAATTCTTCCAACTTGAAAGCTGTCTAACTTAATACATGATCTTTAGAATTTTTTGTGCTACCTGTATATTTAAAAACAACAAAATTTTTATTATGTCAACTTAAATGTCATAAATCAAACTTCCAATTTGCAATTTACAATTTCAATACATAATTTTAAAGCCATTGACAACGAAGTCAAAATCGAGTTTGAAACGTTTGGTATTTTCTTTCCATATACAGCTTTTCATTTCAATTGTGGTGTTATTCCCAAGAAAACATAAAAATGTATTTCGGATTCCCCGAAATATCGGATAAATACCGCTTCCACGAATTATCCGATGAATTCCCATCACAATATGGCCAATATAGAAAACTACAATTTGGTTGTCATGTAATGGAACCCAAAGCTCCTTAACAGAAGTTCGCACTTGCACTATTTAAAGAGATGAGTATGGGAATGAAATGCAAAAACTTAAATTGCATTTGTTTCTACACTTCGTTCCAACCGAAACAACACTTCCTTATTCTTGAAATACCCCACGATTTAATTTTTTCAGTGTAAGAAACAGGAACCAGGTAATGCAATATGTTTATAGAAAATTAATAACTTGTAGTAAAAAAACAAATATAACATCCGAATAATATACAATATCGGCACACAATTTTATTTTCTTTCTAATAAACATTAAAATTCTCTCTTTGCGTTATTTTAAATTTGAGACTTGACATACGTCAGAACAGCACAAAAGAGGGCATGTTTATATATCGTAGAGACAAGACAAGGATGACAATCTAGAACTCCGCAAACAGGTCAAGTTTATAGACGGTAGAGACAAGGATGACAAACTTATATGGGGATCAAACCGAAAAAGTGTCCAGCTGAAAGCATTAAACAACAAGTTCAAGAAGTGATCAAAAAGACGCTGGTGTAGAAAGAGTATGATGTGAGTTGCTAAATATAAAATAATATTGATGTTTTGTCTTTTTTTCAACAAAGGTATGTACAATATGGAAAGTGACATTTATCCAATAATTTCTGGAATCGGCATTCATCCGATTTTTCAGGATATCCGAGTCTGCCTGCTGGCGTTAACACAATTTCGTCGAATTTCCTCGAATCTTCGAGAACACATGAAAGGAATATCCCGACGGCATCTTGACCTTCTGGAGAATTCAGAGAAGAAACTTATGAAAACGGACAGCTGGCGATAGGATTCATTGACTATTCGGCTGCCGTATAGTAAAGATAAATTGTAAATAGTTCTGTAAATATATATTAAAGTACCTAGTGGAAATAAATTATAGTGAGTTTAACTGTGTTGGTAAATAAATCCAAGAACAGGACTGAACCCGAATATGAAAATGAAAACATTACCATATTTTTTTTCCTAAATTACACACTACAATTAATACTTGAATCGTGACAAAATACTAGCAATTACTTTATATTAGTTTATATCTATAACAACACAAAGAAAGTGAAACAGAGACAGAAAGATAAAGAGAAACGTGAAGTATATTTTGTAAGAAGCTTTCGTTTCCCTCGCACAGTCTCAAATGACTGCCTCTACTTTTTATTTTCAAGTTATCACCCCGCACTCAAATATGACAAAAAATCCGAGAACCCCAGAGCTAAACATTCTGGTCTGACGACATTTGTCTCGTGTGGAACTTTAGTTCAAACTAAAGAAAAGGCACAAATTTTCAACCTCATCTTTATCAGTATAGCTTCAGCACCCAACGGGCAAGGGGTGAAAAGAAAAATCTTGAACTGAAAATAGAGCAAAGAAGTCACTTGTAACTCAAACGGTTTCGAATAATGTAATAATCATCAGCTGCAGGAACAATAAAAAAATAACTAATAGCAAATTTTAAAAATCTACTGCCGATGGGAAATAGCACTACTCCCTGTTTTAGCTGGGTCTAATGCAAAAATTCAGTAGGTTTTGCACCTGCTATCTTACCTAAACAGAAAAGAGCAATATAGGCAGTTTCCGTGAAGGTCAAATCGACTTCGCCCAAGATGAAAAATATATAAGAAATGATAGGAATGACTCAAAGTATAAGAACCATACAATATACAGTTATCTGTTTAATGGTTAATGAAAACATTCCATCACTAATTTTGCAATGACATTCAGGAACAAAATACCAAAAAAACTAACTTATCAATTTTATGGGTTAAAATGGACCTTTATATCGAGAAAAAAATCTCCAGTTTGGCGAAATGATTAGCTCAATTTTAAAAGGTGTCTGTGGGCATTTGACATTTTCCATTTAATTAACACGTAAGAAAAAAATATTTTGCATTAAAAACGATATAACTTTTCAAGCGTTTGAAATAGTTTTTTTCCAGACAAATTCTTGTAGGGCATAAAATTTCCTAAAAAATCGTCTCTGAGACCATTTTTTAAGTAAAAAATTCGTGTATGTATAAAACTCCTTGATGATGACAACTTAGAGTTGTTGAAACGGCGTTGCGTATTTAAAATAACGGTATGGCGTTAGGGTGCAAAACTGTGTTTTTACATCAGTGTAATTTATTTATTTAGATATGATCACTCCTAATCATAAATCCCTGAAACAGTTTATTATGTTTTTTTTACCTTTCATGTGAATATACGAATTTTTTAATGTGCCTGGAAAAATGTTATATGAAACGGTTCAACAGTTAACATTTTTAATGCAGACTTTTTTAAGTGCTATTTAAATGGAACTACAAGGAATATCAATATTTTTGTTGATGAATATACTTATTCTTGTCATGAATTTAATAGTCTTCAAAAAACGTTTCTTAATATTTTTCATTAAATTCACCCCTAGTAAAGTTATTCGTCATTCAAAAGTATTTTTGCATTTAATCTCAACGTTGAATAACCTTACAAGCAGTGAATTTAGTCAACAATGTTAAGAAACGTTTTTTGTGGGGTATTGAATTTTCTCGTAGCATATGTATTTTGATTAATAGAAATATTAATATTTCTATTACATGGTTACAAAAATCTAAAATCGAAAAAAATTTTTTAAAACAAATCAATGTTTGAGGCACGATCACAAGGAAATGGTGAGTTTTACGTCAATTTACTAAAAATGCTTTTTTGTAGGGAATTTAATTTCGTTTAAGAATTTATATCGTTTATTTTTATTTTTTTTTTTTTGTAAAAATCCAATAGTCGTAACGATACACACCTTAATATTCACATTAAAGATATTTTTTTGTCAACATAAATAATATTTTCATAGCATTGTTAAATAATTTGGTCAAGTGCGAGTTCGACTGGCATACTAAGGGTTCCGTAGCACCTTCATGATTCTAATATTCCAGTTTCAAACAAGCAGGGAATGAGTCCATTTTCTTATATTTACCCTAATATCTTTTAAAGGAAGCGTTTTAAATATATAAAAAATATACACTTTGATTTTACTAATAAACTTTCAGGGAAGCCTTTTATAATCTAGGGTCTGAATTATGAGGCTCTGTACATTGGAAGATAAATGGCAAAATAGGTCAAGTTTTAAATTATAAACTAATCTGTTATTCAAATTATTTAAAACTACAAATAAAATATATTTTTCAAAATTTAAATAGCGTAGTTTCTAAAGTGGGAATTAAGTCGATGTTTAATATTTTTGTTAATATATTTTAAACAAATGATTTAAAAATATGATATATTTGTAATTCACATAATGAGCCTTTTATCTGAAATGATGCGTTTGAAAATTGAATTTTTATTTTCCACTTAATTGTATAATTTGTCTCTAAAATTATTATGAAGGTTTTCTAATAATTTTTCTTATAAATTTCAAGTAAGCACCAGTACCCCTAATTATTTTCAAAATTTTAGGTAGTATGGTTTCGGAAATAAAGGGAGAAATGAGAATTTTTTAAATCGTTATGTTAATATCATGTAAACAATTAATTTTAAAAATACGAAAAAAAAATATATGTATTCCTCATAATAAACCCTTTCATTTGATGTATTGCATGATGCGTTAAAAATATTTTCTTATTTTTCGTTTAATTCTATAATTTAGCCCCCAATATTAATATTAGGGATTTCTTGGAATTTTTCCTGTAAACAACAAAATGTAGGTCTTATAGTTTGGGGAATAAAGAGGGGAATGGGTAATTTTTTAATTATTTTTATTAATATATTTTAAAATATTTGTTTTAAAAAATTAACAAAATAATTTAGTATTCGTCATCATGAGCCCTTTGATTTGATATATTACTTGATCCATTAGAAACAATTATAATTTTTTATTTTCCATTTAATTCTATAATTTGCCCCCCAAAACGAATATAAGGGGTTTCTCCTTATTTTTCCAGTAAAGTTCAGGTGAGGCGTTATATCTCCATTTTTTTTCAAAATTTTACAGCATATGTTTTCGGAGATAAGGGGGGGGGAATAAGTAAATTTTTTTATATTTGTTTAATATCTTTTAATTAATTTATTTTAAAAATATGGAGCAAATATATTTGTTTTCGTCATAATGAGCCCTTTCATTTGATATATAACATGATGCGTTAGAAACAATTTTAATTTTATATTTTCCATTGAATTCTGTAATTTGCCCCCAAAATTAAATATATATATATAAATATATATATATATATATATATATATATATATATATATATATATATATATATATATTTCCAGTAAACTTCAGGTCAGAACCTATACCACTAATTTTTTTCAAATGTTTACGTTTTATAGTTACGGAGATAAGAGGGGTGGACTGGGTAAATTTTGGTATATATTCCTTAATATCTTTTTAACAATTTTTTTTTTCAATATGAAAAAAAATTATTTTTAAATTTTCATTTAATTCTATAATTTGATCCCTAAAATTAATAACTATGGTTTCTCCTTATTTCTCCTGTAAAGATAACCGAGAATACGGCAGCAATAAATTAGTGGATTTTCTTTGCAGAAATTAAGTGTGTAATAACAACCTCAACGAAATTATATCAAGTAAACCTTAAATACTTTATTTCTTCACAATTAATAAAATAACGTTCATAATCCGGAAATAAAACTTCATTATCTAGATAAAAGTCTACCTCTTTATTACAGAATCTAAATATAACAGAGACGATAACGTAGGTATTTGGCGTAGAACTTCCAGCTACGTAATAAAAAAAGTACAAAACTACTTATAACTTTTCTGAAATTACAAATGCAAATTCTCAACTTGCATTAAAATTATTGCTGCAGATTAGAAATGCGTAAGGATATAAAACTCGAATAATAAAAATCTGAAACATATTCTTTACAGACCAAGATTTATATAAGTAAAATTTGAAGTATTTACTTCGTTTGTTTAATGTTTCCTATTCGTGGAGTAATTCGTTTTACTAACATGTAATAGAAACGTTTTCAATTAGAGTAGAGAAGATGAGAAATCCTTTCAAACGGTGTTCTCGTAAACCTCAGATAGATCTTAAAAACAATTTCTTGAGATTGAACAAAACCCTGAAACCAGTTTGAGACATGTTTAACAGCTTTTACCTATATAGTCGCGAAAAACACTGAGCAAATTACACGATGTTGCCTGTTCAATCCCTTGTAATCCCGACTCATTTTAGTTTTAGATTGAATCGATGTTTTTACACGGCTCTAATCACTTTTTTCTTTTGTTTCATGTTGTTGCTTCGCTACTTGTCAATATGGATGCTGATTGGATTTACAGAGCACAATTAGAGTAAGTATACTGTATCGTATAAATTTATTTTTCCTTTATTAGTAACGTTGTTATATTTATTTCAGTTGCAAAATTTTGATAATTTCATTAAACATCCTTTGTATTATATTGTCAGGATAAAAAAGTTTTCCACGAAATTTTCATGAAATTTGATTTCATGAAAAAAACTGGTCGTAGATATAAATAAATAAAATAGAATTCCTCATACTGTATACTAAAATGATAAAGGGGTCAAATTTGTTAGTTTGTATGTAGATACAAGGTGTTTGTAAAATAGGGTTTCAAACTTCTGCTTGTGTACAACTCATTAAAATATGCCAAACATGTCCCCTAAAACGCACACTTATGAAGTTATTTGCCCTTAAATGGGCTCAAAAGAAACTGTTTTTTTTTATTGACAAAACGGTCGAAAATAAATAGGAAAAAATGTATGAGTTTTACATAACTTTTTACGTTAAATAACATGTGCTTCTCCGGTTTTCTACAGGCAAATCATAAGCGTAATAGTCATATTAAGGTTGGTTAGGGGGGTTTTCGGCCTGTAATTTATTTTATTTCAATTCTACAATTTTCTCTGCAGATTTACATCTTAACAATTTTACGTAAAAATATATTATCAGTGTGCAATTGTTAAGATTTTATAAATTTGTAGAAAAATTCTAAAAAAATTGATAAGTAAACGTAAGTAAATAACACTTAGTAATGTGATAGAACACTTCAACGCATTCAAACCGCATCAAACATCAACAATCATATCGGCGTTTTGCACGTGCTTATTTCCAATCCCTAATTTAAACGCAGGGGACTGATTTATTAAACTTTTACTGTCCCTATATTAATTTTCAGAACTCTAATATCAAAATTTGCAGAATCTCCTACAAATTTCCATCACCTAGTTTAAGGGGTTGGGTAGTAAAAGTTACAAGTTAAAGAATTGTTTTGTTGTTTGTGTACTAATGCTAGCTTACATACTAAATTTCAGCGTTCTAGGACTTCAAGAAGTACCCTTTGAATTTTGATGATCATCATTGAGTTTTTTAGATATCAATTAAATATTAAAATTATCTCGAACAATGCAAACCCAAGTTATAGAGGGTTCAAAACAACGAGGAAGTGCTTCGGGAAAGGTAGTAGAGCTTGTTCGCTTCACTTGGCGCGTCTTACCGTCGTCAGATTTGTGGTGCTAACCTTTGCCCAAGAATTGGGGTTACAACTGACTTGAATTCGCGCGTCTGGTTCTTTACCTCTTGGGTGTTGTTGAATAGATAGTAAAAAAATATATTTCCAATATCGCAATGCAAAATTAGAGATAAAATACCCTAATAATTAGTACTACTCAAATCTCCAAACCGCTTTTGGCGTAAACTTTATATACTTATGGTACTCTGCTGATGAGAACCCAAACAAATGACGTCACGAAAATGGTGTAGAATATCATAGGATGTAAATGAATGCTGTTGTAAGTAAAAAATTTAAATTTATTTTGCATGGCGCCTACATCTCTATTTCTATTATGTAGAATAGAGAATAAAATAATATACAGGGTTTTCCATCTCTAACGAGCCACCTTTAATATCTTGCTTATTTTCAAAACTATTCCAATAAGAAAAAAACAGGTCGATTTTTCTTTCGAGGGGGAAATTTTTTGAGGTGAATTAGCGTTTGCGCGCATTCAACATAAACAGGCCAATTCAATGACCTTGAGATTTGAGATAGGGAAAACTGGTGTTGTCGTATATCATTTCAAAGCCCCTTTTACGAACTATACCTGTTCACCGGATTATTAAATTAAAAGTTTTTACTACATGGAAAAGTTTTAAAAAGGAGTTCTTTTATAGTACGCTCTTAAACCATCCTGTTTCACTGCCGCCCCTGTAATAACATACAATACAAGAAAAACATTAAATGTAAACATTCATTTATTTTATATTATTTTTTGCTGATATTTACAGCAAGTTTGTTCATCTATTCTGACCTTTATCCGATCATTTCAAGCATTGTAAATTTATCTGTCAATCAACTGAAAATTTATAAGATAATTATAACATACACATTGCAAGAACGTGTTGAGCTAGTCTTTATTACCAAAATCAAAATTGTGCTCGATCTGCTGCAAAAGTTTTTAACCAAAACCATTCCGAACGTAACGTTCGTCATAAATACGTATTACATTTGATTTTAAAATTTGTTGACCGGCTCAGTAATAAATAAAAAAAGAGTGTCTCATTGGAATTGTAATGATGAAGGGCTAGCTTTGGCTACATTGGGCCATGTCCAACTTATACCAAACACGCAGCTGTCCAGCAAATCTCTGTAGCTTCCGGTATTGCATAAGTACAAATTCCATCCGTACAAAATTTAATTACTTCATGAATTGTATGAGGATGATAGGGATCGAAGGCAAGAGTTTTGCGAAATTATGACCCACAGTATGATCCAAAACCCGAATTTCTTGTACAATGTTTGCTTTTCGGATGAGTGCACTATTTCACTTCATGGTGAGGTTAACCGACATAACTGTAGATTTTGGAGTGATACAACTCCTCATTTATTTCGAGAAGCTCATAGTCAACATCCGGTAAAACTAAACGTTTGGACAGAGATTTTGGGAAATCATCTAATTGGACTCCTGTTTATACCTGGTAATTTAAATGGTGAAATTTATCACAATATGTTAGAAAATAAAATTAATGCATTGACAATAGAAAAATTAGAAAATGATCCTCTACTACATGAAGAGTAATTGTATTTCTAACAAGATGGAGCTCTTCCTCATTACGCACCGCACCAGTTCGTCAATACCTCGATTTGGAATACCCTGGTCGCTGGATTGAAAGAAGAGGTCCTATATAACGGCTTGCCTGCCCGATCACCTGATCTGAATCCTTTGAATTTTTTTTGTGGGTACATGTTAAATCCAATATTTTTATGACTCAGCCTGAGAATTTGGCCTAACTACGCCAACGAATTATAGCGGTGTGTCGTCAGATAACACCGACTATGCTAAATCATGTCAGAGAGGGTGGTGCGTTCCCGCAATTTGTTTAGTGTATTGTTTGAATTTTATTGAATTACTTAATTGATTTTTAAACTTCTGCACCTTTCCCAAAACCTTCCGTCGCGCTAATGCTAATTTTAAGTGTTTTTTGCGTGTAAAATAAACACAGTATTCATGATTCCTGTATTGTATTCCGGGCTATTCGGACGCTATTGATACCGTCTTAAGACGGCCGCTTTTTGTTGTTATTATGTTACGATTCCGCGAGTTATTAGTTCCGGTCGTAACAACCGCTGAACCGCTTTCATTTTGTTTCTTTTGTGTTTACAAAAGGGCATCATTTGTTGTTAAACCCACATTTTTTGTTTGCTCATTCAATGGTCATTACGTCGCTATTTTTTGTGTAACGTGTTGTCCAGACGAAGCTCTAAAAACAGTTCCTGCCACTGCGGGGCTAGCCTTTGAAGAGAGAAGAACCAAGAAAACATGGTGATTCATTTACGCGACAGCACGTCTTGTACTTATTGTTCCGCAAAAGTTTCGTCGTCAATTACATACTTGCAATGAACCAGCATTGAACTAAAACCGCAACATCTAATTCATACATTTTTTGGATATTATATGTAATATGTCATCGAAGACATTCCAGAGGGCTTTCAGTCAAGGTTGTACTATTGTATGGAAGTCAATGGAAGACACTTTGAACATTTGCTTTAGAGGCATTGCATTGTAATGTAAATTTTTTGTTAATACTCTTTTATTATTATATGTACAGAAATTGCAATAAAAAATTTTATTACGACTGTATAGTCCGTAAAGAGGGCTTTCAAATGATATATGACAACACCTATTTTCCCTATCTCAAATCTCAAGGTTATTGAATTAGCCTGTTTATGTTGAATGCGCGCAAGCGCTAATTCACCTCAAAAAATTTCCTCCTCGAAAGAAAAATGGACCTGTTTTTTCTTATTGCAGTATTTTTGAAAATAACCAAGATATCCAAGGTGTCGTTTGAGATGGAATACCCTGTATATTTTCAATATCGCACCATATCGCATAATCAAATTAAATGCTATTAATTAGTACTATTCAAATCATCAAATCGTTCTTAGAGAAAACGAACTGTTATTTCACTATCACTATCACACTGAATCAACTTTTTTATTACGGCCCTATTATTTCATTTTTAAATTCAAGTAAGTGGCACATCACCTGTAATGGCTTGAATAGGTTTTCGCATTTTTCAGCTATTATTTATTATTAATTTTCTCAGTTCGACAGTAAATGCTCGCTTAACATTTATTAACCTAATTCTAAATTACCCTTACAAAGTAATTAATAAGCTTATTACAGACTCCGTGGGTTTTAATTACAAAATTGTTGTACTCACTATAAACGTTTTCATTCGACAATAAATCACAATACGTTCAATATTTACAGCAACAACGGTGAGTAATACCGATGATCGCTGCGTTGCCATCCTCCCAACTTCCTTTTCCCATCAGACAGTCGCCTTTATATATCGTCACCAGATCGAGATGCTTTGCTGTTACTCCTAGTACACCAACGTGTATGTTTTCCGATTCTGGATTGAACTCATTTTTCAGGAATCCCTTTCTTGTCAGCATTGTTTATTTCGCTGTTTTTTTATCGTTATTCGCAAGTTTAGTTTTTTTAGGATCACATCACTGAGCCCTAGTGAAAAATAGTCCCAGAAATGCTTGTGCCCAAAATTCCCACCCATATCTTAAACCAAAACTATGTTGATTCCTGGAGGTTTTGCATAATCACGTGATTTTATTAAAACTGTAATGGATATTTGTTCTGTTAATGATTTCGTTGTTGGTTGTCTCACAATTATAATTGGAGTGTATAATTCGCAAATGTCATTACCTACTTATTTACTGTTTCTGAATAAAGTTGTAGGAAATTCCATTGATCATTTTAATCTCTTCATTACATGGTTGGTTTCTACAGATTTATTAAAAAATCACGTATTTTGAAGGTCAAAAAATTTGTGTATATACATCTGTGACACACCAAAAGTTCCACAATTTTTCCAGAACTTTGCAAAAGTTAAAATAAATTGTTTCTGTGCAAGCTACTTTCCAAAGATTTCAAATAATAATAGGACAAAATACTAGATGGAGTAACATTTCAATCATAAACGAAATAAAGTATATTTAATACAAGGGAAATAACATTATAACAGACAATCACATGAATGAGAATATGATTTGTCATTCAACCCATTTTGCTTATAAACGGCTTCTTAGAACACCATGTTGTATAAATTTAGTATGATACTGAATTATTTAATGAAATAGTAAATTAGATTATTTAGGGCAGTACTGAAATGTTATATGTATCGTATGTTTTATTTAATTTCTATATAAGTATTCTGTATCAGGTTCTTATCGTTTTATGCATTCTAGCTTCTTAAAACATTTATACAATTTGGCCTCCTATGTTCCCGTGTCTGTTGAACTCCTATATTATTTCAACTCCAACGTAATTTAAATGTTAAATTACACGTCTACTTAGTGTCTATAATGGTCTTGTTATAACAGTTATGTTATTTCAAAATTCAGCTACTCGTTTTGGAACAGTTACATTCAGGAAATTACAATATGCACTTACATGCTAATGGATGGTATGGTCGAAATGTTCACTACCAACTTTCATTCAGTAATAGACTTAATAATTAAAATTATTATATTATGGCATTTCATAAAAGTCGTATTCAGTGTTTAATTCAAATTATTTTTAGGTGAGATAAATTAACTGAGTTGAATCATCGATTAAGCTTATTCTTAAAATCTTTTTCACAAAAATGAACATTTTTGGTAATTTAGTATGTATAGCAGCAAAGAAATCGCAAGACACAGAAGGATATTAAATTTATTAATGGTTTGGTAAAATATAGAAGCTATAGAAAAGAAAAAATGATAAAGTTTGATAAATGGTTTTTCGTGTACCTTTTTTATCAATTAATATTGCAGTGACGTTTGCATTTTTAAAAATTTACCAAGAAACAAACTCTTTGATGGGATCCAAAATCAATGTTTAGTAATGTTAAAATGCCAAGAGTTCGTGTACGCCGAATGTATAGCCAGTGAATTTGAAAGAGGTCGAATTATTTGATAATAGCCAACATCGGAGAAGAGTAGACATCGAGGGCAACAATTACAGTGATGCAGAGAACAACAAGTACAGATACCTCATGTCATATCGCAGAAGAGTAGTAGCTACAGTGTCATCTAGTCTTAAGTTTTTAAACGGTGAACCAAGTGCTTACATGCTATATGAGTAATCCAACAGATTTCTGTCCAAAACTTTGTAAAAACTTTTTTCTAAAGGTTACATTTTTGAGTATACCAAGAAAATATTAGCAATATTTTTTTTGTAGTTGGCCTAAATAATAATTACATTTAATTAATAAAATAGTTTGTTCATTTTGCTACATAAAACATCAATTTTTTGCAAAGATATTTTTCTTCAGAGATGTTTCGTACAACGAGATTTTTGAATCGATGTTAACATCGATGGCAACATCGATGTTTGTAAATCTCGATCATCCCTAACTTAGACACACACTTAGACAATAATACACATTTTTCGGCAATAATTTCCATCAATAATATATGCAGTGCTTTTGAAAAGTAATGAATAATTTATTTTGGAATATGAGAGATTTTAGAAATAATCCTCAGACACTATTTTATTTTAAACGTCATCGACAAATTTTTGAAATGGCGTTACCCAATGTTGACCGTGCTAATTAAAAGAGCTTGTCATTTTAGGTAAATATCGTCAAAAGTTATGATTGTGTGACAGTAACCTTGGCGGTTTGCCATTAATGTCAGATAAAAACTGAGTTTTTTATCTTTCTTATCGAGTTCATGTTTTGTTTGGCAAAAGCAGTGTTTCTGAACTATTTATTGAGAAGTGATTTTTTTAATGGTGAAATTAAGTGAACGGGAACGAATTAAAATTCTTTGCATGATCAGATTTAATGTAGAAGTACTTGAAACTCATCAATAAAGCTCGTCCTGGTCGACATCCCTTGAGTCAAATCTTGGTAAGCAATATTGATTTACCTAAATCCAGTCGACCTTCAAAATCAGAACAAGACTTAGATAAGAAGATAGATAAGCAAGCAAGCAACAAAAGGATATAAAATTTTCAATATTGAAACTTTTATTTACAATATAAACCCAATGCAATGTTCAGTTATAAACATGCTTTACAATTATATGTGTGTATACACCTGGTAATTTTCAAAGAAATATATAAGTTTCTAACCTAAAATGAAAAAATTGGGTTATTAAGATTTCCCTAATGACAATTGCAGACAGAATGGCCCATTCTTTACTGAAATCACATATGACAAAAACCTTATATACCAAAGTTTAGGCCCTAATCTTCTCGCAAATAAGCACAACTAAACAACAAGATTGGTTATGATCATCAATGTCTGAATTAATGTAGAACTGACGAGCTCTGCAGATTTGTGAGAAGCATACTTAGACTCAAATGATTGAGAAAAGATGTTTTAGTTTTGCACTGGTTATTTTAGAACATAACTAAATACCAATGACAAATATTAACCTTAATTACACAAATAATAAAATATATATAAATTAAACATTACATGTAACATATAACATAATTGGTTAGACAATGAAAATAAATCATATGAACTTAAATCTAACCAAAGTATTAGGAATTAAAGAAAATACATTTGTTTTACCTACTTTTAGCTTTATACTAAAATTATTTCGTGAAATGCTTCCCCTGGAGAGGTGAAAGAATGAAGAAGAATTTTCAGAAAATCAATGAGAGGAACAGAATTACTATAGAACTGAATGAAAGTTTTAAAAATTAATAAAATAATGCAGTTCTTTCACGGTTATTGCAAGAAGTTAAAGCTAAACTAAAGAATTGAATATAAATATTTGAATTAATGTACAAATAAACTTCCCTTGGGATTTAACTTTTGATTTCTTACTTGAGTTAAAATGAAAGTTTTAGTTGGACTATTAAAACTGCTTAAATGCAGTAATTCAGATGTCTTGTTTTGTATAAGCAGTAAACACCTTGTGCTCTCTGCAATTCTCTTCCTCTTCAAAAACTGTTTTCTTAAATTTAAGTCAATTGGGATCACATACTTGCTCCTAATTCTTCTGTAAACACTGTAAAATATATCTATACATTATGGAAATATAATAAAATGCTTAACCCTTGGTACTGTTCAAAGCTCTTATGTGCTGCAAGTTCCATCACTTCCTCAACTCCAGATTGTAAGTAATCCTGTTCAAACAGTTTCTCCCTTTGAAACTGCACATCCACTGAATCATAGGAGGTGGAGGCAGTAGAAGATGTTCATATCATTTTCATCATAACTGTTGGCTTCTTGGATCATCAAATGATAAAATGGTCTCCTAGACTTCTCTCATAACCGTTTAATAATCTGCCATGTACATCTCAAAATGTGCTTCGCACACTGTCTTATATCATATTCCTCTCAAAAGAATCTTTTCATTATGGTTTGTGTGTAGCCATATATTCTACAATAGTTTATTTGTTGTAAAATAATGCCTGAAAAAAAAGATAATTAAATACAATACATGCTTTGAATATCATATTACATTACCTCTTGAATATTTTATCATTACATCCTGGAACACAACAGGGCCGAGGAGTCATTGTCAAAACTCTATTCTTATATCCCTGATGCAACAACAGAATGATATTCTTTTAATAAGCCCGAAAATTTATTAACCAGGATACGAGCCCCCACAGATCAACAGCCCCAACCTCACACCTGTTTTTGATTTTATGTTCGATAATTGACAATCATGACAGATGATGCTATGTCTCCATCTGAACAGCGGTGTGTGAACTAAAAACCAGTAGATCATGTGGCAATTGTTTCAGATAACGCAGAGGATCACACTGAACCACATTTCCCTATACAAGTTTGTACAAGTTGCCACCCCCTGGAACAAGATCAACTTACCGTTTTGTTGACAATACAAGACAATCATCATTCAAAACTTAATCAAGTGGCTTCTAATTTCAATATGGATATGTCCACAGCTCACAAAATTGTGAAAAATCAAAGTATCATGATTATAAGGTATGCCTTGTTCATGAATTTATATGAAGCCGACTTTGATCGACGCATTCAATTCTGCGAGCAAATGCTAGAGCTGTGCAAGAATGAAAATAATTTCGTAAAAAACGTTTTTTTTTTCTGACGAGGCTACATATTTTTTTCTGACGAGGCTACGTTTTTTTTGGACGGTCATGTCAAAAGGCAAAACTGGTGTTATTAGGCTACAGGCTACTACCTTTGTACAAAGGATATTGAATATTTTGTACAAAGAAATGACAACCTCGAAAAGAGTATTCAATTTCACTGACAGGTGGAGTAACCTGAAAATTCGATCGTGACATTCTGTCCTAGGAGTTAAGGGAGAACAGCATTTACACGGAACGGTTCCAGATTCGGAACCTCTGTGTGCTAATTCTATCGAAAATCCTAGATGTCAGTCTTACATCTCGCGTCTTCAAAGAATTTATTAATCATATTAGTTACTGTCAGCCAACGGTGCACAATTTTAACTTGTACTTTAGTCATTATCATTAAATTTAGTAATTTTTTTTATTTTTTTTATCTAAGCTAGCTAATGTAATCATATTTTTAATGAGGTGTAAGTAGAATGACATGATTGTTAAAAATTGTTTATGACTTCACGTCTCGAATAACGATTACATCACAAATAAGGGTTGGTACGTCAAGAAGTGCCTTTATTTAAAAAAAAACATCGTGTCAGAGGATTTCTTCGAAAAACTCTCACTTTCAGGAATAATGAATGTATTCGTTACTTTTTGAAAGCACTGTATTATTCCCATATAGCCCCTAAATAACCAACTACACTCCTCTACTTTGTAATTCCGAAAATGGAGAGATATAAACGAACCAGCACATAAAGGCACATTATTCCCAGTTGAGGTGTTCTACTTCGACCTGTTGAGGACGACCATCAATAGCAAAGGTGAAAAAGCAATACGATTTTACTGCTGCAACTAAATTTCTTGTTAAAACACCAAACAGCCCACGAATTAAACAGGGGAATTATTCGGAAACGTTTTGTTTTGAAAAAGGAAGTTCGTGACTTTAGCCGGAAATATGATAAAACTTCATGAACTTTCCGTCTGAGTTGCAAATTAAAATTTGTAATAAATGTTACACCTAAAGCGAACGATGATAACGAGTTCCTGTGTAAAGAATAATGCACCTTGTTTCAGCTAATGAAACTAATTCGAAGGAGAGAGGATCACAAGCACATAAAATTGGTACGTGGGTGATCCCAAATGGAGTTTTAGTTTGAATTTCTTCTTTTACATTCCGTTTACTTACGGAGGACCTTCTGCGGAAGCAATTAGTTACAGATGTTAAAGAGTTAAGCGAATGACTTTGGAGTTTCCTCGAGTTGACGATATTTGCCCAACAAGTCAAACCAAAAAAGCGAGAATTATTCCCAATTTAGTTTTCAATATTTTATTAACGTTAGGACATTTTAAGGAGATTAAAAAATTGTCTTTTTTTTTGTTTCAAGAATGCTAGCCGAGATTTTAATGACATTAGTTTCATTACTAGGCTACACATTGAGGCTGGTTTAAGTGTTTTTTTTTTAATTGATGATGTGAAAAAATGTTAATTTTTCAAATTGCGCATCCACCAAAAAATCGCATAGCTGCATATTGCATATTTTTTATTTTCGTTATAGTTCGAGAGGCTGGCACCAATTTTTGAGTGGGTATTTTAGGAAAGCTGAAAACTTGTCACATACCTCTCCTATTATGCCCCAACAGGGAACTGGAGACCTGGCTGGTGAGTATCGGAGATAAATCAACCGCTAAATTTTTAAAAATATTATTTAGAGGCAAAATGCAATTTTTATGTGCTGTAATTTAATGTTTAAAGAACAATGAAAAAAAGAAGCCAGAAAATTTAGTCGGGGTTTTAACATTGCCGTACAAAAATATTTTTCAAGAAAATATAAAAATGTATTTGAGGGTATTATTTATAACTAATCAAATATAATTCCCAAAAAGACAGATCATTTTGGTGGGACCTTTCTACCTAAGAGCTGATCTATACAAAAATGGTTGTGTTGGTTTATATGTATTAAATGGACATATTTTTTGTGTTATTTTTTTTATCATAAAAAAATTGTTAGGTAGTCAATTTTAATACAAACTATAAATGTAATTAATTACTTTAATATTTGACTTTAGTGCAAAAATATTGTTTTTTGTACAAAATTAATTTTCAACAACTTTGAAATATTTTTTTTATAGAATTATACCACTCAGATTAACGACTCCGAAATTCCGACTAGAAACATCATTTGAAGACGCGAGATGTAAAGACCAACATCTAGGATTTTCGGGGAAACTAGCACATAGAGATTCCGAATCTGGAGCCGTTCCATGTAATTGCTGTTTCCCGTAATTCTTAGGTTAGAATGTCACGATGAAATTTTCAGATTAACTTCACCTGTCAGAGATATTGAATACTCTCTTTGAGGTGTCATTCTTTTGTACGCAAGACAGAGAAAGTTTATTAAGGTTGTGGGCTTCAAGATGGGAATTCCAAAAGAAGAAATTCCATATGAAGAGACTCTGAAGTCAATTAACTTGTCTTCTCTACAGGATAGAAGGTGTTATATTGATGTGGAAACCTTATATAAAATAATAAATGGTTTAATAGATTGTCCTGAGCTGTTGTCTTTGATAAATATAAATATCCCACAGAGAACCCTAAGAGACCACAATCTATTTGATGCCCCTTTCCATAGAACAAATTATAGTGTGCCATCTTCCTTAACACGGTTTTCGGTGACTGCGAATTAACTGAGAAGGGAAAGCAATACTCTCTTCGAGATGTCATTCTTTTGTACGCATAAATAATATATATTGTTTCTGGTTACGGAACCTTTAACAGTTGCGGTCCCACAACTGAATGTCCTCTCGGACACTACTTTATGTATTTGATACATATCGTTAAATTTGAAGACGAAATGTAAAGACCGACATCTAGGATTTTCGGGGAAACTAGCACATAGAGGTTCCGATTCTGGAGCCGTTCCATGTATTTGCTGTTACCCATAATTCATAGGTTAGAATGTCACGATGAAATTTTCAGGTTAACTTCACCTGTCAGAGATATTAAATACTCTCTTCGAGGTGTCATTCTTTTGTACGCAAAACAATATATATATATATATATATATATATATATATATATATATATATATATATATAATGGTTATGGTTAGGGAACCTTCATCAGCTGCGCTTCCCGCAATTGAATATCCTCTCGAACACCTCTTTATGTATTTGATACATATCGTTAAATTTTAAGACGCGAGATGTCAAGACCGACATCTAGGATTTTCGGGGAAACAAGCACATAAAGCTTCCGAATCTGGAGCCGTTCCATGTAATTGCTGTTACCCGTAATTACATAAAGAAATGTTCGAGATGAAATTCAATTGTGTGAAGCGCAACTGATGAAGGTTCCCTAAACAGAAACAATATATATTATATATATTGTCTTGCTTACAAAAGAATGACATCTCGAAGAGAGTATTCAATATCTCTGACAGATGAAGTTAACCTGAAAATTTCATCGTGACATTCTAACCTAAGAATTACGGGTAACAGCAATTACATGGAACGGCCCCAGATTCGGAACCTCTATGTGCTAGTTTCCCCGAAAATCCTAGATGTCGGTCTTTACATCTCGCGTTTTCAAATTTAACGATATGTATCAAATACATAAATAAGTGTTCGAGAAGACATTCAATTGTGGAAAGCGCAACTGATGAAGGTTCCCTAACTAGAAACAACATATAAAATATATATATTGTCTTGCGTCCAAAAGATTGGCACCTCGATGAGAGTAGAAACATCATCATTGCAAGTCAGGCTTTGATATAGATTTGGTTCTTTCTAAAAAATTTGACAGTGACAATTTGTCATTTGGCGATCACTTGATACTGACGGTACCGTATTTTCGCTTTTAGCAGAAATTCACAAAATTTTCTATTTTTTACTCCGAAATTCCGACTAGAAACTTCATGCCTATTGTCAAGTCACGTGACCTCGCCACAGCCAATAGTAACGCGACAAGCAAGAACGTAGACAGCGGCCGATAAACGCTCTCTCTCACACACTACAGTTAGTAGAAATTCCCACCAAAATGATCTGTCTTTTTAAGAATCTTATTTTTTAGTTATAAATAATATCTTATTAAAATTTCAAGTTGCCCCAAATACATTTTTTATATTTTTTTAAAAAATATTTTTGCACGCGCCTGACAATGCTAAGACCCTTATTAAATCGTCTGGCTTATTTTTTTACCATTCTTTAAACATTAAACTACAACATATAAAAATTGCATATTGCCTCAAATATATTTTTGGAAAAAAAAATTAATATTTTTGTAAATTTAGGGGTTGATTTAACCCCGCTACTCCAGTTCCGTGTAGGGGCATAATAGGAGAGCTTGCCTCAAATACCTACCCAAAAAATGGTACAAGCTGTCCTGCTATTAATTGTAAACCGATTTTGGCGAGTCTTTCACCTTTGGTCAATAGGTTACATCTCAATGACGGTCGCATATAATTTTTGTACGCATTATTTTAACAAAGTTGTTCAAATGTTCACAGCATGCAATTTGACCCCGGCGCACTCCATTTTATGCTGCATTCAGTGAATTTTGAATTATTTCGGGAGTCGCTGCATCCGCCTTTTGTCTGATGTGTTCCATTAAATCCTTCAAATTTTCAGATCTGTCGAGATAAACTCGGTTCCTCATATAGCCCCACCAGAAAAAATCCATTGGAATCAAATCTGGAAACCTGGTAGTTACCATAATTGGTTCACGTCTACTAATCTACTTTCCACTAAAGCTGGTGTTCGAAATATTTGTTACTTGTACTCCAAAATGTGGTGGTGCCCCATATTTTTTTGTCCTCATAACCAAAACTAATATCTAATGGTATATTCGTACATACCGTCCACATGAAACCAACCCACACACACAAATCGAGACCTTAATTCCCAATCATCCTTCCCAATTGATTTCTGTCATGAAAACTTTAGTTCTTAGATCTCTTCGACTCACATATATTGATTGTAGACAGAATTAAATACCCTTCCAAATTCTTAAACATATCATTTACCACAAAGCACACTTCATGCGTATAATTCCAAATTCTTTACAATACAACAGATGAACAACGTAAAGCATTTTTGCCATACATTCCAGGAATTACGGACAACATAGCTAAGATTCTAAATAAAAATCAAAGTAAAAAATTTTCAACAACAGCCAAGCAACAGCCGACTTAGCCGACCTAACCATGATCCCAAAGGACAAGGTGCCTGTTGAGGATACTGGAGTTTATGAAATACATTGTCAAGATTGTCCACAAAGCTACATTGGACGTACTAATAAACGCATCAATCATCATATATATGAACACTCCCTATCAGTACGCAAGAAGAATCCAACTTCCCTAGCAGTACCACACATCCCTCAATTCACTTAGGACCTCTAAGATTCATGAAGCAACTACTGAAAATATTGACAAACGATCCCTCTGGCTTAACTGATATGACGATAGCCCGCGCCTTCCTGCCGCCTGGAGATCAAAAACAGCCAGCCTTGAACGTTCTAACACGCTCCCCACGGTTAAACCTATGACCACGCGACCTGATCATCACGTGACATGAGTAGGCAGATTGAGACCACGAGTTAGACTCTGAAAATCATTGAATAGTATTATAGTGGGACTTGGGAAGTAGGCAGATTGAGACCCGAGTTCGAACTAGACCATATTTCATATACAGGTTTTTTTTTCCTTTTCGTCTCCTGATAATGGCTCCAACTCAGGAGCCGAAACTATTGATTTTATGTTAGATTGTAGTCCTTCACTGATGAAACAATGTGTTTCCTATGTTGGATCCTGTGTACATCCGTTTCTAGGTTTGTGCTCTAAACAAATATTTTCACCCGGACGTTTCTTTAAAATCGCATTTGACATTTAAATTATTATTCCTACTGCATTATTGTAAAATTCAATAACGCTAGATCAGTTCCCTATTCGCAGTGGGATTCGTGAAAAATATTTATTCCAGAAGTGAACTTTCATTCTTCACCAGAGTTAATGCAGATTTTAGTTCAATTACATACCTACCACTTTTTCTCATTACCATCCATGTCGCATAAATTCCACTACTTCGGAGATTATATTTTTCCATTATTCTGTATGATTGATATATTCGCTTTTCCCAGTGTTTAATTATCGCTCACAGTTAATGGTGGTGTTTTTGTGCAGTCCTTATTTAAACAGAGCTTTTATTTTGGTGTAATCTGTATAAATAAGAATGTCAACGAGATGCTTTTATCTGGGTTGTAGGAAGACGATCCTAATCGTGGAATGATTAATGTATTTTGGGCACTTTTCCAAATGTGTTCAGTGACACGAAAATTTTCGATCACTGTTATCGCACTAAAGTTTTCAAATAGAAAGTTTTGTAACCCTGCTATTGACTTTCTGGCTATAACATAAAATAGTTGAAAATTTTCTTTTAAATTGGAGTTTAAGATGCAATTAAACTATCAACAATTCTGTTTTCACTAACTACGATACCGAAAGTTGTGGTAGTTGCGCTCTATTTTACTTGCTGAAACAAAAGGTTTTTGTTTTGTTGGGAAATCATAGCATTGTAACTTGAAAATAATGTTTACCAATATTTGTATGATAAATCTTAAGGCGGCACTTCATTTGGCGCTAGCGTATTTTTGTTTTGTATTGCTATATTCGTCCAAATATTTGATGTATTCGCAAATATGCCAAACGTGCCATCCACACATATCGCAAAAACATGCCAAATATGTTTGAATACCTAGTGAACACTACAGTCATGGATACGTTGACAGCAACAGCAGCTTATTTTTATCACGCTTCTTGTTGTCATTACATGATATATCTAGATAACTAAGAAGTTATTAAAAAACCATGGCGAAGATTCCCTCTTTTTCCGCAATGTGCATGGTTGTTCCATATTATTTTTAATATCTATTTATTTTATTTTTATGTCTGCTCTGTCTGGGTCCTAAATGCAAGGATTCATTTGGTACAACTCCATGAACTTCTTAAAGTTTTGGTTCGACCAGTCCATTTTGCCACAAACACCACTTGTTATGATAAACAGGACAATCGAACCATCGAAGCGCGCCCGTGTGCAACTATGTGAACCAAGTTAGGACAGTTAAAGCAAATATTTGGCTTGTTTGACTTCTTTGATGTGTATTGAAAACCGACAAGTGGACGTATTTGCTCTTAGCGGTATTCGACTTATTTGTTCAAATAAAGCAAAAATAACGAATAGCCTCTCCACACATCACCGTTTTTGGACAAATATAGCAAATATACGAATACGCTACACCAAGTGAAGTGCCGCCTTTAAATTTAAATCTACGGCGCCATATGTTTTATTTGTCAGTTAAATGCTTATAATCCGTAAACGTTTCGATCGTTGTTTCATAAAAATACACAATTTTTTCGTTATTCATTTAGACATTTTTTTGTTTAAGTGTATTTTTTTTATTATTTGCTTTCTTTTACTTCAAGAAAAAGTAATGGGGGCAAAAATAAAGGTTTGTTGTTAGGGTACAAAACCGTGTATGTACACATTAGCTACTAAACAATAATCATTATTATATTTATGCGAATCAAATTATTTGTTATTGGTTTTGCCGCATTTTGTTTTTAAATAAATGCATAAAACTCTTTACTTACTTTTTTAAAAGGCATACTGTTTATCTTAGTTCTGACTGTAAAAAGGACGGTGCGCATTAATGTCAAAGCCTAATAATCTGACTGATGTTTGTGTATATTTTCGTTACACTATGGGTAACGATCAGTAAGTTTAAAGAGTATTGGCTCCACCAGCCTACGGCGAAAATCTAATGCCATCATTTAATATGTAACCTACTACCATTTGTATAATATATAATGTTGCTACTTTTGTCGTACTGAATGAAACCTGCTATGCAATTAACAACTTTAATTAACTTCATCAAAGGAATTCATATATCAGCTGATATTGATTTGGTCCACTGTGAGTCATATTTAAAACATTTTTTAGACTCTAATAATTTCAAATATGAAAAAAATACTGATTCGAAATTTTCAAAAAAATACTGATTCTTTTCCACAATAACTTTTCAAATACACTTAATTAAATTTCAAAATAAATGTAGGTACAATATTTCATAATAATCAAACCACAATGTATTAAAAAATACTAAATTAAGTGGTAAGTTTTTTAAATCCCATTGACCGATGAACTGGAAGTTGTTCATGGGAAGCAGCTACCTATTGCTCTCTGTCTATTGTCCACTCTTACTAGATTTGTTTCGGTATCTGTGCTTTGCAAGCTACCTTCAGAAGTATATACTTTAAGTGTTAAACTTGTGTTTTAGCCTTTTTCAGATCAATCCTTAAACTATTTGCAAATTTAAAAATCACAATTTAAAACGATACTTCAATAGTGATTTACCTACATCGTCAGTTCTATCAAAGTCCTATCTTTTATTTTGACAATTGTACATTTTACCTTGTTCTAATTTTTTGTTTTAACCGGCGCATCCACCAGAATATTTATACCATATTTGGTTTTTATTTAGATTTGCAAAGCGTTTTTTTAGATCTTTAAATTATAATTAGTAATTTTATAAATTAAGTAAGTGCCCAAATTACTTTTCAAAATCGCTTATTCAGACTCGACAAGATTTTAAAAAAGAAACTGCTTAGTCATGCATGTTCTCATTGACGCAGCTTGGGCAAGTTTTGAATTAGTTTTAGAAGATTTTTTCATTTAAGCAGCCCCAAGGGTTTCAGTTTGGGAAACAGGCAAAAACATCACAGGCATAAATAAAAATACTCTCTATTTAAAAACTTCTTTACTAGTTAAGGATAACGCTTTCATGACACAGAGCTTTTTTTCCATCGTTATTTTGCTGGTGTTGTTTACGCGAAGTTTTTCAAAAAGTGAGTACTCTATTTAAGTTCTGTTCTCTTTTTATATTTTCTGAGTTCTTTGGGAGTAACACCTACATATACTTGAAAGTCTGTATATTTCAAATAGTCCAAATGTTTCATGGTTTAATCAGACCCCGTTTTGAATGAACAAGTAAAATTAAAAGAATTCGTAATGACAAATTTAGTAACGCGCAATTGGGCATTACGAATCCTTTCAATTTATTAAGTTAAACCATAGAAAATGGGATCTGATTTAAACCTTGAAACGTTTGGACTTTTGAAATATACAGACTTTCAAGTATATGCAGTGTTATTTTTATGTTTTTTTGGGCAATAACACCACAATAGAAATAAAACGACGAATATTGCAGGAAATACCAAACGTTTCAAAATTATTCGGCTCGTTGTCAATGGCTTTTACAGCTTTATTGATTTGATTGCACAAGGCTATGAAAATTTGATTTATACATTTAAAATTGACATTAGAAAATTTGCTTGTTTTAATAATACAGGTGCAAAAAACTAAAGATCATGTAGGTATTTATTACCACTTTCAAAGTAAAAGTAATGAAAGAGGTCTATAGAATTATAAGTGGCTTTAGGTACGACTTTGTTATAAGACCCTATTTCACTTCTTCTGTACGACAACAAACGCTTTGGATAAAAAAACGGTTCTCGAAAAGACTCGGCAGCGGAAGGATAATGTAGTGATTTTACGAGAATTATTCATGCTGCTTATAAAGGAAGCAGCTACGATGGAGAGTAATCCGACATAGGTATATGGGATTGTTATTTGTATGGCCTTGAATCAGCTGTTTTACCAATTAGATACAAGCTAGCCAAAAATCATAAATTTTCATCACTGTAGTCATAATCTTTACTATACTTCGAAATCATCATTTGCACTTATATATTAGATAATATTTTAAACTTGTATCGTTAGTCCAGAATGATTTTGAGAATTCTCTACCTATCTTGGTGAATCCTGTTAGTTTATCTGTATGTGCGGAAAACAAAAGGTTAACCATATAAATGAGTTGTAATCTAAACAACAGTATATTCGACATTGCATTATAAGTTAATATTGAAATCTAAAACGTATTGCATTTATCTTAATTCTTCTTTATAAAAGCTAATACATCATCAACATGTTTGTACTAGACGTATTTTTCCAGTACACAACATTAATTTTCAAAAAATTTAATATTAAAAATCGTTTTAGGGTAAGATTATAAATATTTTATGAATCGATTTAAGAGCAAAAAGCACGTAAAGAAAAAAATCTCTCATGTCGCCTATATTTCTTTAAAATTGACTAATGTCGAGACGAGAGCACTAGAACGTGTCAATGACAGTGATGAGGGGCACGTCAGAAATATCACTTAACTCGATTGGAACGCTATTATCTGCGTCATCTCTACAGTTTAATTTTTGCTCCTGTCGCAAGTAAACAAAACAACCCTCACTGCAATAGACTTAAAGTCTAGCTTTTAATTAGGTATATATGAAACATTTCAGAACCTATACAGGGTGTTTTGTAGAACATTCGCCAAACATGGAGAGCAGATAGATGGACTCATGTTCTATATTATAGAGCCCATATAACATCTAGATAGCTAATGGGTTTTTTTTAATTTAATTTTTTTCTTAATTCTCAGATTTTTACCTTAAAACTATTGTAACTTTTTCATTTCTCACAGTATCTTCACCGAATAAACTTAAATCGAATCTATGATTTTTGTTTGCTCTTCTGCATTCGATATTTGACACAAATGATTGGTTAAAAAAATTATATGAGTCCACAAATGGCAAGGTTCCATAAAAGAGTAATTAAGTTAAACAACTTATCACTTTACAAAATAAAATAAGAAACACATCGAGAACTTCGAATGCTTACGTATTGGAAAGTAATCAGTATCATAATAAAATTTGATATTGTAACTTACAAGGTGAGAACTACAAACATACACCAAATTGCAATAATTTGTTATAAATTTTGTTCAAACCGGCTTCTACCGCTACGGATGCAATCGCCACGCTTTTTTCTGACTCCTACAGTGGTAGGCTCTAGTCGCACCTCATCCCATATTATTTTAAAAGCAACATTTATTCTTACTCTTAACTGATCCTTAGTTTTTATTTCTCTCTCATAAACGAGTTGCTTGGCCCGTCTCTATACAAAAAAAAACCAAAGGCAGTCAGGTCTGGCAACCTTGGAGGCCAGAGTATAGCCAGTTCTTTTAATCCACGCGTTTGGAAATGAATTGTCCATAATGTGCTGGACAGTCATCCTTTATAATTTTATTGGTCTGCCTGCAATGAGATTTCATCTCATAAGATCGATCACCCCGCATCTTTTGGAACGCACCATTGATTATTTCCTTTAACGGCTCCTTGATTTCTATTTCTATCTCGTAAATGACTTGAATTTTTAATGAATGATTTATCGATCTTATTAGATAGATGAAGTCCTATTGGAAAGACAGACGAACAATATTCAGAAAAGATGGCTGTTCAGCACATTATAGGCGAACTGTCTGAATGCTCCTGGACAATTCATTCCCAATCGCGTGGATAGAGAACTGACCCTATACTCTCGCCTCCGAGGTCGCCAGACCTGACTCCCTTTGATTTTTTTTGTATGGGGCGGGCCAGGCAACTCGTTTATGAGAGAGAAATAAAAACAAAGGAGTAGTTAGGAGCAAGAATAAATGTTGCTTTTGAAATAATATGGGATGAGATGCGACTAGAGACTGCCACTGTAGGACTGGATTGATTCAGCCGATACTTGTTGGAAATTCATTTCACTGAACTAAAATCACCTTGAATTGCACTTTCCACTTTATTTGGTTTTTTAAAAAACCTTTTCTGACGCGTTTCGATATTAACTATCTTTGTCTTTGACAAAGATAGTTAATATTTTTTTTGTCTTTGACAAAGATAGTTAATATCGAAACGCGTCAGAAAAGGTTTTTTAAAAAACCAAATAAAGTGGAAAGTGCAATTCAAGGTGATTTTAGTTCAGCCACTGTAGGAGTCAAAAAATGGTGTCGTGATTGCATCCGTAGCGGTAGAAGCCGGTTTGAACAAAATTTATAAAAAATTATTGCAATTTGGTGTATGTTTTATTTTTTGTAGTTCTCACCTTGTAAGTTACAATCTCAAATTTTATTATAATACTGATTACTTTCCAATATGGGTGATGTATCGTTGGAAAGGGGTTGCAGTAGAAAAGTTTTGGTAAGCATTCGAAGATCTCTATGTGCTTCTTATTTTTTTTTTTTTGTAACGTGATAAATTGTTTAACTTAATTACTTTTTTATGGAACCTCGCTATTTTTTCAGCAAATCATTTGTGTCAAATATCGTATGCAGAGGAGCAAACAAACATCATAGATTCGATATAAGTTTATTCGGTGAAGATACTGTGAAAAATAAAAAATTTACAATCGTTTAAAGGTAAAAATCTGAGAATTCAAAAAAAAATAAATTAAAAAAAACGCAAGCTATCTAGATGTTATATGGGCTACATAAATAGAACATGAGCCCACCTATCTGCCCTCCATTTGTGGCGAACCTTCTACAAAACACCCTGTATATAAACAAGAACAATATATAAATTTTATAAAAATAACATATCTCTATTATTATCAAATATAAGAAATGTTGCGTGTAGTACACAACAACAACGCAATCAAAAGTAAACTTTTGGCATAAACAAATAATAATTATATAATTATTTAAACGTAAAATAATAAACTATATTGATTTATTAGTCTGTATTATACTGGTGAATATCACAGAGATGGGTTAAACTATTAATATTTAAACAGAAGTCTAGTTTACATTTAAGTTTGTAAATTAATTGTAGCCTATTATGTGATTCTTTGATTTATACCCATTGCCAGCAACCAGTAATTAAATATGTCATCATAATTAGTACTTATCAGAGGTTACCCCATACAAACAAACAAAAATTAGCTTTCATTTCAAAATTAGCCACCCAACTTTTAAAATATCTTTAAGGGAAAAAACAAAAAAACACGTTAATTTATATTTACGTGGGGACACATTTTATATCGGCCACCCTGCAGTTTAAATCCCTATGCGGGGGTGAATATCAGTTCTAAAAGTTTAAACTACAAAGGGGTCTCATGTGATATCTCTTTTTAAGGGTCCTTTTTTGCCAATCTTTTGACACATCATTTTTTATATTCAGATTATTTTATTTAACAAATCTTTTTATAGAAATCAAGCAGATCATACAGCAGATAAAATAGGACTGTATCTGAAATAAAAGTTTATATTTTTTATAAATTTAAAACACCTAATTTAAAAGATATTAAGGTTAATATAAGAACATGTACTCATTCCCTGCTTGTCTGAAACTGGAATATTCAAAAAATATATACTTTGATTGACCTACATTGTATCAAATTTCAAAGGTGGTACGGAACCCTTAGTATGCGAGTCCAACTCGCAATTGACTAAATTATTTTTAAATATACAGCGCATTGAATTCGAACTATTATAAAAAATCACAGTTATAGATGAGAATTATTGTTGCTTCAAAATTCGAAACACCAATTTACAGTAGCTGATTAGATTAACGCATGACATTAATTATGGAAATTAACAATAACATTTGAACTTGCAGAACGACTGGGAGCCCCCAGGCGAAATCTCCAGCGGGAAGCAGCCAGGGTGCGCTACCACCAGAGGCCCGCACGCCCACGGCTCCCGCCAACAAAGCCCTTCAAAATGTCAAGGGGGACCATCCATCGGTAAGCCAGGATGTAAGCATGATTTATGTTTCTACCTACTCTTAATGTTAGTGTAAGTTTATTGCACCATAGTCAATTTAAATAAAAAAAACTTCTATTAATTAATGAATGGCACCTCAATTGATTATGGTACAATAGAATAACTAACTTAAAACAATTCTAACTCTATTGGTATACAAGTTGGGCCAATCAAAACGATACGGTCGATATTTTATATAGTGTTCGTTTTTAAAAAAATTGTCCAGGCTCGTCAATTTTTATATTCCCTGGAAAAGGTTTTACGCAAAACTTCAAAATGTTCATGGTAGATTAGTTAGAAGGTAATGAAAATCTCTGTTCAACAACAAAAGTGAAAACATATTGCTTGCTGGTGCTGTAACAGTTAAAATAATTAAATGGGATTAAAGATCAAACGAACACCACAATTCAAAGTTCATCAAAATGTCCTTTTAGGGCTTACAAATATTTACAAATTAAGTAGATATTTAATAAGAAAACCCATATAAAACATTTGAAACGATTTTGAGGTTAAAATTAAGTAATAATATTGTTTTTGTTGATTCTGCTTTTTCGGGATTTGGACCGCGTCATTATTTTCAAACTAACTTATTTATATACCTAAATCGGCATATAAACAAAATTTTCAAAGATGAGAAAAAACAAAACAAATGTTACTTACTTTGCTGCGACTCCATTCATTTAGTCTTTTTTCTCACAAACACACTTTGAAACTTCACTTTTATTCAACTTGTCACACTGACGCACAAATTGTAAATGAAAATAGGTAGGAAGAATTTAACATTTAACATTAGTTTTGTTTTTCTCATCCTTGAAAAAGCCCCTTGTAAGTGTAGGCGAAACGTCGGAAAACTTCGTTTATATGCCGGTTCATGAATAAATTAGTAATTCGAAAAAGCAGAATTAGCTAACACTCTGGCTGCGAAAATCTCCGTTCTCCTTTGATATTGTTTTTTTCGAAAAAATAATACTTTGAAACTATCTTTTCGGTATTATTGATGCTAACAAAGTAAGATGAGACAGAAAATGTAAATTTTATTCATTCTTCGTTCATGATAATAAGTGCTCAAACTGTTGTTGACCTCCTGACAGTTTTGATGTATTGATCCGAAATTTGATTTAAATATCCTCGAAGAACACGTATATAATAAGCAGGAGCATCTTGTAGAATTGTCAACGGCATTGTAAGTACCGTTTCTCTCAATGCAGGATCGTTAACGTTTTGTAAAAATGGCAGAAACTTTTTGCCATTTAAATTCTCTGGAAGAAAAAGGACCAAGTAAATGATCTCCATAAATTCCAGTCCAGACATTTAATTTCTCAAAATATTTAGTGTGAACCTGATGGAATTGATGTGGATTTTCCTCAGACCGTCATTTTGGTGAACAGTTTTATCCTTATTTTCATAATACACCTTCTGCAGTACAATAAACCATTTTACATGAAAAAAAAGTTGAGCATCTGCCAAAAACCTGCCAGAAACTAAATTTGAAAAAACTCATCCCATATACTAGGCTTTTAGTTCTAAAGAAGATGAATATTTATAAATTCTTATCACGCACAGAATTTCAGAAACAAAGTTGAAAATTATGCACGAAAAACACGTCTTTGATACAAAAATCAACCTGTTTTAACATTTACGTTGACAATAGAATTTGATTTTGAACATTTTCTTTAATAAACTATAAATGAAATATAGGCCGTGTTTCATTTTGATTAGCCTACCATGTATAAGATAGATATTACAACTTAATTAATTTTTAAGCTCTGTTTTTAAAATACACATTGGAAGTTTTAACCTAGTTATTCCAAAATGATATGAACATTATTCCAGGAAGCATTAAAAAGATTAGATATCGATTAATGGTCAATCTTCATTTATTATTCAAAACTTTATTTTAATATCAACTGTCTGAAATTGAGTAGGTATAGATCAGTTACCAACGATATAATTGGAATCTATTTGTTGAAGCGGGATTTGTTAAGAAATGTCTTAGATTGACTGTTCTCGGTTGCACCTTACATTTTTATGGGAATATCTTCGGGAGATTGATAGGATTAAATATTTCAACAGGACCCAGTTTATAAACATATGCTTAACGCATAAAAATTAACAAATATTTCGATTAGTGAAAATAATAGAGATTAATTTCACCCTTATATAGTAATAGTTTTTCCAACTTGGCAAACTCAGATTTTTGCAAAAAAAATAAATTAGGGCATCAAAAATCCCTGTACGAGGTACTATTTATCTCTTTTCATTTAGTACAATATTTTTGCCATACAACTCTCCAAGTTTTCCAAGTTTTCGAAAACGCCAAACCCATTTAGAAAAATTCTAATCGATTAATTATAAAAGCAAAATGTATTATCACAGCTTCTAATCGACAGAGAAAAGTTTAAAAGTGACAACAGTAATCTAGGAATATGTTATTAGTTTAATAATTTATCCCCAAATGTTGGGTTTTAGATATTTCAAAAACCCTGTCAGTTTTTCAAACTAATAGCAGGTATTCATGTTTCATTGTATCACATTTCACTTAACTGAATCAAATCAAATTTGGTGAATGTAACAATTGTGTAACCACCAGAAATATTCATACAACTGAAATATACTTACCCTTTTGTCCATGTTCGGCCCATTTTTTTTCTTACGGAATTTCTATCTGAATCAGATATTTATTCTGTTTTGGTTGATTCAATTAAAATGTCAGTAGAAGTTCTTCCTGAAATTTTCGTTTTCGACCCATTTCATTTTTCCTTGCATCCGTCTTAAATATTTCAACTCTATAGCATTTATTTGCGAAAGTACTTAAAAAAACAGGTGGTGTTTATGACGTTATTCTCATTTTCAGGAGCATACATTACGGTTGGTAAACTTATTTTTTATGTAGACTAAGCTATAGTATATCCTTATCGACTTAGATCTAATGGAAAGATTCCAAACAACTGTTATGATAAAATTCGACGTCCTACAGTATCTTGTTTCAGTACTTTTTTTACTCTCTCAGCCTAATTTGTTGCTCAATGATTTGAACCAATTTCCGCCCAGCTTTCAATAATGTCTATATGGTTCCTTAGATCAAATGGAAAGATACTAAACAACTGTCATGATAAAATTCGACTTCCTACAGTATTTTGTTTTAGTACTTTGTTTGATTTTTTTTACTCTCTCGGCTTTATTTGTTGCTAAATGATTTGAACAAATTTCCGCCTCAGCTTTCAATAATGTCTATATGGTTCCTTAGATCTAATGGAAAGATTCTAAACAAACTGTCATGTTAAAATTCGATGTCCTACAGTTTTTTGTTTTAATACTTTGTATGATTTCTTTACTCTCTCGGCTCTTTTTATTGCTAAATGATTTGAACAAATTTCCTCACACATTTTAATAAGGTCTATATGGTTCCTTAGATCTAATGGAAAGATCCTAAACAGCTGTCATGATAAAATTCGACGTTCTACAGTATTTTGTTTTAGTACTTTTTTGGATTTTTATACTCTCTCGGCTTAATTTGTATATTTCTTTCTCTGCCATGTGTTGCAGTTCTCCCTATATACTGTGTTGACAAACTACACTTTCTCCTCTATATAAATGTATTTTTCCGTTTCTTGTAACCCTCATTTGTTCTCATTATATTAATTTTGTTTATATTAACCTCCTTTACATGTTTTTCTATATCAGAAACCATACCACTTTCAACACATTCAATCTTGGCATTTTACCTTTGCAATTTAGAATGATATTACATTTCTATATTCTGTTTTATTTAGTGGTCACTTTTTCTCATTCATACTGCTTTCTTTCCTATCCATAAGAACTAGGAATAGTTTATGGTTTACTCCATCTTCTTGTTTTATTTTTTTTCTTGTGCTTTGATGTCCGATAAATGAGGAAACTATTTATTCTCTTTATTGTTAAATCGTACATATTATCTTGTGTAGATGTCTAGCTGATATGCTAACTTTTATTTTTCTTATATTTGTTGGTATATTTTTTGTTATTTCTCTCAAAGAAAAAGTTCGAAACAATATTTAACCTAATATAAAACTATGTAGTTGTTAGGTTGTCTTAATCTCCTTTTATGTATAGACATGATAGGGTTATTGTTAGCATTTTTCAATATCTTTTTTGTCCTTTCCACTCTTCTTTACATATAATCCATAACCACTGATTATTTTTTTACCATAGGAATTTGAATTTCGGGTCCTATGTCGTCCTTTTCACATGTTTTATCTATTTTAAATTCTAGAAAGATTTTCTCTACATTCCCTTCGTTATCATTTATATGTATTTGTATTTTTTGTTTAAATTTGTTACTGAAGGAAATTAGCTGCCAAATTTGTAAACACATCCCTGTGCATCGTTTACTGAATCAACAGGGTTCTATTTTAATAGTATAATGCTACAAAATCTGTAAAAGATTACCTTCATAGTTTAAGCAATACATTATTTGTAACATTAAAATTTTTACAAAGACCGCACACATTTTGAATTCCAGTTTTTTCTAAACCTTCATACATGCTCAAAAAATGCTTAAACTAGTGCTATTGATGACCAAGTATATCCACTGTTTTCTTTTTCTGTCAATTATTTCTTAGAATCAGCTTTCCCAGTAGAATTAATATTTTAACTTATATTAAGTTACGAGTTAATATAAACTTATAACTGCCTTTCTAATAGCAAACCGGAAATTAAAGATTTAAAACGATAAAGTGTTCTTAAGAACTTTACCCAATATCATTAAAGGATGGTAATTTAACTAACTGATCATATCTTTTTAATGGCTTCTGGAAAATCAAATGTATTTATTTCCTACCAGAGATTCAGTATACATATATTTAAAGTAAAATTTCATTAGTAGAAAAAAACACTTCTAATATAACTCTGACGTAAATGAAGTGTACCATATAAAAATTTAATCAAGTTGCCAACCATGTTTTACTAAAAGCAGTATATGTGAAAGCGGTCGGAAACACTAAGGCATATAAAAAGCCACAAGAACCCTTCACAAAATTTTCATAAAACCATTAAATAATCATGGAAGCTTCTCATGAATTTTAAATGGTTTGATGTTTGGGCTTTTAAGAATGTAAATAAATTCATAAAATTAAATTAATATACAAAACTGAAATGATATGTAACGTAAACTTATATGTGAATGATTTTAAAACTAACTGACGATTAGTATGATGCAATAATTGTAATACAGTTTGATACCTAATTTAGGATCTATCTTACACAATTCAAAAGAGAGGATTTATTACAACTATAATAAACATACACACAATCAAACAGTATTTTACTAATAATAAATGATTTTAAAACAAAAAGCAAGTTATCCAAACCACATTTATTAAAAGAATATATTGAAAATGAATACAAAAAATTTAATATTGCACAAATAACGAAAATGTGATATCACCAAAAGCTAAAACTAACTAATCAACAGAATCTGAGGAGTAATAAAACGATTTTGGTAGTTTAATATTCACTATTTTGTCTATTCATGGGTTTTCTCTCCTCCAAATTTTTTCCTCTGTGTATGGAGACGTTTCAACTCCGAGTCTGGAGTCGTTGTCAATCGTTTAGTGTTGTTTTCGAGGCTTTTTTCTAAAAAATTTTCGCTTTGATTTTGAATTTATTGTTTGTCAAAAAATTTGACACTGACAATTTGTCGTTTGGCGATCACTTGACGCTGAGGTTACCGTTTTTTTGTTCTGTTAGCAGTAAATTCTTCCAGTCCAAATGAAGGTCGGCTGAAGGTGCTCCGATTTCAGTGTTGTTTATCATCATACAGCTGGCTTCTTTAAGTTTTCTCTTTTTTAAGTTTTCTTCTTTCAACAAGATCTTTGTTTTATCCCAGTCTATCCTATGGCTGCCGGTGCTCGTTAATACATGATTGGCCAAATTTGATTTGTCCACATGTCTTCTGGAAATGTTATATTGATGTTCTTTTTTTCTTACTTCTAAAGGTCTTGAAGTTTCACCGGTATAAGAATGGCCACAGTCACACAAAACACTGTACACACAATTTTTAGAACTCTGGGTTGCGTTAAACGGTTTGGTATGTGTGAGGATAGAGCGCAAGGTATTATTTGTTTTAAAAACAGTTTTAACGCTGTATTTATTTCCTAACCGCTTAATTTTTTCCGATACACCTGGGATATATGGAATTATGTTCATAATTTGGTTGTCTGTTTGTGTTTGGTTGGTATTAGTGTGATGGTTATTTGTGCTGGTTTGTTGTTGCGATTTTCTTTCTAACTGATTTATAGTTTTATTTATAAAGTCTTGGGGATATTCGTTTTGAAGTAGATGTTCTTTGATAATATTGACTTCTTTGTTAAAGATTTGGGTGGATGAAGATATGTTTTTTGGACTGGAAGAATTTACTGCTAACAGAACAAAAAAACGGTAACCTCAGCGTCAAGTGATCGCCAAACGACAAATTGTCAGTGTCAAATTTTTTGACAAACAATAAATTCAAAATCAAAGCGAAAATTTTTTAGAAAAAAGATAGAGCAAAAAACATATCTTCATCCACCCAAATCTTTAACAAAGAAGTCAATATTATCAAAGAACATCTACTTCAAAACGAATATCCCCAAGACTTTATAAATAAAACTATAAATCAGTTAGAAAGAAAATCGCAACAACAAACCAGCACAAATAACCATCACACTAATACCAACCAAACACAAACAGACAACCAAATTATGAACATAATTCCATATATCCCAGGTGTATCGGAAAAAATTAAGCGGTTAGGAAATAAATACAGCGTTAAAACTGTTTTTAAAACAAATAATACCTTGCGCTCTATCCTCACACATACCAAACCGTTTAACGCAACCCAGAGTTCTAAAAATTGTGTGTACAGTGTTTTGTGTGACTGTGGCCATTCTTATACCGGTGAAACTTCAAGACCTTTAGAAGTAAGAAAAAAAGAACATCAATATAACATTTCCAGAAGACATGTGGACAAATCAAATTTGGCCAATCATGTATTAACGAGCACCGGCAGCCATAGGATAGACTGGGATAAAACAAAGATCTTGTTGAAAGAAGAAAACTTAAAAAAGAGAAAACTTAAAGAAGCCAGCTGTATGATGATAAACAACACTGAAATCGGAGCACCTTCAGCCGACCTTCATTTGGACTGGAAGAATTTACTGCTAACAGAACAAAAAAACGGTAACCTCAGCGTCAAGTGATCGCCAAACGACAAATTGTCAGTGTCAAATTTTTTGACAAACAATAAATTCAAAATCAAAGCGAAAATTTTTTAGAAAAAAGCCTCGAAAACAACACTAAACGATTGACAACGACTCCAGACTCGGAGTTGAAACGTCTCCATACACAGAGGAAAAAATTTGGAGGAGAGAAAACCCATGAATAGACAAAATAATTCAAGACCTCCTCAACAATCTTTTCGAAATTACTTAATATTCACTATTACCAGTATCAATGCAAGAACGAATTCGACGTAGCATGCTCTCTATGACAATAATTTCTTCTTGAGAAACGCTCTTATCCTTCTTTTATGCGTCTATCACTACTGGACCTTGGAAAAAGATAGTGGAACAAGCAGGTCATTCCAAAACAGTCACAAATTCTTCATCTAAACAATTTCTTGGAACTGATTTTGCTTTTTCCGAATTTGAAACGCGTCATTTTTTAGAATTAATTTATTTATATATCTGGACCAACATATAAACGAAGTTTTCCGACGTTTCGCCCTCACTTGTATGGGGCTTTTTCAATGATGAGAAATACAAATGTTGCTTACCTTGCGGTCAGTACATTCGTTTAGTCTGTTTCTCACAACACACTTTGAAACTTCACACTGAAGCACAAATTGTAAATGACTAAACTTTCGATATAGCCAACGACGTTAGTTCGGGATTTTGGTTTTAGAGGAATAATAATTGGTCATCCGACAAATGTGAATTACCTTGCAGCGACTACATTTGTTTAGTCTTTTTCTCACAACACACTTTGAAAATTCACTTTAATAAACTTCTCACACTGAAGCACATTTTGTAAATGACTTTGGATATAGCTAACAATGTTGGTTCGGGATTTTTTTAAAGAAATTATAATTGGTCATCCGACCTGCCAGGTAAAAGATGGGTAGTAGGTACTTAATGGGATTATTTTGAAATTGTGTTATGGTTGTGAAGATATTTTGAATACGTTCCCCGAATTCTATTAGTACGTAATGTAAGTGATTTATTTCGTTGATGAAATTTGTGTTGAAATGTGGATGCAGGGAACGTCGGTTGGTTCGTATATATAAATAAATTAATTCGAAAAAAAGACGCCCTCCAAATCCAGAAAAAGCAAAATCAGCTATGACTCTAGCCGCGAAAAACTACGATCTCAATTTCTCGGAGGTCTGTTAGTATTTGGAGATCCGTTATCTTGCATCAATAGGAAAGCATCTCTGAAAACACCTCTCCAAAGGCTGATTACAGGTTGTAGCACTAATTGTACATATCTGGAACCTAGTAAAACTTGTCTAATGAGAATAAAGTCAGTTTTCTTATCGCTTATGATACCTCTCCAAAATATTACTGTCCCACCTTTGTGTTTGAGGCGTGATCAAGCAGCACGGAACCTAGCATCTTCGCCAGTCATCTGCTTGTAGGCCAATTCTGCTCTCATCTGAAAATAGCATATTTCACCAATCTTCAATTCTTCAGTTTTGATTTTTTTTTATTTTGCGGAGATATCTGTGGAACCCTTAACTGGCTTCTACTGAACAATTCTCGACTTCGAAGTCTCTTCCTTACTAGTTTCCACTGAAACCTAACACGGGTAGCTTGCCAAAGTTGCCTTTGTAGCTCTGGATAGGATGTAGGATTTATTCGTGCTGTTCGAACTAAGCAGTGGTCCTGACATTCGGTAGTAACTATTCCACCACTTCTCCTGGATCTATGTTTTAGAGTTTCCTGTTCCAGAAACCTTTTATAGGTTGCAACTCCTTCCCCTTTGAAATTTTGAAAACCCCACATATGGCATTTTTAGTTAGATTTTCGAAAATAATATTTATCTAATTAGCATTGACACTCAACGAATATGGGATAGTAATGCTGCCACTGAAGGAACAATTATTTTTACACATATACGCCCATATTTTTTTCAACAAATATGTTCGCTTTTTCCCGTTAAAAAAATTAGAAGGTAATTCTATATAACTTTGGTGGTATGTATATTGATTACAGTTACTATATTAACTAATACAACTACACAATAATTATTAATTTTAATGAATGGCGACATGCAAGAGTTTCAACGAATTAAAAAATCTCGAAAAGATAATATAATTTCTTTTATAGTTTACCCTGAAACTTCTAGATGTAGCAATTTATTTCACTCATTTGAGTGGACCGCAATAGATGAACGTTCTCAGTTAGAAACAATATATTGTGTTACGTTCAAGGGATTGAAAAATCTCGAAAAGATGCTATTGTTGATATCCTGATAGACTGTAATAGAGAGAATAATGATAACTGGTATTTCTATGATCAAAATTCAACCAATTAAGTCTGTAAAGTAACAAATTATCAAAAATTCCTCAGCATCATTGCTACCTGCATATGTTTTTTAATTGACACTGACGAGTTTTAAGAACGAAAGTACATGAATAGCAATAACTGCCAGTAAAAAAAACAGACAGGGAAGCATGCACTAATCAGCAAAAGAAGCCTTAGAACATAACAATCTTCGGAGAAAAATTGTAAATCTGGGGTAGAACAATAAACTACATTAAATGAAGGAATAACAACAGCTATATCACAGATGATTACACGCTAAAGAAAACGACGATAAAAAAGAGTTGTCACGAAGTACCAAAGGATAGTAATTGTCTGTAATTACAAAATTACTTAGAAGGCTGACAATCAAGAATATCACGGAATTTTATAGAAAACATTAGATCAGGAATGAAACACAAAATAGCAGTTAACCCCGTAGCCCCACAAAAATGACAAAACTGATGCAAATCATTGCTGGTAGAGCATTGAAACAACTTTGGCAATGCAGTGTCTAACACCTTTGCCAAGTGAAAATTTCTATTTTTATGTTTCCGACTATTTTAATGTGAAAGGTCGCTCGCTTATTTGTAGAAATTTGAGAATAGTGGTATTCTACAAATATATTCTTCCAGTGTTACCGGGACAGACCATTTCTCAATGCTATTACGGGATTTCGACATTCAGTAATTTCACTTCAAACACATCTGCATAGAAATTCTGCACTAATGATTGAGAAAATAAATTCGTTAAGAAACTGATTGCAAACCAGAGTAAAAAATAATCTAACTCATGCATCAAACGTAAACAGTAGTTTAAAACAAAATTTATGGCATTGAAACATTGATCAGTAACATTTCATCATAATATTTCTGAGTTAAGCCAATAAATCAGCTTTTTATTCCTTTTTGTTTTAATTTCCGGAACGTCGAATGCAACAACACAGCTGCAAGAAAATTTTTGACAAATGATGATTTGGATACAAATTCAAACAAAGTACATTAGCATTCAACACACGAACGTATGTGTTACTTGCGAAACAGTACAAGTCGAGCCCATTCGTTCTGCTTAACCCCGTTTCATACTCTTGTAGCTCCATGTTATGACAAACAAACTCGCAACTGGTAATGCGGAAAATATTGATACGATGTTCTCGTATTGTCGGGCGTAAATCGATAATGCTATTCATATAGTGTTTGTTCGCTACTGTTGTCTGCTCTTTTATTACACAAAGTAATTTATCGGGAAGGCAATGACGAAAATGTACGCCCAATATGGTTGTTTCACCGCTTGATGAATCGTTTAATTATACAAGGAGGGGTCCTAAAGAAACTGATAAATTCATTTTCTACCTAATTATGAATATAGATATTTAGATAAACTCGTATAGAAATAAAACAAAGGTAGTGAAATACTATGTGGGATATATAATTGAATAAATGATGCAGTTCCTGGAGATTAGATCAAATACGACACTAACAAATACCACAAAATATTTAAATTCGAATTTAAAGATGTCAAAGATGTCTACATGGAGAGGCATTACCTGCAGAATGGAAAAAAGTTGGATAATCTCCATTCTTAGAAAGGAAATAAAAATCAGAATGTAGACAATATATTGGTATGGAAAAACGAATTCCAGTAGTAAAAGAAATTCACTTGCTACTTCTCCACCTACCTAGATTATACGACATTATCCTCCTTACCAAATAATTTCAAATTTAAAAGTTCAAAACTTATGAATGCAATATATAACAACCCAACGTTATGAGTAAAAGTAGGCAGATTTCTAACAGAGAAATATAAGATCAGAAAAGGACAGGGGGTGCTACATGTCTCCAATATTATTTAACACATATATTGATTCTGCCCCTAGTACAATGGAGACATCAGTTGCATTTATTTACACTTCATTACGCTGCCGACTATGTTGTGGTAGCTCAGGACTACGATAATATAAACTGCATGATGACGAAACCTCAAGATAAATGCACATCATGTGGAGTTACCATTAATTGGCAAAAAGCTGAATACATGGGCATAGGTGGAGACGATCAAGACCTTAGATTGTATACATATGAACTATCAGAATTTTCAGACTTCACAACAACAAAGGAACAATAAATCAATTAAAATGTTTAATTGGTCACCCCCTCAGTTAATATGTGAATCTATTTTAGTATTATTATTATCAACAACTTGAACATACCATATAAAACACACACACTCCGTTTAAGGCCTTAAATTCTGTAAACTCAAGATATATGAGATATGAAAAAGATATATCTTTGTGGATTGTCAAGCCAATGTTTGGTGTCTTGGCTGAGTTTCCAATAAATTTTCTGGCTGTTCCTAACAGGACAACTTTTTGTATTAGTTAGTTCTCTCCAGACCGAATTATTTTAAATTGTTTAATAGATGTTCGTGTGTTGTTCATTACCCATTGTCTCTTTATTTTAAATTACAAATCCCTGTATTTGTTTACTTTTTCGGCCTGCTTAATATTTATAATATTGTTGTGGGGGATTGGTATATCAATTAAACTTGTTTTTCTAAAGACTTTATCTATTATGTCTAGTCGATAGCAACAGTTCGATCGTACGATATCAATACAGATTGCAGTTGCTATTTTCTAAAACAGATTGAGATTGATAAATATATAATAGGGTATTCTTACTCACCGGGATAGTTCAGTTTCAGTGCTAATTCCTGGTGCGGTATATTTGCTACAGCATCTTGTCGTTTTTGATATCTGGAATCCTCCTGTGATACGCTAGATTAATTCTGATGTTGGCAGCCATATCTGCACATATGTCGTTGTTGATAGAATAATCTTTAACAATGCCCTTCAGATAGTTCTTAGATGGGATTGTTTGGTATAGGATTACATATATTTACTGCTAACAGAACAAAAAAACGGTAACCTCAGCGTCAAGTGATCGCCAAACGACAAATTGTCAGTGTCAAATTTTTTGACAAACAATAAATTCAAAATCAAAGCGAAAAATTTTTTAGAAAAAAGCCTCGAAAACAACACTAAACGATTGACAACGACTCCAGACTCGGAGTTGAAACGTCTCCATACACAGATAAGTATTACACAATATACAATACATTACTTATATACAGGAATACTGGTTGATCATTTTATAGACATCTCTTTCTCTCAGAAAAACTGTGAGGAAGAATCTCTGTACAGACAACCAGTAATCCGGGCAATTTTACGAAATTGCCTTACTACACTTTGTTCTACATATACAATTTTTTAAATACTTATCTGTTACAGGAAAAAAATTTGGAGGAGAGAAAACCCATGAATAGACAAAATAATTCAAGACCTCCTCAACAATCTTTTCGAAATTAATTACATATATTACGTGATGCACTTTAAAAGTTTAATGTTTTATTTTCCATTTAATATTATAATTTGTTCTTAAAAGCAATATTAACATTTTACGTTACCTGTAAACTGAGTGAAGCCCGAGAACCTTATTTTTCTTGCCAAAGATGAGGCTCAGTAGTTTCGGAGATAAAAGAGGGAATGTGTCGGTTTTGTATATTTTTCTGAATATTTTTTAAACAAATTCTTTACAAATACAAAAAATATCGACAGCATTTGAAGGATCACATAATGCTCTTGATTTTTTTAAATTATTTGTCATGTAATTTTATAAATTGCTCCCCAAAACTAATACATATATATTTTATTTTTCCTGTAAACATGGAGTGAAACCCTATATTTGCATTTTTTCCAAAATTTGGGGCTCAGTAGTTTCGGAGATACAGGCGGGAATAGGTCAAGTTTTGTATATTTTGCGTTAATATCTTTTAAACAAATCATTTTTAAAAAAGTTAAAAAAATGTCTCCATTCCTCCTTCCATATATTATATTACATGAAGGGCAATAAAACTTGTCCCCCTAGATCTGAAATCTTTCACTTACGCTACGTATTCATAATTGGGTAACCAAACTGTGTACTGATACCAGAATTCAACCTTTTTTGTCAAGTGGTTTCGAAGAAATAGGTAAACAACACAAGAATGGTTCTATAAAGTCATCCGTTCATTAAATGTAAAACACTAAAAATTAAACAATATATCCCATTGTTCTAAAAATTAATAAACTCGTACAATTATAACTAATATGCAAACTGTTTAAGAATTTAAAATACTAATTACTGATAAATGCTCAATAGCTACAATTACATTCCTCTCAAATCGGGTAGCAAAAAATTGTTTAATTAGTAAAGAACAATAGCATTCCAATTAAAAACGCAATGTATACTGTGTCTCTGGTGAACTGTATCTATACTTTGTATACGTATATATCTATGCCATATTGTGAACTGTTATATGTGACTTGATATGCTACATTAGCCGACTACTGAACGTACTCTATCATTCCCTGGAAACTCGATTGTATTCGCATTTTAATTGTAATGGTATATAGAGAGAATGTTGGTGATTGTTAACTTCTCTGTCATTGTGAAATGTTTGCCGTAGGTCTGAGTAAAGTTTCACTGCTCTTATCGTATCTCAACAATTTAACCTTTTGTAAGCGAAAATAAAGGATACAACTTTATGTTTGATGTAGGAATATAAATTATAATAGAGTTTGTTAAAAGAAAGGGCGATTTTTCACAGAAGTTTTTTGGTTAACTAGCTTTGTCTATTAACGTTTTCGAGCTGTAATATTGTCGAACTTTTTGAAATTAAAACCATTATTCAAACTTAACGTGTTGTTGATATACTCACTAACAAAGAAACCGCAACACCCAGAATGAGATGTTTAAATTCAATATTGTTTTGGTAAAACATAGATGCTATAATAAGCAGTAAATGATTAAAAATTGGTAAATTTATGAAATTGTATTTCTTATTTATTTACATTAACAACTTCGAGAAATCTGATAGTTGCTTTCCTCAATATTACCTTAATAATACTTGTTGATCCACAGATCGTATCTTCTTTCAATTTCATTTACCACACATTTTTATTGCGATTTTCCAAACCAAAAATTGTAAAAAGTTCATAATTGATTCTTCCAATTGCTTCTCCAATAATATTTATTGAACCCAGACATTAAATTGTTATTGGCACGGAAAAAATAAGAAAAGCCTAGTGAAGAAATCTACTTTTTTTAAGATAATCTAGAGAAGAGTTTTCTGTTCGTTCTATCTTTCTCGTTCAAAAAAGCTCTCTGCTACTATTCTCTTTACTTCTTTTTTTTATATATACGTTAAAAAATTAAATTATTTCAGATTCTTTATTTAAACAACGTATTACCATTATGTTAGACTTCGTAGTATAGATATTATCCTCGCCAGGAGCTTTACAAATCTACTCGGTGCGTCACTTCTTAAGGGAGAATTATTATCTTTATTGGTCTTCTCGGTCTATTTGTTTTATATCTGATTCTCTTATCACTGTAAATTTTTTATATATCAGCCTTCCATATATTCTCCATTTCTTTGGGGTATATTGTTTATTGTGACATATTTTCCATTCAATTCTTTGAAGTTCTAACAGTCTTCCTTTATCTAAGTATCCTTTGTTATTCGTTTTGTGTTTGTATTCGATTCTTTCCTCTAGCAACTACAAAATTTTTCTGGCTATCAAACTAGAACTTGCTTAAGAAATTTAGAACAGAATAATAATTTCTCATCTGCAGAGGAGTAAGACCAACCAAATGAATTTTGCACGTTACAAAACTAGATAAACATCCATTTTGTTCCGTCAGTAATAAACAGATGAATCAAACGGGAAAAAACATACTTAAAAAGAACCAGAAAGTATTCGGGTCTGCAACAGAATTCCACTTGAATACAAAATATGCAAAAGTGCAAGAAAAATTCGGAAACTCTTTGGAAATGTATAGAAAGAAAGTTGTACATTTTTCACCCACTACGAGATGCCTTAGACTTGACGTTGGCTATAAACTTGAACGACACATTGAGGTCGAAGTCACTTCTGTAAAAAGAAACCTCGTTTTTTATCGCAAATTTGAAAATAGCAAGAAATTCTACGTCCGAAAATTTGATATTTAACAAATTAAAGTTGTCCTTCAAAGTAACGTCAGGGTAACAATCGTATAGCCAGAAACATCCTAAATCTTTTACATCTAAATGTTACGCTCGTCTCCAAAACTGCGTTAAAACAAAATAACAACATTAAAACTCACTTTGAACTTGGAGGTCATAGTCTGAAACTCTTTATTGTAATCATTTTTCCGAAAAATGCACACCTGAAGAGCTTACAACCTTTTTTTTGTTTTTGTCACACCCTATATACTTTGTTCATGTAGGGTACTAATACGAATATACGTTCTGTATCCTGCTAACCGAAATCACGTGTGTAAAATAGAAAATAAGATCCAAATAATTAAGGCCATCCAAATAGTAAAGTCGCTCATATGACAATGAGGAAGATATATAGTAATAAGAAGAGTGGATAATAAATAAACAGCACTAAAATAACTTTAATTTGAACTCCAAACAATACTAATATTTTGAAAACTGCAGATGAGCAAGTTAACGAATAACAATGAACGCATGAGAATCAGTTTACATACACTAATATGATGTTTAGCGCGTATAGCGTATCTATTTAATGAACTTACGCCTTTTTTCCTGTAATTTCTATCTTAGGAATAACGAGGAAATGGCACCAGGCACAATACGACTCCCGAATTGGAGTCTATGCGGGCTAGCTTCCCCTGACACTCCAGTTGTGTGTAAGAAATTCATAAATAATTATTCGAGATTTCAGTTAGTTGACGGAAGCGCAACTGATGAAGGTTTTCGACTAGAAACAATATATTGTCTTGCGCTCAAGGGATTGAAATCGAAAAGATAATCACTAATATGGACAATGGAGAATAAAGAATTCGCATTTTGCCCATATTTGATTTTTGATTATCCCTTGTTCATATTGTGTAGTTTCTGTAAACTAAATGAGAATGGGGGGATTTTTATTTAAAACATATCGATAATTCCATAACCGAAAACGTTAAATGAGGTGACAAAGCGAAATGGCCAAAAAGCTATTTTATGCCTTCTTGTGAAAAACAGTTATTCACGATTATTTTTTTGCCTCTTTAGCTAATAAAACTAGCTCACTTTATTTAAATAAATAGTTAATTTCCAAGAGATGTTTTGTGTTCTTACAAAAAACATTAAATTCCACATCTAAATTTGCTTGCCCATTTCATTAATCGTTTTAATTAAAACGTAAAATGCACAGAACTATTCTTCTGAAAGCAGTAAAACTAAATTTTCGTTAACGATCTCAGTAAAACGCGAATTGCTGCTAGTTTTTGAATGAATTTAATGTTGGTGTCGGTGTTGGTAATTCCTGTTGGTATTTGTAAAGTTGTTTTGTAAATTGTTCTGTGGAATTCGATACAAGTATGTGAGTCTTGTTTATCTCTGTGCATGATTGTATATCGATGTTGTTTTTCGAATGTGATGTTTGTCAAAACTAGTCTGGTATCGGCCAGTTTTGTGTTTATATAAATCTATCGGTACTAGACTAGATTTATATTTGTTTAGAATAAGATATATTTGGTGTAAATTTATGTATATTTGTATATAAATGTAAATACAAAGTTGCTATGTATATCGTTAGTATTATCATTCTATATGGAGGCATTACGAATATTTTTTTATTTTCCCAGTTAGAATTACAATTTTTTTATTTTCTCATGATTACAAAGTACAAAAAATATGAAAGAATTGCGCATTACTTAGTGTTAGGGTAAAAGGGTTTCTCAAGAGGAACAACCAACTCTATAAATAAAGTATACCTTAAACGTGGTATACTATAAATTATGCAATAAGTTCAATAGTGCTGTAATAATTTGTTTTTGTACAAAAGGTAAGGCAAGGAAAACAGTTTCACAGATGAAGTGCAAAGTAAATAATTGTTGTAAACTAAATTAAATGTATCAAATAATCAAAAAACAAATCTAAAATATGGTTCACCATGTTGAAAATGACACTCATAAGCCTCTAGGCAAACCTATGTTCACATTCCACGTTCTTCTCTTATATTGTTATTCTTTCTGAACTAATTCTTTACCTATTTCATTTCCTCAAGACATTTAAGATCTAGACTCTACCTACCAGGAAAGCAGTGGTTTAGGTGCTCAAAAGCAGGAAATATAAAGTACGGCAGTGTCTCATCTTCTTCAGATATCATCATTTACTGTTTTAAGATTATGGAAAAACACACAAAAGTTCCGAATCGGGAACCTTTCCATGTCATTACTGTTACCCCGTAATTCATTGGATAGAATCCCAAGTTCGAATTATCAAATTAACTCTACCTTGTCAAAAAATATTCTATACTGTGATCGAAATTTCAAGAATAATCGAGATTATCTTCATTTTGTTCCTGCTCTAGGTAAGAATTCTTTTTCATATTTAACAGTTTAAGTTTTAAGTTTTCGTAATTAACTGTTGATTGGCTAATATGTCTAAGTGGATAAATTGCTGAATTCTTGTTTTCTCTCCAGATCCAATAAGAATGAACATTCCTGTACTTAGCTTTCACTTTAATCAGCTATAAAGAAATCGATGACTATATTTACTTAGAATAAGTTATATGTCAACCAATAACGAAATTAGGAAACAATTTTTAAAATGTGACATCTATTTGCCTCAGCATTCTTGATTATCTCTTTGAAGATAGACCCCTTAATCATTCTAATTAAACTATTCATGTGACAACGTTCTATCTAACTCGGTAAAAATATACTGAGTGGTTCATTTAAAATGTACATATTGTTTGTTATTCTTTGGTACCTACGTACAAAAGAATTATATAATATTTTTCGGAAATTTTTTTTAATTAATACATTTTCTATAGAAAATCAATATTTAAGTTGTAGAGTTTTCAATTTTTTAAGTTTTACCCACTGTGTACATATTATATAATACACTTTTATTTTAAATGACAATTATCCTTAAACCTGATTAAAACGCCGGAAATTAAAAATCAGCTGCCTTCATTTTATTAACTACTTTTGTACAATATTCTTCTAGTTATGAATTTAGTAAGCTGATCTAGAAAACTATAGATCTTTCGCTATACTCTCATTTGACAATGAAATGTTTGACTTCAATACTCTAGCTCTATTAGTCTTGACACTGTCTGTAGCTTGCTACCCACCACTAACATAGCACCGGAATTTTGATTCTGATCATAGCCGTCCGATAAATCTTCAGGCTATCAAACCATCATCGGTACTTTTTTGAGACGTCGTCTAGTAGACATGGTTATCTTAGCAGAGATACTCTCTGAAGATGTACATTATTCTGGGCGAAATTATAGGTACAGAATTTTACAACAGTTTTTTAAGGATGGTTGTAGACCAGGTTGTAAAACTATACTCCACTTTGACCGTTCTCTAGGTTTTCAACTAATCCCTTTTGCATCCCATCCATTTCTTATATTCACAAATCTTTGAAGCCCAAACTCGGCGTACTACTCTGCGATTTCTAACATTTCCAAAGTTGTTTTTGTCGTGGTTATGATCTCAACACCGTTCCTTACGATGTATGATATATCCATTATGGCAACTCTTGCTATCCCAATTTGTTAACCTATCGTACTGGTCATCCCAATATTTTCCTAAGTAACTAATCTCTTTTAAATGTATGCTACTGTGCCACACCACTTCTTAACATTGGCTGTCCAGTGATTGATCACAGCAAGATGCCGTGAACATTCTAGTCTGAAGTCATTTCATCTGTTCGAAAATCATCTTCGTATCTAATCAGAACTCGCTAAATATGCCTGTTGGGCCTGATGGTCGAAGGAAACTGCTCATAAGTACTTTAATTTACAAAGGATCGAAGGCGCATTCTTAATATCACTTATCCGCCAAATTCTCTGGACTGTTTCTCGTGTATTTGGTTAGACTCGATCTGTCAAATCCAAATTTCTCATGTACTGATCGAACTAGAAAGTTAGTTACCACATCTTCTGTCGCAGACTCAGCTTAATGTATCAAAATCTCGGTGTTGTTCTATTAGAGTGTCTTGAAGAAAATCACAAAACCTCTAAGTGAAATCACAAGTGTTGAGGTTTTGTTTTCTATACAAGAAACAACTACCATTAAGTACGATTGGTTTTACAAGAGAAGCTTTTGTAACTAGTGTACATTGATAATTTCATTTGTCTCCAATTTCGTACGCAATGGTTTACTATCCAAATTTCACTTTGTACTTGGTCCCCGATATGGTTGAATTCAGTTTCAAATGTATAAAACACAATTTCGCTCTCTAACACAAAACCTTTACATAAAATACCAAGGCCGGTTCAACAACTCTAAGTTGCCATTTTCATTGTCTTTTAGGTGTATTTATGTCTTATGAACGATATAATTTTCATTGAAAAATTTTCGTCTCTTCATGTCTTATTTTCTTTTTCGTCAGATCATTTTATTAGCCATTCTACACTCTCTGATCTTAACTTCATCCCTTTCTGCTCAGAATATTCATGTCTTTCTCGTTCAACGTCTTTTGGGTTTTTTTATTAATTTTTGGCTGTTTTTCGATATTTTACTTCGACACTTCAATTAATAACCAGGAAATTCGCTTGCTCTAGTACCACTTTTAGTAAATATGTGTATTTAATTAAGGCACTGTTACTTCCTATTGCACTTTTATTAATTCTTATAAACAGGACTTTATTTAACTATATGCTTTTGCACAATATTACTCTGTATTTATATATACGATAAGTCTATCTAGAAAATTGTTCACTCATCACAGTCCTTCCACTTAACGCTGGAATTTTTGATTTGATTGTTCTAAGATTGTTTTATGTTCAGCACAATATTCATAAATCAGAGAATATTCGTATTTTCGAAAAACGCCCAAACATGTTAAGGAACAAAAACAAATACCTAAGAATATTTGTCATCATGACGTCATCCATTTTATTTTCAAATAGTAAGCTATACTTCCCTATGGGTCATTAGATAGTGGACATTTTGACCAAATCAACATGGTTTTAAAAATAATGCATTTTTGAAATTACTGCATTAACTGAATTTAAAATCATTTCGGGAGTCACTTCACTCGCCACTTGTTTAATGCTGCTAATTTTGTGGCTTGCCGACATAAACTTGGTTCTTTAAATAGCCCCAAAAGAAAAAATCTATTGAGTTTAAATCTGGAGGACTTAGTGGCCACTCAATAGGTCCAATCATACCAATCCATAACAAGTGACCTTCAGAAATCTTCTTACATTACATTGTTCCATCTTGTTGGAATTTGCGATTTACTCCACCATTTAATTAATCGGAAAACCCAATTTGATTTAAAACTTAGGGAATCTCGTCATTTTGCCACAAAAATTTTACAAAATTGATCAAGATCATCTTCTGTCAGCATATGCATGAGAAACATCTTGTGAGGATACAATTGGACATTCTTTAAATATTTTTCAATAAACGACTGATTTACTCTTAACGTTAATATAGAGTTTACTTTTGTACAATTGTTCATGTTCATTTCTGAGATCTTGCAGCAACTCTTCTTGCAGCCTTTCTCTCTCCAAATGTTTAAAACCCAAAGCTCACTAGTAAATTACCTTCTGTTGGTATAATAAAATATTGAATATAAACTTAACATCAGTTATTTCTTGTTTGATAACAAACAAATTCTTGATTAAATAAAGCGGGTTATTTACAAAGTACATGGGGAATAGCCTTTCTGAGAGTATTTCTCCCTCAAAAATTATTATGTAACCCCTTTAATTCAAGTATGTTCTCATTTGCATAAAAATGTCGATCTAATGACGCAATAAGAAAATTTGAAAAAATTCTTGGTCATTGACAAATATACATTGTTCTTTTTTGTAACATATATCAACAGACTGGTAAGAAATTAACCGATTAACATCTTTCGGCGTTTCTCCCAAAAAAACTATATGGTCTGAGTTATGAATTTTATGGATGACACTGTATATTAGCAGTTTCGATACTTTGCTCTGAGTATGGTGTGATTATTCTCAAAAGGTAAACAAAATTGGAATGAGGTATTAAGATCACACTTCCAGAATGATCCAGAATTTCTATACAAATAGAGAGATTGTGTAGAAACTATACCACGATGAGCTGAGCCGATATTATTATAGGGAATACTGGAAGTATTAATCTGAAAATTCCTATACGAGGGTTTTTCAGTTATATACGAGTATCGGTTCTACCGGAAATGAACCCCAACTTTGTTTTTTTAATGGAAAACCCTATTTTTCATAGCATATTTACAATTTGCGATGAATTTCAATATAACTTCACTGGAAATGTCATATGTCTGAAGAGCTCCAGTTGAAAGCTATTTTAAGTTTTTTGAAAATTTTAACCCTACCCAAAAAATTCAGTTTTTTGAAACAAAGAGGATCAAGTCAAAATTACCAGAATTTTCCTAAACAAAACTTGAAGCTTCCTAAATTATATGGAGTGCTCAGAAATTGGTGCCTATTTCGACTATCTCAAAAATGGTATACATCGAAAATAGTGTAACTCATTTTTTTCAATTTTTAGGGTTCCGTATATACAATATACGGATACCCTTATAATATCACTTAGGATTTCTGCCTCTGTCACATCACAGCAATTTTCTCCTAAACTACTGGACGGAAGAGGTTGAAATTTGGCATCAATGTATAGTTTGGTGACACGATCAGGAGTACATATCTCAAAAGAAGAAATTTTGATTTTATGGGTACTTCTGGGAGGAAAAACTAAAAAAATCGACCGTTCCCCCCCCTGATCTACGAAACTACTAAAACTAAAATTTTGAAAAAAATGGGAAATATAGAACATTGCCCGTACTTTACAGGAAAAATAAGGAGAATAAGGACAAATTATAGAATTAAATGAAAATTTAAAAATTAAAAATGTTTAAAACCCATCATGTAATACATCAAATGAAAGGTCTCATGCTGAGGAACACAAATATATTTTTTTCATATTAAAAAAATAATTAAAAAGATATTAACGAAAATATACCAAAATTTACCCATTCCCCCCCCCCTTATCACCGAAACTATAAAACGTAAAGTTTTGAAAAAAAATAGAGGTATAGAGTCTGACCTGAAGTTTACTGGAAAAATAAGGAGAAATCTCTACTTTTAACTTTGGGGGGCAAATTACAGAATTAAATTCAAAATATAAAATTAAAATTGTTTTTAACGCATCATGTTATATATCAGATGAAAGGACTCATTATGACGAAAACAAATATATTTTTTTCATATTTTTAAATTAAAAGATATTAACAAAAATAGGTATAAAATATTTTACCCATCCCCCCCTTATCTCAGAAACCATAAGATGTAAAATTCTGAAAAAAAATATAGGTATAGCGCCTCACCTGAACTTTGCTGGAAAAATAAGGAGAAACCCCTAATATTCATTTTGGGGGGCAAATTATAGAATTAAATGGAAAATAAAAAATTAAACTTGTTTCTAACGTATCATGTAATATACCAAATCACAGGGCTCATTATGACTAATACAAATATATATTTTTTAATAAATATTTTAAAATACATTAAAAAAATATTAAAAAAATACCCATTCCCCCCTTAATTCCCCAAACTATAAGACCTATTTTTTTTTATTTGCAGAAAAATTACGAAGAAATCTTTAATATTAATATTGGGGGCCAAATTATACAAATAAACGGAAAATAAAAAATATTTTTTTAACGTGTCATGCAATATATCAAATGAAGGGCCTCATTATGAGGAATACAAATATATATTTTTCAAATTAATTGTTTCCAAGATATTAACATAAAGATATAAAAAATTCTCATTTCTCGCTTTATTTCCGAAAACATACTATCTAAATTTTGAAAATAATTAAGGGGTACTGGGGCTCACTTGAAATTTATATGAAAAATTATTAGAAAACCTCCATGGTAATTTTAGGGACAAATTATACAATTAAATGGAAAATAAAAATATTTTTAAATCATTTGTTTAAAAGATATTAGCAAAGATATTAAACATCGACTTAATTCCCATTTTAGAAACTATGCTATTTAAATTTTGAAAAATATATTTTATTTGTATTTTTAAATAATTTGAATAACAGATTTAATAATTTATAATTTAAAACTTGACCTATTTTGCCCTTTATCTTCCAATCTATAGAGTCTCAAAATTCAGACAGTAGATTATAAAAGGCTTCCCTGAAAGTTTATTAGCAAAATAAAACTCTAATGTTAATTTTTGGGTGCCAAATTAGAAAACTATATACAACGAATCTTGAAGGTGGTACGGAACCCTTAGTATGCGAGTCCAAATCGCACTTGACCAAATTATTTTCAAGTAGAATTTACGCTAGAAATAAGGGGAGTTTATGCTTACAACGTCATACCTAAACTAAACCGTTTTTGCAAAAACTTGGAAAAACTATAATTTCCATGTGGTTATCTGAGTTATCAGTAGGCTTTTTGAAAAAATCGACAAGAAACAAAAAATGCTGAAGTGTCAACAAACAATAATTTGACGTTAAACCATAATTATATCGATAAGATATAGTAACGAAGATTACTTCATTTTATTATTAACTAGCAGTAGCCCAGTGGTCGTAATTCGACCATAATAATACTTAGTAGTTTGAATACCCACTGTGGTGGTAGAGCCATTTCAATTTTACAATTTTTAAACATTGTTAGGTTACCAACTTGAATTCAAAGAAAAAATACGTAGAATAAAAATATACTTTACTCTAGAATAAATGTAACCTAACAAATAAGTAGGTGTATTGAATGTCTTTATATTGTAAACACATCTTTAAAATGTTAATGATATGTTTCTTTTAAGTAAAAATAATTTAATTTAATTTTAATTAATAAATAATTTTTTTAATTAAAAATAATCCTTCTAATAAATTTGTAATGTTACATAAATTAATTATAAGGTACGCACATTGTCAGAAAACAATTAGTAGGTTATGTACTCAAAAATGAATGATATAAATGAGTGAACATAACGAAACAAATGCATTAAATATATTTACACATATAGTTATAATTTTATTTTGATTTAAGAATAAAATTCCAGTAGTTAGGTTTAAAGTGTATTTAAGTGAGTATAATAGGACGAAATTAGAATCTTTATTCAGACATTTTACAGTTACGATTTCATCTCGTAAGAAGAAAATGCAAAAAACTGACTGAAAAGTTAGTATGACAGTGAATTAATATTACATTACAACTAAATACAATACATGAGTAGATATTGATAAAGCTTAACTACAGTATATCTTAAAATCAAGTATGTTATTCAGACATTTTACAGTTACGATTTCATCTCGTAAGAAGAAAATGCAAGAAACTGACTGAAAAGTTAGTATGACAGTGAATTAATATTACATTACAACTAAATGCAATACATAAGTAAATATTGATAAAGCTTAACTACAGTACATCTTAAAATTAAGTATGTTTTTATTAATGTGAGTTAAACGCACTTACCTAGTTACCCATGACAATGTCTGTTTTATAACGAAAATATAATCAATTTCGAACCACCTATTTTTAATAAATATTAGATAAATACACCTATTTTTGACAATATTTTTCAGTGAATTGAAATTGAACCTTGAAAACACATTAAAAACTTTTCTGACTGAATGAAATCTCAAAATATAAATCGAAATCTCCAGATGGCCATGATATCAGGGTTACCAGATCTACCTATTTATCGCAAATCTCAATCTGAGTTCAGTTTCACGTTTTTTGTACTCTCGGTGGAAAATTAATACAAATCTAAATTAAAAGTATAAGGTTAAAATTGATAAAATCTTATCAGTCACAATTTGATCAGATGCTACATAATTCTGATTTTAGATGACAAACCATATTTACAATGCAATGAAAATTGCAAACTTGCGAGAGTCCAATACACCGGGATTTATTATGTAATATAATTTTCCGTGGGTTTTATTTCAATAGCATGACTATGTAGAAAAACTTCAGGAAATGGTCAAAATTTGTTAGTTTTACATTTAATTTAGTTTGTCCTTCACATTTCACCAATTTTCTGTAAAAACAATCCGGCGGCATTGTTAATATTATCTGGTTGGCATTGATAGTATGGATGTAAATAATGAATATTTTATTTTATGAATGAACCAATATTATAAATGAATTTTCGCATTCTGCACTGAATGTCGCCAGTAGCTACTAAACAAAACACAAATAAAGAAAATCGTTTGAGGGGCAGAGGAGAAAATGGTACCGAACCGTTTTGTCTTTGCCTATTTATATATAGATTTACGGGAAATCTGATAAAGTTATTAATAGAGCCTACTCGGATAGACCAACATCCACTCATGACAGTTTGTGAAAAGATAAAAAATAAGTTCTGGCAGTTTTTGACCTGGCTCTCTTTGACTCAAAAAAACTATTTTTTGCTGAAGGACTGCTTTTGTCAAAATTTTCAAAAAAAAATCGTAGCTAACTAAAAATTTCGAATAACCCCCGTATGTCAATTTTAATTTTAATACTCCCAATAATTTACCATATAGGTACATATCGACTTAGCTCATCGTGGTACACCCTCTATATATTTAACACATTTAGAATGTTGTTCACATAGAAATAATAATTTTCTTACTATTTGTTAAAGGACTAAAGAATAAATGTATTTATAATTCATTCAAATTGATTCTATAAAATTGTGCAACAGACACAAATATTGAAAATTAAATTTACCCCAAGCTAGTTCTTAAAGTCGCCTTCAATTCCAGTTTCAATAAAATAGAGTGACATTGATTTTTACGTCACACTTTTTCCACGACCGTTAATGTGGAAATTGTTTTCAGCGTCAAGACCAATTTAGTTGACGTTCGAAATCCAACTTAATTATCTCATTCTATGTAAATGTCAGCCTTCATTGGATGGAAGCTGGGTCCAGTAGAATTTATTTAAATTTCTCCGTTTGACGCCCCTACGGTCTTTCAAATCACCTTTCAGTGTGGGTAATTCAATTAAATCCAAATGCTTACTTTCTAATTAATTAAAGCTTTAACACTGATTTCTTTTAGTACGTTTTCCTCCAGTTGCATTATGTGGGCGAATTTCTTTCAGCCAGTTTGTACTCGGTTTTCACTGTGAACAGAAAAAGTTTGAGTAGTGGCAGTTTTCAGGTAAATGTTCACATACAGTTGCTTCATTTTATGATGTATACTTGCAGAGGCATTTAGAATTAGGAAGACATTTACAGTTTATTAATAATTCTTAAATAATTTAATTATTTCTGAAGCAAACGCTTCTTAACTGAGGCCCACACTTACACATATGATGAGTATTGGAATGATTTATTAACTTCATTTGTTTCGACATGTTCCGAGCGGCACCACACTTGCTTGAACTTTAAAAAACTAAACAATGCAATTCTCAGTGTTAGAAACAGGGACCAGGTAATATAGTAGGAGTTTCTTTTTTATATAAAATCAATAAATCATAATAAATAAACAAATATAACATCCAATTAATTTACAATAACTCCACAATAGTTGCTTTCCGTTTTAATAAATATGCCAATTCTCTCTCAATTGAATTAGAAACTTGACATCCGTCAGAAGTTAGAAAGAACACCACAATATAATTTGGTCAAGTGCGAGTTGGACTCGCATACTAAAGGTTCCGTACCACCTTCAAGATTCTAATATTCCAGTTTCAGACAAGCAGGAAACGAGTGCATTTTCTTAAACTTACCCTAATATCTTTTAAAAAAAGCGTTTTAAATGTATAAAAAATATACACTTTGATTTTCCACACATACACTTTTTATTTTATCTGCTTCAGGATTCGCTTGATTTTTATCAAAATACATATGTATTTAATTTTCTAATTTTACCCCCAAAAATTAACATTAGAGTTTTATTTTACTAATAAACTTTCAGAGAAGCCTTTTATAATCTACTGTCTGAATTTTGAGGCTCTGTAGATTGGAAGATAAAGGGCAAAATAGGTCAAGTTTTAAATTATAAATTATTAAATCTGTAATTTAAATTATTTACAAATACAAATAAACTATATTTTTCAAAATTTAAATAGTGTAGTTTCTAAAGTTAGAATTAAGTCCATGTTTAATATTTTTGTTAATGTCTTTTAAACATTAAACAAATGATTTAAAAATATGATATATTTGTTATTCACATAATGAGCATTTTATCTGATATATTACATGATGCGTTTGAAAATTGAATTTTAATTTTCCATTTAATTGTATAATTTGCCACTAAAATTACTATCGGGGTTTTCTAATTATTTTTCTTATAAATTTCAATTGAGCCCCAGCACCCCTAATTATTTTCAAAATTTTAGATAGTATGGTTTCCGAAAAAAGCCAGAAATGAAATTTTTTTATATCTTTATGTTAATAACTTGTAAATAATTAATTTTAAAAATATGAAAAATATATATTTGTATTCCTCATAGTGAGCCCTTTCATTTGATGTATTGCATGATGCGCTAAAAAAATATTTTTTTAATTTCCGTTTAATTCTGTAATTTGGCCCCCAATATTAATATTAGGGATTTCTTCATATTTTTCCTGTAAACAAAAAAATATCCTATAGTTTGGGGAATAAAGGGAGGAAGGGTAAATTTTTTTAAATATTTTTTAAATATCTTTTAAAGTTTCATTTTTAAAAAATTAAAAAAATATATTTGTATTCCTCATAATGAGCCCTGTGATTTGATGTATTACATGATCCGTTAGAAACAATTATAGTTTTATATTTTCCATTTAATTCTATAATTTGCCCCCCCCCCAATGAATATTAGGGGTTTCTCCTTATTTTTCCAGTAAAGCTCAAGTGAGGGGCTATATCTCCATTTTTTTCTAAATTTTCCAGCTTATGGTTTCGGAGATAAGGGGGGATAATGGGTTTTTTTTATATTTTTGTTAATATCTTTTAATTAATTAAATTTAAAAAATTGAAAAAAATATTTTGTTTTCGTCATAATGAGCCCTTTCATTTGATATATAACATGGTGGGTTAGAAACAATTTTAATTTTATATTTTATATTTTATTCTGTAATTTGCCCCCCAAAATTAAAAGAAGAGGTTTCTCCTTATTTTTCCAGTAAACTTCAGGCCAGCCCCTATACCTATAATCTTTTTCATAACTTTACATTTTATAGTTTTGGAGATAAGGCGGGGGGGGGAGGATGGGTAAATTTTAGTTTATTTTCGTTAATATCTTTTTGATTGATTTTTTTTTAATGAAAAAAAAATTTTTTTTCCTTAAAATGTTACTTTTTATTTGATGTATTACATGCTGCGTTTGAAAATTGTTTTATTTTTAAGGTTTCATTTAATTCTATAATTTGCCCCCCAAAATTAATATTTTTTTTCAAAATTTTCCGAAACCACGATCAGGGGGGGGTCGATTTTTTTAGTTTTTCCCCTCAGAAGTTCCCCTAAAATCAAAATTTCTTCTTTTACGATCGGGTTTAGAACAAAGTCAGTAGTATTGCAAAGTCTCTACTTGTAATTCACATCAGTGATCTCTGAAGAAAACCCACATGCCTTTGCGTTACAGGAGATCGTTATCTAGACTTTCATGGAGATTATCTTCCAGCATTATTGGACCTTTGGATATAAGAATGTGTATGTTCTCCCATCATGACGGGGCAAATCTAGCCAAATCTAACATTTCCCGAAGATATATGGATAGATATAGTCACTGTCCTTAGCCCCCAAGGTCCCCGGAGCTTACCTCTTTCGATTTTATATCTATGAAGATAGTTGACAATAAACTTTGATGGAACGGTTTGCCTTTTGTTTGGGTTAGATTCTAATAGCTGTATATCTGTATCTAATAAAAATTTTATCCATGTTGGATGATTTTTTAATGTTTCATCAAATTTATTTAAGTATTTCGATAAAATTTCTTTATGTTACTCAAATGGGGATTTACTCGACATTGAAAAATGGAAAACAACAAATTGATGTTCACAAAGTGCTATGAATTACTATCTATTATTAATTTATTGTTTATAACCAATATTATTTTCATAATTACAATTAGTGCAAGTCTATAATAAAATGTTAATTACTAGATGTAATTAACATTCTTTCATGCTCGTTGCCGTCATTTGTTTTGTTTGACTTACAGTCATTTACAAATAAGTATACCAATGGAAAATTTGTGTCCTTGCACTGGTAAATTCAGTCTGGTAAGTATCAGTTATGTTTTATAACAAACAAAAAAAATTCTCGTTTACGCAATAAATATAATTCTAGTTCAGGGTGTAAAATGTAAAATGGCATAATTCATGTAACTAGTTAATAGTTTCCTCAGTTTTTTTTCTGGTGGATAAAGCTCAAATTTTCATCTAAGCTGCAGCACAATAGCCGATTTCTTCTCCGGAATCATTTTTACGAATGCTGATAGATTACTCTACAATAGATCAATAAATTTCGATAATTTAGCAGCATTGTGCGAGAATATCCCGATATACGCTTTTCTATAACGTCAAAATCGGAGTAATAATTATTAAGAAATGAAACTACACTAATTTCTCTTAAAAGGCCTAAGCAAATTGCATATTTTAAACTGTATTCTATTAAAGTAGACTGAGAGATGATTCCTTACATTTTTCTGTAACTTCAAACATACATTTCTCAGAATATCGGAAAAATAATTGCAAAAACCGTAAACTTCAGGTTCACCAGCAATATTATATTACTCATGTCAATTACTTGGATCGTATCTCCGTTTATTCCTTCCTACAGCGTTACTACTTTCACAGCTGAGTTCTTTCTTGTCAGCATCCAACAGAGTTTTTATATCTTTCTCCCAGGTCTTCAGTGTTTCCTCTAAACAATAGCATTTTTGAATAAAGTTTCTCTTAGCAAGGTGCCAGTTCATGATCTAAAACTGGCTTTGGGAGACACATTGGAAAATTATCTAAACTATGGAACAAAAGGTCTGGTTATGAAAATACAAATAATTTTATTTATATTGTAAAAAGGCCTGCAAGAAAATATACCAATATGTTACAGGCTACTTATACCCAAAACTTCTGAGCACAGAATATCAAAAATATCAATAACACAGAACCACAAAAAAATTGACCCACGGTCGGCCAAACCTATCGTATTATATATTTTTGGTCCTTGAAACCGAATCTGCAACTCATTTGTTCCCATCACTTCAGAGTTTTGTTCTAACCTCGAAAAATAGCTGAAAATGGTAGAATTCAACAAAATCATACATAATCTCAAATTTGGGTTAGCCCAGAACCCAAACACCCAAATTACCAACGAATATACTTAAGCAAAATACACTTTCATCAAAAAGTAGATAAACAAGCAAAGTCACTTTCTTTCACACCCAAGCTCCCAAGCCCACATGCTCTGGTTGGGGCGAGATCCATGTTTGTTATAAAGAGGATAAATAAATCAAACCCAACCTTTCAAACTCTAACACTCTCTTGTTTCAACTATGGTATGACGATGTGAAAGCTCGGTTTCATGATTCTCGCCAATGGCCTATCTGATGGAAGATTAATTTTGAGGTTTCAGATTAAGGCATTGTCGTGTTTTCAGGTTATTGGGTTTGGGGGTTTACTATTCAAAATGGAAGGTTTGTACACTAAGTATAAGGTTATTCGTTGCTTATTTTGAGTTGAGGTTATTTGTTTCTACAGTTGCGAGTAATCACTTACGGCCTTTCGAACTCGTTAGGGATCATAAGAATTTGGAGTTAAAAACTTATAACAGGTTGCATGGCAGATTTTGTTGAATTTTCCCATTTTTCAGCTATTTGTTGTGGATAGAATGAACTCTGACGTAATGGGACCAAATGGGTTGCAGGTTCGGTTTCTGCAACCCAAAAAACATATGAAACGCCATGTTATAGACAATACGTGACTAGTTTCGGCACTTTCGCGTCATTTTCAAACGTATACAAATGAAAAAGTAAAACTAAACCATTTTAAACATTAACAAAAAGTTACATAACTAGGGGTATGAACTGGACAGAGCAAAAACACATTAAGAATAGAAATTTGAATATAAATTGAAATAGGAATATAAAGCCTAAATTATTTAATATTGGACCGAAAACCCCGTTCTAAATTCAAAAACGTCGTTATTTTGAGGGTTAATCTGGTCGTTAAGTAATAAACCTGGGGAATTTTTCGGAGAATTAAAAATTTCGATTTGTTCTCAGAAAAATGTTTGATAATAATTTCTGTTATAATCTAAAATTACCGTGTTTTCAAGTGAAAGAAAAGTGTGTCGTGTTTGCATTACGTGATTAGAAAAGGTTGAGTCTATTTTTTTAATCTATAAGAACGGTAATGTTCAGAGTATTCTGGTAGCAACATTTCTTGTAGTCATTCCAACATAAAAGCTGTTACAATCTAAGCATATAAGCTTATAAACCCCTGACCTGTTGTATATATTTTCTTTGTCTTTAGCATTAATGCTAAATTAATTGCAGATTAACCCTCAAAATAACTACCTGTTTGAATTATTGATTTGCAATGGGGTTTTTCCGTCCATTATTAAATTACTTAAACTTTATATTCCTATTTAAATTTGTATTCATATTTCATTCCCTAATGTTTTTTTGCTCGTTACAGTTCATACCTCTAGTTATGTAACTTTTTGTTAACGTTTAAAATTGTTTAGTTTTATTTTTTCATTGATGTGTATACGTTTGAAAATGGCGCCTAAGCCTCGAAACTAGTCACATATTGTGAATAAATTCAGTGATAGAAAACAAAGAAATTAGTTTCATTTGATCATTATGATTGACTATCACAAAGTAACGGCTTCCACAATTCATTTTTTTAATAAAAACAGTCTTCTGGAAATCCAAACTTTAGTGTTGGAAATATTTTACTCCTTGAGAATGTTCTTTTATACTTTCGTAGTATATGGAAGAAACAAGACTTCTCTTTTTTTCATTTTAATAGCTTTTGTAATTGTTTATGTGATAGTAACTAATACATTTGCAAATTTCCTAGACGTCATTCTGAATCAAGCGAGTCAAATAAATAACTATTACACAAAATGCATATTCCAAATATACAGAAAATTTCAATTTTAATCGAGAGATTTAATCCGATAACACGATGAGCTTTATAAAAACATTGATAATTAACTTCATGCAGATGTTCTAAATTCCAAATTGAATTCCACATTGATGGTACATGTTTCGCTTTATCACTAGAGAGATCTCTGTTCATTAAACATTCAATCAGTTTTTAACGTGTTTTTATCAACGGGATTTAATATTGGAAGTTCCACAATTTTGCGTATAAATTGAATTTAAAACGTTGCTCATTTAAAAATATTCCTGGGGGTTATTGTTAAATACAAATAGGACATTACTCCTAGGGGTAACGCTATGTTTGCCAATAAATTAATTTTCATGTAAACAGTTGTTTTATCACAAAATATCAAATTTTGATTTGTTTTCAACATTCATTGTGATATAGGGCAATAAAACATGAATATGTAAACAATGACAAATTACTTAAACTTTATATTCCTATTTAAATTTGTATTCATATTTCATTCCCTAATGTTTTTTTGCTCGTTACAGTTCATACCTCTAGTTATGTAACTTTTTGTTAACGTTTAAAATTGTTTAGTTTTATTTTTTCATTGATGTGTATACGTTTGAAAATGGCGCCTAAGCCTCGAAACTAGTCACATATTGTGAATAAATTCAGTGATAGAAAACAAAGAAATTAGTTTCATTTGATCATTATGATTGACTATCACAAAGTAACGGCTTCCACAATTCATTTTTTTAATAAAAACAGTCTTCTGGAAATCCAAACTTTAGTGTTGGAAATATTTTACTCCTTGAGAATGTTCTTTTATACTTTCGTAGTATATGGAAGAAACAAGACTTCTCTTTTTTTCATTTTAATAGCTTTTGTAATTGTTTATGTGATAGTAACTAATACATTTGCAAATTTCCTAGACGTCATTCTGAATCAAGCGAGTCAAATAAATAACTATTACACAAAATGCATATTCCAAATATACAGAAAATTTCAATTTTAATCGAGAGATTTAATCCGATAACACGATGAGCTTTATAAAAACATTGATAATTAACTTCATGCAGATGTTCTAAATTCCAAATTGAATTCCACATTGATGGTACATGTTTCGCTTTATCACTAGAGAGATCTCTGTTCATTAAACATTCAATCAGTTTTTAACGTGTTTTTATCAACGGGATTTAATATTGGAAGTTCCACAATTTTGCGTATAAATTGAATTTAAAACGTTGCTCATTTAAAAATATTCCTGGGGGTTATTGTTAAATACAAATAGGACATTACTCCTAGGGGTAACGCTATGTTTGCCAATAAATTAATTTTCATGTAAACAGTTGTTTTATCACAAAATATCAAATTTTGATTTGTTTTCAACATTCATTGTGATATAGGGCAATAAAACATGAATATGTAAACAATGACAATTGAACAATATAAACAGACAATTTAAAAAACCCATGCTTGAAGCGCAGGTCGTTTACGAAAATACGTGACAAAATTAATAGTAGAACAAAACTAACATTAACGTGTTCCAATGATAAAACATGACCAATTGAAATAACATTCAATATTTTTTATCAATGCGTGTTTGTTTTTTTAACAACAAAACCTCAAAAAATCGGCAAAGATGTGTTTTTTACCTTTTACACAAAATCTACTCTTGACACCGTGTTTGCTACTATGGTCAATGTTGTAGACACATGAAAAACCTAAAATGAGCTACTATATCGTTAATTGCTTCCTTAGATAATGGAAGCTTTATTGCAAATTTAAAAAAGATAATCGTTTATATTTTTTACTTTATAGTTAAAACATTCTTATTAACCATACCCAATTTATGTACTAAAATAAATACTGTAGCCCCGTAGTTTTTGCAGAATTTCAATCAAATTGAAGACTTTTTTTAAGGGGTTATATTACCTACGGACGAACCTATCATAATAAATAAACAGCGTTGGAAAGTAGAAGAGTTGATCTCGACACCCCCATCCAAGTTTTTCAAAATTTAAAGTATTAACACATATAGGTATTCAAAATATTTGGCCATTTTGAACTGGTCCAGATGCCCGAGTCCATTCGAGGAATTACTAAGAGTGGTACCCGGGAAACTATATCCTTTTAGTAAATAATCTTATTGTAAATTTTAATTTTATACACACACATATTTATATTTCTAGCATAATATGGACTTATGCATATTAAAAATGATTGATTGCTCCATCATTATCATCAGTGTCTACATGGGGTTTTGGTATTTCATTTTGCTAGATGTATTACATAAATCTATATTATGCTAGAAATATAAGTAAGTGTCTGCATAAAATTAAAATTTGTAATAAGAATATTTATTATAAGGATAAAGTTTCACAGGTACCATCCCTTAGCAATTTCTCAAATAGACCGTCCATCGGAACCCGTTCAGAATGACGAAATATGTTCAATGCCCAATATGTGTCTATGCTTTAAATTTTGAAAAACTAAGCTTTCCAACGTTTATTCATAGTGGTAGGGTCATCTGGTGAGGTAAAACAGCCCTTTAAAAAAAGGTGTTCCATACGTTTTTCTGAAATTTTTAGGACACAGATTGAACATTAGAAGATCTATCCTTTCAGTTAATAAGAATATTTTGACTATAAAATAAAAAAACCTTAAAAACTATTATTTTTTATAATTTCTAGTAAAGTTTGCATTATATAAGAAACAAATTAACGAAGTTGAGTATCCAGTAGCTCATTTTGTAGATTTTTCATTTCTCTACAACGTTGCCTATAATAGCAAACACAGCTTCACAGGTAGATTTTGTGTAAAACTTTAAAAAACTAAATTGTTACCTATTTTTTTAAAGTTATTTTGTTAAAAAACAAAAAAGCAAGTTGGTGTCGGTTCTGTCCTAGTATTAATTTTGTTCGGATCGGTTCTATGAACAAAAGCTTTCTGATTTTGCCTTTCAAACCTCCGGGTTTTTCCAGCCTTGTGATGATAGGTGATTGCTGCAAAAAACCCGCAATTTCGCTTTTGTAAAAGTGTTTTAAGTCAAATTTTGCACATAGATAGTGTTCAGCATTCCGTACAAAAGCCCTCATGGCACTAACCTCCGAAACTTAATACCAAATGAGATACTGAGCTTCAAGTATTGTTTTTCGTTTTCACAAATCCGCTTCACTAAGAGGTTTCGGTCTCTTTGGACCAAATTTTGCATGTAGATAGCTTTTAACATTCTAAACAAAAGGCCTCATTGCGCTAAGCTCCGAAACACAATACCAGCTGAGATTTTGAGCTTACGACTTTCATATTTTCAAATCCATCTCTGAAAAATGGTTTCAATCAAATTAGACCAAATTTTACAGGTAGATCGTTTTCACAGAGCAAAAGTCCTGATGACACTAACCCTCGAAACACAATACCAGCTTAGAAATTCAGTATCGAAATTTCGTTTTCTCAATATCCTTGATTTTGAGTGAGTGAGAAAGAAAGCCTAATGGAAAACCTGATGCAACCTACAGTTCTCCAACAAGGGGATTTTTTTTGGTTGACAGGGATTTTCGAGATTATATATTTTTTATCTAAAATAGGTTACATATAAGTAAAATGCCATTGTGGGCAAAAACAGTTCAGAACAACAGAAGCAAATCAATAAGGTATAATTACGAAAAGTAGGAATGGACATTTTCAAAGAATATATCTTTTCTGCATATATTAAACATCTCCAGGATTACTATATGACGCCGAGAAATATATTATTATGCGTTGTTGTGGTCCTCAATTAATGGCTGACGCCACAGTAGACTTTATGTCTTTCATAAGAGTGTAGAGTTCGAGAATATTCCAGGAAGAAATGCTAATTTCAAGTTACCAAAGCATAGCCTGAAGCTAGTAGACAATGTAACTCGTTCCCCGAAATTTTCTTGCACTTCCATCGTATTGAAATGATTGATCTCACAACGTTTCAATAGCTTTGGATCTGCTATCGTCATCAGGTGAATGATTACCCCTCGTATTTATACCCTTAACCGGTCATGCTCATTGGGTCACTTTATTCTCTGTCTCGTCCAAACAGCAAAGCCGGACCTGGCGAAGAGGTCTCCAAACGTTTTCAATCTGGACGCTGGAATCGCTGATTATATTCTTATTTGAGATTATGTATGCCGTCTCAATCAATTTTCTTTTATACCAGTGCTCTCCTTGTGAATTATCCTTACCTAGTCCCAGTTGATGTTTGGTGTTCGGTCCATGCGTGATTAGCTAATCCAGATTTTGTTAGTTCTCCCCTTTGAGTAGCTATGCGGTGCTCCTTAACCCTGGTGTCCAGTGGTCGCTTAGTTTCCCCAATGTAGAGATTGCCACATTCACATGGTATGCCGTATATACAGTTTTTTGGTACTACAGGATTATCCAGCTTTGTTTTTGAGATCATGCTGCTTAAGGTGTTGTTACTCTTAAAAACCATTTTGATATCATATTCGTGTCCAATAGATCTAAGTTTTTCCGACAAGCCTTTGGTGTATGATAGTAACACCGTTGCTATCAGGGTTTCCCCTTGCTGCCAGTTGTTCAAATGCCTTGTTAATGGTTGTTTCCCGATATCCGTTCGTCAAAAGGTCTTCTCTAAGTTTCAGTTCTTCTTCTTTGGGGGCCTCTGGCGTGCTGCAAATATTTTTAGCTCTATGGAGTAATTTGAAGACGCGAGATTTAAGACTGACATCTAGGATTTTCGAGAGAATTAGCACACAGAGTTTCCGAATCTGGAGCCGTTCCGTGTAATTGCTGTTCTCCCTTAACTCCTAGGAGAGAATGTCACGATAAAATTTTCAGACTACTTCACCTGTCAGAGATATTGAATACTCTATTCGAGGTGTCATTCCTTTGTACACAAGACAATATATATTACATATTATGTAACATATATTGTTTCGGTCAGGGAACCTTCATCAGTTGCGCTTCCCACAATTGAACGTCCTCTCGAGCACTTCTTTATGTATTTGATACATTTCGTTAAATTTGAAGACGCGAGATGTAAGACTGACTTCTAGGATTTTCGAGACAATTACCACACAGAGGTTCCGAATCTAGCGCCGTGTAATTGCTGTTCTCCCTTAACTCCAGACTCGGAACATCTGTGTGCGAAAATCCTAGATGTCAGTCTTACATCTCGCATCTTCTAATTTAACGAAATGTATCAAATACATAAAGAAGTGTTCGAGAAGACATTCAATTGTGGGAAGCGCAACTGATGAAGGTTCCCTGACCAGAAACAATATATGTTATATAATATATGATATATATTGTCTTGCGTACAAAGGAATGACACCTCGAAGAGAGTATTCAATATCTCTAACAGGTGAAGTAACCTGAAAATTTTATGGTGACATTCTGTCCTAGGAGTTAAGGGAGAACAGCAATTACACGGAACGTCTCCAGATTCGAAACCTCTGTGTGCTAATTCTCTCGAAAATCCTAGATGTCAGTCTTACATCTCGCGTCTTCAAATTTAACGAAATGTATTAAATACATAAAGAAGTGTTCGAGAGGACATTCAATTGTGGGAAGCGCAACTGATGAAGGTTCCCTAACCAGAAACAATATGTATTATATTGATATATAATATATATTGTCTTGCGTACAAAGGAATGACACCTCGAAGAGAGTATTCTATGGAGTAATGTTTTGATAATACCAGTTTTCGTTGTTGACGGATGGTGGATGGATGGATGATGGATTACCAAGTCATATTCATGCTGATTATTTTTCCATGATTGATCTAGAGTTTTTCAAGCGGTTCGCAATTAGGACTTCACGAACCGAATTAGCAGCTAGGTATATCGAAGATAAATTAAATTGAAATCGTATCGATGTATTCGAATTTGACAAACATATTGACGAACCTTTATAAATAGATTTGATATTATATCAACAACTTTTATACCTTTAATGACTTATATGCAAAGTCCAAACTGAGAAAAAGTTGCTTAAGTAGAACTCGCCTTTGAAAAATGATATTTGCCTTCAATAACATTGAAAATTGGGTTCCGGTCACTTTTGAGTTTGCTGTAACTTGTCTCCTTAGAACTCTAAAACTTTTGTCGGAAACACAACGATTTCGTTCGCTAAAAAGCCTGAATCAAATTAACAAAATTTGAAATTTTAAAACTCAATATCTCATCTGGTACTGAATTTCTGGGGTTAGTGCCGTAGGACCATTATTTGGAATGTCAAAAACTATTTACCTGCCAAATTTGAGAGAATTTGACTGGAACCACATTTACAGAAGAGTATTTACGCTGTTCGATCCATCCATCATCAGTTTGGTAGGCAGTTTCCTCATAAATTCATCGGATAAATTCGTAAACATGTAAAATTATACTAATTTCGAACCAAAAGTTTTAAAACAACTCGATCATTTTTTTATTTTCTCAAGTATTTTTTTTATTCCACCGAATCACATGACGGAATTCAGCGCAGTCGGTAATCATTTTCTAATTATTCTTTCTTTGCGGCGAAATTCCGTTCTGTTTATCTTTCCCAGTCAAAGTTAAAACGTCCCGACGGGGGTTTTCTTTCATTAACTTTACGATTTTGTCAGTAACTGAAACATGTTGGCATTTATTTTCCCTCGTTAAGTTAAAAAACCAAGACTATAACTTCGTGAACATAATTACTGCTATAATGAAATGAGAAGATTAACTCCAAAAAAGATAATCGTTACAGAGATATTCGAAAAACTGCAGAGGATGAACTTTAACGAACTTTAAATAGAAAGTTAGTTTTTTTATTGTGGCAAGTGTTGAATTCATTACTCGGTAACTATTGAGGAACCTCAAAGTCGTTATTTTCTTACGCCATATAAACATAAAAAGAAGTGTCTGTTTTTATCGAGTCTGCAACTAGAACTACTATGGTAGAAATAAAATGAATATAAATTAAAAGAGAGACTTATATAGCTTATATTTAAAAAAGAACCGAGTTCGCCTGAATTAAAATAAAAACCGTTTAGATACCGTGTGCAATCAATCACTATTTTCGCACAGGTCTTCTTTTTTATCTGATTTAAGCTACAATTAAATTAAAAATTTTAGCGTATTCTTATCTCTCTCTCTTTTTCTTCCTTTCTCTTTCTCCCTCTTTAAACTGTATTCTTTGTCTATATTTTGCAAATGTATTTTAACCTTTTTTATTTGCCTTATTCCTGCTCTTTCCAAATCCGCGATAACAAATATTCTCATTTGAAAAACTTGGACTTTGGAATGACCTTGAATTCCGAGGTCGAAGATCTGGCTAAAGTTGTGCTTTAAGCTGAAATTCCCCTTTCTTTCCAAATGCACAAATAAGAAATAGACGTTCCCACTGATAAAACAATTGACTTTGATACGACCTTGAAGGTCGTGGTCAAGGGCATGTGCAAAGTAACAATTGGACGTACAATTTCATGTTTTTTTCTAAATACGTAATAAAAAATAGAAGGTTCATTTTAAACAATAACTTTGACCTTGAAATGTCCTTGACTTTGAAAGTTTTGTATTCAACATTTTACATGACGAGTTATTGAGGGATTTCCATGCTTTTGAGACACCCTGTAGTTTAATAAAAGTAAAGGATTCATGTTTACATATTTTCGTGGTTTCAACAAAATGGTTTTGGAGTATGATGCTTCATATTTTGTTATAGTTTTCCACACTTCCGTCAACCGAGATCCACGAATCAAAATTTCAATTTGCTCACCATCTGATTTTCTGGTAACTGTTTGAATGCCTGATTGTAACGATGTTTTTTACGCGGCTTACAGTATAGTGAAATAGCAGAAAATATTCTGTTAGCATCATGTAAGGAACAAGCGTTATGCCCCCGTCAGCCGACCTTTTCTATTACATTCGGTTTTATGTGTGGTGTGTTGCAGTTGCGTATACAGGGTGGTAAAAAAATGTTATGTTGGATGGCACACTTATATGCGTATACAAGGTGCTTGAAATAAGGGTGGAATAGAATTATAGTTATATAGGGTGAGCCAAAAAATTGTATACAAATTTAAAATATATAACTATAATTAAAGTTATACAAATGGGTTGAAAATTTTTTAAAAGAAGTTGCATATTCAGAGTTGTTAAAATATAGGGTACATAAAATATAGTTATACAGGACGGTTAAAAAATTATGAACAATTTTGTTATACAGGATAGAAATGAGCACTTGCATACGTGAAAAAAATATGTATATATATAACTTATTGGTCTATCATTTTCTGAATCACCCTGTACAATTATAATTCAACTCAATACAATATCACAACGGTCCTGAAAACTTTAAAACCACCCTGTATAAGTATAAATCCGCTCCACACTATTGACTCTTTCTATTTTTCTATTGTTTAAATTATTCCTGTATACCTATGACTTTATTTCGCCCCATATGTATAGTATTCCATTTATGCAACTGCTCATGGTCTACCCTATATAACAAAATTCACCTTTTTGAACCACACTTTGACTATAATTTTACTGTACCTTTTATTTCAATCACCCAGTATATGCAACAGCTTCTAAAATGTTTTGAACCCATGTCTATAATTATACTCCGCCCTATAATTCAAATATCCTAACTGCTTATGCTTATATAACAAATTTTTGATACACCTGAATAACAACAACCCTTACTTCAAACACCATGTATAAGCAACTACTTATATTCCAAACTATATAACTTTTTTAAACCGCCCTGTATAAATGTAATTCTGCTCCAACTTATATTTCAACCATCCTGTATATTCAACTACTTCTGACAATTTTTAAACACTGTATTTCTGTAATTATTTTTCTGCAAATATCCGCTCTGTATAACTCTAGTTTTGCTCCACTCTTATTTCAACCACCTTGTATACGCAACTACTTATGTGCCAATACTATATTTTTTTAAACACCCTGTATAACTAATTCAGTTCCAACTTATATTTCAACCATCATATGTATACAACGGCTTATGTACCACCTAATATCACATGCACGCACGCACACACCTACAACCGTATACCATATAGAAGAGTTCGCCGATATATCTAACAAATTTTCGTTTCGATGAAGTAACGGAATATTTTCTGCCATATCACGCGAATATAACTTCGTCTCTAACAGAAACTGACTTTCAAATGCATCAAATTGAAAACCATTAAAAACACCCTGTACTATATACTTTCATGGCATATCATGACATTTAAACTAGATATTTATGATAAAAATTTGACATTTACCATGATGTTTACAGTATTTTTGCATATATTGTTTCCGATTTTCAGAAAAATGGTATGTTTTGCCTTGTATAATACAATTTATAATATTCAAATTGCGTGAGCACTTTTAGAGAAAACAGTGAAGTTTCATTGAAAATCTCTGAAATCTAGTCCCCTATTTATTTATTTTTTCTTCTGATTTTCTAGAAAACCGTAAATCTCATGTTATAGACAATTATATGGGACCTTTTTGTAATGTTCCTTAATATAATGTAGTTTAAATCATCAAAATTGTCCAAGCCGTTTTTGAATAATCGCAGGACATACATAAAAAAAGTTGCATACGAATTGATAAACCAAAACCAAAACTTTCAAAAGTAAATTATGTGCAATAGCATATATTAGTAAAGAGCTAGTGACCCATTTTTCATGAAGTATTTGATTCACATAAATATTTTACAAAGAAGGTCAGATAGGATAGATGAGTGGTTAATCGGTAGTCTGCCCTACCTACCTGGGACGGTGACTACTGCGCATGCAAGAAAGGTATTTGTTTATAAAGATATGAATATAGAAAACTACTGGGAGTAAACAAAGAGGGTCAAAAATTGCCACAATAAAACTTTAAATTTCGTAAATCTTTGGAACTGTTCAAAAAAATTATAATGAGTGCGCCGAAATTGGCACACATTCTGCTATCTCGAAAATCGTGTAACTCATTTTTTTTAAGTGGCAACCTCTTTTTTCTCAACACCAGTGGATTATATGCCAAAAAAATACTGGTAGTTTATGCTTACAACCCCATACCTACATTAAACGGTTTCTGTATAAACTTTGAAAACAAAAATTTCTGTGCAGCTATTATTACAACTACAATTATTAGAGATATCTGAATTATCATTAGTATTTTTTTAAAGAATCGACAATAAACAAATGAACATTATTTTAATTTGTTAATCATTTATGGAGAATTTGATATTTAAAGAGTTTTTGTAACCTTTCTTCCGCGATATCCTATTAGACCAAAACATACTCATTAGAAAGTGTTGCTTTTGAATACTCGTAAGTATTCGTTACTTTTCAGTTAAGTACTCGTTACTAAATATTCGTTACTCGAGTACTCGTTCTGTATATTCTTCGGGCACAGAGGTTTGATTATATTGTGCTTCGGGTAAAACTGAGTAAATATTGTCATTTGTCCGCCAGACAGTCTTATAGACGAATATACTAAAACCAACTCATCGGAAAAATCCCGTATAGCAATTTTCAGATTAATACTCCCAGTAGTTTCCGACTTAGCTCATCGTGGTACGATGCCCCCACGTACGTAAGGCAAACAATCGATTACCCACTCATCTTTCTTATCTATTCCTCTATCTCTATGTAAAACATGTATCTGAATCAAACACTCAAAAAATTTAGTAAGTCACAATTTGACATTCTATATGAGTACTGTTTTAATTAATTTAATGTATTAAACTTGTTTTCTGGTATACGATAAGCAAGAAAATTCACGTCAATAGAATTGTATATCTTCTCAATTGCCTTGACAGCTGTTGTCATTGCTCCCCTGGCTTTCAATCGTATATTGGCACTTTTAATATCTACCACTATTATAAACTGATTTCCCGGAATTATAACGATCCAAGACAGACAAATTAACCAACATTACTTATATGAACTTTCAGAATATCTTCACTACACCCCGATGAGACTTGCAGGGTTAATATGATGCGTTTTGCAAAATATCTCTCTATAATATTCAAATTCCAATTCTTTTAAAAACTACTTATTCGACAGTAAGTATCTTGAGCTAGATAAACATAATATCATATACACTCCAGTTTTTTTATCAAAAAGTTATGAATTTTTTTCCCAAATTTCTCGGATTTATAAAACTTCATTAAGGATTATTTCTGATTTGTTACATATTTTCCATTAACAGCATTACTTTTCATGATATAAGCAAAAAATAACCGAAATCCTTGCGGGTTGTTGTGATTTAAATAATGTACTGCTAAATTTTATCATATTCTACACAAACTGTTTTTATTTTTTTCCCAAAATTATATCTATTTTGCTTAATATATTGGTGTAATCGTCCATTATAAAATCTTTAAATCACCTCCGAAAGTCATGTATTCAGTTTTATTGAAACTTATATCCAATATACACTTATAATAATATTCTTCATACATTTGTCGGCGGCGTCCTTATCTGTAGCAATGATAACCTAGAGGTTTGCAAACTAAAAATCAAGTAATGCACCCTAAAAAAGGCTAATAAACTTTTAGATTCTCAATTGGTCTGTAAATCCCTAAGATGTCAATCAAGTAATTTGCATAATATAACACAATTTTACCTTACTTAGGGTCAGGTATTATAATATACCTTTATAATAACATTAATAGTTTCTTGTGATAAATGTAATTGGGTCAAACAGAACTTTATTCATGTAATTTTTCATAATGATACCCCCATAAGTATTTGGTAATAATTTTAGCCTTTCACAATTCATCAGCACTATTATTCAAGACCAAGAAAGTCTAAACATAAATGTCAAGTACTTTCACTAAATTCTAAAACATTCAAAAGCTATAATTGAAAACTTCTTATTTACATTTATTTTAATACTGTTTCATAAAATTTCCACTGGAAACTCCGGTGAGGTATTCAAAACGATAAACGTAAAATTTTACTGATTGTAGCTGTAACTCAACTAATGAACCTGGTATAATCAACATAAACACGGTATTATGAAAATATTAGTTGTAATTAGTATGCGCCTTTATTGTTACAAATTATTCTTGTCAACTGCTTCTTTTTCATATTGGAGTGGGAGAACTAAAAATTATATTTCGACACTTTTTCGTCCATAATATAATGTTTCAACAACATTTCAACACTGATTGTCGTAAAGCTTTAACAAAATCTCTGACTGTTTGTTAAGGATCATCAATATGTGGCTTCACATACCAATAAGAAGCAGAATCATTCAAGAATCTTGAACAGCCACAGCTATATCAAACTTAAAAAAAACACAGTTTGAAATAAAATAAGATTAATTCCTTCCAAAAATTCACTTTTCTAAGACACTTGTGACAAAATTCATTGTCTTAATGAACTTCTTTAAATTATGATAAAACACGGTGCTGTCTAGACGGTATTGTCTTTGACAAATAGTACCAATCAGTAAGAGAACTAATTCCATCTGACCTGTTAATTTACCTTTAATTCTTTTAATTATTTCATATTAAATTCCAGGCAGAGATATTTTTTAATTAAGAAAACCTAAAGCGAAGAAAAAATGATGATAATCGAGTTATGTACAAAAAAATTTTGCTCGCAAGCGAGCCTCAATAATATGAGCTCATCGAACAATAACCAGATTTATAAATAAGCCAAGAAATCAAAAGCCTATTGTGACAAAATGCAGTGTAATATATATACAACATTTAATTTATTTAATAACAAAATGTCTACGAGCCATATCTTATACATGAAACATAAGGAACAGGGAATCGAGCCTACAGAAATTTTATGGCGACTGTTTATCGAGATTATAAAAAATTTTAAACAACACGCCCTGGACTCGGAATATTTTTTCTCTATATATTTTTTCAAGTATATATTTGACTATTTAAACGTCAAATTTATGAAGTGACATGTAGAAACCAGTCTGCTGGGCTTAAATCTGGTGTCCTAATATATGTGATGTGGTCACACTATGACAATTCACATCTCAAATTTTTGACTTAATTGAACCTCCAAATCAATTATTACTTGTTTTTCTGAATTTAACATTCCAACACAAGATCTTGATAACGTACTTAACGAAAAATATGATGCTATATACTGGCATAACAAATATAGATATTTTTTAGGCCATCTCTAAAAAGATAACTCATCTAAATTATTCCCAAAAAATTAGAACCTAATGAAGGAGAGCCTCAATTCACCATAGCCTTTTTTGTGTGTGCTCACCATGTGTGCCAAACGGACATTCTTAATTAAAATCGCCTAGCGCAAGCAAACAAATTCTGATTTTAAATGATAAAATTGGAGCGCTAGCTACGAAAAATACAATACTAATTTGAAACACATTTAAAGAATATACGAAAATAGGGCATTCCCCAATTCTGAAAATACTGAGATGAAAACTTTGCAAAGTTACTAATAGTTTATTGACAAACAATTTTATTTTAGAAACAATTGTAATATTTATATAATTTGCAGGTAAATTGTGATATTTTTATTTATTGGAAGTTAATATATCTGACTGAACAAAATGACGTTAATGTTACATAAATACATATTAAATATATAAAAATAAATATGTTTTATTTTGAGAAAACCACTTCGAGAGAGCAATTAGTTGATTCGAAATTAAAACTTCGAAAAAATAGTTGATTTGTATTTTCTGCAAGAAACTTGATTGTTAATGAGTTAAATATTTATATTCAATAAAAATTTTAGATAAGTCGCAAAATGATTTATTGAAAAACTCCATTAAAAATTAATTTCAATTGCACCATAAAAAGTGTATTGAAATAACCTTTTTAAAAATTCACCTTACAAATGAAACAGTTTAAAAATATCAAATCAATAAAAAAATCAATTAATAATAATATACTTTGTATAAAGATAATTGTTTAATTTGTTCCAGATGGCGTTCCTGCAAAACCGCTCAATTTCATTGGTGGATATGTACATTGACAATTCGGAGCCTTCAGAGAATGTCGGGCAGATCCACTTTTCATTGGAGTATGATTTCCAAGCCACAACGCTCATATTAAAAATCATACAGGTAAGAAAATGTAAAATTATATTAATCAAACAACATTTATACAGAAAAATAATAAGTTACAAAATCCATATAAAACTCGCTATATAACATAAATTGTTAATCTTAGATATAGAATCGGAAAATGAATGCAGAAAGAAAATTCATTTTCACAGACATAGCTGAAACGTACATAAAAGTTTTATATATATATATATATATATATATATATATATATATATGCTTACGACTATTGACCCAGATTATTACTATGAGATACGTATGTAGTCTTGAGATGTAGAGGTCAGGTGCAAATTAAAACAATTAAATCATTAGATTACAACGGTTCGGGGTTTAATATTACTTAATAATTTACCCCTTCATCAGGTAATGTGATTGTATGCCTTTTCACACCGTGGAGTTTACAGATTATATTACTATTTGTCATTTAAACATCAAACTGCTCTAGAAATTCTTATCCTGATTAAAATATAAAATACTAAATACTACAAAATACGTTAAAAATTTTTTGCTAGTCCTGTTGACAACTGACAACACAAGTTGACATAAAACATAAACACAGATTATACCATAGAATAACATAAATCGTTCTTAGTAGTTTTCATGTATACCGTCAGAGATATTGACTAGAGAAATCTTTAATAACATTTAAACTTTATATACAGATTGATGGCTGCAGTAATTAATGCGAAATCGGTATAGTTCGCCCTGCAATAGTAAAATTACTTAACAAAATTTATCTCCATACATATTCCGATATCTACACTATGTATCTACACTATGTATGAACCGTACACTACACTACACTCAAACAGAACACAGACCCGTCTAAACACTTTAAAAAGATTTAAAAAATAAATGATAATACATTTGGACTACGTTGCTAGCTTTCAGTGTTCTCCTGCCAATTTGATCCAGATAGACAAAAGAAGATATAAACCGGGCCTGGTAGCAGACACCTGACAGGCCTTACACTCCATATAACCATTGGCAATCACATTACCTGATGAAGGGGTAAATTATTAAGTAATATTAAACCCCGAAACGTTGTAATCTAATGATTAAATTGTTTTAATTTGCACCTGACCTCTACATCCCAAGACTACATACGTATCTCATATATATATATATATATATATATATATATATATATATATATATATATATATATATATATATATATATAGTAGTGGATTTAAACAGACATGAAATAATATAAAAACTTTAGCAAATTGAATAGTTAAATAATTGGGATAATGTAAATAAAATGCATACATATATAACAAAAAAGGAAATTGCAGGAATCAAAATTGTAAAAAAATAAAGTGACAAGTATTTGTAAATAAATAAGGAATCTTCTGTAAGATAGAGATAAACTAAAAATACAAACAATGTAAAAATGTTTCTAAAGCAACCTGTTGAAAGGATAAAAGGTGGCATATAAAGTTTGATATTATATAATGCAAATTTTAATAAAAGATTAATACTTACATAAAGAAATATATGCAAAAACTCATAATAAGGTCAAACATCAAAAAGGTTAAATTCACTTGTAAAATCATAATAGAGTTTGTAGAACACATTAAGAATTACATATGAGAATACCGAATAAAACATATTTTAGATCGAAATAAAGTTTTAAATACATAAGGATTGAAATGTCAAAATTATAAAAACCGTTATAAATCTTGAGAATTGATGGAACAGTAAAGAAATTTATCACAATAGATGGAGCGTAGAGTATAGTATATAAAAAGTAAATAGTTCAAAAGATATAAAGTCTAAATTTTAATAAAATCCATTTTTTTTAAAAGTACCTGTTAAATGACTGGTGGCCACAGGTGACAAATGTCAACTCAATGTTTTTGAAAATATGAATTAAATGATTTAGGTAAAATTTATGAGAGTATAAGGTATTGAAATTTAAGTTGAAGTTTATTTAGATTTTTGGATATGATTTAAAAGGGAAACAGTTGGAAATTAATAAAATAATTAGAAGCGGAAAGGGAAATAGCAGGTGGCAAAATAAATCACATAAATAGGAAATCTGACACTGACAAATTCTCTTTGGTCGTCAAGCGTCGAGCAGATAGGTTCAAAAAATGTTCGTTCTCATAAATTCAGTTTCCATGACAACGAAGTTAATGTCCTATGATATAAAACAAATTTAGTGTTCCATGTCAGAAAGAGAAGAGTAACCTGAAAATTTTAATTTGAATTTATTTGGATAAACAAGTTGAAAATAATTTACAAATATTCGATAAAAGGAAGATGATGGGAATTATTGGTATGAAAACTTAAAATCAAAATTATTGGGAAAGAATAAATTTGGAAAACAGCACGAGATATTCAATTGAATGGCAGAATTTTACCAGTAAAATAATTTGAAATTTGGAATTACTGTTAAAGACCAACCATCAGAAGAAGGGAATTCGAGAACCAACAACAGTGAGTTTTTGAAACATTGTTTAAAGAAAGTTAAGGTTTTGAAAAAGTTTAATTTATAAAATAAGCAAATCATAAAAAGGTAGTCAATCAGTGATAATAATAAAAGTTTACAATTTTTAGAATAATAAATATCTGTGACTGAATGATCAAAATACTTTGTAACATAATTTGATAGAAATTTAAGAATAATTAAGTGACAGGAAATTTATTTTGTTTTGAAAGAAAACTTGCATCAATACTGTATTGTGGAAAATTTTAAATAAATTGTAACCTAATTGAAACTTTGGAAATTTGATTATTAGTAATTTAATTTTAATAGAATTTCAAAATTTTAAAAAGTGTAAGTGAACCTGAAGAGAAATAGATAATTGTAAGATGAACAAGATAAGTATTAAATTTATTTATTTATTTAACATTTGAAAATTTGAACCCAAGCGAAAAAGACGCTGAGATAATATAATTATAAATTATAAATTCTAAATTACAATTTACTTAATAAACAAAATTATAGTTACATTCTATTCTATATATATATATATATATATATATATATATATATATATATATATATATGAATTATACTATTCTTTGTATAATTTTATATTTTCATATCTGAGGGCAAAGTCACGTTTTCCTCTTCTAGTTGACCTTTTAACACATAAAATGTTTCATTAGAAGGCCAGATTTATCGATTTTCTCTCTCTCTAGTTTTTCTGTGAAGTAATTTGTATAAATTTTAAAATGATTTTTGAACCTTTTTTTTCACTGATTCCCCAAACATATGATTAATAAATTCGATTCTTATCTATTATAATTCAATTTATTTTACATAAATAATTACAATGTAATCTAAATAATTCATATAATTCACCCACATATACAGTAAAAATTTACAATAACAAATCAGAATCTGACACGCAAAGAGCACTAATTGGTCTTAACAACAAGATCGTATGTATCACAAATAAAAATAGATAAAAAATCTGACTTTTAAAATAACTTTATTTCTTACTAACTGACCGTCCGATTTGTTAATTTGATTTTTATTTTATACACTAATTTAGATGTCGTCTTTTAACCGGTCAAAACCCGATTTGCTTTTTATAAAAACTTTTTGTTTAATAGATATTTATCTAATCCATCTTTTAAACATTTTTGCCTCAGCAAATGCAGTAATTAAGTTTATTGGCCTACAATTACTAATATCATGTTTTGTTACCTAATGTGTACTCTCTTCACGGTGTCATTCTTTTGTAAGACAATATGTATGATATATATTGTTTCTGGTCGGGAACCTTCAGCAATTGCGCTTCCCACAATAGAATGTCCTCTCGAACACTTATTTATATATTTGATACATAACAGTAAATTTGTAGATGCGAGATGTAAGACCGACATCTATGATTTTCGTAATGCTTTTGTGTTTTACAGTTGGGAATGACCTGCCTCATTGTGTCAAAACAAATTGTCCTTCGTCAGATTAATGTCCATTTGTTTCTTAACGATTCTTTCAAAAATGCCTACTGAAAAATCTAGATATCTCTAATAATCACATGAAAATTTTAGAGTGTTGCCACTTAAAAAAAAATAGTTAAACAATTTTCGACATAGCCGAATTCGCCGCCAATTTCTTAGGAAATTTCATGTTTTGACCTGGTTCTCTTTGCGTCCAAAAGATTATTTTTTGTGAAGTGCTGCATCTGTCAAAATTTTCAAAATAACTTTCAACTGGAGCCCTTCAATAATATGATAGGTATGTCCAATAAAATTATATTGAAACTTATCGTACATTCAAAAAATGCTAGAAAAAACAAAGTTGAAGAGCACTTCTGGTAGAATCGGAATTTGTAGACAACAGGAACCAGCTCCTCGAAAAGCCCCCATCTAGCAATTTTCATATTAACTAGTGGTGGCCCAGTGGTCGAAATTCTACCCTATTTCATGAAATTGTAAAAAGTGAATTTTTATAAGAAACATAGTTGTGGAGATATCGTAGAAGTAGATGTAATGACCAAAATTGTTCACTCATATTGACAAATCTACTGCAATAAAAAAAAATAAAAATGTAATCAAATATCAGTATTCGAAATATTTTGGACAAATGAGTGACCCCCAAATTTTTTGCTGGAACCGCTCCTGGCAAAATATATTGGATATAATAGTTGGAAGATTGTTCTTTGCAACCCAAAAGTTTTCGTCATTTGCGGTTTCAATCAAGTTCAGGAATATTAAAGAAAAGACAACAACAACCCTTAAATATTTAATAGATTCTCTATTGTCCGGTGTCTGACAATTTTTTACACAATACCTTCGGGAAGGTTGTGATAATAATATATTAATCAAATAATGAAATTTAGATTAAAAACAGAATATTTAATATGACGGCAGAAAAATCAATACTGATCTACTACATTGACTATTTTACCACTAAACACTAACACGCTTGTATTCCACTTCCAGAAGTACATGCTCTAAGAATATAACAACATCTAACGATCGCTCACTCTATATATAATTACTCAATGTTCTGCGTTTTTGACCGTCTGGCGTCGGCGCCACTGTCATTTGTTTGGCGTTGACAGTATGGACATAAATAATGAATTTTATTATATTTTATTTAATGAATGAACCAATATTATAAATAAATATTAGCATTCTGCACTGAAGATCGTCAGTAGCTACTTAACAAAATAAAAATGAGGAAAATCTGTTGAGAGACAGAAGAAAATGGTACGTAATCGTTTTGTCTTTGCCTATTTATATAAAGATACTCCCAGTAATTTCCCATATAAATATCGACTCAGCTCAGCGTGGTATACCCTGTACATTCTAGGGCTACTACCTCTTTTCTCCAAATAGATTACTTGCGTCACGGTCAAACTAGTGTTTGACGTAACAAATAGCGTAATGAACATACCCACAGACTATAACGGAAATATTACCTGCAACACATCAAACAAAGCCTGTAACCACTAGACACATCAGCATTTGTGACATATTTAACATGACAGAAGTAAACCCTAGCAAATGTAAGCAGCAAAGCCACCAGAGCAGAAACCTGAAATGATCATTAAATAATTTCCATATTTTTCGAAGTGGAAACGAAACATTATCCAATTTTCATGATGAAAGGTTGCACGCTCTGCTGTTAGGAGTATTTCAGCTGTTCTGTTCAGTAAATTATTTCAATTTCAGTTGTCCGCTGAATTAATCCATAAACGAACATGCAGTAACAATATGTAATCCGAAATCCCTCTGATTAAAAATAATCGGACTTGTTGTCACAGCGAGTGTGTAGGTGCAGTTACAACAATTATTATGAAATTGTATTATCCAAAACAAATGTATATCAAGGGATATTTGATTGATAAATAATTTATTTTAATTCAAATGCATAAAATATGTATGATATGCAAGTTACATTCAAAAGGCAAACAATGAGGTTAAATATTCACATTTTACATATTGTGCAGTTCAATTCTGAGGCTTTTATAGTTAACTAGTTCAGCTTTCTAAATTATATTTGATAATGAATTGACTAAAAGGAAGGAATCATTTACGAAAGTAATTGTACTTCTGACATAATTCCAATGGTCATATTTTTTTATATAAAATTGTATCTAAGGCTGTTAATTATAGTTAACAATCTAAAAGCATATACTTCTGGAGGTAGCCATCAATGCACAAATATTGCGGAAACAAGGGCGCGTCCAGACAGGTGCTTCCGGGGACGTTTTCATGATTCAGGGGGGGGGGGCGATCCTGTATTAAATTTGTCTAACTAAAATTTTAAACCCAGATTTCTTGGGTTACTACATTAAAAATAGTTGTTCTGAGGACTCACAGCCGTTACCTTCTTCTGGGCTCGTGGATTACCTCGGAAGCAGCCAATGAACCACATACTGGACAATCTCCCAATCGAGTAAAACAGCCTCTTGCTCTCTCTATTGTCCTCTCTTTTTAGTCTTGTCACAATATTTCTACATTGCAAGATGCCTCCAAATGTAGCTCTCAGTGGTCTAGATTTCGACCCCCTGTTTCAATGACGTATGACAAATAGAATAGTCATCTCAATGTTTAAGCACTTTTTGGGAAATAACATCACAATACTCGATATTATGTTATATTTCCAAACATTTCGGGGTATAGGCCAAACCCCGTTCTCAATGGTAAAGACACTGTGAAAAAAGGCACAATACTAAAATTTAAAATACAAATCTTTCACAATATTTGTTGACTTATTACGTAACTAAGAGAATTTAATTTGATAACATATACAGGATAGAACAGAGAATTCTAAATATCATATAGTAATAAAGTTCCTTTCAAATTGGAAAAATTTTAAAGGGGTAATCTTCAGATTTTATGTGGCGCTCCTAGCTGCGACTTTGTTATGAGTAATAGCGATACAATCATTTTTATTTAACAAAATTAAACCAGACTCTTTCAGTTTTCGTTTCGTGTTGTGTTCTTCTTTGTGAAATATAATTGAATTTTGAAATTATATTTTATGACCAGGGTCCCAAGCATGTTCCCAAATTTTGTATTTTTAAATTGTCGTTTTTTAATGGAATTTTTGTGTTCATTTATTCGAACATTTAGAGGCCTAGATATAGAGTTTATTACATTCATAAGGAAACTTATAAATGCAATTTTTTGTATTTTGAGTTGGATGTTGGTTTATTGGTTTGTTGTTTTCGATATAATTGATTTTAGTATATTTCTTGCTTTAAATGAGGTTGTAATATTATTGCTTGGTAAAGTGTGGTGTTCGTTGTTAGCGATCGTCTGGTATTCGATTTTGTTTAACTCTTTATTAATAATTGTTTGTGTGTAATTATTGGCAGAAAGCACATTTCTTTATAAACGTTTTTTCTTCGTTAAATGTTGGAACAGTTGGTTTTTGCTGTGTCAATATAGAGATTTAATAATACTTCTCTTTACTAAAGTCTTATCTGTTTAACTGAAAGTTTAAAATACCTGTTAAAATAGTAAACAATCTGATCAATATAATTGTCCATCTGCGCACTATAGGCAATGCTGTTATTCTATTTGAAGAAAAACTAGATCTCCAAAAGATTTGTTAAGGCCAAGACATCATATAATGTCAAGTTCGGCTGAAAAAGTGTTGAAATTTATCGACTGCACTACGGGCACAACATATGTGCCTATCTTGCATTTGGATGCTTAAAATATAGGTTGATCGGATTATTTTTCGCCTGGTGGATATGTTAACAGAGAAATTTGTAGCATAAGTTACTGTCGAAAGATCATTTCATTCACAAAAAATCACTTTATGGTGTTATTATAAATAAATAAAACGTCTTTTAATATTAATTGATAAATCCATTCAAACAAATCTTATAACAATTTGATGGAGGATAAGTTTCTTTTTTTAGCTAAAGCTTTCAACGTTGTTGAATTCTTATAATTCGTGTACTCCACAATTTTTTTTAATGGCTTGAATAATTCGTTCCACAAAGTAATAGCCGTGTGCGGAAAAAATGAGCATACCTTTTACGCCTGAATATTCATTGGGCACGTACTTTGCGAAATTACTAGTTTTAAAAAACTCTTGTGTCGTATAATCACATTAGCCTACACTTTTATCGGAACCAGTTAAAACTATAAATGTCTGGTTTTATTATTTCATACGAGTTTTAGCAGGAACGTCTATTTTTATAACATTTCTATCGGGCATTTTTATAAGGTCATAATTTTGTTTTAAAATTATGTTCGGTTTTGATTAAAGTTACATTCATAAAGATTTCTAGTTGCAGCATCAAGTTTAGTAAATAAGTCTTATCTACATGTGCAGATACCAACGAGTTGAAATGTGGGCAAAATTGCGTAATTTAGTTCACGAAGAAATGCCGTTTTTTAATTTAAATTTTCCGAATAGTTCCAAAGATCGAAAAATCTCAATTTTCTATTTTATCTGATATACAATAGAAAATTGGAGATTTCGTTTTTATTTTTTGTAGCATTATTTGACAAGAACACCCATTTTTTTCAAATCCACTTTGTTGTAGCTGTACGATGACCTTTTCAGATTTGCTATCCGACGTTTCGTTATTCGGCTGCCAACATCAACTTTTTTCTTATAGTTGACAAATTAGCTTTTTTTCACAGGTAAATAATACATTTCATTCTAATTTCTCTGATATACAACTTGTTATAATTTGCTTTCTTAAAAGCACAAATATTTAAATAAAAAAAAAATATCATCTTAGTTAACCTTGTCAAACGAAATTGGAGTACACATATTTTCAAACACAATAAGTTTCACTAATGAAGAAGAACACGATATGTTAAGAGTTTGTTACAAATGTGATAAAAACAGTACGAAAACACCTTAAATGTGCAGTTATATCCGAAAATTGTATGATGAACATTTGGCGGAGTTTAGTGCTTTTCTAAAACCCAAGATATGACATTGAAGCAGACTGGAAAAATGTACAAGAAATAACTTAATGGCAGAAGTAAAATTAAATTACATACTTTTAAAATTAACAAAAGTAAGATTTTATTGCTATGGTTTTTAGGTAAATGTGGACTAAGCATTTAGCTTAAAACATAAACATCAACAGCGTTTTTCTTACTGTTAGAATATCGCTCTCTATTTATTAGATTTCTTATTTAAATTTACTTTCCTAAAATTCGTTTCATTTGCTTATCTTGTTTCCTGTTTTGATCGGCCTGATTCCGAAACTTAACCTGTGGGTTAAAAAGTATCTAGGCTGTTCATCTATATAAAGTTGTCCAACCGCAAGGGGGCGCACAGGAAACTTGTGAACAGAATCCTCCACAGACATTTGATACAGCACCATCCAAAGCTCCACACTACAGAATGCTATTGTGCGGGACAGAAATGTTTGCTTCCTTACCTCTTTTTGCATAATATAAATAAAATTCAAAAATGCATATTTTAGTAATTTACTTATTTTTCTGATTTTCTCGAAAACCAAACAGTTGCTGGAAAGTCTATATACTTTTAAACATTTCTGGTTCTAAATCAGACCCCGTTTTCTGTAATAATAAATAATAAATTAAAAATTAAAAGTTTCGTAATGATAAATTTAGTAGTTCACTATTTGACATTAAATTAATTTGAAGGTCATGTGAAATAACAAAGCTCATTTCTAATTGGAACAATTTGAACGAATTATCGTCAAAATTTCATGTGGCTGTTGTTCTAAAGAATTTTATTAAATGAAAGGAATTGTATCGCTAGTAGTTCTGTAGTATTCAGACAGAATCAATAATAGTCCCGTCCGTTTGACGTTTAGATTTTTTTGTCTAAGCTTATATTATATAATATATTAGCAGTAAATTTTCTTGAGTTGCATCAGTCATGTCAAATTTTTGAATTGCTGTTAGTTTGAAGATGGTAGACAGTGTAACTCGTTCCTCGAAGTTTCCTTGGACTTCCATAGTCTTGAAGTGGTTGATCTCACAACGTTTCAATAGCTGTGTATCTGCTATCGTCATCAGGTGAATGATAGGAAATTCAGAGTATCCGTCGTATTTATATTATACCCTTGTAAAGATTGGCACATTCACACGGTATGCTGTATTTACAGTTATGTGGTATTGCTGGTACGTCGGGCCTCGTTCTTGTTATCATGCTCCTCAAGGTGTCGTGCTTTTGAAGATCATTCTGATTCCATAGCTGTGTGCAATTCTTCTAAGTTTCTCCGACAACCCTTTAGTATACGGTAAAAGTAGAGTTGCTACCGTGGTGTCCTCTTCCTGCCTAGGTGGTTTGTCCAGCTCTTCAAACGCCTTGGTAATGATCGTTTCCGGATATCCATTCGCCAAAAGGTCTTATCTAAGTTTCACTTGTTCTTCTTTGAGGGCTTCTGGTGTGCTGCAGATAGTTTTGGCTCTATGGATAAGTGTTTTGATGATGCCAGTTTTCGTTGCTGATGGGTGGTTCGAATTGCAGTGAAGGTATAATCCTGTATGCATAGCCTTTCTGTAGACTGTTGTTTGGATTCCGGTCCTAGTCCTTTGACACTTTACATCAAGGAATGGTAGGCACCCACTCTCTTCCATCTCCATGGTAAATCTAATGGATGATTGGGATTGACTCAGGTGCTCCAGGAATGCCTGTAGTTCTGTTCTTCCATGTTGCCAAATAATAAAGGTGTCATCGACATACCTTAACCATAGCTTAGGCTGCTTCTCGAAACTCCTCAGTGCATGTTCTTCGAACCATTCCATGTAGATGTTGGCAATGGTTGGTGATACCGGGGAACCCATAGGCAATCCATCTTCTTGCACGAAGAACCGATCCTTCTCCTGAAAGTAGCAGTTCTTGAGGCAACATTCAAGCAAGTCCATGATTGAGTCTATTGGCAGCTCCGTCCTCTCCATCAGGGTTTCGTCTTCAGTAAGTTTCTTTCTCACTATGTTGAGAGAATCGTCTAGTGGTACGTTCGTGAAAAGGTTTTCAACGTCGAAACTTGTAATCGGTTCGCGCAACTCACCAACAGCAGCACTATCGAAATTCCTTCTACCAATCATCCAGCCTCTGGAGGGTAAAACATCATCGCACGTCAAGAACTCAAAGCACTTTGTCGAAATCATAGGATCCATGGAACTTGGGCCAGAACATCGCTTAGTAAGTTTCGACGTTGAAAACCTTTTCACGAACGTACCACTAGACGAATCTCTCAACATAGTGAGAAAGAAACTTACTGAAGACGAAACCCTGATGGAGAGGACGGAGCTGCCAATAGACTCAATCATGAACTTGCTTGAATGTTGCCTCAAGAACTGCTACTTTCAGGAGAAGGACCGGTTCTTCAAGCAAGAAGATGGATTGGCTATGGGTTCCCCGTTATCACCAACCATTGCCAACATCTACATGGAATGGTTCGAAGAACATGCACTGAGGAGTTTAGAGAAGCAGCCTAAGCTATGGTTGAGGTATGTCGATGACACCTTTATTATTTGGCAACATGGAAGGACAGAACTACAGGCATTCCTGGAGCACCTGAATCAATCCCAACCATCCATTAGATTCACCATGGAGATGGAAGAGAGTGGGTGCCTACCATTCCTTGATGTAAAGTGTCAAAGGACTAGGACCGGAATCCAAACAACAGTCTACAGGAAGGCTACGCATACAGGATTATACCTTCACTACAATTCGAACCACCCATCAGCAACGAAAACTGGCATCATCAAAACACTTATCCATAGAGCCAAAACTATCTGCAGCACACCAGAAGCCCTCAAAGAAGAACAAGTGAAACTTAGAGAAGACCTTTGGGCGAATGGATATCCGGAAACGATCATTACCAAGGCGTTTGAAGAGCTGGACAAACCACCTAGGCAGGAAGAGGACACCACGGTAGCAACTCTACTTTTACCGTATACTAAAGGCTTGTCGGAGAAACTTAGAAGAATTGCACACAGCTATGGAATCAGAATGATCTTCAAAAGCAACCACACCTTGAGGAGCATGATAACAAGAACGAGGCCCGACGTACCAGCAATACCACATAACTGTATATACAGCATATCGTGTGAATGTGGCAATCTTTACATTGGAGAGACAAAGCGACCGCTGGAGACCAGGATTAAGGAACAACGCACAGCTACTCAAAGGGCGGAGGTAACGAAGTCTGGGCTAGCTAATCACGCATGGACCGAACAGCATAATATCAACTGGGACCAGGCTAAAGCAATTCATAAGGAGGAACACTGGTACAAAACCTCCAGGGACGACGACGCTGATTGGAACAGAAAAGAACCAATGACCATGACCTGCGACGCATGACCGGTTAAGGGTATAATATAAATACGATGGATACTCTGAATTTCCTATCATTCACCTGATGACGATAGCAGATACACAGCTATTAAAACGTTGTGAGATCAACCACTTCAAGACGATGGAAGTCCAAGGAAACTTTTTTGAATAGCTAAATCTGTCATTGAGAACCATTAAAATGTTGATTTTTTATTTAGTTTTGTTAATTTTTATTGCCATTGATAACAGGGTCTGATTTAGACCCCGAAAAGCTTGAAGTATTTCAAATATACAAACTTTCCAGCAAGTGTGGTGGTATTTGCAAAAAATCTGAAAAATACAAACTAGAGATACCAAAACTATATTTCATATTTCATTTGCTGTTTATAAAACTATAAATAGTTTAGATTATTTTCAATGATTTTATTTTTTAATTCGATATATTCAAAAAAAAACATTTGATATCAACGTTTTACTAAAATAAAAATATTTCAAATTCATTATCCACAAATCTAGATTATATGTTTTTAGTACATTTCAACTATTAATCAATGTGTTATTCAATAAGTCAGTCACGACTTTGCTATTCATCCTAAAAAAACATTTAGAAAGATATTCACATCCGACATTAACATTACATATTCAAATTCCGTTTTACGAGCCATTAAACAATACAAGTTGAATAAAATATAATGTTCAGAACTTTTATCGGTTCCACTTACATCTCGGTATTCTTTTACAAAAAGATGAAACCAACATATTACCAGTAGAAATTTATGCGAAACTGATACTTTTGTCTTGAATAAACGTATAATTGTGAAAAGAATCCCTTTATTTACTTTTAAAAATGGCTCTTAAAAGCTTCGGAAACCATTAATTCGGTATTTGATAGTTTTTTTGTAAGCTACCATAAATTGTCAACAATCTTGTAATAAGCTCGCAGTAGGTTTTTCTCTTTATCATTTTCAATATTTTCTAAAAAAACGACAATCAAATTCAGATAATAAAGACCACGTATATGCTTTATTAGGTCACGTGCATTTCGTGATGTAACGAACGTAGGCTTGAACCCATTTTAGTTTGTTATATCTGGGAATAAAAATCAATAACAAGGATTTAATTTTAACTTTTATAAACAGTGTTTAGTGTCATTGTGAACAAATAATTTGGCAAAAACGTATGGACATATTCTTAGAAATGTGGAGATTCAAAAAAGTGGTTACAACTCACCTCTATAAATTCCGATGATCAATAAATACACTTTCTTTCTGTAAAGACCACTTTTATGTAAGTACAATAGAATGATGGAATTATAATTATCAACATAATTACATTAAATCCCCATAAATTGTTTGTCACCTGAAAGTGTTTATCACTCGAAGACAACAGAACCCATACATGACCATAGAACAACACAGAACTTACTTTAGATCATTATTCTATGCACATAATAAATCCTACAGAACAGATTATTTAAAATACGGTCTCTAGGAGACGACCAATTTTAAAGCGTTTTTTTACTTAAAATAATAAGGAAAAAAAATAATTATCTTCTAGAATTTCACCTACACGAACCACATTTTTAACCGACTGCAAAAAGAAGGAGGTGCTCAATTCGTCTGTATCTATGTTTTTTTATGTTTGTTCAGCTATTACTCGCAAACGGCTCAAGGACTTTGGACCGTTTATACCGAATCCTGTTCCGGGGGATCGCGAAGTGGTCCCATATGTTTTCCAATAACATAGCTTGTACCGTTTCTTAGGAAATGGGGATAAACTTTTTTTGCAGAATTTCTTATTCAGTAAGCTTTGGTAGAGTCACTGGTATTAAAAATATGGAATTTTTTCTATTCGGAACATGGGATATATTGCAATAGTTCCGGGATATCCCGAAGTGTTTTTCAAAAACATAGCTTGTACCGCTTCTTAGGAAATCGGGAACAACTTTTTCACCGACTTTCTTATACAGTAAACTCTGGTGGAGTCGCTGGTATTTAAAATGTGGAAAACAGTTCGTTCACGCACGCACACACTTACAACCGTATACCATACAATACAAATGTTCGTTCCAATAAACTAATGGAATATTTTCTACCATTTTACGGGACTATAAGCTCCTTAACTTAACTTCGTCTCTAAAAGAAACTGGCTTCAAATGAATCAAAATGAAAACAATTACAAACACCCTGTACGATATACTTTCATGGCATATCTTGACATTTAAACTAATCTATGTATGATGAAAATTTGACATTTACCACGATATTTACAGTTTTTTGCATATATTTTACGTTATACAAAAATATTACGGAATCAAGCTGGAACATATCTTTGTAGAATACAATTTATAATACTCAATATGCTTGAGCAGTTTTGAAAAAAACAGTGAAGATTCATTGAAATTCACTGAAATGTAGTCCTCTATTTACTTTTTTTTATTTTCTGGAAAACCGCAAATCTCACGTTATAGGCAATTATGTGGTACCTTTTTGTAATGTTCCTTAATATAATGCAGTTTAAATCATCAAATTTGCCAAGCCATTTTTGAATAATCATTGGTCATGCATAAAAAAGATGCCGATGAATTGATACCCTCCTCCTTTTTGGAAGTCGGTTAAAAATTAAAACTGACCTCGTTGCGGCATTCTTGTTTTGTGTTTTTTCAGTCTGAATTTTGAATTTTTCCTCAACTGCGCTGAGCAGTTTACCATATCGTTATTTTTTTGCAAATTTTTACATTTTACATCAGAAAAATTATCACATGGAAATTTAATTGCGAAGAAGTTAACCTCTATTAATTTCTAACTTATCGAGATAATTGAGCTAAAAAGAAGGTCTAAAACGAAATTTTTCCTAAATTTAATATTTACACTAGAACTTTTTTCTTCTGATTTATTTTACTGCTCAATCTATAAATAAATCTTGTCTCACTAGTAATTATTGTTTTTTTCCAGGGTAAAGATCTGCCGGCCAAGGACCTCTCAGGTACCAGCGATCCGTACGTTAGAGTAACACTTCTGCCAGACAAAAAACACAGACTCGAAACCAAAATTAAACGGCGGACGTTGAACCCTAGATGGAACGAGACTTTCTATTTCGAAGGTTTTCCTATTCAAAAATTACAGTCCAGAGTTCTACATCTGCACGTCTTCGATTACGACAGGTTTTCCAGGGACGACTCAATAGGAGAAGTGTTTCTGCCACTATGTCAGGTAAGACTTACAAATTTAAAAAATATATTGATCTGGGAAAATGAAAATGGTAAGCTTAGTTTATATATGATGTTACTTTATTTTTACGGATTATTTTGGAAATGATCCATGAAAATAAGAACTGTATATTTAAAAATCCAAACATTTCAAGGTCTTGACTCTTGTTTTCGATGTAATGAGTCTAACATGTAAATTTGAAATTGAATGTTTGATAGATTCACAACTAAAGAAATTCTATTGTTTTAAATATGTGATATATATAGCGATCCAAGTATTCTGGTGTTTCAGCCCATGTCCTTAAATTTAGAGATTTTGAATTGCCGTTTATTTATGTATTTGTGAAGCTAAACGTCTTAATCGACTAGAGCTGAAGAAGCCTTTGAAAATGGTAAAATGTGAAAAAATAATGGTAGGCTGAATTCTATTGGAAAAGGAAGATAATACAACAAGAATGAAAGGAAAAATTATTTACGGGCGATCTGAGTTCGGAAAGTGGGAGGGGTTTTAAGGGTAAAAGACGGTTTATCTTGACTTCCGGCAAAACTACAGGTCCTATGGAAAAAGGTTAAATAGCAAATTTGTAGGTAATAAAAAGATCTACAACATTTGTGTTTGCACTTTTTTCACATAACCTCAAAATTAAAGTTTTTGGTTTTTTATATTTTACAAAAAAAATTATTTTTTTCACGAAATTTGGTGAAAGTTTACCTTCTTATGTCCCAAACACATTCTATTTTTTTATGATTAACATATTTATTCTTTCATCCTAATTTTCAATCGAAAATTCTGACGTCAAAATATCTGCTTTTTTTAAAAAGTCGATAGTCTTTTTGTTCATTAAAATCGTTATTTTTTGATGGTGTAAAAACATATATACATTGTTATCGTAAATGTTCTCAGAAAACACAAAGAAACCAAACAACTCTAATCATTATAACACAACATAACACCAGACAAAAGGATAAACAGTTGCTCAAATCTGAGCAAATGAATAAAACTGTATGTCAAAAATGCATACTATATAACGGTATAAAAGTATACAATGTGATTCCATTAATTTTCAAAAAACTAACCAAGAAACAGTTCAATAAAAAAAATTAAATTATACATAGCCCAGAACTATGATAGCTTATTAGCCCTTCTGGTATAATCAAAACACTAAAAATAAATTACTTTATTTAAAGAACAATACCCGTATTTACATATCTCTATTTCTAATTCATGATTAGTTATACTTTATGTAGTTATATTTTAGTTATATTTTGTTGTTTTGTATTATTGTAATTATTTTATTCTCAGTGACTAGTAAAATAGAATATTATAAATATTTATTATTTAAGGGTATGTATCAGTGACTAGTAAAATGGAATATTATAAATATATATTAATTAAGGGTATGTATGGGTTAGTATAAGTATATCTGTCTGTGTGTATATATGAGTATATGTTTATGTATATAGGTACGAGTATATATGAATGTCTTGGTTAGTAAAGTAGCATATATTAATTGTAATGAATTTAGCACTAACTTAAACATACTTGAATGTTCTCTTGGACACAACACAAGCTCATGCTTAGGTGTTCATTTTTTTTTCTCTCTTATTTACCATTCTAACAATAATGTTTGATATTTTTACTTATTACTGTTACCTTGGTAATAATGTTAGTGACAATCTTATTGTAACAACTATAATTGTATTTTTTTTTGCTAATAAATTGAATTGAATTGAATTGAATTATGTACAATTTTAAGGTATTTCTTAAAAGTTTACTTTAGTTACTCGAAAAGCATGCGATTCCATCTTACATTGATAAACAAAATAATTACAAGTCGAAACGTATTACTATATTTAACAACCAAATAAGATAAAGTTAATATTTAATGAGATATCTACAATATTTTGAATAGCTTTAGAATCTTCTTTAAATTATATGGGTAGCTGCCTATTTATTGCTATTTTAAGATTATACTTATATACCTGAGTGACCTATGGAAAAATTTTTCCCATCAAAAGATATTTCATAGAGAAGTGAGAAAGGGGCTAGAAGGGTCTGTGCCTTACTACTTTATTTTCGAATAGGAGTTTATTTCGTTTCTTTGTATTTTCTGAGAACAATTACCATAGTAATGTATATTTTTTACACCATCGAAAAGTAGAGATTTCAAGGAACAAAAAGCCCACCGACTTTAGAGCGCTTTTTCGATATTAAGTCAAAATAAAGTGAAAAAATAAATATTTTTAATAAAAAAATGACAGTTTGTTACGCATATAAAATGGTAAGTTTTCACCACTTTTGGTGATTTTTTTTGTAATAGACATTAAAAAACCAAAAACTTGTTTTTTTGTTATGTGAACAAAGTGTAAACACAAAAGTTGGTTTTTTTATTACCTACCACTTTGCCATTTAACTTTTTTCCATAGGACTTGTAGTTTTGCCGAAAATCGAGATAAACCGTAGTTTATCCTTAAAACTTCACATACGTCAGAAGTCAGAACTCTACAAAAAAGTGCAACGTTATCAAGTTTATGGATGATAAAAACAAGTATGGCAAACTTAGAGATTAGATGAAAAAGTGTCCACCTGAAAGCATTAAATAATGAGTTAAAGCAGTAAGCAAATTGACGATGCGGTAAAAAGAGGGTATGATGTGAACCATAAATTTAAAATGTTAATCTTAAGACACCAGTTTTGTCATTTTCCAACCAAGGATCTGTACAAGATATAATTTTTTCCTAAATATCTATAAAATATTATAAAAACTTTTGGCAGTGCTGTTTAAAATCCACCCTCTTGCTACATCAGCGGCACCCTGATTTAATACATTTTAACGGGCATTTTTTATATGTAGTACATTAAACCATATTACTACAAATATTTTGGAGAATAATCTAGAGAGACTTTAATATTAAAAAAAAGTTTCTTAAATAATGTTCCCATAATTGAATCAGTTATAATTATTACCAAAATTGTAAATAGGTGAAGCATATTTCATATTCTAATTAAAAATTAACTGACACATCATATGTTTCTTTGCAGTCATATATAAGTTTTAAGAACTAAATTACACATTAGGATAATATTTGAATCGTAACAAAATAGTAACAATTATTTTAATTCCCTTGACATTTATATCCATTACTAAGAACCCCAAGAAAGAAACACAGACATAGGGAGAAAACGATAGACGGGAAGTATATTTCGAACAAAACTTTCGCTTCCTTTGTTCAGTCTCAAAAACAGTCGCTCTTTTTGGTTCATTTATTAGTACAATTACAGGCCTAGACATTCGAAAGTGTTTATATGGATACAATTTTTTTAATTGTGTCTTTTTTAGTATTGTCTTTTTAACAGTGTATGTATCAATTAGAAAATGTTGGTGTGATTCTCATGAATTAATTTGTGTACAATTTAACTGTTTATAAAGGGTGAGTTTTTTCTCATGATCAGTATGGGGATCTCGGAAACTAGCGGAGATAGAGCAATGGTTAAATTGGGAAAGATTTGCAGTTTTACTGGCCCAATTTAATGACACTTTCGGATTTTTCTAACAAGTCACGGCTTACTAGATATTTTGAAAAAACGAAATTCTGTCGATTTAGTCAAATCCCTCTAGCTCCTTTGTTTTTGATTTTATAAAAAAAGTGTAAATATCAATATTGAAGGGAATTGTATCCCGAATATGATTTCATATCCTCGTTTGCGTGACGGCTCTCGTTTTCGAGATATGACACAAACTTATATTTTTTTGAATGGAAACCATAGTTGGCTATGACCTCAAAAAATTGGACATTTTTAGAGCTTTTAAACGATATAATGCTCGATTTAGTTATTCATAAAAATAACGGAGTTATGGATGCTTTTCTCTCTTATTTTCACTTTTAACGTAGGTAGCCATGAAAAAAATTGTTTTCACATTGACGTTTCCTCATTAGAGAGTAATTCCATTAGTAGTGCTGAACTGACAGTTGATATTGACAAGTTTTCGTGTGAAAATGGAATATTCTAACGAATAAAAACTGAATATGGTGGAATGTTATATCATATGCCATAAAAATTCAGTTTGTGCAGCTGAGAAATACTTTCATAGATATTTTAATCGTCGTCAACCTGCTCTATGTACATTTAAGAGGCTTTACGATAGTTTACGCAGATATGGATCTTTCACTAAACCACCAAAGGAACGTATTCAAATTAACGAAGTAGCACAAATAAATGTTTTGGCAATGGTAAATCAAAATCCATCTACATCAACTCGTGAGATTGCGGCAGAAGCTGGCACATCGCAACGAACTGTAGTTAAGGTACTGAAAGGGCACAAGTTCCACCCGTACAAACTTTCAGTTTCTCAAACGTTGCATGTTGGTGACGAACATCAACGTATTTTGTTTTGAACATGGTTTAGAGACATGTGCCTTGACAATCCACACTTTCAATTAAAGGTGTTATGGTCAGATGAAACTATATTTACTAACTGCGGTATGTTCAATAGACACAATGAGCATATATGGGCTAAAGAAAACCCTTTTCATGTAGAACAAAGACGACCCCAGATAAAATTTGATTTTAACGTTTAGTGTGGTATCACTACTATTGTGGGGCCTTTTATCTATGACGAATCACTTACTAGGGAGCGCTACTTGCATTTCTTGCAATACACTTTTCAAGACATGTTGCATAATTTGAATTTGAGAACTCGTTTAGAAATTGAGTGGTTCCAACATGATAGAGCACCTGCTCATAACTCGTTATTAGTAAGACAACACTTAGATAATATCTATTCAAACTCTTGGATAGGAAGAAATGGCCCACGCGAATGGCCACCCCGGTCTCCCGATTTGGAATTTATAGACTTCTATTTATGGGGTGCGCTAAAAAGTATACAATAGAAAGTATGAGACAGTTGGTGACCTAAGAGAGGCGGTATTCACCAGCAATTGAAGAAATTGATAGGCGGTCTGTGAAGAAAGCGGTAATGTCAATCTTAAAAAGATGCAATTTTTATCTAAATAACAATGGTGGACTTTTCGAACCTACATTGTAACCATTATTATGTACTTTAATTTGTTAAGTTTTTAGTATGTACGTACTTATTTAGTTTTTTCGTTATATCTGATATATCTAATAAAAAAATCGTTCAATGTTTTTTGGAATAGTTATTAATAAATCAATCTATTTCATGGCTAACTACGTTAAAAGTGAAAATAAGAGAGAAAAGCATCCATAACTCCGTTATTTTTATGAATAACTTTATCGAGTAGTATATCGTTGAAAAGCTCTAAAAATGTCAGATTTTTTGAGGTCATAACCAACTATGGTTTCCATTCAAAAAAAGGTAAGTTTGTGTCATATCTCGAAAACGAGAGCTGTCACGCAAACGAGGACATGACAATCATATTCAGGATACAATTCCCTTCAGTTTTGATATTTACACTTTTTTATAAAATCAAAAACAAAGGAGCTAGAGGGATTTGACTAAATCGACAGAATTCCGTTTTTTCAAAATATCAAGTAAGCCATGACTTTTTACAAAATTCCGAAAGTGTCATTAAATTGGGCCAGTAAAACTGCAAATCTTTTCCAATTAAACCATTGCTCTATCTCCGAGATCCCAATACTGATCATCAAAAAAAAACTCACCCTGTATGTAAATGCCTTTATGGTAATCATTCCCAGCCCGAAACCTTGTTATAATTGTTTTTCTTTATTAAATTTGTTGATCTGAGAGCAGCATTCATTTACCCTAACATCAAATGATTTAATAACACCCCCACTTTGAATTGTTTTTAGGTTATCTGAGTTAAAATTGAAGGACCTTTCACTATGAATTAGTTTTCTATAAATTTCTGTTTCGAATGAAGACTCTGTTTTTGCTATCACAATTTCTAGGAAATGTAGTCTATTATTGTCTTCTATTTATAATGTAAATTGCACAGTTTGTTGTTTATGTGTTTTAAATTGAAAATTAAACTTTCTATTATTTCTCTGCTAATAATCATTAGTCAACTCATCCAGGTTTACTGCTGATGATAAGATATACTTTCTGTCAGTCAGTCTTTATATAAGACCATCCCACCATAATGTTGTAAATACGCCAGTCGCATGATTCTCACCAGAGATTTGGCGTAAGGTTTCATTGGATATCTAATCTCTCAGCGAGATCCACATCCTTCTTTGTGCTACTCATATCTTTATAGTAGATTTTCTTGTGAGTAATAATTTATGCTGCATAAATAAGAACGCTGAGGGCACAGTGAACACTGCGTGCCTGAGATTTCAAACGACTGTCCATCAATCTCGTTATTTTACAAATTGGGTTAATTCGTTCTATAAATTTTACATATTTCGATTTGAATAATCATAATCATCTTCTGGATTTTGACTTGCGAACCATCTTCCTAGCTTCGAAGCTATCGCTCACCAAAACAAGAATGTATGGGATTCCAAAGAAGTTAAGCTTTTCACTATTTATGTTTATATTCTACACCCTGTGGATACGTAGCGTCGCCTTGTCGTTTACATATAGTCGTCAGATGTTTTCAATTAATCTAATATATCTATTGCTGAGAACTTTTCATGACGTTTCATTAAATATTATAATAATCTTTACACAAATTATTTAGCTAAAAACATAAATTGTCAGTTCCTCGGTAAATGGGTAGAACTCCTACCCATGGTGGAGAAAAATTAGAACGAATGCTGTATTATATTTGTCTTGCCTATGAATGGTCATTCACTACAAAAGTGACTGGAAATCGGGCTTAGGGCGCACCTAGATTGGACCAGTGTTACATATGAGTTTCGTTCGAGATAGAACCGACAAAATGGGGCATTTTAATCTATCGCTAAAAATCTGTTTTCATCGATCTCTTGATTTTCTTTCAGTCAGCTGCGTTCCCATGCATGCAAACTAGAACTAGCTCTATAAACAACAAAACTTCTAACCATATCAACGATTTTCAATCAAAAACAAATCCTTAAAGCAAGTAAAGCTCGAATAAGTACCATTTCTAATTTCAAGTTCCACACCAAAAATGCCGTAATATTAAATCGATTAGAAATAAAGCATTCTTGAAAATAACTGAATTTGCAGATAATAATGGCAATGTAATTATGACGATCAACTAACATAAAAATTGGAAGAAGTTGTAATTAAACTAGTGGTCGCCTAGTGGTCGAAATTCGACCCTATTTCATCAAATTGTGAACTTTATTGAGGTTCGTTTACCAAAAGTATATTTCTATCAAAAATAATGTGGAGGAGAAGAAGACGTCATGAAATTTCCTCCCCATTGGGGGGGGGGGGAATGAAGGGGTAAATGGGGGGGGAATTCATGTCATATTGACAAGTCTATTGAAATAAAAAAAATATATGAGAATTTAATCAAATATAGGTATTCCAAATAATTTTGAAAAATGCGTGACCCTCCTGTTTTTGGTGGGATTGCACTTTTTAACCTAAAAGTTTTCGTCATTTGCAGTTTCAATTGATTTCATAAAATAAAAAAGTGTCCATCAACCTTATAAAAACTACAATCTGTAATATATATTTTCTCTTTTCCGCTGATTGTCAATTTGTTAGATCACACCTTCGTTAGAGTGTCAAAATAAAGTAGTAATAAAATAATTAAATTCACTACAAAACTTTAAAGAATACTTAAAACCAAAGTTCCTGTTACTTTTCCGTCCGAAAAAACAATAGTGATTCTACTACATTGACTATTTTACTACTGAACAATAAACAACGCTTAATGCTGAACTATCAAAGATAGTCTTCACATGATTTAACAGCAGTTAACGCTTCTTCCATATATAATTACTCAATAGTTTGACGGTTTTCGAAGGAAAAATATATTTGTGTGTAGAATAAACGTATGTACCTAACTTACCATAACAAATTAGTAAATGCATTGAATTTCTTTATATTTTAAATACACATCGTTAAAATATCAATGACATGTTTATTTTAGGTAAAAGTCTTTTAATAAAACCAGGATTTTACAGAAATGGAACCATGTAATAATAATTAAATTGTTTATTAGATACATTGCATGAATACAAAACAGTAACAGACTGATTCCCTACCTAAAAATAATTGATTTCGTCTTTAAATATGTAGGTAGTTACAATTTTTAACTTAAAAAAATAAATCCCTTTAAAAATATTAACATTATATTAAATAATAAATTAATATTAAATGTAATATTTAAAACATTAGTTAATACCTACATTTTTCAAAAATGTATTTGATTTGAAACTGAAGATTTTCAGTCTTAAATTAAGAAATAAAACGAAATAAAAACCTTCATTCTGGCAATTCACAGTTAACGATTTCAGCTCGTAAGCAGAAAATGAAATCAACCAATTAAAAAGTTAGTATGAAGGTGTTTTACCTACTATTACATGCCAAATAACTACAAAACATAAGTACATATTAATAAACCTTCAATCAAAATCTTAAGATTCCAATAATTTTATTAACTTAAAATATATAGTAAAATAGTAAGCAATGACTAATTCTGTTTGGTTTGGAAAATATAACGAAATATAAGTACCACATTATAATTAATAAAATATTATCAAAAATAAATTCATCAATTGTAACATAATTCTTATTTTATAAAGCAATAAAAGCTGCAAACTTGGGAGAGCCCAATGAGTTGCCTTTATTATGTAATCTAAATATTCCTGGGTTCAAATTTGTTATTATTTAGTTTAATTTAATTCGTATTTCACATCGAGTCAATCCATCATACGATTTTCTCTCCAAGCAATCTGGCGACACTATTACTGTTATTTGTTTGGCATTGACAGTATGGACGTAAATAATGTTTTTTATGATATGTTACTTAATGAATGAACCAATGTTATAAATAAATTTCAGCATTCTGCACTGAAGGTCGTCAGTAGCTACTAAACAAAACAAAAAAATAAAGAAAATCGATTGAGAGACAGAGGAGAAAATGGTACCTAACCGTTTTGTCTTTGCCTATTTGTATATAGATTTAGACTTTATAAACACGAGTCTTAAAAAGAAGTTTCTTAGTCTTTATAACAAATTCAAACTTGGGCAATAAATTATTTATGTGCTTTTCCAGTATTCAACACATTCGAAATTCTATCTTAAACAGTGATGAGGTCTTTCGGATCTTTCTGCCTTTGCCTTTGACAATGTTACATAAATAGTTCAGTACACAAAGGACCAAAGGAATCTGTGGCCCTCTGTAAATCCACCTAACGCCACCAAAAGCATAGCTAGTTTAACCGATACACAATGGATGTGAAACTTCATAACAATTTGACCTGTTGTACGGACGTGGGTGTATTAATTGAAATTTATTAGGGTCGCAGTGGAGATACAAAAGGATTAATACGGCATTTCGCGTCTACCCATATTATTTAAACTTCGTTTGTGATTGACAATAAATTACAGACACTGAGTTCGGTAAAATTATTTGAGAGATAATTATTTCACAAAGCGAAAAGAGCATTATCAGTGGCCGAATTTCATTTAAAACCTATATGAATATTAATATGTATACACAATATTTCGTTTTAATTAACTCATTTTACTTAATTAACGGGTTACAAATACTGTGGGCTTTTTAATTAAATATTTACATAAATATACCATTTTCCTAATCTATATATATATATATATATATATATATATATATATATATATATATATATATATATATATATATTTTATCCGAAGAGGGGGGAAATACATTCCGTACTTAGCTAGCACGTGCTGGCCGTCGTGCGGGACTCCCGATGCAATGACTTCAAAGCAAGAGTAAATCGTTGCATTGAAACCAGTATACCGTATACCCGCTAAAACCCTAACCTCTTTCTCCTACAACCATGGTCCCCTGCGGCACTCTTTGTCAATACTACTTCGCAAGGGTGGTGCATTGCAGATGTTTACTGCTCTTACATTGAAAGCCTCTAAAGCCTACTCCTCGAACGTATTGCGGAGTTCTTTGAGGATAGTCTCCGCGTAATCTGATACCAAGTTCCAGGCTTGGGGGCCCTTCAGCATGGCTTCTACTAATTGTTCTGGAACGATATTAGTCTCCAGAATCCTCTCCACTTCAGCACGTTGATCCTGAAACCGGGGGCAGGAGAAGAACACGTGTTCCGCGTCCTCTATCACGTCCGTACAGTGTGGGCAGTTTGGAGAGTTTGCCCTCCTGAACCTGTGCAGATATGCTCGAAAGCATCCATGTCCAGTCAGGAGTTGAGTGATGTAGAACCCAACCTCCCCATGCTGGCGGTTGACCCAACGACTGATGTTAGGTATCAATCGATATGTCCACCGGCCTTTAGTAGAGCTGTCCCACCTCTCCTGCCATTGCCCTAGACTCATGGCTCTTTCATCGCTGTTTCCTGTCGGTTGGTCTTTCTCTAACTTTCTGCGATAAAGCCGTCCCCTTTCTGCAGCCAGGATGTCGATTGGTAGGGTAGAGGCAATCACACTCACCGCCTCGTAAGACACAGTGCGGTAGGATGATGCCACTCGAATCGCTGAGAGCCGCTGGACTGATTTCATTTTCCGGCGGTACGATGGTAGCTCGAGCGATTTCTCCCATACCGGTGCCCCGTACAACAAAACAGAAGTAGTTACTGTTGCCAGTAGCTGTCTTCTTATCTGTCTAGGGCCTCCGACATTCGGCATTATTCTAGATAATGCCCCCTATACCCCAGCTGCTTTCTTGCTGGCCGCGATTATGTGCTCTTTGAAGTTGAGCCGTGTGTCCAGGAGCACCCCCAAATAGCTGATGAAGGGCTGCGACTGTATGTAGGAGTCGCCTATTTTGAGGGTGATGGTTTCCCTTGCCTTTCGACTGCTAACAAGAAGTGTTTCGGTCTTTTGTTCTGCTAAACTCAAGTCCGCTGCGAGCATCCAATGCTGAATTGTGGCTATAGCGAATGAGAAGGTTGTTTGTATCTCCTCTATGTGCTTGCGCACTATGATCAATGCCACATCATCGGCGAATGCCACTAGCCTGACGCCCTCAGGCAGACCGAGCAGGAGCAGGTCGTTGTACATTACGTTCCATAAGAGGGGGCCAAGAACAGAGCCCTGAGGTACACCTCCTGTGATCTTATAGTCTACTTGCCCATTTTCAGTTTGGTACAACAAGATGCGGTCCTTGAAATAGGCTGAAACCATTCTGCGCAAGTACTGCGGAACTTCCATCCTGGCAAGAGCCTCCAAAATGCGGTCCCAGCGGGCCGAGTTAAAGGCGTTCTTGATATCCAGGGTGGCTATTAGACAGTACTTTTTTCCACCTCTTCTCCATCTCTTTCCCGAGATAGCCTCTCTGGCGATGTTGGTAACGAGTGTCACGGCATCGATGGTTGATCTCCCCTTTCTGAACCCGAATTGGTTGGTGGAAAGTTTCGGCTCAACGTAGGGCTCCAGCCTATCTGCTATTATCCTTTCAAGGAGTTTTCCCGCAGAGTCCAACATACAGAGGGGACGATATGATGACGGTTCGTCGGGAGGTTTCTTTCCCCCTTTAGGGAGGAGCACAAGCCTCTGCTTTTTCCACTTAGTCGGGAAAACCCCCTGCTTTAGGCAGGTCTCATACATGTGTAGAAACATGTCAGGCCTATTGGCTATGGCGCATTTTAGCGCGATGTTAGGTATGCCATCTGGACCGGGAGCCTTACCGTTTTGGAGCCGGTTGCACGCGCCCATCAGCTCACTCATAGTCACTGATGGTATATCTTCGTCCCTCACCTGCCACGAAGGATTAGCGGGTAGCTCAGGCTTCGCAGGAAACAAGTGAGTGACAATGCGGTGCAATGATTCGGGGCAGTTCGTTGATGTCATGGGAGGGGCCTTAATTTTATGCATCACGATTTTATACGTTTTTCCCCATGGATCTTGATTAACTTCGTCACACAACTCCTTCCAGTAGGATCTCTTGCTTGAGAGAATGGCTCTTCGTAGTTGTTGTCTTTTGATCTCATAGTCGAGCCTTAGTTCTTCTGTTGTGACCCTGTCGCGTCTCCGTGCTCGTTGATGCAGCCTTCGTGCTTTGAGACACTCTCGTCGGTGTTGTGAGATCGTGTCGTTCCACCAGTAAACTGGTGGGCGGCTGTTGTTCTGCCGTCTCCTTGGCATGGAAGCATCGCAGGACTTGACAACGCTTGTCATTACCTCTTTGGCAGTGGCTTCTGCGCTTGTTGCTATTGACAATGGTTCCTGCTCCATAACCAAGGCGAATGAATCAGCATCGAAAGCATTTTTGTTCCAACCGACTGGCTGTGACCTCGCACGACTGACACACAATCTTCGTTTGGGAGTGGTGTTGATTTCCCAAATAATAGCTTGGTGGTCGCTATTAGTAAACTCCTCATCGACCCGCCACTCACAGCCCCCTTTAATTAGGTTGCTGCTAACGAATGTCACATCGATAATGGAGCTGGCTGTGCCTTTGCGATATGTGCTTACGGCTCCTGTGTTGAGGAGTACCAGGTTGAGCGAAGACATGGTCTCAAGGAGAGCTCGTCCTCTGGCGCTCGTTTCCCGACATCCCCAGTCAATTGCCCAGGCGTTGAAATCTCCTGCGATGGCGACCGATTCACGCTTCCGTACATCCTCCGCCAAGGTGTCCAAGAATAACTCGAACTCCTCGAGCTGTGCACTAGGAGGTGCATAGCAGCTATAGAAATGAACCCCTCCCACTTTGGCTCTCACAAGCCATGGTTCGGGGGTATTTGGGAGTTGTTGGAACGGAAGTTTACCGCAAGCCCATATCGCTGCTCTGTCCGTTGTGTCATTTACCCAGGACAGGGTGTCGAAGTTTTTGTACTGCTCGCAGATTATGGCTACGTCGCAATCCAATTCCCGCACCCGCTGTACCAGTAGGTCTTGGGCTGCTTCGCAATGGTTGAGGTTGAGTTGCAGTACTTTCATTTACGGGCTTGTGCTGCTCTCATCGCCTGTTGGTAGATCGGACATTTCCAACTACCCGCAACGTGCCGGCAGTCTGACCTACTATCTTTCTCTTTGCAGAGTAGGCACTTGGCAGGTTGTTGACAAGCCGAGGCATTGTGACCAGCGCCTCCGCATCTGTGACAACAACTGCTTCGGTCAGTCTTGCCTCTGCACGCCTGGGCGTTGTGCCCAAAGTGCCAGCATTTGAAGCACCGTCGAAGGCTGATCCTCTCGCGAACACGTACTGTGCCCCACGCAAGTTTCAGCTTTCCAAGTGCGATGGATTTCTTGGCCTGGACCTCTGGGAGACAAACAACTGCCGTTTGTGTTGATCTATATGCCCGTCGAAGTGATTTCACTGCCTCCTCAGTGATCTCTGCCAGGCCGTCGATATTATCTTTGAGCAGCTTTACCACGTCTTCCTTTGTACTGATCTCATCCAGGTCTTTAATTTCAATCTCGATTTGCGGTATTCGAGATTGTACAGTGGCCCCGCTTGGGAGCTTATATATATATATATATATATGTGTGTGTGTGTGTGTGTTTTTTTTTTTTTTTTTTTTTTTTTTTTTTTTTATCCGAAGAGGGGGGAAATACATTGCGTACTTAGCTAGCACGTGCTGGCCGTCGTGCGGGACTCCCGATGTAATGACTTCAAAGCAAGAGTAAATCGTTGCATTGAAACCAGTATACCGTATACCCGCTAAAACCCTAACCTCTTTCTCCTACAACCATGGTCCCCTGCGGCACTCTTAGTCAATACTACTTCGCAGAGGTGGTTCATTGCAGATGTTTACTGCTCTTACATTGAAAGCCTCTAAAGCCTACTCCTCGAACGTATTGCGGAGTTCTTTGAGGATAGTCTCCGCGTAATCTGATACCAAGTTCCAGGCTTGGGGGCCCTTCAGCATGGCTTCTACTAATTGTTCTGGAACGATATTAGTCTCCAGAATCCTCTCCACTTCAGCACGTTGATCCTGAAACCGGGGGCAGGAGAAGAACACGTGTTCCGCGTCCTCTATCACGTCCGTACAGTGTGGGCAGTTTGGAGAGTTTGCCCTCCTGAACCTGTGCAGGTATGCTCGAAAGCATCCATGTCCAGTCAGGAGTTGAGTGATGTAGAACCCAACCTCCCCATGCTGGCGGTTGACCCAACGACTGATGTTAGGTATCAATCGATATGTCCACCGGCCTTTAGTAGAGCTGTCCCACCTCTCCTGCCATTGCCCTAGACTCATGGCTCTTTCATCGCTGTTTCCTGTCGGTTGGTCTTTCTCTAACTTTCTGCGATAAAGCCGTCCCCTTTCTGCAGCCAGGATGTCGATTGGTAGGGTAGAGGCAATCACACTCACCGCCTCGTAAGACACAGTGCGGTAGGATGATGCCACTCGAATCGCTGAGAGCCGCTGGACTGATTTCATTTTCCGGCGGTACGATGGTAGCTCGAGCGATTTCTCCCATACCGGTGCCCCGTACAACAAAACAGAAGTAGTTACTGTTGCCAGTAGCTGTCTTCTTATCTGTCTAGGGCCTCCGACATTCGGCATTATTCTAGATAATGCCCCCTGTACCCCAGCTGCTTTCTTGCTGGCCGCGATTATGTGCTCTTTGAAGTTGAGCCGTGTGTCCAGGAGCACCCCCAAATAGCTGATGAAGGGCTGCGACTGTATGTAGGAGTCGCCTATTTTGAGGGTGATGGTTTCCCTTGCCTTTCGACTGCTAACAAGAAGTGTTTCGGTCTTTTGTTCTGCTAAACTCAAGTCCGCTGCGAGCATCCAATGCTGAATTGTGGCTATAGCGAATGAGAAGGTTGTTTGTATCTCCTCTATGTGCTTGCGCACTATGATCAATGCCACATCATCGGCGAATGCCACTAGCCTGACGCCCTCAGGCAGACCGAGCAGGAGCAGGTCGTTGTACATTACGTTCCATAAGAGGGGGCTAAGAACAGAGCCCTGAGGTACACCTCCTGTGATCTTATAGTCTACTTGCCCATTTTCAGTTTGGTACAACAAGATGCGGTCCTTGAAATAGGCTGCAACCATTCTGCGCAAGTACTGCGGAACTTCCATCCTGGCAAGAGCCTCCAAAATGCGGTCCCAGCGGGCCGAGTTAAAGGCGTTCTTGATATCCAGGGTGGCTATTAGACAGTACTTTTTTCCACCTCTTCTCCATCTCTTTCCCGAGATAGCCTCTCTGGCGATGTTGGTAACGAGTGTCACGGCATCGATGGTTGATCTCCCCTTTCTGAACCCGAATTGGTTGGTGGAAAGTTTCGGCTCAACGTAGGGCTCCAGCCTATCTGCTATTATCCTTTCGAGGAGTTTTCCCGCAGAGTCCAACATACAGAGGGGACGATATGATGACGGTTCGTCGGGAGGTTTCTTTCCCCCTTTAGGGAGGAGCACAAGCCTCTGCTTTTTCCACTTAGTCGGGAAAACCCCCTGCTTTAGGCAGGTCTCATACATGTGTAGAAACATGCCAGGCCTATTGGCTATGGCGCATTTTAGCGCGATGTTAGGTATGCCATCTGGACCGGGAGCCTTACCGTTTTGGAGCCGGTTGCACGCGCCCATCAGCTCACTCATAGTCACTGATGGTATATCTTCGTCCCTCACCTGCCACGAAGGATTAGCGGGTAGCTCAGGCTTCGCAGGAAACAAGTGAGTGACAATGCGGTGCAATGATTCGGGGCAGTTCGTTGATGTCATGGGAGGGGCCTTAATTTTATGCATCACGATTTTATACGGTTTTCCCCATGGATCTTGATTAACTTCGTCACACAACTCCTTCCAGTAGGATCTCTTGCTTGAGAGAATGGCTCTTCGTAGTTGTTGTCTTTTGATCTCATAGTCGAGCCTTAGTTCTTCTGTTGTGACCCTGTCGCGTCTCCGTGCTCGTTGATGCTGCCTTCGTGCTTTGAGACACTCTCGTCGGTGTTGTGAGATCGTGTCGTTCCACCAGTAAACTGGTGGGCGGCTGTTGTTCTGCCGTCTCCTTGGCATGGAAGCATCGCAGGACTTGACAACGCTTGTCATTACCTCTTTGGCAGTGGCTTCTGCGCTTGTTGCTATTGACAATGGTTCCTGCTCCATAACCAAGGCGAATGAATCAGCATCGAAAGCATTTTTGTTCCAACCGACTGGCTGTGACCTCGCACGGCTGACACACAATCTTCGTTTGGGAGTGGTGTTGATTTCCCATATAATAGCTTGGTGGTCGCTATTAGTAAACTCCTCATCGACCCGCCACTCACAGCCCCCTTTAATTAGGTTGCTGCTAACGAATGTCACATCGATAATGGAGCTGGCTGTGCCTTTGCGATATGTGCTTACGGCTCCTGTGTTAAGGAGTACTAGGTTGAGCGAAGACATGGTCTCAAGGAGAGCTCGTCCTCTCGCGCTCGTTTCCCGACATCCCCAGTCAATTGCCCAGTGTGTGTGTGTGTGTGTGTGTGTGTGTGTGTGTGTGTCTGTGTTTGACGTTGTCAGGTAATAGACTGACAACGCACTGATAATACCAAGTGTAATCCTGGCAAAACGTCTGCAAGATTCAAAGATGAATCAAAATAGCGAACCGATGTACTCCCAGATGAATACTTAAAATTTGAAGAAGCGAGATTTAAACACCGACATCTAGGATTTTCGGTGAAACTAGCACATAGAAGTTCCGAATAGGTTAACCTGAAAATTTCATCGTTATATTCTAACCTAGGAATTACGGGTAACAACAATAAGATGGAACGACTCCAGATTCGGAACCTCTATGTGCTAGTTTCCCCGAAAATCCTAGATCTTTACATCTCGCGTCTTCAAATTATAAATTGTTGTTGATTTTGGATTGTTTTATATTGGATCCGGCAGACTGCGCTATAATCGCACTATCAAATATTCAATATTTAATTCCAGCTTCCAATTTGTCCCGACAGTTGATGTTGCAATCAAATTCAGGAAATTTCTGTGTAACTTCGTTTTATTATTATGTCAGAAAAAATTGTGGGCTAATTGAAATATTACATTATGATGTAATTAGTGTTTGAAGAGTTTTGAAGAGTGTGCATAAAGAAGTATAATACATTTTGCAAATTTACTGTGGAATTAGTGACTAAATTCACGGGCGTTGATTAACAACCACCCAACTTACAAATGTATTTATGTAGGTTTAGGTTAGGTTAGGTTTATTATGAAATCAATTGATTTCATAATATTTTTTTTTCAATTGTTTTATTCCTTTTTGGAAATATTAAATTAAAAAAAAGGAAAAAAATAAAATTAATTTACACGGGCGTTGATTTACAACCACCCAACTTTATTTTACACATTTTACAAATTTATTTGTGTAGGTAATTGATTTCATAATATTTTTTTTAATTATTTTATTCTTTTTTGGAAATATTAAATTAGAAAATAAAAGAAAAAATAAACATTTTTTATCTAAAATTTGGTACTATACATCTTTTCCAGATTCTTACAGCTTATTAAAAAAAAATTGGAATTAAAGACGAGTGCACAGGACAACGTCTGTCGGTAGTAAACTATTGGAGTTAATACAATGTTTGTATTCATTTATTAATAAAATCCTAAATTAAGTTCAGCTAAAAGTTAACACCCCATTCGTTGACTGTTAGGCGGTCCGAAGTTCGCCGGATCCGCTACTATCATTATATAATTCTTCAACATCAATTAGCCGCCATAGATTCCAGATGTGTCATCTTGTAAACCGTAAATCAGATATCACACCAGACTATTTCGTGAATAAATTGGCCCTTCAAAACCATTTTTATAGGAGAGACCCAGGACGTTTGCACTCCTCTTTTTCTCTCACTACACTCAATCTATACAAATATATAAAGAGGTCTAATTTGTTTGTTTGTTTTTAGGGGGTAATCTCTGGAAGTAGTGGACCCATTTTAATTTTTTTTTCTCACTAAGGCAAAGTTTGTCACGCAATGGGTGATACTGGAGAGTATATTGCTTTTACTTACAGTTAAAATCTTGGAAACAAAATGTGACACAGGCGTAAAAATTGATGTATATATTTTTCTTCTCAGGCAAACAAAAAAAAACTCTCAAAAATTCAATTATCTCGTGGGGAACAGGTGGGAAATGTTGATACTTTCTGTACATGAAGTAATACGTGATTCGTCATTTTGCAAAAACTGAAATATAAATTTGGGAAATGTGAGTCATTATTCTTTTACCGAGAATTCAATATTTCCGAAATGGAAAGTTGTGAATCTTGATAGTTGATACTCTTCTAAAATAAATAGAAACAGATATTATGGTTTTGCGAAAAATCAGTTATCCAGTAGGGGGCAAGTGGGGTATATTTTCAGTAAAATCAGTACTTCTCGGGAACTTTTAATAATAGAGTATTATGATATGATTTCATTAAGATAATAACGATGGGAGGATGGATTTCAATACTTTTTAGGGATCTAAAAATGATGCAGGCTTGTGAGTTAAATTTAATATGTGTTTCTAATGAATTCACTAGGACTAAATTTAATCACTAAGCAAAAATCACGTACCCGATAAATGTTCAGCTTATTCATTGCATGGGAATTGATAATTTGACTATTTGCTTTAAATGACTGAAGACTTTAATCGTCATTTCGCCGAAATTAAATGTATGGAAGTGGGGGCCGAAAAGTGTTCAGTATCTGATTAATTGTAGGTGAAATAAAAAAAATAGGAAATGTCGAAAATTTCAAGAATGTTAAGTGGCAAAGATTTATTAAATGAATATAAATTCCAAAAATGAAAAGTTATGTCAATATTATTATATCAAAGAACTAAGACGAGAAAAATCTAAAAATATATAAAATGTCAAAAATGTTAAAAATATAGAAATTTCCAAATTTATCAATATTTAAAAAAATGGCAAATTTTCCAAAATTGTCAAAAATTTCAAAATGTCAAATATGTCAAAAATGCCCAAAATGTTAAAATTTTCTGAAGAGTAAAAAATGTCAAAACCAAAAACGACAAATATTAAATGTAAAAAAACCTCAAAGACATCAAATATGTCAGCTATTCATATTAAATCCAATAATAAGATATTTTTAGTAGCAGTTGTTGCCGTATAAATTTCGCTTATGAATGATGATGTTAAAATGGTTTTCACAAAAAGTTTAAACAATGTGATGTGAAAAGTCACCAAATGAAAAAAAAGTTCAAGATAAGCCGATTTCTCTAGTTCCTGCGAAGCTGGGACGGGTTAGCTAGTTTAACATAATTTATTTAGAGATGATATATTTGAAGTCGGTAATCAAACGAAGATTCGGAAAAATGTATTTTGAAAAATGCAAGATATGAGGATTTCGATTTCGATATTATTATATTACTACAATTACAAGTATATAAATTATAGAAAAAAGGTACAATCGCTTCCCTAAAAGCATTGTCACAGTCTCTATAAAATAATATAATTATCTTATTTGTATTCTTTTAAAATTAACACGTTAACAATTCAAACTGACAATTAAAATTAATTAAACTTCCATTCTTATTGATCCTTCATGATTCATTACCTACTGTAATAAAAATATATTTTTATTTATTTTGACAACAAAATAACAGAAAATTTCTGATTTGTCTCCTTCTAGACCAAAAATTTTCAGATCTACCTAGCACACCTGTAAGACCAAACTTGTCAATTTGCCCATCCTCAAACAAAGTACTCAATACAAATACTTGGGATTCATTGTTATTCCTTAAAATGCTGCACTCAATAGGGCCTACAGAAACTGATAAAATTTGATTACTTTTATGTTTTTTTGGGGAATAACACCACAATAGAAATAAAACTACGTATATTGCAGGAATACCAAATGTTTCAAACTCTATTCTGACTGAATAGACTTTGAAACGTTTGGTATTCCTGCAATATACGTAGTTTTATTTCTATTGTGGTGTTATTCCCCAAAAAAACATAAAAGTAATCAAGAATATGCCACAAACAACGTTTAGAAGACAATGATAAAATTTGATTTACAAACTAAATTGCTATAAGTATTAATTTCCATAACAACTCTACTACAGATTGAGCGGATGCCTCTTAATATTTATAGTGCACAGTAATTTCGAAAAGCGTGGCTACATATCTAGCTATAATTAAAGTGTATATGCGCTTTTGTGGAGTTACAAATCTTAAATTTCTGAAGAAATACCTAAATACAAATCAGATACTCAGATTATTTTATAGTAATAAACTTCTGCTATGTTTAAATCAGGGGCAAATTTCTCATTTTCAGAAAATTTACCGATTTTCATGCCCACTTTCGTTATAAGGAACTCGATAAGATGCTGTGCTAATTTTTGATTTCATAAGCCAGCTATACCATAGAATTCAATACCTGTAGCTGCATACATCTTACCGAAAAAACTCAAAGTAACTTTTATTCAAAAATTTATGTTTTATCATTGCGCAATAATTTAGGGCTCAACTATGAGTTCCAGGATTAAACTAACAACAAATTTCGTTGCCTTAAGGAGGGATCCGATCGCCTCACTATCTACAAGAATCAAGACTGAAACAAGAAAATCTGAAACCAAATTCTGAAACAAAGCAACCTTTTGTGGTTGTAAAGCAATATCCCACGAAATACAATGTGTCCAAAATTCTCTTCCGACTCAGAACTTTGAAGCGCTTTTGTGGATCTGCCTCTATCCGAGCATATTATTCCATTTAAGGTTTATTTTCGGTTTTCTGAGAACAGGACAACTTGAATGTTGGGTGATAAACCACCCTGGGCAATTGTTATTCTAGACAATAATTTATTCAGTTCGTCGTCGTTTCTGATGGCGAGTTATAAATATCTCGGAATAATACGGGTTTTCTGGTTATCACCGACCCCCTCCAAAACTTCAGCATCCATCATATTCCATAACGGCTGCGAAATATATAATTTCCTTTCCTCAATACACGGTGGATACTTCCTACCGGAAACTGTAAACCGGCACTGCTGAATCGTGATTTTGCCTTTCCTTTAACTTTGCCACCTTTTTCACGGCCAGACATTATGTTTGATTACTAATTAAAACACAGAAATCGAGACAATATGATAATGACGACAACTGCACTGCTTCGAGTGTGATATTCGATATCCCTTTGTTGTAATATAACCACGACGGCGAAGTCCCGGTTGCATACAACAGATATGTTGCAGAATGAACCCAATCATCTTCATTTCAAAATTTTGTTATAACATTTTATTTTACGCTGACATAATAGGAAACCTTCTAGAAATTAATCATCCTGAATGGAAACTAATTCTGCGAATAACCAAATGGATAGTAAAAAATCAATTATCTGAACGCACAAGCGAGGATAGATAAGCTACCAGAAATCCAGAATAAGCCCGATTCAGTATGGTATAAAAAGGTTGACTTACAGCAAGATTGAAATTCATCAGATAACGACGTAGCGAAATATCCAATCGAAGTGTGAAATCATCGACCTATTTAGTAGTAAATATTTTGTAATGGAAATTATTGTGTATTATTTCGGTGAAAATATTATCCACAGAAATGTATAATAAAAATCATTCTGTAACGCCAAGGAGCACTAACTGGATCAACTAATTTCTATAAGAAATGGACCAATAAAATTATTGGGATTTTGGAAACATCTGATCGAGTCGCAAGTCCAACATTATCACTCGAAAAGATACTCTATTGAAATAATCTTCAAACCACCCAACTAACAAGGTGATAGTACAAATACCAGATTGTTGGAAAAGGTTCAAAACCATCAATCGGACAATTTAAAAATCATCACAAAAGAGGAAAGAAACTGGTGTAGTTGAACAGCCTTTGAACTATGGTTTTTGGTAAATAACAATGAGGACCACAAGAAATATATTAGATGCAATAAAGGAGTGAAAAAATAGTAAAAAACTAATAAATGAAACTGAACTGAAAAGTAACTATAAAAGAAGAACACAAAGAAACTGAAAATCCTAAACGATGGTACGACTGAGCAACCGAAAATTATTGAAAAAGCTGTTGATACTGTTGATTAAAAAACGAAATGTGAAAAGTGAAGAAATTATTGAAGAAATTATAATATATGCTAGGATTATCGAAGTTGATTACATTAAAAAACAAATTAAGAAAATAGATGATTGAAGCAAAAGAGTTTTTAGATAGATTAATTGTTGAAATGCAAGATGAATGCTCGAAAGAACAAATAAAATGTCGGTAGAGAAATACCCACGTGATTCTCTGATAGAAAATGCAACTGAGAATCGAGAGCTATAAGAACACTATGGAATCGCTAGTAATCAGGAAGACAATTAATCAAAAACAGTATTAAAAACGCTATTAATTCAGCCCGTAAAATATCATTATCAACTATGAAATACCATGTATAGTTAATCCCGAGTTCCATCATGCCGCAAGCACCACAAATATTACTTATTAGTTCCTACGGAACACTTGAGTATAAGATTACATTCCCGAAGATGATTATCAGACGAACAATGTCATATAAGTTACTAGAATAGCCTAACGCCAAAGTCTATTACTAAAGTCTCGAACTACTGAAATATTCATGGAAACTATCCCGTAATAATATAAAGTTTTTAACTACGTGCCATCACAGAGTATGGAAGTGTGAAGACGGTAACAAGCAAGTAATCGATTAACTTACTCTGGAATGTCATCCCATATTACAACATCGTGTCGAGCATGTCAAGTTTATCGACCAAATTCCTTTAACCTGTTGCGGGTAATGGTGGATGCAGAAAAATCTTCAACCTACCCCTTACACGCCACGGGCACTTCTACGTAATTATTAACCTTGATTGTGTTCATTTATTTTCCATGCTATCTAGGTATACTCTTTTTTAGCGTTTTTCATTAACATTTTAATTTGATATCAGTTTGTTGTAATGAGTCTTGACAAAATTTCAAATAAAATGCTTTCTTCTTCTTTGAGTGTTAATCAGCCAATAGATGTTGGCCATCCTTACTTTATTCACGGAAGTGCGAAATAGTTACGTTGTTATCATTCCACATAAGTAGGTAAATTTCACAAACAAAAGATTTTTCTTCTCGGACCTCTTTTTCCCAATACTTTACCCTGCAGAAGAAGTTGTAATAGTTCCCATCTTTCTCTATTTCTCGTTACATGCTCGAGATATTATAGATTCCTCCATTTGATGGTACTCAGTATTGTTTTGTTCTTGCCCATGCTATCCAGCAAATCCGCATTAATAATCAGTTGGGTCCGTGACATCTATAAAATACTGTACAGCCCCATCTCAAACGCATCTAGTTTTTTAGAAGTGGCATCCGTGAGAGTCCACGTCTCCACTGCATATGAAAGAACTGAAAATACGTAAAACGCAAGACTGTGTTTTATTTTCAGATTGAAATCATGGTTTCGAAAAAAATTAGCTATTTTAATGTGTGCAGCTCTTGCTTTCTCTAGTATGTCGTTAAATATCTTTACGAAGTGTATGTTTCAGAGCAGGGTAGAGACTATACACCCATGTCTCAATTCTCGTTTTGATGTATACAGGAGTTGAGTAGTCTCCTTCCACCTGTACTTTTGCTTCTGGTCCCCATTACTTGTAGCCATTTTATAAATTTTCATATACGGTATCTAATGCTTTCTTATAATCGGTAAATCATCCATAAATTTCACAATCCACATCTTTACATCTCTGACATAGAACATGTCATGAGCATTTTTGAAGCCAAACTGCGTTTGCCCTATTTTCGCACATTGGATATCCCGTCATCAATCAATCATCTTTTAGATTAACTTTTTTGGAATAAAAGCCTCTGGTGTACTGCAGATTTTTTTGGCTCTTTCGGGGAGTGTTTTTAAAATGCGAGTTTCTGTTGGTGTGGGCTATATAAGTGTTGGCAATCCTTGGGTAGAAACGAAAACCCATAGGCTGTTTTGTTGTCTTGCATGTTATGCCGGTACGACTCCTGAGGTAAGAATCCTCAGGCCAAAATGTTAATAAATCCATAATTGTTTGTATAGCAGCAACTGCTCTCTATGAGACCTTCGTCTTCGACAACAAATCTTCTCGATTTCCTATTATTTATTTGAGTTTTCTCCCTTCGCAGTGATCTCTGAAAAACAAAAAAGTAATTGAGAATCAAGTGGAGTAAGAGGAAATAAGCGTTTTATTTCGCAACATAGTTTCCTATAAGGCTTGATACATTTAGTCCAGCGTTTCTCCAATTATTTTATTCCTTTCAGATAATAGCTTTCCTCAAGGTCCTGTAAAAAGGTGTTTCGGCCATTTCTTCAGATTTGGAATAGTCATGGGACCTAAATCTAGAGAATATGTTGGATGGGTTTGCAATTCGTAGCACCATCTATGGATGTTTGGTGATTACACACCTGTATTTTTTACCCAAGTGCGGTAGTTTCAATATCAAATCTGTCCCAATGTTTCTGGTTAATGTTTCGCGTTTTTCAACCACGTGTATCCCAAAAAACTGTGGTCATGACCTTGGTAGCAGGCAGTCACCTTCTTTGGTCAACGTTCACCCGGTGAAACCCACTGTCTTGAATATTCCTTGATCTCTGAAGTGATGGACCTATGTTTCGTCCACGATAATGAAGCACCTCAAAAACTCGTTAGCGTGGCGAGTGAACATCACGGGATAAATATTCTTGTAAAATCTGATCTCCCTGCTGAGCCACAGTAGATAAACAAAGCGGTTTCTGGAGCGGAAGTGGGCACATTTGGCGGGAAATTCGAAATTGAAGAGGTGGCACCATCACACTGCGTTCGCAAAGGTGCGCGCCATCTGTTGTTAATAAATGAAAGCCATTGTATTGTGGGTTGCGTGGGTTGCAGATGTGCGCGCCATCTGTTGTCAACAATTGAAAGCCATTGTATTGTGGGTTGCAGGGTGCACGCCATCTGTTGTTGGTTGTGATGGTTACAGAGAAAAAAAGCTTGGCCGGGTATCGAACGCGGCTTGTCTGATTACAAAGTCAGGTGTCCATCGAGCTGCGCTAATGCGGTTAATCGAGAAATGTTTATTTGAAAAGGTATAGTAAATGCCCGTTGTTTCGCGATTTTTACGAGTACAGACTTGTTTTTGCAAAGATCAAGGTGCTGGGTATGGGGTCAAGAGACTGCGATTATAGTCAAGGTTATTTATTGCATGTGTATGTATGAATAATGTGTGTATTGTTTGATAATGTATGTGTAATTAAAAATACACGTGTAATTGTTGAGATAATTATTATTATTTAGTTAAAGACTGGCACCAGCGCATCCACCATAATATACGCAACACCTCCACATTTGGTCGCCTATGAACAGGGGTCATTAGCATTGGTATCCCATCAAGGTCAGCCGGCTGGATTCACGATGTTTGCAAGTAATGGCTTGTAAACGGTTGACGTCACTGTTGGAATCGCGTTTCGCGATTTTTACGAGTACAGACTTGTTTTTGCAAAGATCAAGGTACTGGGTATGGGGTCAAGAGACTGCGATCATAGTCAAGGTTATTTATTGCATGTGTATGTATGAATAATGTGTGTATTGTTTGGTAATGTATGTGTAATTAAAAATACACGTGTAATTGTTGAGATAATTATTATTATTTAGTTAAAGACTTGTACCAGCCCATCCGCCATAATATACGCGACACCTCCACATTTGGTCGCCTATGAACAGGGGTCATTAGCATTGGTATCCCATCAAGGTCAGCCGGCTGGATTCATGATTTTTGCAAGTAATGGCTTGTAAACGGTTGACATCACTGTTGGAATCGCGTTTCGCGATTTTTACGAGTACAGACTTGTTTTTGCAAAGATCAAGGTACTGGGTATGGGGTCAAGAGACTGCGATCATAGTCAAGGTTATTTATTGCATGTGTATGTATGAATAATGTGTGTATTGTTTGGTAATGTATGTGTAATTAAAAATACACGTGTAATTGTTGAGATAATTATTATTATTTAGTTAAAGACTTGTACCAGCCCATCCGCCATAATATACGCGACACCTCCACATTTGGTCGCCTATGAACAGGGGTCATTAGCATTGGTATCCCATCAAGGTCAGCCGGCTGGATTCACGATGTTTGCAAGTAATGGCTTGTAAACGGTTGACGTCACTGTTGGAATCGCGTTTCGCGATTTTTACGAGTACAGACTTGTTTTTGCAAAGATCAAGGTGCTGGGTATGGGGTCAAGAGACTGCGATCATTTTGAAGGTCAATTAGTCGGATTCCGACCAGCCATTTGATTTTTTGCAATTTCAGATGGATTGTTGAAATTAGAGGGAACAAATAAACAAGAGTAAATAAACGAGAGTATTAGAAAGATTGTTTTATTAAAATTATAAAAACTTTTGTACAATTTTTTAAAATCTATTCGAGCTACTAGTGATGGCTGTCAACGAAGGGGGGCCGCTATTTAGGTTATGTTAGTGACGGCTGTCAACGAAGTGGGCCCGCGATTTAGATTATGTTAGAAGAGTGACGGTTATGTTAGAGGTTCGCGGGTTTGCTTGACAGGTTACACAGGGGAGTGTTGGTTGCGGTGTCATCTTGCAGCGTTGATGTGTTGCGTGTGTCGCCATCTGTTGATGTTTGTGGTGGTTAGAAATACAAAAAGCTGTGGTAGGGTTTTGAGCCCGGGACTCTCATTTATTCATTATTTTTATTAACAACAGATGGCGCGCACCTCTGCGAACGCAGTGTGATGGTGTCACCTCTTCAATTTTGAATTTCCCGCCAAATTTGCGCACTTCCGCTCCAGAAACCGCTTTGTTTATCTACTAGCCACTTTACGCACTTTCATTCTCCGATAGTTCAATATAATACCATGAAGTTTGTCGGTAACACATAAAATTAATTTTTTTTTCCATTTTCGTTAAAATTCATGAGGTTGTCTGCTTTCAGTCGCTATCAAACACACGATAATGATGCAGCTTGCTCAAACTTTGACAGTAGTATTTTCATAAATGACAGCTGACGGGAGCAGTGTTGCATTTAAAGTTACTGGGCGAGAAATTGAGAAAGTCACTGATTTATCGAATGACTCTCGTACTCTAAAATTGTCGCCTTTCGAAAATTTTTATTAATTTTTTAATTCCCAAAATATTGGAGTTATTTCATTTGACTGTTTCATACTGAAGATAGAAAAGCAATTTCAGCAGAATTAGATGGCATGAAGAAGTGGAATTCACTTTTCGAATGAACCAAGTTAAATTAAACTCAAAAAGTAAACATGATATCCACCACACTAACAAAAGCGGTTGGAAACTAATTACTCAGTTGGTTATATGTCCAATATAATCCCTTGTTTGTGTAGGTAATTAAAGCGCTTCGATAAAATTATTCAAAGTGTAAACACAATACAACAATATGGTCATACAGAACTAAATTATTAAATGTACTTCCCAATAATCAAACAAAAGTAATTAAATTATGTTTAAACATACCATACCATACGAGCCAGTGTTTATTTATTAAATCTGGAACATTGTATTAAACAATAAAACAGGAAATATTTCTATTTTTTTGTATGTTAACATATAAATGAACACGATTAAATAAAAATACTGCTAAAGGTGCAGGAATAATTAGAAATTCATCTGATTCAATGATTACGTCAACTAACTTGTCTTTTATATTCCAAGTTTTCTGCTTCCTCAACTTAAAGAATATTTTATTCATTTAGAAATGATAAAGTTGGGTTTCTCATACTTTTGAACTATTTACGTGCACAGTTTGTAAAATCTGTTTGGGTTCATGGTCAATAAAAAATATCTACTCTTACGCCTTTGTTCGAGAACATACTGATTTGAGAAAAACAGTCCAAGAACCGCCTTAATTGTCTGTACTTGTGAAATTTCTATTATTTTGACAAACAAATTAATTAGAATTTTTGAAAAGTTCGTTCTTAGATGAGTGATATTGTGTTTTCTCCAGCTAATGTCTTTCTTTTCCGCAAAGGTAAAATACGAGCTTCATGAACAAGATAGCATTATCTTGTTGAAATATGGGATCCATGAGCCGATCAAGGTAAGGGAGTACATACGGCTCCACTACTTCCTGAAGATAACGTTGCGGTGTTATGTGGCTCGAACAAAGACTAAAGGTGTCCTACTTCCATATGCATAGCACCCCATACTATAACGCCTACTGTTCGTGTACATGTCGCTCAACATCAATCCTCGACGTCGTCTAACCCTTCTTCGGCCATCGTGTTCCCCAAGCAGAATCATTATTCATCGAAGAAGAGAATGTGAAATGGCATGCCGGATGTCATTCCACATTCCAGTGTTGTCGTTTTCTGCACCACTGTAGTAGTTGCCGTGGATGATCAACGGTCAGAGGTAGCACAAGATGATGTCAAAAACGGTGCAATCCAAAAGATCTTATACGGTCTCAAAAGACCATAAGTCTTAGACGTCATTCTTGAAGTTCATTTGTGCCCCTTCGACTTCCATTGCCTACTCTTCTCCGATTTTGGGTATTATCAAACCACGCTTGACAACATCTTATAACAGTAGCCAATTTCTGTTCGTGCGGTTAGCGATTTCTCGAATTAAGTAACCCGGATCCCGTAAATCAATAACTCGACCTCTTTCGAAATCAGTTAGCTGGCGATACATTCATTCATTTTACTAAACATGGATTTTGGATCCCTTCAAACAATTTGTTTTTTGCTAAATTAAAGTAAATGCAAAAAAGACTACAATATTAATTGATAAAAGAAAGTTTGCATGTTTACATAGCATTTATGTTTTACCAAAATAATGTTAAATTTAATCATTTCCTTGTAGGTGTTGCGACATCTTTGTTAGTGAGTATAACAGCAAGAGTTAGCTGTGCGAAAGAAGTACGTGGAATACAACAGCGGAACCAACACCACAAACTAAGCTCCGAAAAAAAGGCGTTACTACAGAAATGTTTATACTAAAAAAGGGCCGCAGACAATACCAATTTCCATATTTAAAAAAATGGAGACGGCATCCAAAAGTACTCTAGACTCCGCTTAGTACCTTTGTTCCTACGCTAAAGAACTAAAGAATATCAAATGCCACTCGGATTGATCTTTATAGACTACAAGAAAGCGTTAAAAACAATATAACGGGAGGTCGTCATCTATGTTCTTCAGCAAACGATTGAAAAGCCATATATAGAAACGTGGGAGTCAGAGAGAAACCATCTCACCAAAGCGGCTCCAATGCTTAAGGAGGTATCTTTCAAAAGTTAAATTGGACTAACCAAGGACAATGTAGGCAGCGAATATACAAATTATTCAATATTTGCAGATTTTATTGTATTATTAGCCAAAAATTTTACTATAACAAATACCATCTGCATTGGTAATCAAATGAGCGTAAAAAAGAAACATCAGGAAAATGGAGATAATCTACAAACCTGGTACCACTGGAAGAACATACATATCTGGATTACTTAATACACAAGTCGAGTTCGCTATTCGCTACTGCCAGGAATAACCAAAAGAATCAAACTTGGTAATATTTGGAAAGAACTCGATAGTTCTCGTGTCTAGAAATGCATTCCAGACAAAAAATTTGATTTGTTTTACTTACTTACTTTTACTTACATACAGTTATGAAACCTGGATTCTAAAAATCGAACTTGCACAGAAACTTCAAATTGGATAGAAAGATGCATGATCAACCTTATTTTCTATAACTACCTTTGAATTTCAAACATTTGACATTTGTCCTACGTCGTTTCTTATCTGACATTATTTAAAATTACACAACAGAAACTTAGTGATCTTCAACATGCTGATGATTCGACTCTGCTACCGAAAGACAAAAAGGAACTTCATGAAATGCTATATTTGGTGAGAGAAAAGTGTCGAAACTTGGAATTCGAAACCTATGTTGGCCGAAAATTATGATAATAGGCAGAGGCAAACAGAACAAAATATAGCTATTAATTAGAAGAGTAAAACCAAGTAAAAGATATAACAGACACTCCACTGCAAGGCAGACTTCAAGAGGCACAAGACGGTCAGTTATGTAGGAACCAAGTAACAGAATATTCATAAAGTTGGAATCGCGACTTCTCAGTCATGGGAATACGACGCAGAAGAGAGAAGAATATTACATACCAAAGTGGCTTATTCCTCAGCGAGCCAACGCATCACTAAGATAAGTTACAACACCATGAAGAAGCATGCATCTTATTTAATTTAATCCATGGTGAAAGTACTGTAAGTATAGTTGGCGCAAGAGATACCAGAAAACTGGAGGTGTCAGGAATTGATCTAGATGTCACAGACCAAAAATAAACACCAAATTAAACGCTTTATTACCCTTAGGAGAAAACTCTCAGACTACAACAACGGAAAATCCTCACTGGGTACAAAGCGTATACAACCAGAATCCACAAAAATTAAATGTTTGAGCGTAGTAAACAAAAGTTTGACAGGACTTTACTTTTTGGATGGCAATTTGACAGCTAAGCAATATTAATTTATTGCGGACCTCAATTCTTTCTAATTTAATTCAACAGTTCCCAGGTCACTGGTTACCTACCCCCTTTAATGCAAGTTGGATTGTTCGACGAGGACAATTTGAGTGACCACCAAAATCTCCAGATTTGACCACAATAGATATCTTCTTGTTGGACCTTTAAAGAAATGAGTTTATGTCGAGAGGCCCGCAAATTTGCATGCTTTGATGACATTTGACGCATTAGTCAGATGTCAAAACCGTTCAAAAATTAGTCGCGTCTGCGCTCTACATAGAATTAAATACAAATTTATTCAAGATTTAGATCTTTGGTTGTATCGCTAATGTTAGGAAGTCCCACACTGAAACAATAGTCTTACCAATGAAAGCCGGTACACAAAAAGAATTTATATGAATCTTTTATTCTAAACGAGAATATAACCAAAATAATTTAAATAAAGGGTGTTGCAATTTGAGCTTAATTTGTTAAATTTTTAATAAAATACACAAATTATTTGAGAATGATCAAATCTTTTATTTCAAATGATAGTACAATTGTTTCGGTTTATTAATGGAAAACAATATCAAACAAAGTTCTAATCTTTTGCCAACATTTTCGAAAACTTTCTGGCATAACTGCGGTTCAATTACTTGAACACAGTCAATAATGATCTCCTTCAGGTCATCAATTGTTTGTGGATCGTTGGCAGAGACCTTTTCTTTCAAATAGCTCCATAGGAAAAATCTAGAGGTGTTAGATCGCAAGATCTAGGGGGCCAATTTAATGGTTCCTCTTCAAGCAATTATTCGATTATCAAATTTCTGTTTCAAAAGATTGGTTGTTTCTGTTGCTGACTGACATGTTGCACCGTCCTGTTGGAACCACATATTCTGCACATCAATGTGCTCCAATTCATGCCACAAAAAGTTAGTAATCATCATTCGATATCAATCACCATTCACAGTAACAGCATTTTCATTGTCATCTTCAAAAAAGTATGGACCAATCACTCCACCAGCCCAAAAACGACACCAAACAGTTACTTTTTGTGAAAGCATCGGTCTTTCAATTATTTCTCGTGGATTACTTCACCCCAGATTCGACAATTTTGCTTGTTAACAAATCCACCCAATTCAAAATGTGCTTCATCGCAGAAGATGATTTTGTTGAAAAAATTCACATTTTCAAGTTTCTGTTGTATGGTCCAATTAACGAATTGACGACGTAAACCAAAGTCTGTCGGCTTTATTTCTTGCGTTATCTGAATGTTGTAAGCCTTTAAATGAAGATGTTTGTGCAAAATTCTGCTAAAGTGGTTTTTGGAATGTTCAATTGCTGTGCACGTTGACGAATCAGTTTCCACAAATGTTTGAACAATTTTTCCAAATTTAAAATAATTTTTAATGATAAACACGCTTTGCTCAATCGTATATCTCTCCATTTTTAATAACCGAAATATTCCTACTTGTCATCTGTCAAATAACATATGATATTATAGCACAAAAAATATAAATGGCGGCAAATTAAAAAATTCACCACAAATTGGAACACCCTTTATAAGGACATTCATGAATGTATTAGAATTATATTTTCCCAACCTGCCAGAGAACTCAGTATTCGGTACGATAAATGCAAAGATAATTAAGTATAAATTTCTGGAAAATGCTTTATTGCATTTACCCCTTTGCACGGTGCAATAAAATTCACTATGACAAATTGAAATTCCCTCTTTAATGTAGAGCGAATGCTACCGAAAATGCCCTGCAGTTCTCCGAAACATTCGTTACTATGGCAGTTTCGAACAATTTATTTGTCGACGAAGCGATATTTGCGATAATAAAATCAATCTCAGCATCTACTCACTTTGTCTTTTACGGCAGTTTCTCAGTATTTCTGAAAAATTACCATCCAATGTTTTCCAAATGATGCACTTTATCGTTTTTATTGCTCCAATTTGAAGGGGACGTTTTACGGACAGTAACATTTACCAAGAACATGTACCTGGCCTTTGTTGTTTGTCATGACCTAAAAAAAGAATCCATTTCCTAAGCTAAATAAATAACCTTTTTGAATGTAATGAATGGGCTGAAAGACTTTCTTTATGTTTGGAGACTCCACGGGCTCAGATGTTGAAAACCCATAAAGATTCCATGTTTCAGCTAAGAGCACAATAAACTACGTATTTTCTACAGTATAAAAAGTCGTATTTAGCGAAGATTTTAAGTATAAAGGATTTTTAGTTAAAACGAGAAGATTCCTGCTGCGTAATAACATCGGCTTTTATTACTACGTATTAGATGTTTACCAGGAAAATTCGCAGAATGTTTTCAGCATAATCATTAAGGACGAACACTGCTTCGGTTTCCACTGTCCGTATTAAGTTACAAACTATAATGTATTTCAAAAGTAAGGTTAAATATTGAATGGCGGGATTCTTGGGTTCATTTTATGATATTACGATAAAAAAATCATATCTTAAATTTTGAGATGGTGGTGAAGTTTTCAAAAAATTAACCTCATTTTCTAATATCTATAAAACAACTAAGCAAAAAGGAACATTTTTCACTGTAAGTACAACATTTCTTTTTATTTTTCTAGTGCGGGATTTGAATTTAATATTTATATAGAATCATTTATATTTAAAAAAGAACTGACTTCAACTGTGTTAAAATAAAAACCATTTAGAAACCGGGTACAATCAATAACTATTTTATGATATATATTCTCTTTTTATCTGATTTAAGGTACAATTCTATTGATTATTTTAGCATATTCTTAGCTCCCCCTCTCTCGCTAATACTATGTCATCCACATATTTTTTATTTGTTTCATTATTTGGACCACTTACTATAAATGTAACATTAATCCACCCGATATTGCAACCACCCTGTATACGTTTCTGTGTATTGATCACCTAATATAAATTATTGGTCAATCATTTCTGAATTACCCTATCCAACTATAATTCAACTCGACACGATGTTGCAACCGCCCTGTATAAGTATTAATCCTCTCCACCGTATTGACTGTTTCTATTTTTTCTATTGTTTAAACAACCTGTATACCTATAATTTTACTTCGCCCCATATGTCAAGTATAAGCAACTACTTATCTTCCACACTAAATAACATTTTTTAAAACACCCTGTATAACTATAATTCCACTCCACCCTATATTTCAACCCTGTATATGTAGCTGCTTCTAACATTTTTGGACTCTCCGCCCTTATATCGAATATCCTTACTGTAGGTATATGTTTTTGATTCACTTTGCATAACTATAGTTTTCCTTCACTCTTAATTCCACCACGTTATATACATAACTACATATGTACCACCTAATACAACACATTTTTTTAACCGCTCTGTATAACTTCAATGCTATTCCACTTTATATTTTCTACCACCCTATATATGCATATGTACCACTCAATATCACATTTATTTGTAAGATTTTTTGAACCTACCATAACTGTAATTTTATTTGGTCCTATACTTCAACTGCGCACATTGCTTGCTGCTTGAATTTCGATGCACACACACACAAACACACACACACCGTACAGAACCCGGGGTGGTTGTTGGTCCACTACCGGGCGCCTCCCCAGGTGGCGGATAGGGGAACGCTCTTCAGCAATGGGGAGTACTGAGGATTTCCTCAGGGCGGACCAAAATCAGATAGGGGAAGGAACCCCGAAAATAAACCATTTATGGATATGGGTGATAAGGTGAACTTAATACCCCAGGTGGGTACCTCTGCAGAGGATAATCCCGCCACCGGTTCCGATCGAGTGAAAGCTTCGGTGGCCGGTGCACGCTCCACGGATTCTGGGGGGAGCGAATTATCACTGGTACCGTCACATAGTGACAAGAAGAAGAACACTAGTAATGGTACAACATCGACCATTACAACTAGAGCTGGCAGCAAGACACTATTCAGCCAAGTCCTCCAAAAGGCGAATAGAGGAGTTGACGTCCAACAAAGGGCAACAAATGAGAGTGGCGCTCCAAACAAATTAGGAGCAAAGATCGATGAGCTCTTGAAGTTCATTGGGCCTAGGCACAATGTACATCATGAGATCAAGAAACTGGCACACGCCATTAAGTCAGAATATGACAAATATCAGACGTCAACGACGCGGCCACCTCCTGTAGCGAAACCTGCTACAACACAGACATCGCCAGTAAAGGTGTCAAACACTCAGACACAAGGTGGACAGCAAAAGGAGGTCCCAAAAACGGCTGCCTCAAAAGCAGCTAACTCAAAACCGGCTGCATCAACACCGGCGGCCCCAAAGCAGGCGGCTTCAATAAAAGTAGCCTCTGTAGCAAGGACCTCGCCACCGAAGGTCTCGCCTTCAGTAGCCTCATCAAGTAAGGCACCACCACTTAAAACGCTTAAACCGGTGCTAGCTACCAAGCTAAAGCCCGGTAAGGAAGGTCGCCAGAACATCGGGCAAACTACCCAGGGAACAACAAGTAGGGTGGTCAATTCAGAAGCGGAGAGAAACAATGGATTAAAATCCAAGTTTAAACCGCAGACCAAAAACCAACCTGCAAACCAGTCGACTGACTGGCAAGTGGTGAAGAGGAAAAAGGCCCCGAGGACCAATAAGCAAAAACCAGCGCCACATTGTACGCTGCTTATAAAGAAAGGCGAGAAGAGCTCCCATGCAGATATCTTGCGAGGTATCAAGAATGATCCCACCTTGCAGGATATAGGCAAAAAAGTCAATAAGATCCGACGAACAGCTAAGGGAGATCTACTTTTGTTATTCGCCAAGGCAGACGCTCAGGAGATGGAGCGCTATTGTAACGCCATCAAGAATAAGCTCCCAAGCGGGGCCACTGTACAATCTCGAATACCGCAAATCGAGATTGAAATTAAAGACTTGGACGAGATCAGTACCAAGGAAGACGTAGTAAACCTGCTCAAAGATAATATCGACGGCCTGGCAGAGATCACTGAGGAGGCAGTGAAATCACTTCGACGGGCATATAGATCAACACAAACGGCAGTTGTTTGTCTCCCAGAGGTCCAGGCCAAGAAAGCCATCGCACTTGGAAAGCTGAAACTTGCGTGGGGCACAGTACGTGTTCGCGAGAGGATCAGCCTTCGACGGTGCTTCAAATGCTGGCACTTTGGGCACAACGCCCAGGCGTGCAGAGGCAAGACTGACCGAAGCAGTTGTTGTCACAGATGCGGAGGCGCTGGTCACAATGCCTCGGCTTGTCAACAACCTGCCAAGTGCTTACTCTGCAAAGAGAAAGATAGTAGGTCAGACTGCCGGCACGTTGCGGGTAGTTGGAAATGTCCGATCTACCAACAGGCGATGAGAGCAGCACAAGCCCGTAAATGAAAGTACTGCAACTCAACCTCAACCATTGCGAAGCAGCCCAAGACCTACTGGTACAGCGGGTGCGGGAATTGGATTGCGACGTAGCCATAATCTGCGAGCAGTACAAAAACTTCGACACCCTGTCCTGGGTAAATGACACAACGGACAGAGCAGCGATATGGGCTTGCGGTAAACTTCCGTTCCAACAAGTTCCAAATACCCCCGAACCATGGCTTGTGAGAGCCAAAGTGGGAGGGGTTCACTTCTATAGCTGCTATGCACCTCCTAGTGCACAGCTCGAGGAGTTCGAGTTATTCTTGGACACCTTGGCGGAGGATGTACGGAAGCGTGAATCGGTCGCCATCGCAGGAGATTTCAACGCCTGGGCAATTGACTGGGGATGCCGGGAAACGAGCGCGAGAGGACGAGCTCTCCTTGAGACCATGTCTTCGCTCAACCTGGTACTCCTCAACACAGGAGACGTAAGCACATATCGCAAAGGCACAGCCAGCTCCATTATCGATGTGACATTCGTTAGCAGCAACCTAATTAAAGGGGGCTGTGAGTGGCGGGTCGATGAGGAATTTACTAATAGCGACCACCAAGCTATTATATGGGAAATCAACACCACTCCCAAACGAAGATTGTGTGTCAGTCGTGCGAGGTCACAGCCAGTCGGTTGGAACAAAAATGCTTTCGATGCTGATTCATTCGCCTTGGTTATGGAGCAGGAACCATTGTCAATAGCAACAAGCGCAGAAGCCACTGCCAAAGAGGTAATGACAAGCGTTGTCAAGTCCTGCGATGCATCCATGCCAAGGAGACGGCAGAACAACAGCCGCCCACCAGTTTACTGGTGGAACGACACGATCTCACAACACCGACGAGAGTGTCTCAAAGCACGAAGGCTGCATCAACGAGCACGGAGACGCGACAGGGTCACAACAGAAGAACTAAGGCTCGACTATGAGATCAAAAGACAACAACTACGAAGAGTCATTCTCTCAAGCAAGAGATCCTACTGGAAGGAGTTGTGTGACGAAGTTGACCAAGATCCATGGGGAAAACCGTATAAAATCGTGATGCATAAAATCAAGGCCACCCCCATGACATCAACGAACTGCCCCGAATCATTGCACCGCATTGTCACTCACTTGTTTCCTGCGAAGCCTGAGCTACCCGCTTATCCTTCGTGGCAGGTGAGGGACGAAGATATACCATCAGTGACTATGAATGAGCTGATGGGCGCGTGCAACCGGCTCCAAAACGGTAAGGCTCCCGGTCCAGATGGCATACCTAACATCGCGCTAAAATGCGCCATAGCCAATAGGCCTGACATGTTTCTACACATGTATGAGACCTGTCTAAAGCAGGGGGTTTTTCCGACTAAGTGGAAAAGCAGAGGCTTGTGCTCCTACCTAAAGGGGGAAAGAAACCTCCAGACGAACCGTCATCATATCGTCCCCTCTGTATGTTGGACTCTGCGGGAAAACTCCTTGAAAGAATAATAGCAGATAGGCTGGAGCCCTACGTTGAGCCAAAACTTTCCACCAACCAATTCGGGTTCAGAAAGGGGAGATCAACCATCGATGCCGTGACACTCGTTCCCAACATCGCCAGAGAGGCTATCTCGGGAAAGAGATGGAGAAGAGGTGGAAAAAAGTACTGTCTAATAGCCACCCTGGATATCAAGAACGCCTTTAACTCGGCCCGCTGGGACCGCATTTTGGAGGCTCTTGCCAGGATGGAAGTTCCGCAGTACTTGCGCAGAATGGTTTCAGCGTATTTCAAGGACCGCATCTTGTTGTACCAAACTGAAAATGGGCAAGTAGACTATAAGATCACAGGAGGTGTACCTCAGGGCTCTGTTCTTGGCCCCCTCTTATGGAACGTAATGTACAACGACCTGCTCCTGCTCGGTCTGCCTGAGGGCGTCAGGCTAGTGGCATTCGCCGATGATGTGGCATTGATCATAGTGCGCAAGCACATAGAGGAGATACAAACAACCTTCTCATTCGCTATAGCCACAATTCAGCATTGGATGCTCGCAGCGGACTTGAGTTTAGCAGAGCAAAAGACCGAAACACTTCTTGTTAGCAGTCGGAAGGCAAGGGAAACCATCACCCTCAAAATAGGCGACACCTACATACAGTCGCAGCCCTTTATCAGCTATTTGGGGGTGCTCCTGGACACACGGCTCAACTTCAAAGAGCACATAATCGCGGCCAGCAAGAAAGCAGCTGGGATACAGGGGGCATTATCTAGAATAATGCCGAATGTCGGAGGCCCTAGACAGATAAGAAGACAGCTACTGGCAACAGTAACTACTTCTGTTTTGTTGTACGGGGCACCGGGCACCGGTATGGGAGAAATCGCTCGAGCTACCATCGTACCGCCGGAAAATGAAATCAGTCCAGCGGCTCTCAGCGATTCGAGTGGCATCATCCTACCGCACTGTGTCTTACGAGGCGGTGATTGTGATTGCCTCTACCCTGCCAATCGACATACTGGCTGCAGAAAGGGGACGGCTTTATCGCAGAAAGTTAGAAAAAGACCAGCCGACAGGAAACAGCGATGAAATGGCCATGAGTCTAGGGCAATGGCAGGAGAGGTGAGACAGCTCTACTAAAGGCCGGTGGACATATGGATTGATACCTAACATCAGTCGTTGGGTCAACCGCCAGCATGGGGAGGTTGGGTTTTACATCACTCAACTACTGACTGGACATGGATGCTTTCGAGCATACTTGCACAGGTTCAGGAGGGCAAACTCCCCAAACTGCCCACACTGTACGGACGTGGTAGAGGACGCGGTTTCAGGATCAACGTGCTGAAGTGGAGAGGATTCTGGAGACTAATATCGTTCCAGAACAAATAGTAGAAGCCATGCTGAAGGGCCCCCAAGCCTGGAACTTGGTATCAGATTACGCGGAGACTATCCTCAAAGAACTCCGCAATACGTTCGAGGAGTAGGCTTTAGAGGCTTCCAATGTAAGAGCAGTAAACATCTGCAATGAACCACCCTTGCGAAGTAGTATTGAGTAAGAGTGCCGCAAGGGACCATGGTTGTAGGAGAAAGAGGTTAGGGTTTTAGCGGGTATACGGTATACTGGTTTCAATGCAACGATTTACTCTTGCTCTGAAGTCATTACATCGGGAGTCCCGCACGACGGCCAGCACGTGCTAGCTAAGTACGCAATGTATTTCCCCCCTCTTCGGATAAAAAAAAAACACCGTACAGAAAACATCGGTCATCTAACAATTTTTATTGTTGGTACACTAATTGAATATTTTGTGCCAGTTCACTTGACTGTAGGCCTTATAAAATGAAAACCGTTACAAACACCGTGTACAATATACTTTCATGGCATATCTGGACATTTAAGTTATATATTTATGATGAAAATTTGACAGTTACATTGATGTTTACAATTTTCAGAAAAACGGTTTATTTTACGTTATAGAAAATTATCGGAAATCAAACTGGAACATCTCTTTGTAGAATACAATTTAAAGTATTAAAATTGGTTGAGCCGTTTTAGAGAAAACAGTGTAGATTCATTGAAATTCACTGTGTAGTCCCTTAATTACTGCTTATTTCTGATTTCTAGAAAACCATGAATCTCACGTTATAGAACACTATATGGTACCGTTCTTTCAATACAATGCAGTTTAAATCAACAAAATTCCTCAGGCCGTTTTTGAATGATCACTGAGCATACATAGAAAAAAGTGCCGACGACTTGATAACCTCCTCCTTTTTGGAAGTCGGTTAAAAATATGTTATCCCACTGCTTTATCTTGAAAAACTATTGTTTATATCTCTTTCACTTCTGAGCAAATTTGGTCTCTTAATTTTTTCGCCCGTCGCAAGGTTTTCCCGTAAAGAAAACAAGAAACAATTCTCTGCATTAATGTCTGAAATTAAATGAATGATCCATGCAACATTTGTAAAGTGACATAAAATGACATGAACATGAACATGAAGATCATAAGATATCACGGAAACACCTAAAACTGCCAGAACAATATAATTTAATGAAGAATTTCTTGCTACTGTTGAAGAATCGCCTCCAGCTAATACGAGGAAGATGATAGTTCCTCTCTTTTCCGAACACTGAAAGAATACTACTGCAACCTCTTATCTCATTCAACTTGTAAAAGCGCTATTACCAGATCTGTGATATGGTCAGCGGCTACCTTATATTTGATGTTAATCCCAAGTTTATTGCTGCTAGTGTTTTATTTACTGATTAAACGAAAATTGATTATAAATTTTCATAATTATCATATGAGGCCTGATGACAATCCCCATTCAATAATTGCGTCGTCACCCATAGAACACATACTCATTAGATTTAGACAGAACATGTGGTACATGTTTTATGGCGCACCCGCCAATTTTGCTTTTAACGTATGTCAGTTGCTAAATAGAGTATACACCAATAGACGGATAGGAAAAAGCGGTCCTCACGCTTGGCAACCACGACCTTAATCCCCTAGTTTTTTTCATACGGCAGAACCTGAGGAAATTTTATACGCAACACCGTTACAAATCGATGAAGATTTACGAATACCATGTGTCCTGCGTGGCGAATCATATTTTTTACCCTCATTTTGCACCTTATAGCACATGGCCATGCAAATAAATTTTACTGTTTTTTATGCGTCGGCTTGGACAAAAGAAACTGAGCAGATATTTGCTCAAAATTGAATGAAAATACTAAAATAATTTTTGTTGCCAGAAAAAGCACTCGCGTGGCATATTTTCTTTAGAAATATTTAGTTCGTATCCCGCAGTAGCGCCAATGGAAGCAATACAAAGAAAGAGGTTTCGGAGATATAAAAGATCATATTTAGAAAACTTTACCTTTCTAACCTGTATATAAAAATGCAGCTTACTTATATTTAATAACTTATAACTAATTGACCGATTTATACGAGATTTTCCGAACTTTACTGTTCAGAGTATGTTTATACTATTAGAATATTCAAAATTCGAATTACTTTCAAAGATGTTATCGAATATAAAAGGAGCATCATTACCGGAGCCTTCACCAGAATGCAGTATTATTTATACTAGCTGTCGCCCAGTGGTCGAAATTCGACCAATTGTGTCAATATCTGTGGCAGGTTAAGTAACCTAAAACTTTAGGAAGAACAGCAATTACACGGAACGGATCCAGATTGGGAACTCCTGTGTGATAGTTCACTTCTACAAATAAGTAACGAAATTCAAGTTTTTTTCAGATATAATTCATAGGACTTTATTTGTGTTCAAATTCGTAATTCTTAATTTAATATGACAACAATTCAACCGCTAATGGGCTACCCTACAAATATAATAATAATTCCATCTCATTATATATTTCCACCACCCTGTATATGCAACTGCTCATGGACCACGCATAATATTTTCTAACATTTTTGAACCACCCGGTAAACCATTCTGTATTTGCCACTGTCTATGAGCCACCGTATTTACTCTTTTTGTTAATAAAATTTTTAACTAACTTGTAACTATAATTCTAGTCCGACCTATATTTCAATCCTCATATATATGGAACTCTTCGTGGGCTACTCTATAAATCATTTCCTTTTCTAACATTTTTTATCATCATACTGTATATCTATAATTCCTCTCACCCTATATTTCATCTTCCCTATATATACAACTGCTTATGGGTTACGAAATGTTGCATTTCCATTTTCGCCACCCTGTATATGCATCTCTGTATAATATTTTTTGGACCACCCTGTATAACTGTAATTCTATTGCATCTTCTATTCCAAGAACCCTGTAAATTCAACCGCTAATAGGCTTCCCTATATAATTATTTTATTAGTTATAATTGCGCTCTACTCTATATTTTAAACATCTTATATATGCAACTGCTTATGTGGTACCCACGAAATAAATGATGTTGATAATGAATTTTTATTATATTTTATTTAATGAATGAACCAATATTATAAATTAATATTAGCATTATGCACTGAAGGTCGTCAGTAGCTACTAAACAAAACAAAAATGAAGAAAATCGGTTGAGAGACAGAGGAGAAAATGGTACCTAATCGTTTTGTCTTTGCCTATTTATATATAGATAGTCCATTGAAAAGTTACATTTGGGGTTGCATTTTTAGATATCCAGGGGGGTTAGTGTGAACTTAATCCAAGTTTGTGGAATTGCAACCCTTGTCCCACGGCGGCATATTGGAAAAGGGGTCCAAATAGTTTTTATGGTTTATCTGGCAAAGTATAGTTCTCACAAAAGATAATTAATTAACATATTTTGTTGCAAATAAAATTATCTCCTACTTTTGTCAAGTAACTTTAGAACTATAAATAAAAAAGTTATAAGCGAAAATCAATGAAAATTTCAGAAAAAAAAACGTCTATTTGTTGATATAACTTTTTTAACAGGCTTCCAAATAGGAGGAGGTTATCATATAGTGGGCAACTTTATTGATTTAAACTTCATTATATTAAGGAACTTTACAGAAAGGTCCCATGTAATTGTCAATTTGAATATTATAAAATGTATTATACAAAGATATGTTCCAGCTTGATTCCGTACATTTTTCTATAACATAAAACATACATTTTTTCTGAAAATCGGAAAAATATATGCAAAAAACTGTTAACATCATTGTACATGTCAAATTTTCATCAGTTTAAATGTCAAGATATGCCATGAAAGTATACCGTATAGGATGTTTGTAATGGTTTTCATTTTGATTCATTTGAAGTCAGTTTCTTTTAGAGACGAAGTTAAGTTAAGCGGCTTATAGTCGCGTGGAATGGTAGAAAATATTCCATTATTTTATTGAAACGAAAATTTGTTAGGCCGGCGATCTTTTCTGTATGGTATACGGTTGTAGGTGTGTGCGTGAGTGATGTGATATTAGGTGGTACATAAGCAGTTCTATACATAGGATAGTTCAAATATAAGGTGAAATTGAATTAGTTATTTAATTAATTATTACTTAGGGTGGTTCTAAAAATATTGTATTGGGTTGCACATAAATAGTTTCGTATACAAGGTGGTTGAAATAAGAGTGGAGCAACTATATTTCCGTTATAGAACGGGAAATTATTACAGTTATACAGAAGGCTTCAAAAAATGTTAGAAGCACTTGAATATACAGGATGGTTGAAATATAAGGTGGAGTATTATTACAGTTATACAGGGCGGTTTTAAAAAGTATTATAACATTATCTGTAATTCTTGGGGGGGGTTTGCGATAAGAATATTATCAGCAAAACGTTATTAAACCTTCCGTTTATTAAGGTGCTCTTATTATTCTCTACAGCATTCGTAAACAATTCTGTCGAAAAAGGGTTTAGTTCTCTTATACCGCATTGTAGGCTAATCGATCCTTCCAAGCTGGGACTCCATAAGGTTACCTCCCGGGTAGGAGTGAAAGTATTTTACTGATATCATCAGATAGATCAAAAAAATTGACGTTACAAAGCCCATTCGATAAAGAAATCTCTAGAAAAGTTTATTTATTTCAGTTACGTGGTATTAGAACAAGGAAATATTTTTATAAACAAACACTGACAAATATAAACTAAATGTACTTATTTTACATTAAATTAAAAAACTGAAAGCATAATTTATTCCAGGTGGACCTAAGTGAGAAACCTTCATTCTGGAAGGCCCTGAAGCCACCTGCAAAGGATAAATGCGGTGAACTGCTGACTTCCCTCTGCTACCATCCGAGTAACAGTATTCTGACATTAACTTTGCTCAAAGCTCGCAACCTCAAAGCAAAAGACATTAACGGCAAGTCCGGTAAGTGAGCTGATTTCGATTTTGTTTGTTTCTCTTTCGTACGGTCTTATTAAATAGCACAAAGAAGTAAACAACGACAAATCAAGTTGTTTTTATTGTAATTATTTCGAGTTTCCGTAAATTTTTAACGGAAACAGTAAAACCTTTAATAAAAAGCACTCCTCTTATTTGATTTGTTTTAATAACATTTAGGGTAATCTCATTTGTCATTTTAAATAAATATATTCCAACTTTGGAGTTCTATTTTAATGTTTTTGCGTATTATTGGAGTAATACGATACAATTAAAATAATGAGACCAAGATAATTCAAAGGATCAATCAGAAATGGTTTCCTAAAAAGCATTCAATTATTTTTAAAACAATAGAGTTCATATTGATTTATTTCTTTGGGTGAACTAACTCATAATATTGATATTACATTTGTCTAAATATCTAAAAATTTATATTCATTTCAAATTTTCTTTATAATTAATTCCATTATATCTTTTAGGAAAATCAGCATTATTAATTAATTAAATACTCAGTTTTATTTTGTAACAATCATCTATTTATTAAACCATTATTGTTACCAGCACTACGACATTACAAAATATGATTATAAAAACAGTGGATTTTTTGGTCTCTCATTCAACACAAATTAGCTTTTTTCCACAGTACGATTCATAGATTGACAACATTAGCATTTAATGAAAATGACTTCGAAATAGAACTTAATATAATAAAACAGATCGCGACCAACAATGGGTATGATACTAAAATCGTCGATTCTATCCTACGTAAAAAACAATATCTCAAAACAATCCAAATGATATATCCGAAAACCACAGACGTAGGTAAATCATATAAAACTATTACATATCTAGGTTCCCCTAGTGTTAATATTTCAAAAAAAAAAAAATTTAAATCAGCAAAACATCAAAGTTAGCTGTAGAACCAATAACTCTCTATGCAAATTAATTAAGAACAATAAGAGTAAAACAAATAAACTCAAATCATCAGGAGTTTATAAATTATCATGCAAAGATTGCCTTAAAACATATATAGGTCAAACAGGTAGATCTTTTCAGACAAGGTTAAATGAACATCGCAATTCTTTTATAAAAATAAACAAGATTCCAATTACGCAAAACATTTACTTGAATACAATCATAATTTTGACCACGAATTCAAAATTCTACATACAGAAAATAAATGTATAAAACTAAATTTATTAGAGAGTCTTGAAATTAATCGTTTAAAATACTCAGAAAATTTACTCAATGACCAAATAGATCTTAATAAGTCCCCACTACTAAATTTATTTACATAATCAGTTAGTATTAGATGTAATAATGTATCAAATAAATGTCAAAATAAGCAAATTTTAGCTATTACGGTTTACCTGAATCACCCTAGAACCATAAAAATTGAACCTTCATATTCAATGGTAGGTCTTTGTGTAAATTACATCTGGAAAAACCCATAATCTTATATATCTCTTTTATTGTTTATCCTAATTTCTTAGTAATATTAACACAACTAGAAGATTAAAGAAACATTTGTAAACTCCTTTTTTATATTCTATTTAGTTTATAAGTATTGAATTTCTTAAGGTACTACTATTGTATGATTAAGCTCCATCGGACGCCAAACAATTGTCACATTTTTTTAAATAAAGTGTAAGTTTGTAATAAGTGTATTACTCAAATCATCATGATTATAATAATGTTACCTCAACTACTGCAATATTTAGGTATTTATTTAAGGAATAGGACCATCCTAGAAGCAGGCGCAGATGTCTAATTACAGAGTGGCACTAATGTACATTAATTGTAACATGCTATTATATTCATAAACAGATACCAAAATACATAAAAAAGAAAAAATAACAAAACGTGAAGTAAAAATATAACCTAAAAAACTAAATGATGACATAAGTTCTAAAAATCTTAAAATCGTTCGCATAAAATGAAATATTCAGTCTTACAACAGCATGAATCAAAGTCATTTAAAAAAAACTGAACAATAAGCGACCAAGATGTGACCCTTGCGGTACTCTAGAAGTCACTGTGATACATTCTGATTAAAATCAGAATACATCAGATACATTCTGATTGTTGACCACAACATACTGTGGCCGATTTTCTAGGTAGCTTTTTAAAAGCTGAAATTTCCAAGTTTAGTTAAGACAGTTGAGTGGTGAACTTTGTCATATGCCTTGGAAATATCGGTGTATACGGAGCATGTGTGCTGTTTTTCATAGCTGCAGTTAACTCTTGCACAAAGGGAACCAAAGGACACCGCCGGAATCCTTATGTAAATTGGTTTTCGGTCAACTGGTTTGACACCGGGTAGTTTTTGTAGTTTTTAAGTAGTAGATTAGAAGTGTCAATGTACGTCAAGTCCTAAATAGTCATGCTTTAAGGTTATTGCTTGCTGAAACTACAATGCTTTAGATTTCACTGCCTGCAAAAATGTAACCAAGACCACAAACCAAGCCCGGAAACAAAGGCGTTACTACACAACCGAAGGCAATGGAAAAGGATACGGGACAAAGTAAATATTGGATGTATACTTTGCAAGACTGAAAAAAGAAGATTGCAAATGACAAAAAAAATTACAACGAAAGACTAATACAATCTGCAATTGAAAATCGAAAAAGCTATAAAAACGGCATTAACAAACAAAAAGAACACAACAGAATAACAGAAAAAAAAAGCAGCACGTCACCAAATTCTATATAGAGACATATATGAAACCCCCGAAACACTTAGAATACAAGTGACGGAAGACAAAGCATCAGAAGTACTCGTGGAAGAAATGGAGTTAGCCGTCAAAAACATAAAGACTGGCAAGACAGCAGGGAACGACAGGGTAAGGCCTACCCAACATCTATACGAAATATCTAAATACTAAACACATTCCAAAACAATGACATAGAGCCCCCGTAGTATAAATCCACAAGAGGAGTACTAAAGTAGATATCTGGAATTACAAATACAAATATCGCTCGCATTGGTCTTCATAGACCTTGAGAGAGCATTCGACACCATATTGCCGAAGACTGTAATTAATGCTTAAAGTGAGCAAGGTGTACGATATCTACACCATATATAGAAACATAGGCACATACATACATAGAAGCCATAGCTAAAATCAGAATATTTAAAGACAGATTAGGGTTTCCCACCAACACAGAAGTTTGACACGCTGACACCATCTCTCAAAACTAAAACTCAGCAGCTTTAGAAAGTACATTTCGAAAGTTTCATTGGAACAACAAATCTCTTAAGTAGAGGGCGAATATCTCAAGCATGTGAGATTTGCTGTTAGTAATAGAATAGGCCTAACCAAGAACATCAAGAAAAAGGAGATAATGTACAGCGAACTTGTAGTAGACATTTCGGACATCACACTAAATAATACAACCTTGGAAGTAGTGGCGTTGTGGCAGAATACATGAACTTTGCCATGGATAACCGTCGGAAAGAACTCATAAGTGTTCAAAACAAAAAGCACTGTGGTATCCTACGGGTTTCAAAAAAACTAGGAATAAAACCTAATATAAGATGGGACTATGACGTCATCAAAAGATACATAACCTAATTCCAAAAAGCTATCAATAAGAACACATAAAAAGGGGGAAAACACGAATATGTAAAGAACACTAAACCATAAAAATTCTGGAACATAGCTCTAATTAAATTTCAGTAGTTCTTCGATTTTTCTCTAACTTTATTATGCTAATGACATTCCATTTAATTTTTGCTCCTCCTTTTTCTAAATCTTATAATCTTGACATACGTTGATGATCTGTTCACCTATGTAGTTAAGAATTATATAATAGTAGTTTTGTAAGTTATAACATATCAAATACTTCAATATAGAAATTTGAAGTTTTCTTCTGATTTTGCCCTTTACGAGAAACATCAGATATTTTTCCACAATATTAATTTACAAACTACCGTTTGAACCCAAGCCTAGAAAATTTAGGTTTCTGCGTCTTCCATGCGGCAGTAAAACATTCAAGATATTCTCCACTTTTGAAATTAAAAAAAAAGTATTTTAAGAGGTATAATTTCAGAAGCAAATATCAAATTTCAAGCAGAAAGATAACCAAATAATTTGATACTATCTTGTCGTTACTTAAAATAAGGATATCCAAACTCCCTTCCACGACCTAAATAAAATGCCTGTCAGAAACCGACACGCTCCTACGTAATCCAACAAAAGAAATGCAGACCTTTAAAACGAACAATATGGAAATTCCTTCCTTTTTTTGTTTATGTGGGTTAAAACTCGCATACCCAACAATCTGGTATATCTGAGACAATACTGCATAAAACACACTGAAATTTATTGCCTCAGTTAGAGTACGTGATCAAATTATTGAACGCTTCCAGTGTGCAGGATGTACGAGTCATTATATTTCGGGTGTTCCCATTATATCCCTAATTTATAGCTGCTGGATTATCGGAAGTCGATTGATTTATGGATAAGCTCAAAATAAGAAAAGCACGAAATTTATATTTCAGGCTTCGGATCATAAGAGCCGTTGCCCTGGAGTGATTTATCTGTGAAAGGCAAACATCCAGGAATTGTAAATGAATATTTTATGGAGAAAAAAAACATAATTACAAATTAGGGGAAACGTTCAAATAATCAGCTCATTTATAATGAAATATTACCAGTTGCCACTTGTAATATTCCTAAGTTCTAAATATCCAATAATATTGGTACACTTTAATGACTGGTTTAATCAAATCAAAAATGTTTGTTGAGTTAATCAAAATATTTTAACAAAAGTCTTCGAAAAAGTTAAAAGGATGTCACTGAAAAAAGAGCTGTTTTGTAGGTCTTATAGACGATACGCATTAAGTTCAACAACATAACGAGTATTCTCAATTAGCATTTCGACTAATTGAACGAATGCAAACAGTTTGGTTTACTCCATGAAGATGACACCATGGAGTTGTTGAGACGGCGTTGAATGTTTCAAATAATGGTTTGGTGTTAGGGTGCAAAACTGTGTTTATTTACATTTGTATGTAAAACCTTAACAGACCGGGAGCAGGAAATACCGAAAACCCCGACGATACATTGACAGTTATACGAACAAAATACTAAGCACCCTGTGTATAACCTCACCCAATAGCAGTTTAGAGGTTGACATGTGCTGTCACTGAATTTTTTTTTAGGCCGGAAATCGGTGACACCAAAGCCCTGTCTTCACAAAAAATTAATTTTCAAATTCGCGATTAAAACTTTCAGTGTCAACCATTGAGTAACTATATATGTATTTACTCACTGGTGTCAACAGCTCCCGCAACACGGTGTATTAAAGAGGTGGAACGAAGGTTTCAGTTTAAGAGTTCAAGAAGTTTGTAATAGTACATGAAACGTCCGCAAGAGGCCTCCTACGGTCTGACTCAGTCCCTAAATAACCACGGGAATCAAAATTGTTGATGTTGTAAATAGTATTAAATAACTCTTAAACTCTTAATAAATTTAAATTTACATTATTAAGAAATAAAAAATATCTACATGTAACTAAGGTGTATGTATAAGAACTATTTTTCCAATAAATGGTAAAAAAAGAGTGACATATGCATAACCTGTTTTTTGCATTCAGCCAGTTTGAAGTTAGAAGAGGTGCATAATTAAATACGTCTGGGGAACCCATCTTCCTTTATATTAGGAATTTCAATAAATCAAATGGAACAAAAAAATTAATTTCCCGCTGAACTAAACTCTTTTTCCTTTAAATTACTCCGTTCTATAATCTAACGTCCATATATAACTAATTCACTTATAAATTCGACCTATAACCATCTTCAAATTTAGCACGAACCAGCCTTGGACCCCGGGCGTTTTCACTAAATCTAACACATATGTAATTTAATAGGCGTCTATCACTTTATAGCGTTTTGGACTGAATGAATACCGTTGATGGCCATCAAGGAAACTTATGAATATTGCTTTAACCTAACTCACACACACATGCGGCTGGTTCGCTGGTTAGCCCGAGGTCACCTGATTTTTCTAAGAAGTTTTACATCAGACGCCTAAATTTGACAGCTTTTATTTACGAGATTAATGATCATTCACCTGTTGACGATAGCAGATACAAAGCTATTGAAACGTTTTGAGATCAACCTTTTCAAGACGATGGAAGTCCAAGGAAACTTCGAGGAACGAGGGACATTGTCTATCAGATTCAGAATATACAAGGTGGTTGCAATATAGGGTGGATTAGAGCTGCATTTATAGAAAGTGGTCCAAATAATAAAACAAATAAAAAAGTTTAAAAAATATATGGATAATATAAAACATACAAATTAGGGAGAGAGGGAGAGATAAAAATACTCTAAAATAATCAATAGAATTATACCTTAAATCAGATAAAAAAAGAATATGTATCTGAAAATAGTTATTGATTGCACACGGTTTCTAAACGATTTTTATTTTAAGCCAGTTGAAGTCGGTTCTTTTTTAAATATAAATTATTAAACATATAATCTAATTTTTTTACTTTATATTTTGACAGAAGTTTGAAGTAATACAATTTTTTTTATAATGTTGACGTGAAAGATGTTGCTATAACATACAATTAATGCAATAAACTGAAATGAAACATAATACAAAATTATCGATCAATGATGGGTTGCTGGCCACCTGGTAGTACCAGTGGGTTTCAGAATTTTACTATATTTCTAGAATTACTTAATTAACTTAAATGAAAACTATTCTCAAGGAGTATTTGGAAAGTATGATGTTATTTTCTCAGTTAGACAGGTAAGCAAAATTGAGCGCCTAAAAATTTTATGGAATGTTTCTATATACGGTAATTTTGGGGCGCTGAATTCCAATATAGAATCTGTTTTTTTTTTTTAAATAATTATCTCAAATATTTAGTTGCTATTTTAAAAATTATTGAAAAAAAATTCTACTCTACGGAAAGTTTTATTAGAAATTCGGATTATTTTTTATGGGATTTCAACTGTGCATAGGCAAAGTATAGGTACCAGGGTAGCATTTATTAAGATTTCAAAAAACTTGATAAATTTCTTTTAAATTTTTTTGTTAAGGTGTTGACCTTGAGATCTATTAGAAACCATTATTCAATTTTATCGATGTCTACTTTAGATTACATTTATAATTGCTTTAATTTATAAACTACGTATTCCTTAGTTTCACAGTCCAAGAAATATCATTTACAAAAATGTCTTTCTTTTAGATCCTTACGTGAAAGTTTGGTTGCAATTTGGCGACAAACGGATTGAGAAACGTAAAACTGCCGTCTTCAAATGCACCCTGAATCCAGTTTTCAATGATACTTTTTCATTTAACGTTCCATGGGAGAAAATAAGGGAATGCTCATTAGATGTAATGGTAATGGATTTCGACAACATCGGTAGAAACGAACTTATAGGAAGGATTCTGTTAGCTGGTAAGTATTGTTTCTTTTAACCATAATGTATTATAATGCTAATAAAATAACATTCAAATTATATTGAACTGAATTGTGGTCAGCAAAAAACTATCAACTTGACCTACAGACGACCTTACTTTATTACATAATATCCTCTAACCAAACTACCAATTTGTACACAATACATTTACAAAAATACTCAATTTATGTCAAATACTGTGAGTTTTTTTTTGTTTCGCTAACCGTATTAGTTTACAATCCTGTTAACTGCGAAAGTGAGACTTAAACCCCACGTACAACTCCAGTACAATGAAAAACTAATAAGAAAGGTTGGCAGTAGCAGGCTCACGAGAATACTGGCTCACTTTTCTTATGGGACTTATGGTTTTTGAAATCGAGCTGGTACGCGGTGGAATTGCCTCTGGCGACAATTATATGTCTTTTTTTAATGACCCATACATTGATTTAAAAAAAAACATGTAATAGTTGAGATAATTATTATTATTATTATTTAGTTCAAGACTGGTCCAGCGCATTCACCATAATATACGCGACACCAGTATACTTACTCGTTGGCAAAAAAAAGGCTATCGGCGTTTGTACCAGCGAATATGGACTGCTAGCCGGATTCTCGTCAACCTCTTACAAGTCATTACTTGCAAAAATCGTGAATCCATCCGGCCGACCTTGACGGGGTACCAATGCTGATGACCCTTGTTAATCGACGACCAAGTGTGCGTGTCGCGTATATAATGGTGAATGCGCTAGTACCCGCCAGAGGCGATTCCACCGCGTACCAGCTCGATTTCAAAAACTGATTTTAGTCCCATAAGAAAAGTGAGCCAGTATTCTCATGAGCTTACTACTGTTGGCATAATTGAAGTAGTTTGATTTATAATGCTTACTCGAGCACTACTCCATTGAAATTTTGCTTGATTCTGGAAAATGAGGTGGCAGGTAATTAACACCGAACATTTATGTTTTCGAGAAATTTACGATTCTGCAAATTACTTATTTCTGCAATATTGCAATAAGGGGGGAATTGCCCCAAAAACAAATTCAAAACAGGGGTTTTTGCATTATTCACGAAAACTACAATAAATATGAAAAAAATGAGATGGCAGGTAATTAAAACAGAACATTTATGTTTTCGAGGAATATACGATTCTGTAAATTACTTTTTTTCTGCAATATTGCAATAAGGGGGGAATTGCCCCAAAAACAAATTCAAAACAGGGTTTTTTGCATTATTCACGAAAACTACAATAAATATGAAAAAAATAACTCGACCATTGTGTTCATTGTAAAATTTCATATCGAAAACATGTTGTAAGTTATACAAAATCAACGAATTGTTGTGCAATTATTTAAGTTTTCAATTTAATTTAATTTTTGAAATGCACCCAATGTTTGCTCAGACACTCCATTATGCGAATATGTGGCTGTTTTCCAATTACCGCTAAATTGCGCACAGTGCGGCACAGTGCTAAGCACGAAGTGTTCCAAGTACAACACTGGCTCGCACAATCGGGCACAAGAAATATCTGTGCCTTTGGGATGCTTTATGTAAGTTTACTAAGTAAACATAAAACTTTGTCATAAAACATGAAGTACAATCCAATTAACGCCCGAAAATTACTGCAGAGAGCTACACAATAACACTTTGTGCTCTAGTAATTGGAAAACAGCTTCCATCTAGTAATGATTGACCGAACTGTCTGTTTAAGTATTTGGAAAAAAATCGGGCTATAGAACGGTAGCTTATAGTAGGTGTTTAAAGTACATCTGGATTGTCGGAGTTGGTAATTCTGAAATTAATATTAATTTAATGTTAAGTAATAGTCATAGTACATAAAATTAATTAATAATGACATAATATTTAAAAAAGTATAATTGTTCTTGTTGTGTGCTTTAGACACTTTACCACTTATCTATAACTTAACTTTGCTCTTTAGAGGACAAAAGTTTCAGGTATAACATCAGTGCCTCTAGTGAGTGATAAAAGTACTTTTTTTAGTACGATAGCAAAATGATGTAAACAAACGACGACATGTTTTGCTTATTGTATACCCTTCTATGAGTATACATTTGTTGATAATATGAACATTTAATGCCAAGTTGCCCTTTTGTGTGGTATTGTTTTTAATATCTGATGTATGTCAAGTCTCCAATTTATTATAAAATTTATTTACGCCGTCCCTGACTAAAGCAACGTAAAGCATTATTCAACCCAATTAAACATTAATCGCTGGGATACTAAAAAAAAGAAGTGGGATATTCGAATGAGGCAATAACTGTTTACCCGTACCCTATATAAGGCGATATTAATTTCAGTGGTTCGTTTGTAGAGCTTACCTATTGTTAAGTTATCTATGTTATTGTATTTAGAATCAGCTGTTGAAAATATTTGATGTTACGTGTACATACAAGTTCTAGAAAGTGAAGTTAATATCAATTTTTAAAATTAATTAAGCTTGAACCCACGGAGTTTATTGCAATATGTAAATTGGTCCCTGTTTCTTACACAGATGGATGGGCATATCAAGATCGAGGCAGCGTGTAGTGTCGATCGGTCGGGTCGAAACAAATGAAATTTAAAGTTATGCATTTCATTCCCTTGCTCATCTATTTTCATATGTGTAAGTGTGAGCCACGGTTAAGAAGGTTTCCCTTATACATTTCTCTTTTGTTTCAATTACATCTTTTTACTCTCACTATAAACGTCTTTCTTCGATCAAAATCATTCACAATACTTCGACTTCTTTAAATCAACAAGTCTGACAAATATGGAACAGATGTTCGCTAATTTTCTCAGCTGTCGTTCCATCGCCTTCTTCTAGGTACCTTCACAACCATCTAGATGCTTCTCTGTCTTTTCTGCTACGCTAATCGTTTATAATTTCTAATTCCCTAATGGATTGGAACTTGTTTTTTATTGTCGTCGTATTTTCCAGAATCCCTTTCTTGTCGGCCTTGTTATATATATAGTTTTTATAGTTTATTCGCAAGTTTAGATTTTGTTTAGAACAGTGAACTTCTTATTTTAGCAGCGTATAATGAAATATTATAACAATAAGCATTTCCCATTCAACTGTTTTTTTTTAGACATTTTGTATAACTAGCATAGATCTTGATTTAAACAATGTAAATATTGTTGTGTCCTTAAAAATTTGTTCTGATTTTACACAATTTGAAACAAAAATTCCTGCAAACCAAAATAAACCAAATTTTAATTTTTGAAAATTTTATTGAAAATTCTCAAGTATTCAAAAACGATTGACAATTTGCACAGAGTTTATTTCTACTCTCCAACCATTGTAAACTTTTTCCCTTAATGATTTGCATTTGAAAATGCACTAGCAGCACGTCGCAACAAATTCAATATTCAGTTCATCGATGCCAACAAATTATATACGGCATATTGGAATTGGTACAATGCACGAATATCTACGCTTTGAAGTATTGTGTTCATCACAGAAAACTCTTCCATACAACCGCATTTTTTTCGAAATGTACAATATTTTCAACCGGAAGCCTTGCCTCGAGATGTAAGCAGTTTCCGCTGCTGTACGTGTTATATTGGGAATGTACTGCCTGAATTCAAATGAAAAATAACTTTGATAACAACATATTTTTCCAAACTCAACTGCGGCGTACAACTGTTTAATATTCCCCACAGGAATAGTTTGTTAGTGTTCAACCACGATCTAAACTTGCAGTCTGGCTAACCTAATTGGCCCGAGTTCTTTGTCTATACTTCTCTACCAGACCATCCACATCCGCTTTACACCAAATTGAATTACCATGTATTTTACAGAAACTGATCATATGCCCGAGAGAGTCAGAAGAAAATTGAAAATAGTTGAAAATTTATAATTCAGTTATTTTTCCATTACGTTCAACTCAAAATGTATAAATTCAGAGCAGCAAAACAGTTTTTTCCAATTAAATGTTCTAATATTCAGTTGACCATAGCTGAAAAAAATTGTGTAAAAATAATTTGGTCAAGTGCGAGTTGGACTCGCATACTAAGGGTTCCATACCACCTTCAAGATTCGCTTGATTTTTATAAGAATACATATGTATTTAGTTTTCTAATCTGGCCCCCAAAAATTAACATTATAGTTTTATTTTGCTAATAAACTTTCAGGGACGCATTTCATACTCCTCTGTCAGAATTTTGAGGCTCTATAGATTGGAAAGTAAAGGGCAAAATAGGTCAAGTTTTAAATTATTAAATATGTTATTCAAATTATTTAAAAATACAAATAAAATATATTTTTCAAAATTTAAATGGTGTAGTTTCTAAAATGGGAATTATGTCGATGTTTAATATTTTGCTAATATCTTTTAAACAAATGATTTAAAAATATGAAATATTTGTAATTCACATGAGCCTTTTATTTATTATATTACATGATGCGTTTGAAAATTGATTTTTTATTTTCCATTTAATTGTATAATTTGTCTCTAAAATTACTATGGAGGTTTTCTAATAATTTTTCTTATAAATTTCAAGTGAGCCCCAGTATTCCTAATTATTTCTAAATTTTACGTAGATGGTTTCGGAAATAAAGCGAGAAATGAGAATTTTTTATATCTTTATATTAATATCTTGTAAACAATTAACTTTAAAAATATGAAAAATATATATTTGAATTCCTCATAATGACCCCCTTCATTTGATATATAGCATGATGCGTTAAAAAAATGTTTTTTATTTTCCGTTTAATTCTATAATTTGGCCCCCAATATTAATAATAAAGATTTCTTCGTATTTTTCCTGTAAATAAAAAAATTCAGGTCTTATAGTTTGGGGGAAAAAGAGGGGAGTGGGTAATTTTTTTAATATTTTTTTAAAATATATTTAATAAAATTATTTTAAAAAAATTTAAAAAAACATATTTGTATTAGTCAGAATGAGCCCTGTGATTTGATATATTACATGATCCGTTAGAAACAAGTTTAATTTTTTATTTTCCATTTAATTCTATAATCTGCCCCCCAAAATGAATATTAGGGGTTTCTCCTTATTTTGCCAGTAAAGTTCAGGTGAGGCGCTATACCCGTATTTTTTTCAAAAATTTTACAGCTTATGGTTTCGGAGATAAGGGGGGTGGAATGGGTAAAATTTTTTATACTTTTGTTAATATCTTTTAATTTATTTATTTTAAAAATATGAAAAAAATATATTAGTTTTCGTCATAATGAGCCCTTTTATTTGATGCGTTATAAACAATTTTAATTATATATTTTCCATTTAATTCTGTAATTTGCCCCCTAAAATTAAAAGTAGAGGTTTCCCCTGTTTTTCCAGTAAACTTCAGGTCAGACTCTATACCTCTAATTTTTTTCAAAACTTTACGTTTTATAGTTTCGGAGATAAGGGGGAATGGGTAAATTTTGGTATATTTTCGTTAATATCTTATATATATTTTTTTTAATATGAAAAAAATATATTTGTATTCCTCAGAATAATATCTTATAAATTATTTTTTTTAATATGAAAAAAATATATTTGTATTCCTCAGAATGAGACTTTTCATTTGATGTATTACATGATGCGTTTTAAAAAAATTTAATTTTTAAATTTTCATTTAATTCTATAATTTGCCCCCCAAAATTAATATTAATGGTTTCTCCTTATTTTTCCTGTAAAGTTCGGGCAACGTTCTATATTTCCTTTTTTTTTCAAAATTTTACGCTCAGTAGTTTCGGTGATAAGGGGGGAGAACGGTCGATTTTTTTAGTTTTTGCCCCCAGAAGTACCCCTAAAATCAAAATTTCTTCTTTTGCGATATTTACTCCTGATCGGGTCACCAAACTATACATTGATACCAAATTTCAACCCCCTCCGTCCAGTAGTTTAGGAGAAAGTTGCTGTGATGTGACAGAGGGAAAAATCCGGAGTGATATTATAAGGGTATCCGTATACTGTATATACGGAACCCTAAAAACGAGTGCATTGATGTGAGTACAATGAGCTCGTCACCTTTGCTGATCAGCAACGATTGACTTATAACTTTCCACTTTAGAAAAAGAAGGTTCTTCATTTTGTCTCTTTAGGCGATTGAGAGCACTATTTTAACCTATTCACCTTTGTACTTCATGTAGCTCTAAACCCTTCCCTCTCACTGCTTCTTTGATTATATTCTTACAGTCAGATCAAGGTATTTCTTTATTTCGTACAAACTTTGACAACTGAAGGCCGCATTTGATTCTTCAGCTCTTCCTACCTGCCTATCCATCATCTATGTTCCTGGAATTATTTCTTATTTATGTTCCTTGTCTCGATGTTATGGATGATCTTCCTCTTGTTCTTCTACCACACGGTACATCATCATTCTCTCTAATTTTTCACACTTTCTTTCCTATGTTTCAATTTCTGTGGCTCCACTCTTTTGTCTTTTATACAGCCGTCTCTTATATCTTATAGCCTCCACTGCTGTTTAATGCACCTCAATACTTAAAAATGCTGTTTATTTCCAAACCTTCCATATGTGATTAATTCTTGCTTTACTTTCTCGTCTAAGTTGTGCTGTTGAGAGCTGTTTTTTTTTGTTAAGTCTGTAGTTTGATCTTGCTTTTCTATGTAGTAGTCGATAATGGTACGGATATTTTATGATGGTCGTATATAAGTGGACTTATAGATATCTTATCTGGATAGAAACTTTTCACGATTTTCATAGAATGAGCTGCACACATTCCCTTATTTTTTTTGCCCGACAGTGCTGAGACCTTTGCATAGAATTCGTCTTTGATGTATTTCGTGGCATTATCGTTAGGCGTGTAGACGCCCACGACTACAATTTCATGTCGATTTATTCAAATTTTCAAGAAACTGCCAATCAATAGTGTTATTTTTGTTTTTTTTGTGAGTTATTATAGATACCCCTTTTTTGGTATCATTGACGCTAGTATATAAATTACATAATCTCCATCAACTTACGTTCCGTTCTAACTCAGAATGTAGAAGATTTTAATCCTAGCGCAAACATCATTACAAAAGTTCAGAGGACGAAAGCAAATGTGCCACAGATGTTATAATTGATATAAAAAATAGCATGACATCAAACTACACAAATTTACCCGCTCATTACAGACCAAGAAAATAGTCATCGATCCGTCCATACCAAAAATCAATAAAATATCTTCAGCGGAATAAAAAGCAACCCACGACTACATTAACAGACAAAAATGAAAGCATAATTGCAAAATTTCCCGAAATTCATCCGTTAAGTTGAAAACAAATCTCTCATTTTCCATATACCGCCTGCTTACGCTTCTGGTTACACAACAACAAACTTGACAACAAGTTCGCTGTTAAGCGATGGTAGTTTGTTTGGAAATGTTCGGTTCGTCTCGTAAACGCCCCATACTATTTGTCTTTACGACGCAACGCATCATCTACGCTTATTAATTTGTTACATTATGCATGATTAGCAAAACTTTCCAAGAGTATACTAATATACTCCGAATGTTTAGACTCCATCTCACTTGCTTCTCTGACCAGTTTTCATTTCAACTGTTCTATATTTGTTAATACTCTGATTTTTTTCAATTTTCCTCATATTTTTGTCCTTCATAACTCATGTGGCAGATGCTAATCGAATTTCGTAATATTCGCTCATCCTTTGAAGAACCTGCTAATTTGTCTAATCGCCTTAAAAGCGCTATTAATATTCTGACTTCACTCTCTGTGTGTGGTGCCCTGCACATAAGGCAAAAAATTCTGATTTTGATTTAGGCTTTAGGGCTCATTTTATATTTCAGTGTTTATCCCTGACAATTAGTTCCTGTGATTTTGTTACCACGGTTGTAATGACGGCTTGTAGTTGACTGGGGGATGATAAGAATTAACAGAAAGGCATCGGTTGTTTTGGACTACTTTTATATATACGATATGGATAAGTTTTCCTCCTGCTTTTTTCTATTCATGATGGATGTTTATAATTTAATTTTGTATTTTCTTTTGTGCTATAACGACCTAAAAAAGTTTTGAGGTATTCTTTTCTATGAGTCCAATTAAGGTATAAGGTACCATTCACATATCATCACCGTAGACTTGATTTTCAGCAGGTTGAGCTTAGTGCTGAATGTTCTCCATATTATTGAAAAAGGATGTATACAACACAATTCGGTTTACTACAATTTTGTTAGGTATTTGTAAAAAGAATTGAAAGCTTCCTCTGTATAGTCTAGGTATAAAAAGTCATAGAAGTAATAAAAATTACAATAGTATATGTACTGTTATTTCTACAGATTTTTCGTAAGTGTTGCTTCCGACTCAGAACTTTTAAATTTTCTTAAGAACTTAAATTCTGCTGCTTGTAGACTTCGTTCATCTGTTTTTGTTCTTTTCCAAGTTCACTTCAGTTAAAGCAGGTGCTAGCGTTACTTTACTCCACCAAGGCATAGAGTAAAAGATAAAAATAGGTAAAAAGTTTTTCCCCATTTTCTAAGAAACGAAACAAGCTATGTTATTGAAAAAACTATGGGACCACTTCGGGATATCCCGGAATTAATCCAATTTCTTTTCAATTTGTCCCATGTTCCGAATATTTTTGTTTCCATATTTATAAAACCGGCGACTCCACCAAGGCATCGAGTATAAGAGAATAGGTATAAAATGGTCCTTTCCCATTTTCTAAGAAACTGTAGAAGCTATGTTAATGAAAAAATATAGGACCACTTCGTGATCCCCCGGAACAGGATCCAGTATAAACTGTCGAAATTCCTTGAGCCGTTTGCGAGTAATCGGTGAACAAGCATAAAAAAACGTAGATACAAATGAATTAAGAACCTTCTTGTTTTTGAAGTCGGTTAAAAAAGGATGTGTACATCACAATTCGGTGTACTACAATTTTGTTAAGTATTTGAAACAAGTTGTGAAATCTTTGTCTGGATAGTCTAGGTATGGAAAGCCATAAAAGTAATGAAAATTACAATAGTATATGTTGTACTGTTATTTCTACAGATTTTTCATAAGTATTGCTTCCGGCTCAGAATGTTGCATAATTTTTGCTCTTAAGGGTGCAAACTTTAGATTTTCTTAAGAATTTAATTTCTGCTGCTTGTATTCTTCGTTCATCTGTTTTTGTGATTGTCCAAGTTCACTTCAGTTAAATCAGGTGCTAGCGTCACTTTATAAAATTTAATTAATTAATTAATTATGTTTCTGGATTCAAAAGTCATTTTTTTGTGCTTTCATTGTTGATATTCTTAGGTTATACTCTTCACATTTGATTTAGGCATCCGGAAGCAGAGATATCATCTGTCATTGTTCACTAGCATTTTTTTTGCACCAGCTTGAATCTTCCCAGTTTGGTGTTTTGCGAATCATTACTCTAACATGTAGTAGCTTCCAGTTCTAAGTTTATTCAACGTGCTTACATCTATCGTTGTATTAATCTGGTTTGCTAAAACGAATTGAATTTCATTCTTGACTGACCTAGGTTCACATTATTTTTCCCCAAAGAACCAGAAATTATCCGAAGCTCATTCCTGGTTAAAAATCAGGATGGTTATATTATCGCAGTTAAATATTTGTCGTCAAACAACAATAACAGCAAAAAATATTCGAAACTTATGTTGTAAAGATTATTAGAAGCACTACCTTCCTCTGTTGATACTGAACAATAATCGAGAAATTTTAACTCATACAAAATTATTCATATATATTTTTATTCCAGGTAAAAATGGATCTGGAGCATCAGAAACAAAACACTGGCAGGATATGATAACTAAACCGAGACAGACCATAGTACAGTGGCACAGACTTAAACCTGAGTAAAACTTCATGAAGCACATAACTTTTAATTGTCAACTGTTTTTTCTAAACGCACGTTTTATTTGATATGGGTGTTAATTTTTCCCCTCTACTGATTTTACAATTTTATTCATGTTTTTAAGAAAGTACTGTTAGGTTTATCAGAAGGAATGTTACGTAAAATTTATTGGTAAACGATTGAAAAATGAATACTTTCCCTCATTTTAAATATAAAGACTGATCGACACGATTATCAAAAATCTATATTTAAATAATTAAAATCCAAAAAATATATCTATGTAGACGTTTACCAATAAGTCTTACGCTATTTTTTTTCCATTTTGTATTGTACGTCCTGTACATTCTTACGTCCTTGTGAGTCTTTTCGTATTAGCCAAACTATACTGAGTAAACATAACTCTATAATGACATTCACTAAAAATTTAAATTGATATGTAGACGAATTCAATTTCCAGGATATTTTTATTGGCTTTCCGCGACCTCAATAAGTCTTACGCTAGTGGAAAATATAAACTAGGTTATATTTCAACCACAACTGTAGTATTACCTTTCTATTCAGAAAATATACTTCTGAGATTTAATTTGTTTTTAGTCGATCTGCACTATGGAATCATGTTTTTAATGAATTTTATGTTAACCGAACATAAATAGCAAACTACCAAAATGCACACAAATTGGTGCACAATAGTCAGATCCAGACTTCCTAATAATACAACCTCTATAAATTACAAGAGAATTTAATTAAAACTAGAAAAGATAATATTTTGAAATATATATGTACAGTGTATCCCATTTTGGTTGAGATTGCCAGGTTACTCGGTTGTTATTTAAGATAGAGTCTTGCGGTTTTCACATACCTGTTCTACTTTTTTGTGAAACTAGCCGTAAGTGTTTCCATTTATAAAACTATACTGAGAAATACTCTTGCGCTAAGAACTACGTCTAATAGAAAATTTTGCATAGAATCCATGGAGTACTAATTTTTTTTTCCGAGTATGTTTTTGAAGATACTACACAACTATAATGACATTCATTCGTTATTTTTTTTCCTAAAAATTTAAATACACATGGTATTATTGATGAGCTGAGTTTTTTGCTTCAGTATTTTCCATAAAAGGAGCTCAGCAAAGAAAAATAATGTTAACAATAATTCAATAAATGAACAGAACGCAACTAATAAATTTCGTATAACAAACAGAACAAGTATTACAAATCAAATATCTATCTTAAAATTAATTTTGGACATTATTACCTTATTGATTTAACTATTCAAAATTTTCCCTCAATTTGGCAAACCTTTTCAATAGCCTGATATTAAAATTTAACAGGTCGCCTTTGTAAATGCCTCCGTTGCGGCACGAAGTTTTCGCGACTGTTGTGCTGTTGGTATATATTTTATTTTTCAAATAACCCCACAAAAAAAAGTCCAATATAGATAAATGGGGTGATCTTGGAAGCCACCTAATTGGTCTCATACCCTTAAAAAGCGCCCAATTAATCTAGATTGTGGGCAGGGGCGCCATCTTGTTGAAATTAAATTGCGAAAGTCTTCTAGGATCCTATTGGCGGTAAGGGTTCCTTCAAAAAAGCGGTACTCTTATTTTTGTCCCCAGTATGAAACAGGCTACATTAAAATCAAATACCCTGCTGTTTGCTCAAAAATTAAGTGCGGGTTCTCATCAACCGTTCTTGTATTCTGCCTGTTAAATATACCGGCACTGCTTAAAATTCGTCTGACCAAATAACTTTCCTTACAAAATACTGTCCCTTCGGGTTTGGTTAAAAACCAATGCAAAAATTTCAACCGTCTTGCTGCTTCACCAGGATATAAGTGCTGGGCAATAACTTTGTACGGTTTAAATTTATATTTTTTTAAAATTCTTTACCCGTGTGAGAAACTCCAGTGTAATTTTCTAATTTCGCACAAGAAGTCTGGGGATAGGCATGAACGCTAGCTAACACCATTCATTTCTCGATTTTCTTTGTTATACACCTTTGATTTCTATTCAGAAAATATACTTCTGAAAGTTTTAAAAACGCGATTTCATGAAATATCTTATGGTAAAATTGTACTTTTACTGTGGAAATATAGTCTATAGCTTTTTCAACATTCTCATAACATTGATTTCTGTATCATATCACTATGCCATTATCAATTATCAACCAGCAAAATCGAATAATTATTTATATAATGATCTTGTAAACTTAAACACGATAAAACACAATAGTTTAACAATGACACTTAATCGATTTGCGTTTTTCTCTTCAGCGCTCACTAGATAAAATATTGTTGAGGCGGAATCTATAATAATTTTAAATGGATACGAGATGGAAATGTTTGCCAATTATGTTTAGGGAAAATCAACTGATAAACAGTAATAAATAATGTCAAAATTAATTTTAAGATAGATATTTGATTTGTAATACTTGTTCTGTTTGTTTATTAATGAACGATGTATAACTATTTATTAGTTGCTTTTATAAACCTAAATTTCCGAATATATATATTTTTCTTTGCTGATAAACTCCTAAAAAACCAAATGGAATTATTTGTTTGATTCTCCTTTTAAATGCATGGCCACTAGGAAAAAACTCAGCTTTTTGGTTTTTTGCATTTCTAATAATACCATGTGTATTGTATTATACATTATTTTAAAGGGAAAAAAATAGAATTCAGAAATAATAAAATACAGGGTGTTCCATTTAAAAATATATAATGTTGTGTAGACTCAAAAACATCCGGAAAAAAAATTAATCCAATACATTTTCTACCTAGACGTAGTTGTTAGCGCAAGTTACGTAGATATAGAAGGGGTCCAAAAAGTATAAAACATCGCCCTGAATAAATGGAAACACTTTGCAAAATTAAAACTGAGTTTCACAAAAAAGAAAAGATGAAAACCGCAAACTCTATTTCAATAACAACCGAGACCTGGCAATCAACCAAAATGGGATATGTACATATGTAAGAAACTACATTGTAGTTAGGACGTAAAAAGAAGGTTCAGATATTTTCCTCGGTGATTGGAAGAAGGCTTTTTTAGTGTCTTTTTATATCCAGAGTTCGTAATAAATTACATCAAACATCGGACTTATTTTTTAAATTAAAACTACAAAATATAATATTTTCAAATACATATGTACATATATAACAAAATACGTGTAGTCAGGATGCAAGTAGAAGAATCTAACATTCGCCTACAGTATAGGGTGAAGACATTTAAGTGTAGTTTTATGTCCAGAGTTCGTAATAAATTACATTAACTTAATTTTTCTAATCAAAACAAGAAAAGAAAATATTTCGAAATATGTATCTACATATGTATCACAATACGTTGGAGTCAGAACTCAAGAAGAAGGTTGTGATATGTTCCTCTGCGATGGAAAAATAGGCTTTTTAATGTATTTTTATATCCTTATCCGAATATCAATTAAAACAGTGGAATTTTCATTGATCCTTGAAGAGCAGGTTGCCCCTTTACAAGGCACATTTAGAGCCCATTTATTGTTTAACCTATTACTAGACACTTTCAACTTCCCTTTTGAAAATCTCAAAAGTGTCAATAAGTTTTAACACCTCTGAAAAATGTGAAAAAGTAACATTTTCTCTGATATGTCGGACTTTTTGGAAGTTTTATAAATTACGAATAACTCATCCAAAAAGTCCAAAATTTCAGACAATATTTAACTTTCTCAAAGTGTCAAAAGTTTTAGCCTTATTTCGAAAAAACCTTACGCAGAGTTATGAACAATTTTTTAAAGTTTTCGTCAGAAAAATACATCCCTCATGAGAGTCCCTTACATACCTACAGAAACTTTAATAGTTTGTATGCAGTCTAGCTGGAAAGAAAATTTGCAAAATAAAAATAATTCTTGAACCTATCGGAAATTTTAATGTATCCCATAATTGTACAGATTCTGTATATTGTGGTCCATTTACAATTAAGGAGCTTATGCTTATAGAGTAGGTGAATCCCGGAGAAAAAAATAACGCGCTAAAGAAAAGAAATGGAATAGACGTATCTATTTCTGTATAGATCAGCTTCTGATTAGCATTGATTGCTTCAGTCAAGTGACGTATAACCATGGCTTGCAGGACTTTTTTTCTTCCCTTTCATCCAGCGTTACGATTCAACTAGTGGAGCTCTCAGTCTATAGCTCCTCTATGACTTTCATAGGGTATCAGTTCCTGTAGAACAGCAACCCGTTGTATGCTAAGCTAGGATCTCGTATCTCCACGATTTGCTTTTAAATTTTTCGAATGCCCCAAACTGACGTTGATATTTTTGATCTAGACATAAAAATGCGTTATAATTCCTGTTTCCTACAGCGGTTGCAAAACTGTGACGAAAAGCTTATTCTTGTATCGTCACTGTTGAGTAAAACATGTATTCATCCTGTTAATTTAGTGTTTATTAGCTTTCTTGAAAAAATTACTTCAAGTGCACAAAAAATATTCGCCACACTGTTACTGGAACTTTACGTCAGTGAAAAAAGTTTTGATTTTTCCAGTATATCTTCAATCATGAATTACTTCCACATCTACATGCTACATAATCCTTCAGAAATGACAGTTCATTTTCTGAATCACAGCCTTTATGCTTAAAACAATTTAGCCCCAATTCTCTAAGATAATAACCTCAGGTCATATGAATAAACGTGGCAGCATCTAAAGCGTTGATAACCTTACGTATTTTTTAGTACCTTCTCCCTCCATTTTTGTAATGGCTAAAATTGGAGAAATCATTCTAGAGAAAAGACAACAGATAATGGAAATAATTTGGTCGAAATAATACTGATTAAACAATATGTGCATTTGCCAGCAAAGGAAGCTCTAGGTTATCAAGAAAAGATAAACAACACATAAACCAGAGTGGCGGTGAGTTGACATGAAAGTTTTAGTAGAATATACAAAGAAAAATTATCAAGAGGGTAATTATGAAGTACCTTGGAGATTGGAATGTATATAAACAGTATGGCAGAGAAATGAAAAAGATGGTCAGAGCGATGTGGGGAAAAAGGAATTCAGGCATATATTGGTGGAACAATGGTATCTCACAAGCATGGGAAACTATAAGAAATATTAGGAAACAGAGAATTTGACCTTAATTACTAATCGTTATTAACCAAAAAGGCAAAATTTAAACTACCATTGGAGACAATCATTCTAGAAAAAGAAGACAATGATCTGAATGTATAATTACGTAAAAATTTAACTTTTGAAATACGGATCAGACATACTATTAGAGATTTTGGTAAAACAGTCCAATACATGCTTGATAAAAGGAAAAATATTCCTTCAGATTGGAAATTAGTGTATGGGAACTCCTTATGTAAGAAAGGAAATAGAAGAGGATGTGGATATTTTTGGGGTCTAAATATTGCTTGTTCAATGGAAGGTTGTGGGACAAAATATTGAAGAAAATAATTGAAGAGGTAGAGAAGCAAAGCTGGTTCAAAGCTAGAAAATCTGGTTTGGATAATGATATTACTTTACGGCAGGTAATAGAGAGTTGAAAAACCCATAGCATGGAAAACATCTCCTTTATATGAAATTAAAAAAAAAGCTTACGACATAATACCCTTGATTAAGTTATTTGAAATGTTGACGAAAACTGGATGAAGCCAGATAAATATAGGTGCAATATGAAACTTCTATAAAAAAAACCCATAGTGTCATCAAATTGGGAACAAAATATCAGAACGGGTTAGAGTATAGAAAGGTCGTAGGCAGGGTTGCTTTTTGTCACCCACCCTATTTAAAATATACATCCAAGAAACTTTGAAGAACTGGAAAAGGAAATGCTCAGGAATTGGAACAGAGACTGGTGATCATTGGTTGACCAGTTGATTCTTTGCAAATGATCAAGTTTATAGTTGCAAATTGCGAAGAAGATTTAGATTGTATGCTGAGAAAACTCACAGAAAAATATGATGCATGAGATTTAAATATAAATTTACAAAAAAAAGAACCTCCATATAAGAGATAAAGACGAAGATGCTAACTTGCAACTAATAGAACTTAAAAATGCTAAGAATATAAATATTCAGGAAGGGTTATACCAAGAGAAAGAACATCAGAAAGGGATATTAAATATGATAACCTGGGGTTGTCATCTCCAAAAGGGTTTTGTCCAGTGTTTTGTTTGTCCTCTTGTCTTAGGTGTGAAGTGATACAATCATGTTCCACTGTTAGGAACCTACACAAAAAATCTCAGATCTAGAAATTTCAATGCAATGTGTGGTATACAGCACTTTTTGAAGTGCTTACCATCTCTGCTGGCTCGGTCACTTTCAATCGACGATCATTCAATACCATTTTATGGATATTCACGATATTCTGTGTCACCCCATTTTGTTGATCATTGCGATGTTCACCGTTGCAGATCCTACGGCATCTTTTAAACTTTGTCCAATATCATGCAAACGATGGCCAGAGTTGCCCAGAATATTATCGAACTCTGCTTGTGTTTTGATTAAACTCAACGTCACACAGTAATAAGCAATTAATTCATAAATATCAAACAACGTAGTCTAGTCAAACTTCCAACTTAAAGTTTATAATGTTGCTACTTTCTGTCACAAGTTATTCATTTCACACAACAATGTGAGATCGGAGACATCGGAGAAATAACAACATTAAAAACCTATCTACGAACCCCGGTATCATAATTTTCAATAACTTTGGTGCTATAACGTCACTGATTGGTATAATACTTTTTTAGTATCTTGTGATTTATCTAGCATTTGATTAAAACAGTATTTTAACGTATTGTCTTATTATTAATCTGATCCTCATGAATGTTTTCTTCTGAGAAACTTAGATCCTCATATTTGTTCATTAAACAACATGATTCCAAAAAGTGTTGAAGTGTTAAATTATACTTAATTTCCATTAAAGAAACTCAAATTTCTGGATAATTTCCAATAATTTGAGTTTCTATATGGAGTAAAACGCTACTCCCACAAAAATATAGTGGAAACTTTCCTACATATTCTGTGACTTGAACCCCATATCTTTTGTCAGAATGCACAATTGTTATTTGTTTGTGAACTACCATGAATATCTTGAAAGAACTGCAAAATATCTCTGTAAAACGAGAAGTATTTTTTGTGATACCTTATAGTAATGTTAACGTATTGTTATAATCAATGTGAATATTAGTAGCATAGTTTTAAAGTTGATGGAGATTAGAATGATTGCTTTGTGGATTTTTAATATTTCACTTCTCCAATATTTAAATTTCTTAATTAATAAAATCAACAGGACATTTTTCAGGCCTTTTAATATACATTTTTTGTAAATTCATCGTAATGCGGCTATTTTTAGCATAGTTTAAAATAATTTCATAATTGTTTCAAATGTATTTAGTTCTTTAATTAATTCTGACAAAGTCATAATTTCAGTGTTATTCAGATATCAAATTTTCTCATATAGTTCAATCAGAGACTCCTTATAATCAAAATTGTCGAGAAAATACAGGATCTGAGTTTATACAGTGCTTCCAAATATTTAAAACCATTAATAAAAAATTTTTTCAACCGCTGAGAAAGGGCAGGAAAAAAAATAAAAAGTATTACTTTTCCAGCTATTTTCAAAAGGAAAACTAGAACTAAAAGGTCAAACTAAAAATTTTAAAATATGAAATTTTACATGAACAAGATTTTGCGAATCTTGCGCTGTTATTAAAATTTGTACTTTTCTTAATAAATACCAAAAAACTGATAATTCATTAACTTTACAACTCGTTATTATTTTTTATAGTTGTATTTACCATCCTTTCATTTCTAACTTTTTTAATTGGAATAAAAGCATAAAATATTTTTTCATACGCTGCAATTTATATGCTGTTATATATTTTTTTGTATCTTACCTCTTTTGAATAAATTTGAGACATATTTTAAATTATTTCTTTACTCTTTCTTGATATGTCGAATGGAATTTATTTTCGATCGTCAGCTGATGACAGATTGGTCCACCAGTTGCTCGCTTCAGCCACGAAAAGGGTTGAAAAATGTGTTATTGTTAAATACAATGAGTCGAAATTTACCTAGGAGAGAGCCGCGTGCCTGACAAAGGAAAAACTCGGTTTTCCATTTTCTGAAGTTTTACTCCATTTTTTACTTCCCTGCCAAGTTGATTAAATGAATTCTATGCAGCAATGCCACATGTAGCATAGGGTTGAGATAAGCACCTGATCCTGTAAGGAAAGGTAACAATATTCCACGATATTGTCACTTCTTCCAATCGGAAGAATGAAAGTTGATATAGAGAGTAGTCCACAAAACTTTGGACAAGGTTTGGGCATGGCGAAGTTTTCGCAATATTTCCGTTCTTTAATCTTACTTGGCCATTTAAAATCCATATAACAATTTATTTGTCGCCTAATCTCGGTATCAACTTTCATTCTGCCGGTTATTAAAAGCGAGAAACTGCTGGCCATATTGTTCTGTTTCCTTACGCGATCACATTCTTATTCAAAAGATTGCTTTTGGCCACATGTGACAGTTATGTCTATCGTATTGTGATGCTAGTTGCATTATAAAATTGATTTACTCAACATGACAGAGCGGAGAAAATCGGAAAAAGTAGTTTTTCAACCCCCTTCGAGGTTGAAGCGAGAAAATGGTGTACCAAAATCTCTCACCAGCTGACTGTGTATTTCTATCGTTTTCAATTACCAAAAAGTAACTTATAATAAACATATTTTATGTAACTGAAGTTAACAATTTTGTGATTTGTTCTCTACATACCAAGTTTAAATCAAAAAATATATTCAATGTTTGAAAATGATTAATGCACGATGTTATGAGTTTGTATAAGGTTGGAAGGCAAGAATTAAGAAAATATTCAAGAACTACCAGAATTAATACCAAAAGTCACTCTCGACTCCAGACCTGTAATTGAAATGTCATCGTATCAGATACACAATACAGATATTAAATTATACATAACCTTTCACTCAGCATATCTGTGAGAATGAGGATAAAAAACAAGGACTACTCCTTGAAAATTTCTTACAATTTCATTATAATAAAAAAAATATTAACGATTTTGTTACAGAATAGAGTGAAAAATATTTGACACAAACAAAATCCCTGTTGAATTCTGTGCAACTTAATTGTTTTATTTTCTGAAATTCAAATGGCGTCTTAAAGAATTAATTAGGTCTATTCAACAACTATTACGAAGTAATAGAAAGATACGAGCAACTGGCTATTAAATACTGGGTTGTCGAAAATTATTAATGAAGTCCACAAAGCATTCGACGAAGATCACTTTTTTGTAGTTTATGGAAATAAGGAGAACACGCTTTATATCTATCTGTCATTTCGAGAGTGAATTAAGAGATTTAGAATGACTTTAGTCACATACTTGGAAAAAGTTTTTGGAAAGCAAAATAGAAATGTGATCTGTGTGTTTTTGCAAAGAATTTTTATGTGTGAGCTTTTTTGTAAAATAGTAATAGGTTCGGTATACTTGTAATTTTCATATCGCATATAATATTATATTTTTGGAAGAGAAATTTGAAATAATCAACTGAAGGTGCTTCCTTTGTGATCAATATCCCGAATATAAAAATGGCGTTAAATTTTTAAATATAGTCTACCTGTAAAATACCTCCAATTAGGAAATGGCAACCTCAAGACTTTGTTTTTAGAGATTTTTTATTCTATATTCTTCCACTAGTTACTAAAGTTGAGCGCTGTTAGCGGGTTTCAAATATAATATTTAATAAATAGTTTAGTTAGCAAATTTAAAATGGTTTTAGTTCTAACTAGTGTTAGTAAATTTTAAAGACCTATTGTATTTGGAAGAATATTTAGAAAAAATTAAAAACAGAAATTCTATCTATTTATGTTGTTAGTAATTTTAATTTAATGGTGATAACAAGTAACTAACCATTACAATACTCCAAACAGGTTGAACAAGAACTAATTTATGGGATTTTATGGACACTTCAAAACACACTTATTATTGTGAAAAAAATTCAACAGTCTTATTTTAATAATTACTAATTTTAGTCGAATAATTAATAACGAAAGTCGCTAAAATTTTCATAATTTGAAAAATATTCAACTGTTTATATATAATTACTTTTTTAATATTATTATTTAAACAAAATGATTTTAAAATAACATGTTGCTCTTAACCTTTATTATTGCAATTCTCTACCAGGTGTAATTTTTTATTGTTTTATCTATAATTCATTTATTTATTTAATAAACAATTGGTTATAAATAATCGTCGGATTAATAATTTATCTATTTGTTTCTAACATTTATTTAAACACATATCACTAACAACATCAATCAAAATGAATATTAATGAGAAAAATTCATACACTTTTAAATATTTTAGTTTTTGATAACTTCTGTAATTCATAACTAATAGTTTATAACGATTAAAAAATATATGTACATTTATCCTAAAAACTCACCAGAGCGTAAAATATTTTTAGCCTGTATTTAAACAGTTGAAAAAATCCCAAAAATTGTTAATTTACCATATATGCTACTTTAGAATATTTTCTTCAGTTCAAGTGTCTAAATGGAGGTATTTAATAGTTAATAGTACTAAATTTATGACTAAACTAAGAACAAACAAAAAACTACAATCTATTTTTAAATCTTAATTAGGTATGCCTCTACTTTCAAACAGTGAAGTTTTCGTTCACTCTATTTTGTTCGTCTTCTAAAATCTCACTTATTATTATCGATAAATATTTAAAGCAACTAATTTAAAAATAAAACTATGAAAAATAAACACGCTTGGTCCATTAAACATATATACATAGAAAATTTAAAATTCTATTAACAACAAAACTAAAATTGCAGAGATTTTCAACTCCATATGCAAAAACAGACAACATAAGAAATTAGTGTGCCAATTTTATGAGATTTTCTTCTTAACGTTTCATTTGTAACTGCGGCAGACATCTTCAGGGGCACGAGCTTAGTTGATACCTCGTTGTATTAACGAAACGAATAGGAATGTCGAGTGGTTGAGCGCTGGTATTTATGCCAACCCGTGGGAACATAATCTACCCTGATTGACCAGAGGGAAGTCAGTGGGCGGGGACTAGCAGCCTTGTAGCGGATTTTGCTATTAGGCGTTGTAATGCGGGATACCCAAATTCATTAAGTTTTAAGCCTGCTTCTTTCATGTTGATATTATTATGATGTTTGTATATTTTGATGGAATCTCGTTGGTATTTTTTAATGTGTGTTTTGAGCGTTAGCTACGTCAACAATAGCAGATTTTTGTACTCGGCAACATGAATGTTGACACTACGCTGTGTAGTACCTAAACATGCGGCACCACACGGTATTCTAAAAACACCAGATGAGGGTAAAAGGTCACTGAACCAGAATTTGCGGATTATTGCAATCTAAAAGACGAATTAGTCTATTTAGACCATGCATACCAGGTGAATACTTACTCGTTGCATGGGATCAGAAAATGTTTTAATTCAAGACCGATATATACCCTTATAAACAAGCAACCGCCATCTCAGTACTTGGGGGCAAATTAACTGGCTGATTTAAAAAACACCACAGATCGCATATGAAAACTACTCAAGAAACACCATGTCAAAACAGTTAACAAACCTACCCAATAACTTCGCCACAAACTCCGTTCAACAGGAAAGAAGAATGTTTAAAACTCGTATACCACACTCCGACGCGCAATACAGAAATCCTCTCTTAGGCTTGTAGTCACCGCCCTTCTGGCCAATCAGGGCAGACTACGCTCCCACTGGTTGGTATAAATACCAGCGCTCTAGCTCTCGACGGTCTTATTCGCTTCGAGCACAGAGGATATCAACTAGGCCGGCGCCACTGAAGGTATCTGCAACAGTTACAGATGAAACGTGCGGAAAACATTTCACCACACCACATCTCAGAAAACTACAGAGAATTAACAAAATAAATACGTATCTAACAAAAAAGTGAGCAATATTACTAAAAAATGTATTGTAATGCAATGAAAAAAAATCATTATAACCTTAAACTTCGCTCTAATCCACCTACAACCCAAAATAACAATCCACATTAAATTACCGAAATCTATTATTCGGCATTTAAGGGCCTCACAGGGTTACAGGCCTTTCGTGAAACACTTAGGACTTTAGTGATTTGTCACTGATAAGAATTTTACGATAAAATCAATCAATCGAGTTCACAAATAAAGGTCGGATATATGCGAACGTATATGTTCAAACTAGAAGCAAGATGTTAAGTTTTAGGGCTTATTTTATTAAAACTAAATCAGATAAATAAATCTTGATGATTGTAACATCGAAGGAAAACGTGTGATTATTTTAGCAAACTTTAACTTTGAGTGAAACCAATGTATATATTACGATTGCAATGAAATACAATTGATTAAAATAGTGTAGAGAACCTATTATATTATTTGGTACATCTAAACCTTTGGCGATTGTAAGTCTGGGATTCTCTTCAAGTCAGACTTTGATTAAAAAATACTATTTGGGAAGGTTTAAGCTGTGTATTATAAATATTCATCATTTTATTGGATAATAGACTTTTGTTACAGAATTTTGCAAAATCGTTTAAATTATAGTAGGCGAGAATACCTTCTTTCCTTCGTAAATTCAATAATAACAAAAATAATCATAACAGTGGGAAAATTTTGTGTCATAATTTACAGATAAAAACATGATGATCATCTTAGATTATAATAATTTCTATGCTTCTGGCCAAAACTGGTGGTTTTCATTAGACAACTACTGATAGGAAACTGCCATATAACAATTACAAACAATTATAGCCTTCCTGACAATCTAAGACGAGGAAAATTATAACTGAAGATCAAACGCCATTAGTTAAAAATCACAATTCAAGCATATTACATTTGATATTTGATATTTCTCTCAATCATATGTTTTTCTAGTTCGTAAGATAAAGTAGTTTAAGATCACACTGTTACTATGTGGCAAATATATAATAAAAGATACTATGATTATTGATGTTTATATCTGTTTTAATTAAATTAAAGAATATCTAGACATGTATTCAGAGATAAAGTGAGTTTATAATGATATTTTGGAAAACACTGATTTTTAAACCAATAAAACATATCGACAGAAATTTATGAAATTGACAAATTGTAATATGTTTATGTAACATACTTGTTTGTTATTTGTATCTATAGGTTTTTATTACAGAGAACTGGTTATCAAAAATACATTGGCTGTCATTCTTTCAGTTAACCCTGCGAGAAAGTTCTATAAGAAAGCCAATACTTGAATAAATTCCTAGTTCTTACTTAAACCTACGATATTTTTAATTCTATTCGTGTGGCACTTTAAAAGTCCTTCATTTCAATTTATTTTACTCACTACCTTGTAATGTCAAGTTTTTTGCATTTGCTTATTTGGCTAAATTGCAAATCTATCTTTACTGTTCCTTACGTTTTGTCTTTGAGGAGGGCTGATCGGCAAGTTTTGGTTTTATGGCATCTTGAAGGAAATCAGACATACTTTGTTAATAAAGATAGAAATATGTGTTTAATACACTAGGTACTAAATACAATAAATAATCATAGGATTTATTTTACATGTAACGAATAGCTAATATCAACTAAAGAGATCTAGGTGAGTGAGAAGCTGTCTATTGTCCCTGTCTGACAACACCCTTGTCTTTAACCATCAAGTGTTCATTTTCTCATAATTTACAGCCTATATCAGTTTCATCATTTGAGAATCACTAATGTTCCCCTACTCGTTTTTGTTGTGTATCAATAAGAAATTTTCTAGAAAGATACACAGGCTCAGATGCTGATCAACCCAGACATATTTCTACATTTAACTTAGTTCGTAAATAGCAGTGGAAGCGGTTTTGTGAGGTCTACAAGTGGTTAAAGCATGATGCTGTTTAAAGCTACTTATATACCTGTGTCGTTTTGCTAAGTCATTATCATCACCTTCTCTTAAAGTTCCTCTTTATAGAGTCAATGAAAAGTCTCCACTGAGAAAGATCATATTGTTTTTTTTTTATTTTTATGTGTTCTTGGGAAATAACACCACAATCGAAACAAAAATCTGTATTTTCAACGATCCAAATGTTTCCAGGTCTATCCTAACCTGGTTTTCAATGGTTTTAAACATTTTAATATTTAAGTTGACATAAGAAAAAGTTGTTGTTTCTAGATGTACAGGTAGCACAAAAAATTCTTAAGATCATGTAATACAGTTAAACAGCTTTCAAGTTAGAAGAACTTGAAAGTGGTGTCTCCTAGGTACGACTTTGATATAAGATAGCGCATTCGCCAAAAATGAGATCAAAGAATTTTTTTATTTCAGTGACCCCATTAACGTCATAAGGGAAAACCTAGGAAAAACCTTATGAACTATCGCTACACTGGGTTGTTCAAAAGGGGACGGCCAGTACTAACTTCTTCCTTAATGGTAGGTAACCAGCAACCAGATATGATTGAATTCTACAGAAGTAGAAGCGATCGTCTTCATTCAAAAAAATTAACGGAGACTCTTTTATTTTTCGTTTTGTGTTGTTCTGTGTGAAGTATAGTTGAAATAAAAGGGTACAACAGTATACATTAATTCTCTTGAATGAAGACGATTGTATCGCTTCTACTTCTGTAGAATTCAATCGTATCTGGTTACCAACCAACATTAAGGAAGAAATTAGTAATGGCCATCTTCTTTTTAACAACCCAGTATCGGGATACTTCATAAGGTTTGTCCTAGGTTTTCCCTTATGACGTTAATGGGATCACCGAAATAAAAGAATTCTTTGATCGCATTTTTGACAAATGCGCTATCTTATATCAAAGTCGTACCTAGGAACACCACTTATAAATTCTAAAGACAACTCTTTCAAGTTCTTCCAACTTGAAAGCTATTTAACTGTATTATATGATCTTTAGAATTTTTTGTGCTACCTGTATATCTAGAAACAACAAATTTTTCATTAGTCAACTTAAATGTCAAATATCAAACTTTCATTTTGCATTTTATATTTTCAATACATATAAAGCCATTGACAACGAGGTCAGAATAGACCTGGAAACGATTGGTTCCTTGAATATACAGATTTTTGTTTCGATTGTGGTGTTATTTCCCAAGAACAGATAAAAATAATTAAGAATATGCCACAAATAACATTTAGAAAAAAAAAATTATTGTATAATTTTAATTTATCTTTCTATGGCATTACTTCGACGTCAGTAGCCAAGCAATTAGGTAAGTTTTTTAGATACTATGAGGTCAAGTATTAAATTATTAACTTTACTATGAAATAGTCTATGTGATCTACACACATCTTGACGCGAGTGTGAATCATCATTATCATATTCGATGATTACAAATTAAACATAATCTCCAGTCTAGTTTGGATACTCATTTCTGTTCTAATTATGAACTGGACCCCTATACAAGTGCGTCCAAGGCAGGTGCAGTGGGTACCTGCGTCCTCTAGACCTCTCTTGCCGACCATTAGTGCTTCTAAATTGTAAACCTGCTGATCAACCCCCTCCACTCTAACAGCTAAAACCTACCTTTATATCCACTTGTTTTATTTCCCTCCCCAATATTTTGCTGCAACCTTATTTATTATTGTGTTCAACTACAAAACACACACTTATGTGCAATACTTACGGGTAACAACTAGAATGGAAAAACATTTTAGATCACAACAAAATTTTAAAAATTAATGTTTTCTAAAATTATTCAAAATACTACATGGTTTTAAAGTGAAATGAAGCATATATTACTGTAGTGCCTGAATTTAAATGTACCTTTAACGCCTGAGTTTGTTTTTTGTATACACACAACGTCATAAAGGTTTTGAAAATGTTACACATTTTCGAAATTCTTTGAATTTCTAAAATTTGACAAATTTCATATTTTGATATGAAAATATATTTATTCGGTTATTTATAATTACCCAATGATGCTGTGTTTATGCATGAGGAAAGCTATGTAATTTGTTTTAATTGTTACATTCATTTATTGTTCCCTTTGAAAAAGTTTCGATGTAATTTTAGGTAGAATTTGTAGTAATTTGTGTCTGAGCTGGACAATACTGTAACTCAGAACATAGTTTTGAGAATTTACAGAATCTTGTAAAGAAAATAACAAACCAGTATTGCAAACCTGAGAAAGGAGATAATGAAACGAAAAAAAAACCAAATACAAAAAATCCTTTTAAATTCCAGTTATAACCACTAACCATCTAAAATAAGTAGGTTCTTTTAAAAACAAAACCAACAAATGTAGTCACACATTTATTAAAAACACAAATTAAAACAGTACCTACAGAGTGTAAGTCTCAACTATGAACCTTAACCTAAGAATACAACAAAAAATGTATAAAGCATTTTGCACCGTTTATTGATTTCAAGTATTTGGCTGATTTTACTGTATGCACCAAACCAAAAATCATATTCATTTTCTTCTGTATGTAACGTCTTAACAGCTTTTTATTACTTTAAGATTATGAAAAAATTTAATTGAAAATTTTATTAATAATTATATACCAACTCCCCTTAATCGTAGCACTTCTAAAATATATTTTAGTTTGAAATATCAGCACCTCTAATAGTGTGTCTAGGAAAATGTAAATGTATAAACACATCACGGTTTGAAATTTTCTACAAAACACGATTCTGTTTTAGAATTTGAATGTGGTTGTAAAATAATGAAAACCATCGCACATACATAGTAATAGGCGTAGTAAAAATAAATATGTTTTCTAATTTATATTTTATATAAAAATGTTGCTATTGTAATTTTGAAGAGACCTATATGTTAAATGTCTGACATCAAGTATATGTTGTTGAACAACAGAAGATTTAATTGTATATAAATATATGTATGTTAGCTGACAGTGTATTATTAATTATTATAATGGTATTAATTAGGAAGAAATAAACGTATTTAAATAAGTGTTAATTTTTTTCTTGTTGCAACCTTTACACCATACTTCATTTACATAGAAGAGAATAAATTGTAATGTGAAGTACTTGGGTTCAAACACAACTCTTTTAAACTGCGTCTTACATTATTCTTCTCACTTACCCGTTATCAACAACAAAAACGTTGTTTCTACATGACATTCAAGGTTAAGCTTTGTAAACCCTATCAGAAAAAAACTTCTACGTCAGGTACCATAATGTTGTATCCTCAGGCACTAAATCAATATGTCTGGTACGTAGAGCAATTCAGCTTTAGTCGTTCTCTAGGCGTTGAACAAATCCTTTCTGAATCTGAATGATCTCTGGAGGGCTCAACCTGGGTATTACCAAAATTCCTTATTCTGACTCCTATTTGCCCTAGATCCATTTTTATTTGCCCAGATCGTAAAATTTGTCTCCGTAACTATTACTGCGAACCTATGGAGACGGTTTTGCTGATCGGTTCACGGAAGTCATGCTTTAATCACATCAATCTGGAAAAATGATGACCTTTGTTTATTTGTGAATATTCTTCCTTTCTTCTCATATCTCGAAACAATTGTTTTAAATAGTTCTCTCATATGTATATTTGTTTTTTAAGTTCTGGTCTGCAGTTAATGACAACTAGGTTTCAGATATCTGGTTAATTCTTCTCTTTAATACTCTATCTTTGTGTTCTGCCTTTAATTATCCTACCTCATAGCATCTTACTCTGATCTAGTTCTCTTTAGCCTTTGAGATTTGTATCTGGATCTCTTTGTTTAGTTGTTTATACTTTCTCTTCATATTTGTTCTTCATCTTACGTCTTTTTTCCAACATTGGAATTGTAATCCTGGGTCTTTTTTCGAGTTATGATCTAATTTTCCAATTTCTTGCTCGCCTACCACCTGGAGTGTGTTTTTGAAAACCCTTCAGTATCGAAAATATTGAATTTCAATTTTTGAATTTCATTACCGTAGCCATCTATTTTCATATATGTGTTGGCCTTTCACTTAAAAATAAAACAATAATAACAAAAACTACTGAAATACCTGAATATTATAACGAAAGAAAGAAAAAATGTACTAAATACACTCCAACTAGGGTGGCCACTTAGGGTGACCGCATCTCATAAGGAGGGGGTGGGGGGAATGTCGGAAACTTGTTCGTCTGGAACGATTCCCCTTTCCAGGTATTGAGATAGCCGAAATTTAAGCTCGATTAAACGAGGTTAACCCCTGCCGCTAGTCGCGGAAAATTTGAAAGAATCCAAGGTTTTTGGCCAAAAAGTTAACAAATGGAACCCTAACTCCAGAATAAATAAATAATAGAAACACCCTTAATATCTCAAAAGAAAGCTAATGTTGTTCTTCAAAATTTATATTCTATACTAATTGTTGTTAAGATGCTAACTTTTCGAGATATTTCAATCCATTGAATGCAAGACAATATATTGTTTCTACTCGAGAATTTTCATCAGTTGCGCTCCCGTCAACTAATTGAATTCTCGAATAATTATTTATATATATTGTACATATAACTGAATTTAATATTTTATAGTGAAATGAATTCCGGCATCCAGGAGCTTCAGGAAAATCCAGCTCACAGAGACTCCAAATCGGGAGTGGTAGTCGTTGTATGTATTATATACCTGATTTTTATATTTTAAAATACAAAATGTCATTAGACTTATCAGTATTACATGTTTTTTATTATATTTTTACTTTAAACTCAAAAATATATCAAAAAAAGCAAAATGTATCACTTAATAACAAAATATACGAAGTGGTACCAGGTCACGTTTTTGACGCTAAAGGCTGTTGAAACTCGGTTTGACTTAAAATAACATCTTTTGAGATATTAAGCGTGTTTCTATTATTTACCGTTTTAGTGTTATGGCTCAATATATCAGCTTTTTGGCCAAAAATTTGGATTTGTTCAAACTTCGAGCGCCGAGTGGTACAGGTTAACGCCGTTTAATCTCAATATCTGGAAACGGGAATCGTTTTTTGGGGTTCAGACGAACAAAATTCGACAACGAACGAACGAACCCTAGTGACCACTCGTACTTAATAATGTTACGAGAATTCATCCGACAGCTAATGCAATCGGCCATCAACCAATTCCTGGAAGGGACGTTATTCCGACACTTCTGGGAATGCGAAATGTTTTGTCTCTCATCAGGCCGACCGCTGCCGTTACTGGGAATTCCCTTTAAGCTTCCAGAGCATGAAAGAGATTCCCGATGGTTTGTGGACTTACCAGACAATTCGAAGAGAAATATATAAATTTGAACAGCTGACGATAGGAGGCATTCAGTTTTCGACGGTCGTATTGTACAGTTAAGATAAAATGCAAATAGTAGTTTCTGTGAATATAAATTGTGTTAAAGTAGTGGAAATAAATTAGAGTGAGTTGGACTGTGTTTTTAAATAAATCCAGGAACTGAACAGAACCCGAGTGTGAAAATAAAAACATTACAATAATAAAGTATTGTGCTTTATTTCGGTAAAACGTACTATATACTTTATCAAGGCAATAAAGTAAGTAAAAATACTTTATTTTGCCTTTTTCTTTTTTTAAGATTTTAATTCTTTTTGCGCAACATAAACAAAAATCTTAATCTATGCTCATTCTTTCCAGTCGCCTGTGCTGGGACAAGATTTTAAAAAGTTCATAGGATCTGTAGATGAAGATTTTTATGAACTCAAACGCCATGTAGGAACTAGACAGCGGATGGCTCTCTTTCCTACCCTGTATAAATATAATATTGTTAAATTGAAAGCCCTAAGCTGTCATTGTCTGATCTTAAGAGCAGACTGCCCAATGGTTTTATAAAATTTATCGTTTCTGAATAACAATGATAATCATGACTTGATTGATGTTTGCTTACATTTTTGCAGTTACGTTTTAAATATTTTTAATAAAACTGAAGGCAATAATATAACAATTTTGTATGTATACAATATTATGTGAAATCTTAGGAAATAATTAAATAAAAGAAAAGAAGATCTATTCTTTGGGTTTCAATCAAACAAATTGACCTTTTTCATTGAGCAACATAAAATGAGCACTTTATTCACATAGTTGAAACTACGAACCTATAAAAACATAATATTGATACGAATATTCTATATAAAGAAATTTCTTCATTTAAAGAAACAAGTTCATTCTAAAGAACTGTTCAGACGTAGAACATTTTTAAGAGGTAATGATTTTATAAATATATATATATATATATATATATATATATATATAAAATTGTGTCATTTCTGCTGTCAATTACCGCCAATTCAGCTCTTATAGATAGTTTTTTCTCTGACAGAGGCTAAGTGGCGGAATAAAAGAAATAGGGCATCCCCATATTTAATAAAGAATGAACTACTAATATATCTTAATATGATGAATATAGAGTGCAAAGATTTTGTTTAAACTGTAAATATACTTTTTCTTCAATAAGAGGTGGCAACCCTAATTCCAACTAACCTTGTATATGCCTTTTGGGTTCAGAAAAAAAATGAATTGTTAGATGCTAAGTTGAAATCATATCAGCGAAATTTAGCTAAAAAATGCAAACATAATTACATTACGCCATCAAGTATCTAGAAGTAATATCAAAAATACATCCCTCTTACTTAAATTATAAACCTCACAAAAGTGTTCTGGAACAAATATCGCTACATCTAGTGACTGATGGTTAAACTAAAAACTATTGATTTTCACAAGAACATTTTTAAATTTAAAGATTTAAAAAGAACTGAGACAAAACCCAAATAGCTTAAAAACAATACAGGGAATCTTCTTCAAAAGCGTTAAGTCAAACCCATTATTTATATATTATCACCACTTGGACTAAGAGGTGTTAGTTGCTGAAACGCTGAAAATCAATAATCCACCGGACGTCTGTACATCTAGAACGTCTAATTTCCACTTCTCGGGAAATTCGATGATGTAAATAGTGTAAAGGTAGTGAAAAAGAAATATTTGTAAATATTTTAGATAGCAAATAAAATGTCTGTGAATACGTATGAATACGAGTGTATGCGAGCGGAACTATTAGGAATTGAAAAACCGAGTTTGGATGAATTTATGAAAAAACAACAAGAAAATGAAAAACTCGATATTGAAGAAGAAGAAATAGATATTGAAAACATGAAGGTGAGACTTTCTTATAAAATACATATACAAAGTTATTACAGGGCGAATAATATAGCAATATAGCAAAATTAAATGGTTAAAACAATTTTATGTTTGGGTGCTTGTTGGTTTTCTTTCAACCCCTGGCTTTCTCTTGAAATAAATATCTGTAAAATAAACTAATTTTTAAAAAATATCTAACCAAATAAACTAAAATATTGTAATGGCTTAATTTGTGACTATATATTGTTTTATTTTTTGCTTCTATAATCTTCAAATAGTGTTTATATTGTAGCTATATACGTAATGTTGATGAACATGATAGAATACTTTACAAGCTATGTACAATTATTCTTTGAAAATTTATCCGTTTGTGTATTGGTTCTATAGCATCATTATTATCTGCGCCATACTGAAAAAATTAAATGCAAAGTGTGGACTAGATTTTCCTCAGAAATGGGTACGCTAAAGAATAGATATAACAAGTCTATTCAAATTTTTATGATTTCTTAGGAATAACAACCCAATTGCTGGAAAGTCTATATATGTCAAATACTCCAAACGTTTGAGGGTTTAAATCATACCCCGTTTTCAATGGTAATAAAAAATTCACAAAATTAAATAAAGAAATAATAAATTTAAAAGTCCGCAAGGGGTGGTTCACAACATACGTTCGCACAGTTAGCCTGACGGATTGTTACAAGGGCAACTGGGGGGTCTGAGGAAATGTGACGTTCACAGTAATAGCATTCCTAATTTAACTCGAATTTCATTGGAAATGATAAAAATTTCCAATAAATGAGTTAGCGTAGCTATAATTTTAAAGGTTCTACTATATTTGTTTTTAACCGACTTTCCAAAACGAGGAGGTTGTCAATTCGTGTGCAACTTTTTTTTTAAGTATGTGGGGCGATTATTCAAAAACGGCTTGGGCCATGTTGGTGATTTAAACTACATTATATTAAGGAATATTACATATAATTGTCTATAACATAAGATTTGCGGTTTTCTAGAAAATCAGAAAAAAAAATAAATAAGGGACTACATTTAAGCGATTTTCAATGAATCTACACTGTTTTCTCTAAAAGTGCTCACGAAATTTGAATATTATAAATTGTATTATACAAAGATATGTTCCAGCTTGATTCCGTACATTTTTCTATAACGCAAGATATAGCATTTTTCTGAAAATCCGAAAAATATATTCAAAAAAACTGTAAACATCATAGTAAATGTCAAATTTTTATAATAAATACCTAGTTTAAATGTCATGATATGCCATGAAAGTACAGGGTGTTTTTAATGGTTTTCAATTTGATGCATTTGAAAATCACTTTCTGTTAGAGACGAAGTAATAGTCGCTTGAAATGGCAGAAAATATTCCGTTAGTTTATCGAAACGAAAATTAGATATGTCGGCGAACTCTTCTATATGGTATACGGTTGTAGGTGTGTGCGTGCGTGCATGTGACATTAGTTGGTACATAAGCCATTATATACATAGGATGGTTGAAATATTAAGTTGGAATTGAATAAGTTATACAAGGTGTTTCTAAAAATATTGTATTGGGTGGCACATAAGTAGTTGCGTATACAAGGTGGTTGAAATAAGAGTGAAGCAAAACTAGAGTTTTACAAAGCGGATATTTTGCATTATTGGACGGAAAATAATTACAGTTATACAAAAGGCTTTAAAAATTGTCTGAAGTAGTTGAATAAACAGGATGGTTTAAATATAAATTGGAGTAGAATTACTGTTATACAGGGCAGTTTAAAATATGTGGAACATAAGTAGTTGCTTATACAAGGTGTTTGAAGTAAGGGTACAATTATTGTTATTCAGGGTGTATCAAAAATTTGTTATATAAGCATAAGCAGTTAGGATATTTGAATTATAGAACGTAGGACGGAGTATAATTATAGACATGGGTTCAAAAAAATTTAAAAGCAGTTCCATATACCGGATGGTTGAAATAAATGGTAAACTAAAATTATAGTCATAAAGTGTGGCTTAAAAAGGTGAATCTTGTTATATAGGGTAGACCATGAGCAGTTGCATAAATGGAATACTAGACATATGGTGCGAAATAAAATCATTGGTATACAGGAATAAATTAAACAATAGAAAAATAGAAAGACTCAATGGTATGGAGAGGATTTATACTTATACAGGGTGGTTTTAAAGATTTCAGGAACGTTGTGATATTGTATTCAGTTGAATTATAGTTGTACAGGGTGATTCAGAAAATGATAGATCAATAAGTTATATATATATATATATATATAACAAATAAAAAAGTTAAAATATATTTGGAAAATATAGACAAAGAATAAAAATTAGGCAGAGAGAAAGAGAGAGGGAGAAAAAGGGAGAGAGATAAGAATACGCTAAAATTTTCAATTGAATTGTACCTTAAATCACATAAAAATGAAGATATGTCTGAAAATAGTGATTGATTGCACACGGTTTCTAAACGGTTTTTATTTAAGTCAGCTGAAGTCGGTTCTTTTTTAAATATAAATTATTATATATTTATCTAATTTGTAACTTAGTAATCAACAAATACTGACTCTTTTACTCATTCTACGTTAGCATTTTTAGATTTAACAATTAACATTTTCGAAAAAAAAGATCATGTGTGAGAAGTTATTTACCACTTACAAAAATGTTATCCAGAAAAAACAACTAAAAATTTAATACCCAAAAATAAATAAAAAGATACGGTGATTCCTTGTTGAACTGAAGATCTGCTATGCATATTGGGGGGTGAAAGCAGAATGGATAGATGCAGATGAAATAAATAGTATTGTTGAAAACAAAGAAGAAGGTACTGCAAGATCATTATTATATATACTTATTATATTAATATTTATTTAATATTAGTATTTGTTGCAATGTATTATATACGGGGGAGGGGTTCTACCTTGTGTGACGTAATATTTATAGAGGGTCGCAGATAGTGTGAGTCAGTGTGAGGAGGGGAGGTAAAATTCAGAGTGACGTATTTTATGAATGGCCCCCACTGACAAATTTTAATTTTAATTGCTTTATTTCGTTGTGTTATTTTTTTATTAGCATAGAAATCAGGGTCTGATTTAGACCCTGTAATGTTTTGAGAAGGTGGAAATATTTTTTCCAACATATGACGCACTCCGTTGTCGGAACAGTCCCACACATACCAAAACTAAACTATTTGACTCCAGAGGGTTGTATCCGAATCCGTTACAGCTAACTTTTGGCACTCCATTATTCAAAACCCTGAACTGTCAGCAGTTATGCTGCCTATTTTCTTCGGCAATTTTATGTACCGGATGCAATTTGTTGAGTACCCCGTTTCACAGTTAACCAAGTTCTGAAATTCTGTCCAAGGGCTTTGTGACAAACTCAAATACTGCGAGAATTTTGGGACATCTAATATTTCGAGTATTCAGTGAAAACTATATACTAATATGAATCAGTATCATAGAACACAAAGAATGAGCTGTTAGTCTGTGGTAAATAATGTAGTCCCACGTTGAGTATTCTAGATATTTTCTATAAATCGTCAGATCCGGGCTATCTGGCCCAGAACATCATCCAGTGAGTTTCAACGTCGCCGAAGCTCTCAACATAATGAGTCAAAAAGAGCTCACAAAATACAAAGGATTTATAGGGAAGATGGTGCCGACAATAGCCATACTATGTAGTTATTAGAATGCTGCCTTAAAACTCTTATGTTCAGGTTGGGCGATTATACATGCAAGAAGATGGATTGCTCATAAGAGTGCCATTATTCCCAATGATTGCCAAATCTGACATGGAATTTTTCGAAGAGCAGGCAAATAACCAGAGTTTTGGCGTGTATATGTCTAAGACACTTTGATTATTTGGCAACAATTTCTGGACCGCGTGAACTATTCACAGACATGTATTAAATTCACTATAAGGCTGGAAGACACTGAATGATTACCATTTGTTGTTGTGAAATACCAAATGACTAGGAACGAATGCCAAAGAACAGTTTACAGAAAGATTACACATAAAGCTCTGTCACACTATGCCACATCAACAAAAATTAATATCTTAAAAACTCAAATAAACAGAGTCAAAACTATTTGCAGTCCAACAGCGGAATTCAATCATCGAACGAATATCCCAAAACTATTGTCGGCAAGAGAAGTGAGGAAATCCACAAACCTACAACGCAGGTAGGAGACACCACTCTGATTCTATCAGAGGGCTGGCTATCAGAAAAAAACGCAAGCGAAAGGGACACCATTATTAACAAATTACGCCTACAACAAACACCACATGAATATCTGGCTAAGATAATCCAGAAAGAGCTATATATTTTTTCTGGTAACGATCGCAAATTCAAAGTTATCGAAATGTGATTATATTCTCAGTTATGTTTATTTGTACACAATGGTTTTAAAGCTATGTAATTTCTAAATGATTATTTAAGAGGTCCTTGGTTATATCTTTTCTATATAAGATAATTAACTCTATTGAAAGTCTAGTTCACAAATGTAATGAGAAAAGAAACCTCTACACTATAATCAACCAATTTTCCTGTGTACAATTTGTATTGACTGTTATCTAGACCTTTATACTGTGGAGTGAATCATTATGTGTATTAGTTATACTTTATTTCTCGAGTTTTCCCTTATATGCTCAATATGTTTTTTATGTGTACCTAATTCATTTTATTTAACACACACAAAATACTTACGAATTATCATATGCAACTATACTTAGCTTTTGATTTTTTGTTTAGGAAATTGAATCAGAATGTGCAAGTTCTAACAGAATTTCTGGGAGATTAGAGGAATTGAACAACATTCTTAAAAGGACTCAGTCAAAAATCAATACATTCAAGGTAAGCTTTCAATAAGTCATTATAAAAAGAAACAACAGTTTCATGATCAACTTGAATTCATTTTCTTATTAGACTTTTACTTCCCATGACCTTCACATCTATTCATTACTCATTTTGAAAGTTACTTAGTAATTTAATTTAATATCAACCTAAATAAAAATTCAGTAACACAACTTTAGCCTGAAATGTTTCGAAATGAGTTCATCTATTTTCCCAAATTTCTTCTAAATTGGTAAACATAAGATAGTGGCGACAGCTGTGCAAAATTTATAAAGTAATCTGGGTTATCCGCCACAATTGCAAAAAAAATAATTGCAAATTTGAAGCTAATACTAATTCCAAATGATCCACCTAGATAGCAAACACAGGGTTGTGTCTAGGTAAAACCGAGGTACTTATTGTTATCAGCACTTTCTACAGGACTATTATTCGTAGTAATTTTAAGATTGTTTGGTATACGCAGTGGCTGATTCGCAACAAATTTGGCTTTATTTGTATTATATACTCTCTTCGAGATGTCATTCCTAGATGTCGGTCTTACATCTCGCGTGTTCAAATTTATTTGTATTAATTGACAATGATTCATGATAATTTCTTCCTCATCCCATCTTTTACCTTTCCATATTGTAGTGTTGTCAGCGTTTGATATAAAATTTCCACATATACTTAAGAGGTCATTCATATACAGGGTGAGTTTTTTTTGATGATCAGTATGGGGATCTCGGAAACTAGCGGAGATTTGCAGTTTTACTGACCCAATTTAATGACACTTTCGGATTTTTGTAAAAATCATGGCTTACTAGATGTTTTGAAAAAACGAAATGCTGTCGATTTAGTCAAATCCCTCTAGCTCCTTTGTTTTCGATTTTATAAAAAAGTGTAAATATCAAAATTGAAGGGAATTGTATCCCAAATATCATTCTCATGTCCTCGTTTGCGTGACAGCTCTCGTTTTCGAGATATAATACTAACTTATCCTTTTTTGAATGGAAACCATAGCTTTTCAACGATATAATACTCGATATAGTTATTCATAAAAATAACGGAGTTATGGATGCTTTTCTCTCTTATTTTCACTTTTAACGTAGTTAGCCATGAAATAGATTGATTTATTAATAACTATTCCAAAAAACGATTTTTTATTAGGTATATCAGATATAACGAAAAAACTAAATAAGTAGGTACTTACTAAAAACTTAAGAAATTAAAGTACATAATAATGGTTACAACTTATGTTCGAAAAGTCAACCATTGTTATTTAGACAAAAATTGCATCTTTTTAAGATTGACATTACCGCTTTCCTCACAGACCGCCTACCAATTTCTTCAATTGCTTGTAATACCTCCTCCCTTAGGTCACCAACTGTCTCATACTTTCTTTTCTAGCGCACACCATAAATAGAAGTCTATAACTGCCAAATTGGGAGACCGGGGTGGCCATTCGCGTGGGCCATTTCTTCCTATCCAAGAGTTTGGATAGATATTATCTAAGTGTTGTCTTACTAATAACGAGTTATGAGCAGGTGTTGGAACCACTCAATTTCTAAACGAGTTCTCAAATTCAAATTATGCAACATGTCTTGAAAAGTGTATTGCAAGAAATGCAAGTAGCGCTCCCCAGTAAGAGATTCGTCATAGATAAAAGGCCCCAGAATAGTAGACACTATGATACCACACCAAACATTACCACCAAATTTTATCTGGGGTCGTCTTTGTTCTACATGGAAAGGGTTTTCTTTAGCCCAGATATGCTCATTGTGTTTATTGAACATACCGCAGTTAGTAAATCTAGTTTCATCTGACCATAACACCTTTAATGAAAACTGTGGATTGTCAAGGCACATGTCTCTAAACAATGTACAAAACAAATAGGTCGATGTTCGTCACGAGCATGTAAAGTTTGAGAAACTGAAAGTTTGTACCGGTGGAACTTGTGCGCTTTCAGTACCTTAACTACACGAGTTGATGTAGATGGATTTTGATTTACCATTGCCAAAACATTTATTTGTGCTGCTTCGTTAATTTAGTGGTTTAGTAAAAGATCCATATCTGCGTAAACTATCGAAAAGCCTCTTAAATGTACATAGAGCAGGTTGACGACGATTAAAATATCTATGAAAGTATTCCTCAGCTGCACGAACTGAATTTTGATAGCTTATGATATAACATTGCACCATATTCAGTTTTTCTTCGTTAGAATATTTCATTTTATCACGAAAACTTGTCAATATCGACTGTCATTTCAGCACTACTAATGGAATGAGAAAACGTCAAAGTGAAAACAACCTTTTTCATGGCTACCTAAGTTAAAAGTGATAATAAGAGAGAAAAGCATCCATAACTCCGTTATTTTTATGAATAACTATATCGAGTATTATATCGTTGAAAAGCTCTAAAAATATCCGATTTTCTGAGGTCATAGCCAACTACGGTTTCCATTAAAAAATAAGTTTGTGTCATATCTTGAAAACGAGAGCTGTCACGCAAACGAGGACATGACAATCATATTCGGGATACAACTCCCTTCAATTTTGATATATACACTTTTATTATAAAATTAAAAACAAAGGAGCTAGAGGGATTTGACGAAATCGACAGAATTTGTTTTTTTCAAAATATCTAGTAAGCCATGACTTTTTACAAAAATCCGAAAGTGTCATTAAATTGGGCCAGTAAAACTGCAAATCTTTATCAATTTAACCATTGCTCTATCTCCGCTAGTTTCCGAAATCCCCATACTGATCATCAAAAAAAAACTCACCCAGTATATAAAAAAGAAGGGGTCCCAATATGGTACCTTGAGTTTCACCAGAAAATGATGTCGTATATTTCTCTTGTGATACCACTGCGCTTAACTCTCTACTGTCTGTCACTTAAGTAGTAATTTATTAGTTATAAAGTAATGCCTCTAATTCCATATTTGTTTATTTTTTGCAAGAAAATAGCATCGTCAAAAGTGTCAAAAGCTTTAGAGATATGTGTAACAGTAATTATAGTTGGGGCACCGCTATCCAAGTTCTTGTATAAAAATTCATTTAATAAAGATAAGGCATTTATAAAACCTAGATTTTTACTAAAACCAAATTGCTTTTTATCGATTATTTTACATTTCATAAAGAATATATAAATTCAAATACATTTTTCAGTAGTCGGTCCATAAGACGCCGGTGAGGAAAGGCAGACAAACTTACTTTAATTTTTTAATATAATTAATAACTTTTATTAGGCATTGCCACATGTTTGATAACTGTCATTTATCGCAGTCCTTAGTCAAAAAATGTGGAAAATAATTATTTCATATTTATCTCTTTTTAAGAATCCGTTGGGCTCCTTGATGACCAAGGTCTCCGAAAGATGGAATTCACAAGGATCCCTAGACATTGGTGAAGCATCAAAAAACGGTGGGCCACCGATTAAGGAACACGCATTTGAAGAACTGGAAAACGGAGGAGTAACACCAGAAGAAGCTCTAACTCCAACTGAAGAGGAAATAAGAAAAGCTAGAAAAAGCGACTTAGCTAAAGGTTTGGACACGGATCTCAGCAGACTTGATTCTATGATAGAAAAAGCAGAAAATGCTCAATACAGTATGGCACATCAGTCCCGCCAAATGAAAAAGTTTATGAAATAAGATAATTTTGGTATATATAGTATTTATTATAAGAATTTTATTGTGTAAATTTTAGTTCGAATTAATAGAAGCTTAGATTCAAACAATAATTTACATCGAATGTCGTGATATGAGACTGTTTATACATTATGGTTCAAATGATTCGAATAAATTTATTATTTCCATCTTTATAGAGTTCAAAGATACGGTACGTGTCATTATGTGTGCATAAAAGTCAATATGGACAAAAATATGAAAGTAGTTATAGTATATACTTACTACATTTTTATTCAAAACTATAATATAAGAATAATTAATTTAGTTATTGAATCTAGTTAAACTGTACTTGATCAGAATAGAAAGTATGATGAATTAGTAAAACAGTGTACGTATTACACAATTTATGTACAGGCTGTTTAATTAAGAATGGTCAGCTACTGGTTCTCAAGAAGTAAAAGTCAAAAATCTTTTGGAAAAAAACATTATAACGAAACTAATCAAGCGAAATTTCTAGAAATATTTAATATGTTTACACAAGTTTTAATAACAAATGTCGATTCATTTTATAAATCTAATTTAAGGGCACTAAAGACCTACATGAACAAGAAATTTAATCATAAAGATAACACTTTAGACTCCACATTCCTGCCAAAGGCGGATCCAAAGTCTCGTACGACATTTGCCTAAGCTTCTGTAGTGTTTCGATAACATTATATTTCCTGTGTTGTTGTATTAAAAATAGTGGACGTGCGCTTTAAACTGACAAAAAGTGGATGATTTATTTTAAACTTGCGGATGAAAGAATTCCTCGTTCTATTGTGTTAAAACTCAATGATCTTGAAGCACTCGCATCTTCCTGTATTCGCCCCTGATCTCGTCAGGTACAAATTCCGTTGCGCATGTGCGACAAAGCCATTATTTTGGCAGTAAATGCATAGAACACAGACACAGGGTAATCAAACTATGCTTTTGTCTGTGCCTGGTTAGTGCAGGTTATGATAAGAAATATTAATAGAACGACCAACTTTCTAAATATTATTTGGAATGTAGTTAACAATTACAGTTTGTTGTTCAAAATATTTCAAAAAATATTAAAATAATGGCAAGTAAACCAAGAAAAACATATTGTGCTGTTCGGGTTTGCTTCAGCGGGCAAAAAACTAAAACCGTAGGTAAGCTTATTTAGGATACCTAATAATGCAAAAAGATATGTACCATATTTTTCGTGTATTTATATGTAGCAATTTTATAAGACAACTTTATCAAATTAACATTTGTTGCTATATGGTATTTAAATTTACCGCCCGGGTTTACTGCCAAAGTAATGGCCAATTTCTGTTCAAGGTCATGAAATCTTGACCCAACAACATCCAAAGTTCCGACAACAGTTTGACTTCTAGATTTGATTATTCTATGGTTCTACTTTCAGTTTTGAAAACAGTACAACCACTGCCAATCAAAGGTAGAACCAAAGTTATAACCGGTAGATTGCTGTAAATCGAATATAACTCTCTTTCGACGCCTGCATTCATGAAGATTCGGCATCTATTTTTTCCTTATGACCAGCACTGAATCCTTTCTGACATATACTTCACCACTTCACCAACATCGGTTAAGTCAAACCAGGGTTACAACCACTTTAATCAGTGGATCCACCCCCCCTCCTACCTTAATTTTACCTCTTATGAAAAGAAGTGTTAAAAAAATTGTCATAATTTAACTATCATTAAAACAGTAATATCTTTTCGACACCCTTACATAGAATTTTTCAGAACACTATCCATTTAATCTTACGATAGGAATTACACCCGCTAGAATATTTTTTTCTCAATCCTTTACAACTTTCACTTCTTGGGATACAGTACCTGGCCACCCTTTACGAAACATCCGATGTATTGTTGAGATTAATAAATCAACAGATCACATTGGCGGCAGATGCATATTCAAGACCCTGAAACGCATGATTGTTTATTTTATGACAAAAATTAGTTAAATGAAACCTTGAGTGCTATTTTGACGTAAAAATATTCATGAAATTTGTTTGTCACAATGATGTAAGAAGATCAACTTGAAACTATTCTAGATTAGCATGCCGTTAGGCCAAAGACATTTTTCAGTATAAAAAATCTTCTTATCGTCTTGTGGTTCACTTCCTGCAGACGTTAATACGTCAGTATTGGTATTAATCGTATATTAGTGGAACGTTAGAAACCAATTATTTAAAACAATTTATATTGTTGAAGTTTCGATGTGGTTTCCGGTAATTTTAAAAGAATACTACCGTCAACCAAAATCGTCTGTTGTGTTAACTGCATACCTTTATTAACTTTTTCTGATTGTGAATAAATTAGGATTAAAAAAGTCTCTGCTATAACAAGTAAACAAGAACACACAATGACAGCACATAACCAGGTCCATTGTTTGTGAGTAGAAACGGTCATACTGACACAGTCCCACAATTTTCTTATTCTGCAAATTTCATTGGCGTTTAAGGACTGATAATCATACTAGCACTCTACACCTTCACATGTAAATGAGCCTATTCCTTACATTTGCACCATACTGTATATGACATAAGTAAAACGAGTGGTTAATTAATTAATAACAAACTATGCAATAAAATTTATCTTTAAAAAATTAAATGTTAGATGTATTTTGTGTTAAATCTCTAAAATTGTAAATGTCAACATTGTTGAATTATTATTACTTGAAATTATTTTACAAATAAATTCGTTATAATTCAAATTCTAACGTATAGAGTTCGATGAGTTGAAATCTTTTTTTATTAACTGTGGAATATATACTAAATTCAGATTTTCATTCTATATGTTCTCAGATGCATGTACTTAGAGGCAACTGCTTTAACGTAGGTTACTACCAGTCTTGTTTTACTGATTGAAGATTAAGGTATTCTAATATTGTAACCAAAATTTAAGCCAAAATTCAGGCCGGTAGCATACTACTAACAATTTACTAGCAATTAGTAAAAAACATGTTTCGGCTTAGGTTCAATTTTAAAGTAAAATTTTGTTCAAACCAATGGATTGCATTGAGATCACCAATATTTAGTAAAAAATCAGAACTCTGAGATCCCCAATATTAATTGTAGCCCTCGATATTATACAACTCCACTAATAATCTTTTGTTCCCAAATATTTTGTTTCCATTCTCCACTGTCGCATCATGCGGGCTTGGTTAAGATTACAGCAACCAGCAGTTACAATTAAGTAGTTATACAACATTCGATTTCTAAAAGTAACGACTTATTAATGCTAGTCCTCGTGCAAACGGTTTTTTATAGATGCCCTTCCAATTTACCAATGGCCAGCCAGATTTCTCCTGGTTGGAGGCCATCTACAGACGTACGGATTCTGTTTGTTCTGCAATAAAAGAACAGAACACAGATTCCTTTCAATACACGCGCCAGTCACGCAGGTCACCGGGGCTTTTATGATTTACGCTGAGTAGTAATCCAGCGCAGGGATTCCTAAACTTTTAAAGTAATGGAAGTTGCATAGATCATTTTTGTTTTATGGAACCTAACATCATATGCCACACGAATATTGATAGATCAGCACATCTGTACTTTCATCACTTTGAATTGGCAAACATATCAGAAACGCTCAATCTTTGAGTTCATCTTCAATATAGATGAATATTTTGTGACCTTACCAGATGCTGTTTGGACATTGCACTGCTGTAACTTTCTTTGTCGTGTCTTCTTCAAGAATGCAGCAACCTAATTCTGTAACAATATTCTCGGAAATATTTTTTATGACTTCATTACCAGGCACTGAATTTGAATTTGAAATATATTATAGCCATCCAGTTCTTGATCGATGACGCAGGATGAACTAGAAGGCTAGGAAATAACCAACAAATTTATTCTTGCTACTTCTTGGACTTATTTTTCATTAAAAATAAACAATTTCACGGAACCTTGTTGACTTTTCTACGTAACCCTTGTTCCGCTGAACACACCATAGGAATCTCTGATCTAGCACATGTCGTAGAGTGATAAATTGTAACGGACGATGATCTGCATTATTAACCTTCTGCTGTGTACTGGGGCAAAATTGATTTGTACTGGGGCAAAAATGTTTTGTACTGGGGTAAAATCGCCGTCGCCGAGTTGGACGGGTTATAACAGGTCTGACTATCAGTGACGATATATGGAGATAGTACCTAAGCCTCCTTTTGACTGCTTAGAATATTCTAATCGACATATTTAACTGCTTTAAACTAATTTTTTTTATACTTACACTTACGCCTGCTGTTAGTAGATAAACAGCAGTTAGTACTCGAAATGCATTTCAAAAATTTATTGAAATACGCCATACAATAATTTTGAAAAAATAATAATTTTGAAAACATCATCATCATCATAATCAAGTTGATTTTACGGAAATATATAATTATCGTCCTTTGTCTTAGATTTTTATCTTATGTTTATCTGTAATAAATACTCCATATATTTTAAAATTTTTATCAGATGTGTTTAAACATCTCTAATTATTGTTGCATATTGTTGCCCGCGAAAACTTAAAAACAAATATATATATATATATATATATATATATATATATATATATATATATATATATATATATATATATATATATATATATATATATATATATATATTAGAAATGATTGTGTTCCATATTTTTTGTTTATTGATTAAACTTTTGTTAAATTAAATGATAATATTATTTATACATGTACATCTATTACTTACTGACAGGAAGTGAACGTTTTTTAACCTGGAATTCAATTATAACGTTACAGGAACATACTGGACGTAGATGATTGAAACTTAATATCAGTGCCAGACGGTCAGACACCTTTCAACGCCACACCACGCCACTCCACACCTGAGGAGGGACAACCAATGCAAATCAAATATATCAACAGAAGCGGTGGTCACAGGGGAGACACATATGCATTTCCTCATATTCGTGTCCAGGCGTTGCGTTGGAAGTTTTCTTCCAGTAAGGAATGCAACTTATCAAATGATTTTACCGACATCCGAAAATCATTTTGCCTGGTCCATTTTAAGGTCGTTACAGAGTGTCATTGTCTCGTGACACGTGTAGTGTAGAAAGACGAGATTTCCGTTTTTCCCCTTTCCTGTTTTTTGATGATTTACCAAATTATCATCGCTTGAACCACAGATATTTCTTCCATGGTTGCAAAAAAAAATTTTTTGCTGCATAATACAGCATGAAGTAAAATATCCCTAGTTTCGATTCGAAAACATTTGCGGGATGGTGCCCAAGTGTTGACACCGTGTGGCCTGTTTACAGACAGAGTGGCACAACTGTGGAGTTACTGACGTGTTGGCCGTCTGGCCTCGGCCTAAATGAATAAATTCGGATTTTGGGGATTTCGGTACTTCTGAGGAAAAATTTTACGAAAATCGACCACCCTTCTTTTCTTCGAAACTATTCAACCTAAAAATTTGAATCAAACGCAAATCATAATATTCATTTTTGGGGGCAAATTATGAAATTATAGAATTAAATGTTTTTTTTTTCAAACACATGATGTAATATGTCAAAAGTACGGGATCGTCATGAGGAATACAAATATATTTTTTTATGTTTTTAAAATAATTTAATTATAAGATATTAACAAAAATATAACAAAATCAACTCATTCTCCCCATTTCCTCCGTAACTATAGGGAGTAAACATTTAAGAAAAACTAGAAATATGGGTCCTCAATTGAACCATATAGGAAAAATTATGTTTTCTTCTTCTACAATGCTTGCCTACCATGGTTGTTTAAAATTTGCCATTCGCCTTCTTCATCTAAGGTAAATTTCAATTTTGTGTCTCTCTTTCTTAATGTTACTTGTGGTATTCGATGGTTATGATACCCTTATTCTACCAATATATGCCTCAATTTCTTCACACTTTTCTCCCAAATCTCATTTTTCTTCTCTCACCATCTTTTTTACTTCTCTGTCTTACTGTTAATATACATTTCGATCTCCAAGGTACTTTGGAATGGAAAATAAAACACTATTTTTTTAGCGCAAGTGTAGTGTGTCAAATGGAAGGAATCGTCATAAAAATTACCAAAAACTTACTTTTTTGGTTTACTTCTTGATGATGACAGCTTCGCTGTTGAAACGTATGTTGAGTGAAGAAAGAAAGGTTTGGTGTTACAGTGCAAAAATTGTGTTCATACGCCTATGATACACCAAATTTTCCACAGTTTTACATTACAATTAATTACAATTACAAATATATTTTATTTGTATTTTTAACATAATTTGTTGAAAAAGATTTAATATTTTATAATTTTAAATTTAAAATGAGAGTTGTTCTCTCCTTTATCTTCGAAATCTTTGAGCCTAAAATTTAGAACATTTATATAGGGACTAACTGAAAGTAAAATAATGGGCAAAACCTAATCTTAATTTTTGGTTTGGGTAAAAAATTTAAACGTTTATAACAATCAAACGCATCATGTAGCAGATCAAATGAAAAGGCTGGTTGAGATAAAATTATTATTATAATTTCAAAAAAGGTAGTATAAGAGTTATTAAGGAAAATATAAGAAAATCCACTCATTCCTGCTTATTTAAACTAGAAATTAAGAAAAACATATTTATCTACACTAGAATAAACTTGAATGGTGGTATTGAATCCTTAGTATGCTAGTTCCCCTCGGACTTGACCAAAGTAATTTTTCTAACGGGATCAATTTTAAGCTGATTGACATGAAATTATTTTCAATTACTGGTTGAGTGACGAGATAATTAATTTTACATAATGTGATATATTTTCAATATAATTTTCTTGTCAGTTTTAAAGTGTTATGCAGGCGACGAGTTGCCATGCAGTCGACTAGCTCAAAGTTGTCTGCGTGACGTCATTCTCTGCTCAGTTTATTTTTAATATTATTTTTTTCTTATTACGCATTACCTACTGTTTATTTTATATCTGAATATCAAGTGGTTAATTTGAACTTTTAAAATCAAAATTAATAGAGAAAAGGCCAAGCCAATGAAACTTAAAACATTGCAGTTTACCTCAAGTGAAACATCACTATACAACTCATCGGTATACCCGATATTTGAAAACAACATGTTATTCATTTCTAACAATTCGTAAGAATGCATGTATTGTTATAAATACTACAGTACTTTCAAGTTTTATATCCGTACTTGAGAAGAAATTTGCATCAAGATTCGAAGACTTGGCAGGCGTAGGAATATTCTTGGTATACTGTTGCAGTTGTGAAGTTGTTTATGTTGTTCAAAGCCTCGGTTGCAAATGGAGAATAGAGAGCAGCGAACAATGTGTCTTTACAACTATAAGTAGAAATCTACATCTAGTAAAGAATTTAGGATTAGACACATTTGGAACAGTAAGCATATTGTAAAAAACTAGCAATGAATGTAATTACCATGTTTTTTTATTTCTCACACAGAGCCTTTCTATTTTATCTGCTACATTTTCTAGTTGGCCAATAAATTTAAGATTACGATATTCGCTTTATTTTACGGATAAACTTTCAGTGAAGCTCTATATAATCTTTTGTCTGAATTTTAGGCTGAGTAATTTGGAAAATAAAGGGGAGAATTGGTTAAAGTTTAAATAATAAATTATTAAATCTTTTATACAAATTATTTTAAAAATCAAAATATGTTTGTATTTTATGATCATTCTTTATATTTGATACATTACGTTACGGGTGCACTTTAAAAAACAAAATTTTACTGTCCAATTGAGTTTATAAATAACTGTTAAAATTTGTTTTTACTTTTCTTAATGGGTAGCACTTTGTATCTCTTTATAAGAACTTTTTAACAAATTATTTCAAAAGTATGAAAGAATATACTTGTATTCCTTAATCTTCCCCTTGATATATTACATGATGCGTTTGAAAACAATTTTAATTTTCTTTCATTACGTAAGTTGAAATTGCCATCATAGAATGTTCTGTGTTTCTTAGGGTTTTGTACATCCAGTATACGGAAACCCTTATAAGATCACTCCTGATTTCTCCACCTTTCACATCACAGCAATACAGCAATTTTCTCCGAAACTACTGGAACGGAAAATGTTGAAATTTGGTATAGTTTGGAGACCCGTTCAGGAGTAAACATCATAAAAAACATAATTACAAATGTTAACCACTCCCTCTCCCTTATCTCCGGAACATTGAGCCTAAAATTTTGAAAAAATAGAGAATATAGAACGTTGCCTAAAAATTACAGGAAAAATAAGTAGTAACTCCTAATCTTAATTTTGGGGACCAAATTATAGAATTAAATGAAAAATCTATAATTAAAATTATTTGAAACACATCATCTAATAATATCAAATCATTATAAGGAATCCAAATACTTTTTTTCGTATTTTTAAAATAACTGTTTAAAAGATATTAACAAAAATATAAAAAAATACCCATTCCCCTTTTTATTTTCGACCCTTTAACAAAATTATAGAATTAAATGGAAAATAAAAAATTAAATTTTTTTCAAACATATGATGTAATATATTAAATGAAGGTGCTCATTATGGAAAATACTAACACATTTTTTTCATATTTTAAAAATACAATGTTAACACATATTAACAAAAATACGAAAAATCGACTTGCTCCCCTCCCCTATATCCCAGAAACTAAACTACCTGAAAGTTTGAATAAATCAGAAATATAATGCCTTACTTGAACTTCACAGGAACAATAAGGAGAAAACCATGATATTAATTACATAATTAAATGAGGCGGATTCAAAGAGGAGGGGATTTAGAAAATTTAATGTTAAAACGAGGTAATCTTAACTACAATAGCCTAAAAGAAGGTAACTTCTTTGGGTTTAAACCTCAGAATGCCTATTTTTAATTTAATAGCCCAAGAAATCTGAGTTTAAAATTATATTTAGGTAAATATAATAACGTCCCCCCTGAAGCATGTAATCGGCACGTGTCCGCATCCGTCCCTCGGCCCTCACCCAAAATGTACAAGAAGGTAAAACACAAATTCGAATAAATTTCTAAATGTATTATGTAATATGCCAAATGAAAGGGCTCTGTATGAGGATTACAACTATATTTTTCATATTTTTAAATTAATTTCTTAAAAAGTTACTAAAATATATATAGAATTTGACCCATTACCTCCAGTAACTGCGAACTACGGAGCCTAAACTTTGGAAAAAAGAGCGGCAGTTATTTGAGACTGAACGATGAAAACGAATTATATTTGTCTCTTGTTATCTCCTGTCTCTGTTTCTATTTTCTTGTGTTATCATTACTAATGGTTATCAATTTCAGGACACTTAAAATAATTGTCACTATTTTGTTATGACTCAAATATTGATGCTAATGTGTAATTTAATTCTTAATATAAATTTCAATACGTACCAAATAAAATTTGTTAAATTATTAACTTGCAAGTTGAAGCTCATATGCGATGAATTTTAAATGAGGCAAAAAATATAACAAAAGGTATATGAAATTAATACTAATAGCGTTCTTTCTGACCTTTGATATATGTCAAGTCCGTAATTTAATGTATCGCAAAGAGAAAATTGGAGTTTTTATTAGAAAAACAAATTTTTTGCAGGTTTTCTATATTAATTGGATGTTATATTAGTTTATTTCCTATATATTATTGATATTCTGCTTCTTACACAGTGAACTGAATTGTGTAGGTATTTCAAGATCAAGGTAGTGGGTGAAGTTGAAACAAATTAAGTTTCAAGTTATTCAATTTATTCCCTTGCTCATCTATTTTCATACGTGTAAATGTGGGCCCCCGATAAGAAGTCTTCGTTTCAGAAATTGAGAATATAAGCCCTCACTCAAAATTTACAAGAAACATAAAACAGGAATTTTTAAAGTGCACCCTTAACATAATGTATCAAATGAACTTATCTTTGGGAGTCAAATTAGAAAATTACATAAATGTTTTTTAATGAAACAGATAAAATATAAAGGCCCGTTGTGAGTAATAAAAATGTTTATTTTTGAAGCGAAAACTTCTTAACGGGGGCCCACATTTACACATATGAAAATAGATGAGCAAGGGAATGAATTGGATAACTAGAAATTTTATTTGTTTTGACACTGACACCATACACTACCTTGATCTTGAAATATCCATACAATTCACTGTGTAAGATACAGAGACCAGGTAAAATACATTATGAGTTTCTTTTATAGAATATCAATAATATATAGGAAGTAAACTAATATAACATCCAAATAATATAGAAAACCTGCACAAAATATGCTTCTCATCATAAAACTCCACTTTTCTCTTTGCGATATTTTAAATTACGGACTGGACATATATCAGAAGTCGGAAAGAATGCTATTAATTTTATACATCTTTTGTTAAATTTTTTGCCGCATTTTCAATTGATGGGATATGAGCTTCAACTTGCAAGTTAATAGTTTGACAAATTTTATTTGCCACTTATAGAAATTTACCCATTAGGATTAATACTTCAGTCATAACAAAATAGTGACAATTATTTTAATTGTCCTGAAATTTATAACCATTACTAACGATAACACAAAGAAATATAAACAGAGACAAGACAGGAAGTATAATTCGTAAGAAGCTTTCGCTTCCATCGTTCAGGCTCAAATGACTGCCGCTCTTTCTTTTTTTATACATGTAAAGTGCTTAGTTTGACCTAAATTAAGAAAAACTTAAGAAAATTCACTCATTCCCTGCTTGTATGAATCTGGCATATTAGAAAAATATATACGTGGTTAGGAAATGAAAGGAAAGTGTGTAAAAGTGTGTACCTAGACAGTATTCTATTTTTTTACCCCCCTCCCCCAACTGGGGGGGGGCTAATGGATTATCACATTATACCTTTAAGATACATCTCCGTGAAAAAAATATTTTTAGATCTATTAAAATATATAGATCGCTTTTTTATTGGAACCTACCTGTAGTATTAGAAAATACAAAAAAGTTGATGGACACGACGAATCTACTAAAACTGTGTTAACTAGCTTTTAAAATGCGTATCTGAACAATGACTGAATGAGCAGAATGGAAGAATAAAGACCAGTTGGTGAAATTGCTTGATTTAATGCATAATTTCTTGAATATCAAAATTTTGGAAAGAAATGTCAGTATCCCTTTATTGAGTTGAATTAGAATTAGAATTTCACATATTGTAGGCTTTTCTATCGGAAATTAATTTTAATCCTGCACCTATTTTTAAGAAAATCATTTTTTGTTCGACTATCGGACGGTCAACAAACTGCTCCTTTAAGGATTTACGCTAATAATAAATATACCACATTATAATGTTCTGCGGTATTTGGTACAGGATATTCTTGTTTCAATGCTCAACAGTGATCCGTGAGAACACTTGGGGAATGCTTGCCCTGATATCAGTTCTCAATTGTAGAGATGTGCTTGAGCTATCTTTAATACATTTCACAGATAAGAATACCCAGCATTTTTCGAATTAATTTCAAATGAAAATATAGGAATACAATAATACAATGTCTCAAATCTCAAAGGTGGTTGGATCCCTTAGTATGCGCGTCCAACTTGCACTTGACTAAATTATTTGATATTTTGCAGGCTAAAACTTACCCCCAACCTTGGCTACGCCACTGCTTGCTATGATATAAGTATAGCCAAATTATTTCATGTTTATAGTTTTCCTTCCTATTTCAAAATAGGATATTAATAAATTCTATTAACGAGTGTTTCCAGTGAAACACTCTATTCTCTAGTATTATATTTCAACTAATGAAAATCACAACCGCCTTCTATGAAATTCTCGGTTAATCCAATAAATACAATTTTATGGCATGTCTGGTAAACGAGAATACGTAATAAAAAAATTAATTAAAATATCTAATTTAATACAACTATCTTGAACTATCTGTATCGTAAATATAAAACTACAGAAAACAATTAAAACCCGGTAAATTTAAATATTTATTCCAGTACTTGCTGTTAGGTTTGCACCTGAGATATAAGACCCGATAAATTTGGCAACGCCCTGCACCATGCGCCAAGCGAATATGCCGATGAAACGTCAGAGTCTGTCAGTTCTGTTCAGTCTAGTTTGTAAGGACGAGGTTAGTGTTTAAAAAAAAAGTTTTCTTAAGATTCCTCGTGCACCAAATTGTTGTCTCTTGCCAATATATTGTGATATAACAAAAGTTATCGCCGTGTAATGGCTTTTCTGCGTTCGGTGATTAGATGTAGTGTGTATCGAAAATACGGTTTGTTGTTCGATCGTTTACAGAACTCGGGTTTCGCTAAGATCAATGTTAACCAAATCGTCTTGAAATCGACGGCCGCTAGTGGTACTTTGGTGCAAGATCAAACATCAGAAACGATTCAGAAGCAACCTCCTAAAGATCCGTTAGATATCACTTTCGAAGATGCCAAAGCGGCTTTCAAAAGCAAAACCAATTTGGAGCTCATCAGGGCTTATGTGGTATATACACTATGTTCTATTGATAGCCTGGTTACACATAACATGAAGGTGAGTTAAAAACGGCTTATATAATTATTTGCTTCAAATATAATTTTATATTAGACAACCGAATACCGGTTCGACAGTTGATCACAGACTCACGTGCTTGGAATAGGTAATGAATTAATTATAAATAATTCAGGATATTTCTGGTTGTTGGCTGATTTTGAAAGGAATTATTGCTTGAGGTTTTTTTCCCAACATTAGATTCTTGTTTGTCCGCAAAAGATCAGTTGGCAATACTAATAAAATATCGATTTAGTCGTTGTTGAGAATCTACTGAGTTAATTCCGTGAAAACATTGGAGATTCACATTATTCCCCTTAATCCGATTTGACGTTTTATCGATTAAACAGAGATAAGTAGATGAATTAATAAGATTTAGACTGTTTGCATTGCAATTGCTCATATCATTTGTATCATTAATGGTGAATGTCCTCCCAAGATAATGATTATTTTAAAATGCTAAATGTATAACCTACTCTCTTCGAGGTGTCATTCCTTTGTACGCAAGACAATATATATTATATATAAATATAATATATATTGTTTCTGGTCGGGAACCTTCATCAGTTGCGCTTCCCACAATTGAATGTCCTCTCGAACACTTCTTTATGCATTTGATGCATTTCGTTAAATTTGAAGACGCGAGATGTAAGACCGACATCTAGGATTTTCAAGAGAATCAGTACACAGAGGTTCCGAATCTGGAGCCGTTCCGTGCAATTGCTGTTCTCCCTTAACTCCTAGGACAGAATGTCACGATAAAATTTTTCAGGTTACTTCACCTGTCAGAGATATTGAATACTCTCTTCGAGGTGTCATTCCTTTGTACGCAAGACAATATATATTATATATAAATATAATATATATTGTTTCTGGTCGGGAACCTTCATCAGTTGCGCTTCCCACAATTGAATGTCCTCTCGAACACTTCTTTATGCATTTGATGCATTTCGTTAAATTTGAAGACGCGAGATGTAAGACCGACATCTAGGATTTTCAAGAGAATCAGTACACAGAGGTTCCGAATCTGGAGCCGTTCCGTGCAATTGCTGTTCTCCCTTAACTTCTAGGACAGAATGTCACGATAAAATTTTTCAGGTTACTTCACCTGTCAGAGATATTGAATACTCTCTTCGAGGTGTCATTCCTTTGTACGCAAAAGGAATGACACCTCGAAGAGAGTATTCAATATCTCTGACAGGTGAAGTAACCTGAAAAATTTTATCGTGACATTCTGTCCTAGGAGTTAAGGGAGAACAGCAATTGCACGGAACGGCTCCAGATTCGGAACCTCTGTGTACTGATTCTCTTGAAAATCCTAGATGTCGGTCTTACATCTCGCGTCTTCAAATTTAACGAAATGCATCAAATGCATAAAGAAGTGTTCGAGAGGACATTCAATTGTGGGAAGCGCAACTGATGAAGGTTCCCGACCAGAAACAATATATATTATATTTATATATAATATATATTGTCTTGCGTACAAAGGAATGACACCTCGAAGAGAGTATTCAATATCTCTGACAGGTGAAGTAACCTGAAAAATTTTATCGTGACATTCTGTCCTAGGAGTTAAGGGAGAACAGCAATTGCACGGAACGGCTCCAGATTCGGAACCTCTGTGTACTGATTCTCTTGAAAATCCTAGATGTCGGTCTTACATCTCGCGTCTTCAAATGTATAACCTAATGAAAACTCATTTAGACATATTGCCACTCAAGAGTGCAAGCAGATTTCTTCTGGTATTGTAAATATATAAGTATAAAACATGTACCTAAAGGGATATACGAAATTTTGTTCTTAAGGATGGTTCCAGCCCATACACAAGTCAAAAAGACTTATTCAAGAAATTCTACAAATTACGACTTAAAGATGTAATTTTCAAAAAATATTAGACCGGTATTACATGGTCCAAGATCTTTGATAAAATCTTTTATAAAACATTTGATGCAACTATTTGAATGTCAGAACAAATGTCATTAAATGACATATTACACTACATCAAATACTTTCTATTCAAAATGAGGAATTTATGTAATTTTATACTTGTTTGTGCTTCTGTGGTGTGTTTTTATGGCTACAGTTTGTCATTTTCAAAAAAAAGGTGATGAGCTCCTAGAAACGTATAGATTATCAGTAGTGATAAGCAAAATTTCTTATTAGCAGTATAACCAAAATATTAATTCTATGATCAGATGTTAGAGTTCTTTAAAACGGGAGTAGGTGGTTCTTCGTAGAGGAATAGAAAAAGAGCCGATAACCAGCTCCATTAGAGCTGGAACCCGCTTTAAAATGAACCTAAGTTTTTTTAAGCCTATTTTATCGACAAACGGTACTAATATTTGTAGTATAGTTCATTTTTTTAACCGACTCCCAAAAAGGAGGAGGTTATCAATTCGTCGCGTATTTTTTCGCTTTTTTTGTATGTTACCTGATTTCTTCTCCGGTGGTGCACCGTTTTGAATGAATATTTTTGTTTAATAGAGTATATATCCAGATTGGTGAAACTTCAAATTTTGGAAAATAATTCTATTTATAAAGTGATAAAATTTGTGAATGAACACATGCGTGCATGGAAATGGACCAATATCCCTAAACTTTTAGGTCAATTTTTCGATAACTCCTTATGGATGTGTATAGTTTTTTAACGTTTAATCTACTAAGGAAGATCCTTAGGTGATCTCATATAATTTCCTGCCACGTGCAACTTGCAGTTTTGTCGAAAATCGCCGAAAATTCCAAAATTCTTATTAAAATTTTCATCCAAATGACATAACGGACATTTCCTCATAAATATTTTAATTCCAACGTAATAGTGCGGTAATTTTAGGCACTGGAAGTTTTAATTGCGAATTTGAAAATTTTCTATGTACATCTCAAGCAAATAGGTAGTAAAACATAGTATTTTCGGCTCCTTAAATCAATGAGTACCAAGCTCGTTTTGTTTGTATACCAGGCAAATACCTCCCGGCCTAATAGAAAATTCAGTGACAAACTTGAAACTGCTATTTGGTGGGTTTATAGACAGGGTGTTTAGTTATAGCAAACAAAATCACAAAGTAAAGTGGTAGAAGGAGTTGCATTTATATGAAGATTGAAATATAGGACGAACTAGAATGATAGTGGTCCGTAGGCTGCCGTATATACAGGATGGTTGGAATATAGGGTGGACTGGACGTTTGGTGGTATAAAAATGTTGGAAAAAATGTGAAATTAAAATTATATAGGGTGATTAAAAAACTGTTATATGATGTGGACATAAGCAAATCATATACAGGTTGGTTGAAATATATGCTGGAGTTGAATTATATTTATACAGTGTGATTAAAAAATTATTTCTTTTATAGCCCATAAGAAGTTGCATAAAGTGTGGAGAGGAATTAATGTTACACAGGGCGATGATATAAAATGTTAAAAATTAAATAATTTATGGGGTAGCCCACAAGGAGTTATATACTATGGTTGAAATATAGGACGGATTTGACTCCGTAAATATGGGATGGATTCTACTCCGTCCTATACTTTACAGAAGGCAGTTAACAAATTTATGCTTGTCCGTGGGCAGTCGTATGCACAGGATGGTTGGTACATAGGTTGGAGTGGAATTATCTATAGTTATACAAGGTTGTCAAAAAAGTTGAAAAAAGGTTACATGGCGTAGTCCATAAGGCATAAATACATTTTGGGCTTATTAAGTGAACGCATACTAGTACATTTTGTTCGTAAAGATTTATCTGTCAATTTTAATGAGAAAGTATCATTGTGTAATGTTGAGGCTTTCGAAGTTACCTGGTTCTGTCTATTAAGGTTATACATACAAAATAAAAAATAAAGAATGAAAACTACCTGATTTCAAAAAAAAAATAAAAAGTTGAAAATAAAACATTTTTAAAAAATATATAACTGACTTCTACCTATAACTAAAAAGCTAAAAATAATTATAACAAAATACAACTCTAGCAAATAAATAACACATTCAATGTTGTTAGGTACCTACCCAGGAAGTAAAAAATGTAAACATTAAAAGGTGCTCATTCTGTACAAATTAATTACCTATGAATCTAGTATATTTTTGAAGTCGGTGTCAAGCAACAATCAAGTTTGATGAAGTAGTAGATAAGTACCCAATGAAGGATTTTAGATTTGCTTGGCACCGACTGTCTGTTATATATTTTTTAAAAATGTTTTATTATAGTTTTATTAGTTACTGGAGAAACCTTTATTGATAGCGTTTAAACTAAGAAATATTAGTAATAATACGCTGAATGGTTTTGGAGTAACTTCTAAATTACTACAATCAGTAGTTTAAAATTTTGCTATTGTAGCATCTTTGCTACACTTTAAAAGAATATAAAACACAGTAATATTTTGTTGTTACTAGAATAAACTACAATCAATTTAGAACTTATTCCAAAACCATTCAGAGTATTATTACTAATATTTCTTAGTTTAAACATTATCAATTAAGTTTTCTTAGTTCCTGATAAAACTACAAAAAAATGAACTATACTACATATATTAGAATCGTTTGTAGATAAAATAGGGTTAAAAAAAGTTTTTTTTTACGCGGGTTCCAGCGTGATGGAGCTCCGATAACCACCAACGGTCAGCAAACCGACGCAGCAAGCAACTGCCTTACATCTGAACTTGTTAAAAGAGCTGAGACACATGGGCGGATCCAAGGGGGGGCCTCAAACTTAATAAATTTAATATTAAAACCAGGTAATTTTAACTCCAAGATGCTAGAAGAAGGTCACTTGTATGGGTTTAAACCTTGGAACGTTAAATGTAATATTCCAAGAAATTATATTTAGGTAAATTTAGTACAGGATCTGCCCCCTGAAGCATGGAATCGCCCCCCTCCCGGAAGTACGTTTATGGATCCGCCCCTGCTGAGACAGAATGCAAGAATGTCAAAAGAATTATTTTTGACTAATTAAGGCCAGATAATAGATGTTAATACGATAATTGTTTATTTTAATTGCTAAAGAAATACACAAATGAAAAATATTGTATAATATAGAGATCCACCTACATCATTTTAATCGAGTACAACAATGCGCTTCATTATGCATATAGATCTGTGATATGATTTATAGCTCACGATTTAACAACACACAAAATTGATTTATTTTTTTCAGTATGTTTATTAACTTTTCAATCAGCCGGGATTTAAGTTTTTGTACGTCCACACAATTGTACTAACAATTTTCATTCTAGGCAATTATCCTCTGGTTTTGTATATAAGATTAAACAAAATCGGTCTTTATACTCAAATAATAAATTTTTTGCTGGACAATTCACAATAAACTTGGCAGGCGCAAATTTTCAATTTCACTGACAATTAATGTCAAAAATCTTAGGCCTGTAATTTGATCAAAGATATATTTCAAAGAAATATTTTATCAAAGGTTAGGTATTACACCATCAAATATCTTTGACAAAAATGTTTGATCAAATATATTTCATCAAAGATTTGAAACTGTAATAGCAGCCCTAACAAAGAGGTCGTGACCCCATAATTTTTTTAACTACAGGAGAATTTAGAAGTTTGAAATCACCAAGACGTATTTTTTTCTAAGTGAAGGATCTTTCCTAATTATTTATTTGTACTCCCAGAGTGCAGTTTATGTTCTATTAATAAATAACATTTTGTTGAAATAAAGTCTTCTTTCAAGGTTGCCCCTCTCTGGACGGGGGTTGGGTTCGATCTCACGGTCTAATCAGTCAGCTACCAATGAGAAAATTAAAAAAAAAACTACATAACTTAAATGTAGAATCCTGTTGATATTTTAACCAAATCTTCGCTTTTTTAGTGAACCGAATATCCGTAGAACTCTACTAAACACAATTAATCACTATCAAAACTTATATACACTAGCCAGGCAACCGTATGGACTTCTGCAATGTCACCTTACATAAATTAGTTTCACTACACTAATCGTTTCTTGAGCATTGATTAACTATATCAGTTGGAACTATAATCTGATATTGGGTCAATTTTACTTGTCTGTCACTCCCGAAAATTGTTAACTACAAAATAAATGTATTTTTGCGAAAATATGTGAAAATATGTAGTTACGTTTAAAGCAAATGATAATGACTGTTGACTTGGAGTCGAAACGTCGCCCAACACAGTTAAATATAGTTGATGGTGGAAGTCATTACTTTGTGATATACTATCATTATGATTGTAGAAAAACGAATTACTTTGTTTTATATCACTAATTTATTTGTTTATTTAATAAATAAACATAAAAACGTGACTAGTTTCGACAATACTATGTCATTTTCAAACGGAAACAAATTCATGAATGACGACAAAACATTTTGAAACAGACTGAAGGGTCTTGTCTACAACGGTGTGTATGTATTAAAAAAATATATGGCATTTTTGTGTATAAGAATATTGCATAGAAACAAAGTGGTAAACTAATTAAGAAATTTTAAATATAACATTTTTGATTATTAGTTATTAAAAATTTTACATAGGATGCTATTTTTAAAATCTACCTGCTCGTTAAGTAGTAAATTGCAAGAAACGGCTTTTGTAAATATCTATGTTCTCAAGTGTTTCAAGAAATGGCTTAAAATTGTTATAGTGAATGATCTCTGTTTCTTGTAATTTAGGAAATGTATGCCCTGTAGTACGAAAATCATTTGCAAATGTTGAGTCAGTTTTATTTAATCTAAAGGAACGTAAGTGTTTAAGATATCCAATATTGAAATTTTAGCTAAATAAAACTGACCCAACATTGGCAAATCATTTTCTTACTACAAGGCATACATTTCCTAAATTACAAGAAACAGAGATAATTCACTATAACAATTTTAAGCCATTTATTCAAACATTTGAGAACATAGAAATTTACAAAAGCCATAATAATTCCGTTTCTTGCAATTTACTACTTAACGAGCAGGTAGATTTTAAAAATAGCATCTTATTTGAAAATTTTAATAACTAATAATCAAAAATGATATATTTAAATTTTCTTAATTAGTTTACCACTTTGTTTCTATGTAATGTTCTTATACCCAAAAATGCCATATTTATGTAATCCTTCCGAGAATTTAACACATACCTACTGTTGTAGACAAGACCCTTCGGTCTGTTTCAAAATGTTTTGTCGTCATTCATGAATTTGTTTCCGTTTGAAAATGACATAGTATTGTCGAAACTAGTCACGGTTTTTATGTTTATTTATTAAATAAATAAATAAATCAGTGATATAAAACAAAGTAATTCGTTTTTCTACAATCACAGTTAAATATTCCACAATATACCAATATACAAAACACTTATTTACAGGAATACTAGTTGATCATATATTGTGGACATCTTTTTCTTTGAATTTCTACCAATAAGAATTTCTGTAAAGCTGGCCAATAATCCGAGCAATTTTTGGAAATTGCGTTACAGCACTGGGTTCTCCATTTACAAATTTCAAATATCTACTTACCTGTTGCAAAAAATCATCCGAGTCTGGTGCAAACGACATTCTTCCGATACTTCTGGGATTCCGAAATGTTTTGTCTCTCAACCCGAGGCTGGCGACTGCCGTTAATGGGAATTCGTCGAATTCCCTTGAAACTTCGAGAACACATGAAGGATGTTTCTCGATGGCTGGTTGACCCACTAGACAATTCCTAGGAAATACGGACAGCTGGCTATGGGATTCATTCAGTATTCGACTGCTGTTAGTATAGTAAAGATAAATTATAAATAGTTCTGTGAATATAAATTGTGTTACAGTGGAAATAAATTATAGTGAGTTGGACTCTGTTTTTAAATAAATCCAGGACCTGAACTGAACCCGAGTGTGAAAATAAAAACATTACAATATTTAACTATATTTGTCATGGTTGGTTAATTTGTGAAGAATAAATATGCTCAGTAGTTTTCCAACATAATATTTTTTGTTTGTATGCAAACGAGCAATCATTAATCATAACCTGCTTCTGGAATATCCTTTAATCTAATTTGATGTTACATCTAAGAAACACCGACAAATGAATCAAATTTTAAGACTTAGACCGGAAATTGTGAATTTCTTGCCAAGATATAGACTGGTTTTAAAATGCCAAAATTAGATTTTCTAATCAGAAAACTATTCCTTCTAGAGGTTTTTATATTCGCGGTGCATTTATATTTTATTGTTGCTATTTGCATAAGGAAGGTGAAGGAATTTTTCTTATTATCCTAAATATTTACACTCATATATACGATTTTGAGTTAACAACAAAAGAATAGAATATCATATTGAAGACATATATCCTCTTTCTTTTGTGTATATTGGCCGATTTTTTTAAAACGCATTTAAACTTATTGAGAAAGATTCCGAAGTCAAACGTATAATTTTTCAGAAAATCGTAAAAATTCATAAAATAGATCGTAATAATCAAAGAAATAATATCACATAACTTTTTTCACAAATATTGAATTTAAAATATGATATATGTCAGAGGCCAATTATTGAACGGTGATATTTCTAAAAAGATATGTACATAGTAACTGCATATTAAAAAATCTTGAATATATATTTTTTAAATTAACAGACTTCAAAAACGAAGTAGAAAACTCAAAATAATTAACAAGAACATCAAACTACGCAATAACTACTTACGTAACTAGTGAGTAACTGTGCAAACTGTACACAAAAGAACTATTTGTTTTTTTCCCTGAACATATCATTTTAAATATTTTTAAAAACAACTTAATAAGAAGCCAATTGTCATATAAACATTGTTTGTGGCATATTCTTGATTACTTTTAAGTTTTTTTGGGCAATAACACCACAGTCGAAATAAAACGACGTATATTGAAGGGAAACCAAACGTTTCAAAGTCTATTCTGACTTCGTTGTCAATGGCTTTATATTTATTGATGTAAATTGCAAAATAAAAATTTGAAGCCAATGTCTAAACAGCATAGTCTTAAATAGAAGCTTGAACTATTAATTGATTCGAATTCTGTTGCAACTGTCAAATCATTCGTTAGTGGATATGGATCAGCCGGTCAGTATTTCTTCAACGTTAATACTTATTACAAGGCATCGTCTTAATAAAGAAACAAGTTATTTTATACATCACAGAAACAACATTGTGGCTGCGTTTTGTCTCAAGGTCGACATTATGGATATTTTTAAACTATTTTTTTATATGGTATACAGGATGAACGATATATTACTGACCGATTATGTCTTTAAATATTTGCAAATCTAGATTAAAACCGTCTACTTTTTGATTTCAGTATTTTATTTCAACGTTTCAATTTCTGCATAGATTATAAATAAAAAGAACGGCTGTCATATGAGACTGAACGATGGAAGTGAAAGCTTCTTTTTTTCTTTCTTTGTGTATTTTAGTAACAGATAAAAATTTCAGAAGAATTGAAATAATTCTAACTATTTTTGTTACGACTCAATTATCTATATATAAATAGGCAAAGACAAAACGATTAGGTACCCTTTTCTCCTCTGTCTCTCAGCCGATTTTCTTCATTTTTGCTTTGTTTAGTAGCTACTGACGACCTTCAGTGCAGAATGCTAATATTAATTTATAATATTGGTTCATTCATTAAATAACATATAATAAAAATTCATTATTTACGTCCATAATGTCAACGCCAAAAAACTGAATGTGCCGCCGTCGCCAGACTCAAAATATTGAGTTATTATATATAGAGTGCTGTTATATACTTAGAGCATGTACTACTGGAAGTGGCATGCAAGATTTGTTATTGTTTAGTGGTAAAGTAATCGTTGTATATTATAATTATACAGGGCGTTTCTAGATATGTTAGAAATCATTTTTTTCGTGGTGGCACATAAGCAGTTACATATATAGGGTGTTTAAAATATAGAGTAGAGTGCAATTATAACCAATAAAATAATTATATAAGGAAGCCCATTAGCGGTTGAATTTACAAAGTTCTTGGAATAAAAGGCGCAGTAGAATTAGTTATACAGGGTGGTGCAAAATATATTATACAGAAATGTATATACAGGGTGGCGGAAATGGAAATGCAATATTTCGTAACCCATAAGCAGTTTATATATAAGGAAGATAAAATATAAGATGAGAGGAATTATAGATATACAGGATGATGATAAAAAATGTTAGAAAAGGAAATCATTTATAGAGTAGCCCACGAAGAGTTCTATTTATATATGATGATTGAAATATAGGTCGGAGTAGAATTATAGTTACAGAAGATAGTTAAAAATTTCATAAACAAAAAGAGTAAATACGGTGGCTCGTAGGCAGTGGCATATACAGAATGGTTTACCGCGTGGTTAAAAAATGTTGAAAATTATAATGTGTGGTCCATGAGCAGTTGCATATACAGGGTGGTGGAAATATATAATGAGATGGAATTATTATAATCAGGATTTTAATAATTGTTAGAGAATTGAGTGCAATTATAGCTATACAGGGAGGTTAGAAAAAATAAATATGTAGGGTAGCCTATTAGCAGTTGAATTGTTGTCATATTAAATTAAGAATTACGAATTTGAACACAAATAAAGTCCTATGAATTATATCTGCAAAAAACTTGAATTTCGTTACTTATTTGTAGAAGCGAGATGTAAGACCGACATCTAGGATTTTCGAGGAAACTATCACACAGAGGTTCCGAATCTGGATCCGTTCCGTGTAATTGCTGTTCTCCCTAAAGGTTACTTAACCTGCCAGAGATATTGACACAATTGGTCGAATTTCGACCACTGGGCGACAGCTAGTTAATCCTAATGTGTAATTTAGTTCTTAATTTGAATATAACTGCTAAACAACATATGACGTGTAAGTTGATATAAAATTTGTTGAATTATAATACTTGAAACCTACTTCATCTATAATATTCTGGCAATATATAATGAGGTCACTTTATTTACAACAGATTAAATTACTTAAGTAGAATTTTCGTAATATCAGCATCTCCAGACTATTTTTCAAAATACTTGTTGTAATCTTCACCATCTTCTAGGCTCCTCCTTGTCTACCATCCATAAACTTGGTGTTTTTGTGGTGCTGACTTCTGACGTATGTCAAGTCTCTAATTTAAAATATCACAAACAGAAAATTGAAATGTTTATTAGAAAAAAAAGAAAATTGTGTGCTGGTACTGTATATTAATTGGATGTTATATTTATTTATTTACTACTATTTATTTAGTTTCTATTAAGGAAGAGATTCTTAATATATAACCTGGTCCCTGTATCTAAAACAGATAACAGAGTTATGTGGGTATTTCAGGGTCAAAGAAGTGTCGTGTCGGTCAGGCGGAACGAAGTCTAGAACCAAATGCAATTTTTGGGTTTCACTATTTTACTAATGTATTTTCGTATGTGTAAGTGTCGACCTCCGTTAAGAAGCTTTCTCTTCAATTTCAAAGAAGGATCTACCGCTGACTACCCTCCAGAATTGAGCTGTTTGTATATTGTCCGGTTAAAATATCACGAATCTTGTGCTTCAATTGTTCACTTTTCTCAGATTCGTTTCCATGAATATATTTTACGGAATCTCCGGGGAAAAGTCAGGTGACCTGGCAGGCCAGGGGATATTGTCTAAAGAAGAAATCAAGCATTCAGGAAACATCTACGTTAAACTATATATTGTATCTGCTTTTTTTATTTTGCTCTAACTTAACCATGCTTACTTTTCTATTTGTTCTTTGATATACCTCCCAGGAGATATTGATGTGGACTTTAACTCTTTGGTCGCTACCTGTCGTGAACCGATTGAGAACTGTTACATATTGTATTATAATCGTTTTTGTGGAGAGATGTACTCTAAATCCATTTTTAGTTATTCCTTTAGGGCATAGCCTTGTCCATTTTTTGATGATTTCTTTTTATTGAACGAGTTTAATGCATTTTTCTTCTATGCAGTTCTTGAATGTAGGACAACTATTGTTTCTTTCTTCAAATCCAAAGTTTTCTGTGCCTTTTTCATTCTTTCTTTTTAATTGTTGCCTATTTTTGAGTTGATATCCTCTATTATCAATGTGAGTTGTTTCAATCGGTTATACGCAATACAAATGAAAGATCTTGTCTTATCTTAAAGCAACCTGTAAGACGTACCTACTACTAAAGACTGGAATATATTTTAAATTAGCAAGTTTTTAATAATCAGTTTTAAAAATATTTACACTACTGATAGAATAAACTGAAACAGTTAACGTAATAATAATACTTAACACTTTTCATTATTATGCAACTAATCCGATTTAAAAAGATTAGTGATCTTATGATAACTTACATAAGTGATTTCTGAATGATTAAGAAGGTAAATAAAAGTGGTTCTTGATTTGAGTTTTGTTATATTTAAATTCTAATATTAATATAATTTGCTTGATGACGGAGTCTGACTTTCAAATGAAAACGTTTGGTACCTTCCTAATATATGGACTTTTCCCTCAAGTATGCTGGTTTTCCTAAAAACATAACTTTATCGGAACAGTATATCGCTAAAAAAACAGTGATATTTCCTAAAATGAGCCTTCTTCTAGGTTAGTTCTGTAAAAGTAACGACTTTTTGAAAACTCGTATGAATGCGTTACTCTTAGACTACTGGTTACAAAGTATTCGTTACTCGTTACTTTCGTTAATCGTAATTTGAGTAGTGGCAAGTAAATATAGACTACTAATGAGTGCATACCTAGTATAATAATTAAATAATTATCCGATATAATACGTTGCAATTAAAGGGGGAAAATTATTATCTATGGAATATGAACGGATTTTATTAAGTAACATTTTTTTCCAATTATAAATATAAAACAAAGAGAAAAATAAATATACACTCAAGCAGTGCAACTAAACACATATTTTTATTTTAGTTATATTCTTATATTAATTTGACAGTTCTGCTAAAATACTCATCATAATGAAAATTACATTTTATTTTATGCCCAAAATATGTCATTCACATTTAGAAAATTTTTTTTTCATAAGTTTTGTTTTCTTGAGGCACGTTTTTCCGACAACATTTACCCGATTTTGACAAAATTCATTGTGCTGGCACTGACTTTACCAATATGTATGATTTTTTTCTAATTTCTACGTCATCAAGGATATAAAAAACTTCGTGCTTGCCAAAATTTAAGTGCGTTATCTTTTTTATAAAGAAACTTTTCTTCCATATATTGTCTTTGCATAATGATACTTGCAGTTATTTTAAATTTGGCCGCTGCTCTTCCTTGTGAATTGCTCTGGCCTGGTCCCAGTTAATATTATGATGTTCGGTCCATGCGTGGTTAGCTAGCCCAGACTTCGTTACCTTCGCCGTTTGATTAGCTGTGCGGTGCTCCTTAATCCTGGTGTCCAGCGGTCGCTTTGTCTCTCCAATGTAAAGATTGCCACATTCTTTGGTATTGCTGGTGCATCCGGGCTCGTTCTTGTTATCATGCTCCTCAAGGTGTTGTTGCTTTTGAAGATCATTCTGATTCCATAGCTGTGTGCAATTCTTCTAAGTTTCCCCGACAAGCCTTTCGTATATGGTAATAGTAGATTTGCTACCGTGATGTCCTCTTCCTGCCTAGGTGGTTTGTCCAGCTCTTCAAACGCCTTGGTAATGATCGTTTCCGGATATCCATTCCCCAAAAGGTCTGTCTTCCCTAAGTTTCACTTGTTCTTCTTTGAGGGCTTCTGGTGTGCTGCAGATATTTTTGGCTCTATGGATGTGTTTTGATGATGCCAGTTTTCGTTGCTGTTGTGGTAGGAATTGTAGTGAAGGTATAATCCTGTATGCGTAGCCTTCCTGTAGACTGTTGTTTGGATTTCGGTCCTAGTCCTTTGACACTTTACATCAAGGAATGGTAGGCACCCACTCTCTTCCATCTAATGAATGGTTGGGATTTGTTCAGGTGCCCCAGGAATGCCTGTAGTTCTGCCTCTCCATGTTGCCAAATAATAAAGGTGTCATCGACATACCTCAGCCATAGCTTAGGCTGCTTCTCGTAACTCCTCAATGCATGTTCTTCGAACCATGCATGTAGATGTTGGCGATGGTTGGTGATAACGGGGAACCCATAGGCAATCCATCTTCTTGCATGAAGAACCGTTCCTTCTCCTTAAAGTAGCAGTTCTTGAGGCAACTCTCCATCAGAGTTTTGTCTTCAGTAAGTTTCTTTCTCACTATGTTCAAAGATTCGTCTAGTGGTACGTTCGTGAAAGGTTTTCAACGTCGAAACTTACTAAGTGATGTTCTGGCCCAATGGATCCATGGATCCGATGATTTCGACAAAGTGCGTTAAGTCCTTGACGTGCGATGATGTTTTGCCCTCCAAAGATTGGATGATTGGTAGAAAGAATTTCTATAGTGCTGCCGTTGGTGAGTTGGGCGAACTTGTAATCGGTCTGAGGGGTACTCCAGTCTTGTGTATCTTGGGTAGTCCATAAAGATGTGGTGGTTTGCTGTGATGTGGCGTCAATGTTCCCCTTGTCTCGGGTAGAATGTATTCAGCATGTTCCTTTGTCAGCTGGTAGAATAATGATAGATTTGTCGTCCTTAAGTGTTTTTATGATTCTGCTTTCGGATTTTGTTTGGTGTGTTGTGTTTTCTTAATTGCGGTTCTGAGTTTCCATCGGAATTCCTCCAGTTGCGGTGTCTCTTTGCTGTCTATTGCTGACTCCACGGAACTGATGATATCTAGTACTGGCATTTTTTTTGGAGCTACAGCGTAGTTTAGCCCCTTAGAAAGCAATGTTTACTTGACTGCTGTGAGAACTCTGGATGACAAGTTCGCCTCTGTTTTCCTGTTGGTCGTATCCTTCGGCAACTGCTTCCTGGTAAGTTTGTTGAGTTTCTCAGTGTGTACCTTTTGACCGATTCGTCTGATGTTGTCACAGTGTTTTTGAATCGAAGCAAATTTCGGCATGTGGTCCTCCTCGTGTGTGCATCTTCTGATTTCTTGAAACCTTTCTTCTTCGTCCTGCAGGAGTTGGGATTTGTTCCAACGAAGAAATTGCCTCTGCCGCTACTCATCACCGGAACCAACCTCTAGATACGAGGACGCTGATTGGACCAGATAAGACCCAATGACCATGACCGGCGACTCATGACCGGCGACGCATGACCGGTTCAGGGTATAATATAAATACCACGGATAATCTGACTTTCCTATCATTCACCTGATGACGATAGCAGATACACAGCTATTGAGACGTTGTGGGATCAACCACTTCAAGACGATGGAAGTCCAAGGAAACTTCGAGGAACGAGTTACATTGTCTACCAACTTCAGACTAACATATAATCAGTTATCTTACTGTCATGGCAATTCGGTAGTTCGGCAGAGCAGACACCATTTTGGTCGAAATACCGAAATACGGTAGGTTCGAAGTATTCGTACGTACGAAACACGAAATATTCGTATGTACAAGACATACAAAATCATAGCGTATCTAACGAAGTAACGAAATTAACGAGCGAGTCGGACCTTTCGGTATTAAGCGGCAGTAGACATGGGTTGTGCTGAAGTTAACATGCGATTCGAGTAACGATACCAATGTAAAAGTAACGATTCGGTTTTATCGAGTATTCGTTACCTAGTAACGAATACATACGGTTTGTTACAGCCCTATACTATATGTTACAACTCGAGTAATTGTTAAACAAAAACCAGTGTAATTATTTTGCTTATATATGATTTTGTTAACAGATCGCAGAAGCCTTTAAAGCTTGCTCAGGTCACTAGTAGTAGTGGTAGTGGAAAACCGTTTCCACCTGTTATTTATTACAGGAGCTAATATAAATACTAAAAACTAAAAAATAGATGTGACCACGTTTTTTAAAATTTTAATACTTATCACCACTCACAAAACAGTCTCAGACCCAGACATGCGATAAATGGTTTCCGGTGTATTTTTGACCGCTTAACGCAAATCCGTGGTCAGTTTAGCTTTAGCACATATCAGTCTTCAGCAAATCGTTGAAGAGGCTTTAGAAAACAGAAGAAATAACATTGTGGCCTGTGATTGACATGCAACTGATAAGTGATATAAAATAAAATTACTACGGATTTGTGTTAATTGGTTAAAAATGCACCGGAAACCATTTATCGCATGCGTGTGTCAGTTTTTTTTGTGTTCTGGTGTTTAATATTCGTCAGTAATTATATTTTTTGTTAGTTGTTTAAACAACTATCTTAGCAATATATTTTCTTAGAAAATATGGTTTTAAGAATAAAAATATGCATAAAAGACTATTTGTACTAAATATTTTATATATATTTTTATTATTTAACAACATAATGAAAAATTTTCTTCTTAAAACTCACCTTTTGTTGTTCTATTTTCTTCGAAATTGAAATTTGGTCTTAATGCGCAGTTTGATGACCGGATTGGAAGTATATAGCGTAAAATGAACGAATTCTGAATTTGGGGGATACTCCTAGGGAAAATTTTTCAAAAATCCACCTACCATGGCCCCGTATCTCAGAAACTCATTGAGCCTAAAATTTGAAAAAATAGGGCCTTACCCAAAGTATAGAAGAAAAATAAAGAGAAAATTCAAATGATAATTTTGGGAGACAAATTATAAAATTAAATGGGAAATAAAGGATTAAAATAAATTCAAGGCATCACGTAACATATATAATAAAGGTGTCGTTATAAGGAATACAAATATATTTTTCCATTTTTTAACACTTTGTTTCAAAGATATTAACTAGGCTTAAATATTTGGAATATAGGGCCTCTCACAAAGTTTGTAGGAAAATATATCGAAAATCTTTAAATTAATTTTGGGGGCCAATTATAATATTAAATGAAAAATATTACACCAAATGAAAGGGTTCGTTGTGAAAAATTCAAGTATATTTTTGAATCTTTAATAATTTGTTTCAAAAATATTTTTAAAATATACAAAATTCAACCTATTCCCCCTTTTATCGCCGTAACTGCTGAGGGTAATTTTTGAGGGCAATTTATAAAATTAAAATAAAAATAAAACAAACAATATTTTTCAAACACATCACGTAATATATCAAATGAAAGGGTTCGTCACTAAAAATGCAACTGTATTATTCTTGCATTTTAAAGATAATTTATGAAAAGATTTACGAAAAATATTTAAAATTTGACGCATTTTCCTCTTTATCTCCAAAATTTTTCTTGTCAACTATTACTCTAAAGAAACTACTGTCACTTTCAGTTTTCCCAAAATCAAATGACACATTTATCTAAACTAGTGGTCGCGCAGTGGTCGAAATTCGACCATATTTCTTGAAATTGTAAAAAGTATAATTTCATAAGAAACAGAGTTATGGAGAAATCGGAGAAATAGATGTAATGCCCAAAATTGTTCACTCATATTGACAAATCTATTGTAATAAAAATGAAATCAAATATCGGTATTCGAAATATTTTTGACAAATGAATGACCCCTTAAATTTTTGGCTGGAACCGCTCCTGACAAAATATTCGATATAATAATTGGAAGATTGTTCTTTGCAAACTAAAAGTGCGGTTTCAATCAAGTTCAGGAATATTAAAGAAAAAAGAGGACCATCAACCCTAGGAGAACTTAAATATTACATTCTCTATTGTCGGCTGTCTGACAATATTTTACACAGCACCTTGGGAAGGTTGTGATAATAATATATTAATCAAATAATTAAATTCACATTAAAAACAGAATATTTAATTCGAAAGTTACTGCAACGCCTCTGAAAAATCAATACTGATCTACTACATTGACTATTTTACCACTAAACACTAACAACGCTTATGTGCCACTTCCAGAAGTACATGCTCTAAGAATATACAGCATCTAACGATTGCTCCCTCCAAATATAATTACTCAACGCTTTGAGTTTTGACCGTCTGGCGGCGGCGCACTGTTAGTTGTTTGGCGTTGACAGTATTGACATAAATAATGAATTTTTATTATATTTTATTTAATGAATGAACCAATATTATAAATTAATATTAGCATTCTGCATTGAAGGTCGTCGGTAGCTACTTAACAAAACAAAAATGAAGAAAATCGGTTGAGAGACAGAGGAGAAAATGATACCTAATCGTTTTGTCTTTGTCTATTTATATATAGATAATGATGGAACATCTCAATCGCGCTAATTAGTGATCATCATCATCAAAAGTAAAAAGGCGACCCTTGTACACATTCGAACTTATTACGCATGAGGTAGACAAAAGCTATATACTTAAACTCACTGGCAAAGAAATCGCCAATACCCAGAAGTAGGTGTTTAAATTTAATATTGTTTTGGTAAAACATAGATGCTATAGTAAGGCCTTAATGATTAAAATTTGGTAAAGTTTAAATGTTTTTTCATGTAAACTTTTTTTCAATTAATATTGTAGTCGTTTTTGCATTTTTTTTAAATTTACCAAAAAAAAACTGTGTGATGGGATCCAAATATAGGTGTTTAGCAATGTTAAAATCCCTGAAGTACGTGTACGCGAATGTATCGCCATCAGTGAATTTGAAAGAGGACAAATTATTGGCACAGTACACAGAAATCCAACTATTGTTATGAGATGTTGTTAAACTCCAAAATCGGAGAAGAGTAGACACTGGACGTCGGAGGGGCACAAAAGAAGTTCAAGACCGACGTCTATGACTTAAGACATTTAGGGACCGATTTTCGAGAACACAAATTTGGCTGATGAGTGGTAAGGAGAACAAGGCCATCTGGTAAATGTCCGAACTCCGAACAGTTTACCGCCGTAGAAGGTCTTTTGGACTGCAGCATTATTGACCCCATCTTGTGCTACCTCTGACTGGTGAGCATCGACGGCAACGACTACATTGGTGCAGACAACGAGAACATTGAAATGTGGAATGGCATCAAGCCTACTTCTTTGATGAATCTGGATTCTGTTAAGGTGGAGATTATGGCCGAAGAAGGGTTATACGACGTCGAAGAAAAAGACGACAACCTCAATTTGATGGTGAGCGACATGTACCCCGAACAGTTGGCGTTGTATGTAGTATGGGGTGCTAAGGCACATGGAAGTAGATCACATTTACTCTTTGTTCGAGGAAACATGACAGCGTAACGTTATCTTCAGGAAGTAGTGGAGTCGTATGTACTCCCTTATCCATGTAGCTCGAGTTAGATTAAACTTTTTTGGAGAAACCCCTGTGGATCTGTTGCCATCGTCGCCCAGATCCCCCGATCTTTTGCCCTTGAACATGTTTGGGATGTGATGGGTAGAAGTCTCGGAAATTTACCCTAGCCTCAACGGACTTTGGAGGTTCTAAGGCATGAGATACAGGTAGATTGTGATAGTACTCCGCAAGAACAAATAGACCACCATTAGTATCATTAGAATCAATGCCAAGACGTGTTGGGAGTGTATAGATAACCGTGATGGACAAACACATTATTAACAAACTTAATAAAAAGTATTTAAACTCCTTGGTATTTTTCATGCAAATTTTGATCATTTACTCCTACTATAGTATTTATGTTCTACCAAAACAATATTAAATTTAAACATCTTCACATCTATTCACACTTAAACCCAGCAGGAAGTTTTGTTTCTATAAAAAGGCGACCAGTTCTTCCGGAAATGTTGGAAATATACGAGTAGTAAAATTGCATTTAACAACACAACCTTAGATTAAAAAGACTTTCTTGTTATTGATTTGTTTAGCAGATATTAATTACTTTATACTTAATTATTTTATCAAGCTTAAGTTGCAAACCATAACTAATTACAAAATGTTAATTAATTTGAGATAAGCATAATGACTAGAATTACAAATTGTAAATTATTTAAACGACAGAAATAAGAGCAATCTGAGTGTAGTGTACAAATCGTTGTTTCTTTTGAAGTCAATGGAGCAATATTATCAAAAGTGAAAACATAAAACAACTAAACGGGTTTATGTAGAAGGGGCAAAAACTGCAATTCCAAGACACTCGATGAAAGAGTGCATTTTAAGATGTAATATATCAGCCACATTTTTTTAAAAGATTGTCAAAAAGACATTCAAGCGTTCGTTTTTGGGTCATAACTTTAGGCAATGGTAGAATCCCGTTCATTTTTGATAGCCTGTTATGATGATTACATAATATTTAAGTACTTTATTTTACTTTATTTAATATGCAAAGATTGCTTTTTACATTTCGGGTTTATTTAACAAAAATAAATAATCATTTTTGAACTACACAATTTATTTTTGAAATGTGAAGTAAACATAACTCACTGGGTGCCATTTTTAAGGCAGATGACCCATCGATTCGAATACCCTCCATTAGTCTTGATTTCAGTTCTACCAAACATGATGATGTATCAATCAGAATTCACCGTGAGCACTTTACATTACTCCAATAGTACGGTTTCGATATGTTCTAAGGAATTCTTAATGTTATCATTTTCACTAACGACCAAACTTTCTTTCTTAATTCACCATTTTCTAACTTTATAGAGTTTTTCGTGTCAGCTTTGTAACCAAAGGAGACAATCTTCTGTTTTTAAGTTAAGATATTTTATCGCGAAATGACTTTCAAAATCTTCAGTTTCAGTTTTGTGTTCTAAATACATAAATATTTATTTGCAATTTCAGTCAGTTGAGGGGGGCACAACTGGCGAAGGTTCTCGACTAGGAACAATATATTGTCTTGCGTTCAATGGATTGATTGTCATATGCTTCTTCCATTTTCGTTGAGAAAGCAATTTGATATTGGCCCATATGTGTAGAAACACAGTTTTTAAATTTTTCCTTGTTATTTGTATACATATGCGTGAAACATGGGGAAAGTATGAGTCTCATTTTTACTATGAAACGTTCTTGATTCTTACGTAAACATTTATAGATACCTGCCAAAAATAAATAGGAACTGCCATCTAAAATTAAATTTAGTAACGCCATGACCCATTCAAAACCTTTCAGGTCTATTAATTCCTACAAAACAATTCCAACTTATTGAAGCCTGGTCCTCAAATATATTTTACATAAAAATAACGACTAATATTCATAAATAACACTATAAATTATTCCGTTTATTTTTACTCATACTTACGTATATAATGTTATCGCTGTGCATATTTAAAGAAATTAGGCTAAAATTTCCTACCTATGCTAACATACACAGTAACTAACATTTTGTTGAACATTTTACACAACATTGATTTATCTACAAAACTGAATTTCCATTGTGTTTATTTTTTATACACAGTTTGATTTCAAGGGCACCAGTAATACATCAAATGAAAGGTATATTCACGATAAATATTTTTTTTGTATTTTTTTTGAATTTATAGTTTAAAAGATTTTAATGAAAATATGCAATATTGGAAACTAGTGAACCTAAAATTTTGAAAGCCAAAATAGAAAATATAAGGTCTCACCACAATAATACAGGAAAATTACATCCAAAATCGTACACTGTAAATTTGGGGACGCTAATTATAAAATAAGAAGTATAAACATATTTTTTGTAATTTTGAAATTATTTATTTAAAATTTGTAAGGACATTATACCAAATACGACTAAAATTTGGAAAAAAGTAATAATAATCTCAATTTTAAGGGACGAATTACAAAATTAAACAAACATCAAATAAAAATGCTCGTTGTGGAAAATAAAACTGTCTGTTATTTTTAATTTTGAAACGCACACTTTAATAAAGGATATTATGGAAAATATAAGAAAATCGACTCCCCAGTCTACCATTATCTTCGAAAATCGCCAATAAGAAATCCCAAAAACCCTCAAAATACAAGTGCAATTCACACTTAACGAAATTATTTGTGAATATTTCTATGCCTCATTTTGGAGTGGGGCTTGCATACCTATGGTTCCGTACAATCCATACTGCATTCCAAGTTTTTTATAATGAACGTATTTTTTTTTTTTAGTTTACCGCCCAATATTAACTTTATGTGTTCCGTTTAGGCCGTCTATGTATATGTTTTTTCATAACTATAGATTTTCGTAAAATTGTTCCCCTAAAGTACCACTAAATCAGAATTCGATTACCAAATTGTGAACAAGAGACCGAACGATAGAAACGAAACCTTCTTACGAAATGTACTCCCGTCTCTCGTTATCCTTGTTCCTCTTCTTTGTATCATTCTTAGTAATGGAAATAAATTTCTGGTGAAAATAATTGCCACTATTTTGTTACGATCCAAGTATTAATCCTAATGTGTAATATAGTTCTTAATTTAGATAAAACTGCAAAAGAACCTATGCGTAATTCAATTTTGTATTAAAATATAAAATTTGTTTACTTAAATATAATAATTCAAACCTAATTCACTTAGTTAATACTCTGCCAATGTACACTTTAATTATAACAGATTAAATTATGGCAACAATATACCTCTGTTTAACAAAATAGCTGTTATAATAAAGTTTAATCTACGGGTGTCGGCTGAATAGTAATGCAGACTTGCTCATAATGGGCGAACATCATATATACGGATGTGCGCGCATGCTAATTCGATAACCTTCCATCCATACGTTGTCGGTTGAAAGGTTGCGGGTTCATTGGTGTTACAATTACAAGCCAAACATCTGCTATGTGCAGGCGCTAGAAACAACGTGCAGTTATTGAATTTTAAACGGCGGAAAACATTACGCTTACTGAAATTTATCGGTGTTTAGAGGCAGTTTATGGAGCTGACACTGTTGACAGAAGTACTGTGAATAGGTGGGCCATAAAATGAAGGAATTCGTAGTCGGAAAAAGGAGTAGGTTTCATTATTCAAAAGTTGAACTATCGAAAACTTTGTTCACGCTGATACCGCGTATGCTTACAGAAGAAAATAAACGTCAACGAAAAGATGCTTGTGAAAAACTTTTGGAACATTATAAACTCGAAGGAGAGAAATTTCTTTTAACAAGGGACCTTAAGGGAAACAGATACGCCAATAATGCAGAAGTGAAGGTCGCTATAAGCAGTTGGATATGAAAACAACCGGAAGAATTGTTTAGGAACGGATTTGAAAAATGGGTCAAAATTGGGAGCTCTGTGTGGAGCGAGATGGTGACTATGTGGAAAAATAAATATGTCATTTTAAAGCTAAAGAATTCTTCTTTAATTCTTTTTTTTTAATTTTGTGGATATTTAATATTAATTAAGGTGGACCGAACGTTAGTAGAAGATATAAAACGACTTTCTAAAACGCTTGGGCAGACCACCTAAAATAAAAATGCAGGGGATTGCCAAAGCAATGTCAGAAAGAAATCTAGTTCACAATGACTAGTAGAATAAAAGGGCATAACAATTAAGAACTCAAAGGCTTATAACGCTATAAACGGCATTTAAAAAAATGACATTATTTTTATTCTATCAATTATTACTTCAAATAGATACTTTAAATTTTTAATCTGTATTGTTCCGGCCATGTTCATTTATTAGTTTCTATTTTCAATGATACGGATTGTTATTCGTCCTTATGTTTAATCGGTAACAACCTTTATATAATGCAAAGTAAATTACAATATAATTAATTTTAATCACAGCTGTAATGCTATAATTAGATCATCGGTGTCGGTATTAAGTGATGACAATTATTTGTTTATCGTTTTTTTGTAAATAAGGTTTGAATTTTTGTATCTAGAATTTTGTAATGGACACCACAAAAATTATGATTTCGCACAGAAACTTTGATTATAATTTCTAATTGTCTTACTTAGCATCAAGAAAAATACTTTTTTGTCTATAGGATAAGGCATTTTCTCAGGTTTCTTTTAACTTAAGTGTATTACTAAGTATTGAAGTGCAAAAATGTCATTGGTGGACGCTTGAAGATCAAAATTGCATTAAAGATAAATTGTAATAGTTTTTAGTGGAAACAATATTTGAAGACAATTATAATTTGCGGTTTCAACAAGATCTGTCCACACTACTAGGCTAGTTCCGGAATATTTAAATGAGTTATATAGTGAAAATGGACTGTACGATATATGATCCACGGTGTCCACCTCATTTACGGGATCTTAAACCTTTAGAGTTTCCTTGTGGTGCTATATTTAAAGCGAAAACTCTAACGAGTTTGCTTTGAAGATTCAATAACTATCTTTGTTGAAATATTCCACCAAGGGTTTTAGAAGTCCACCAGTGATATAGGGACATACAGAAACACTTCAATAATTGTTTTTGATCTTACTTTATTTTCAAGTTTTTATCCCCGACTTGACCATACATGTATGGCAGCACACTCCCTCAAGGCACGCATAATGTGCCTTTAGGGGAAAATACACTAACCCCAGATTCCTAGATATCAAAAGGATTTAGCTCTGTGGGAGCCCTTGCCAGGTAATCAGGCCCGTGATTGGAGTCGTGGCAGCTTCCCATGAATTTTCTAACCGTTGTCTGTTCCTAACAGCATGGCTTTTTGCATTAGTTGGTAAAGGTGTTCGTACAGACCGATGTATTTTAAATTATTTAGTAGAAGTTTTGGGACTACTCCTGTTGTTGACATAACAATTGGTACAGTTCGTGTATGGTTCATGTCCCACTGTGTCTTTATTTGAAATTCCAAATTCTGTATTTGGCTATTTTTTCAGCCTGCTTAATATTTATGTTATTGTTGTTAGGAATTGCTATATCAATTAAGGTTGTTATCCTAGAGATTTTATTTATGTCGCAGGGGTCTTGAGTCATCAACCTGACATATGACTCTGTGTAGATCAGAAAATTCTGCGAGTTTCTGGAAATGATTACACAAATTAGAAATTTGTTGATCACGTAACTTGCATATATCTGCCAATCCTCTTCCTCCTTCACACCGGGTCAATGTACATTCGACACAGCTCTTTGGATGGTGATCGTGAGCTTTTGTTAGTAGTACTCGAACTTTCCGTTGTAATTGTTCAATGTGGGTCTTGCACCAGTTAACTATACCGAAAGAGTAACTAAGCACTGAACACGCGTAGGTGTTAATACCTTTCTATAAAACTCTTTTGTTAGGTCCTTTTTCATGGTGGTGTGATCAATTCGTTGAGCCTGCTTTATTCCAAGGTATTTGTAAGTATGTCCTTCCTCCATGGATTTAATTGAGGTGCCATCTCCCATTTCGTAGGGCCCCAGCTGTATTTTGCCTTTAACTATATTAATAATTCCGCATTTGTCTAGGCCAAATTGCATATGGATGTCACTAGAGAACCCTTCTATTATTTTAAGCATATCATGCAGCTGTTGTTTCGTAGCTGCCATCAACTTTAAGTCGTCCATGTATAACAAATGGTTTATCTTCAATGCTTGTACGTTGTTGTGTTTAAGACTGAACCCAAAGTTAGTCGAGTTCAGTTTGTGTGAGACTGGGTTCATGGCAAGGCAGAACCACAGCGGGCTAAGAGAGTCTCCCTGGAATATACCCCTTCTGATTGGTATAGAGTCGGTTAGTATCGAACAGTCGGCTTCATTCAGAAGGATTTTGGTTTGCCAAGTAGTCATGACAAGTTTTTTAATAATGTAATTATTATTATTCTTTATCACTGCTAGGTGTTTCGTAATTCGTATTTGATTGTAATTCTCTCAGAAACCATAAAAACTATTATATTACCTACTTTTTAGATGATAATTATTGGTAGAATAAATGCAGGCTTAGTGGTTGTTCATAAGTAAGACGACCTGAAACAAAGAAATCACTATATTAGTTTAAGGTATAGTCAAAAATATTTCCATAACAACCTCCATTACAAGTGTACTTAAAAAGCAGGTTTAACAGATTTTTGGAGTAACAAATTATTTCTTTTTTAATATTATTATTGTACTTCAGTTTCATATTTCCGAATTCTGAACAAAAATATCTGAAACAAGAAATTCTCTCAGCATCGACAGATCTCGGTAAATTTAATCAATTGGCCTTAATGAATACAGGTTCCTTGACTATCTTTTTTTTTTACTTTGGAATCACAAGACACAACCAAAAAGATATTAGCATAGGCTTGAAGTCATACTTTCTGATTAGTAGTCAACCTATTACAGCGGATTGTTATATTTTCTAGATTTATTAAATGAATATCAGACTCGCTTAAAATACTGAAATATATAGTAAGTTGTTTTTGATCACTCTTATCGTGCCTATTATCATTCCATAAAGAAACACAAAAAATCTCTTTTCTAATTTCAAGAATATAGGTATTCGAAAAGCCTTTCCACTTCATTCCTTCCGGCGCCTTATTCATGTCTTACAAAATTCTTCGAAAAGTATCCTTATTTTCACATAAATCAATGTTTACAAATTGTTCTGTTTTGTTTGCATACATAATTTCATTATTTCTTATACAAATAGACGGCTTGTCGCCTTTGAATTGATAAATCGTTCGAAACAGCTGCTACTAAGCTCTCACTTAAATGTCAATATTTAGAATATCGGTATGATAACGAAGACTACGAATGTTATCCATTAAACTAATAAAAGGTCTACCAGTGACAACAATTTAACATAATGATGTTATTAAATCTGTTTAAAAATCCTACTTTATTACCATTAAAAAATTAAATATTTTTTATACTGAGAATTTATTAAATTACTGACGTGAATTATTAACCAGCACCATCGCAGTTGCTACCTTTCTCGCCAGAGTTTAGTTTGAGACCAGGAAGTCGGAACAATAATTCCTAAATTTCTATAAGAATAGCTCATCTTACATTTTTCAGGCGGAATATAGGATCGATTCCCACGATTTTCGAGCTTATGTATGAACTTTGGAATTTTTTGTGCTTTTCTGTATATCTAAAAGCAGAAGACTTAGTGATGTCATAGTAAAATTTTCATATAAGTCAAACATATTTTATTAATTCATATTCACATACAATTTTTTATATAAAGTGTGGTGTTATTACCCTAAAAAGGAACTAATTGCTACAAATAACCTTCAAACAACAATTAGATATTATATCTACAACTTTATTATCAACCAACGAACATCTTCCATAATGAGATAACCACATTCAGTTTTCCTTAGGCTTCAGGAGACATGTATGTATCCTATTAACACGAACGGTTCCTGTTGCGAAACATCATTTCTTCTTCGTGGTCAGGTATTCTGTATCTCTCGACTCTCTAGAGAGAGTGGTGTAGCCTTGACATATAATCTCAAAAGCACCCCTCATAGGTTTGGTTTTCCTTTACTGCATGTTATCCTTTGAATGGAATTAATATTCTCATCATTATGTTCCGGTGAATTGGAAATTATTTGTGGTGGTGGCTAGGGTTTTTCTCCCAAATCTCCATCTTTCTGGCCGGTTCTGATTTTGGTTGCAATTTCGCTACTAATACTGAGACTGGAATGTTATCCTCACTGTTTTCGTCTCCTTCTATTGTTCGTCTACTTTTGTTCAACATCTAATGCAATTTCTTCATCATCGTCTACCTGAACTCAGTCTTATCTCCTGTCAGTGTCAGGTAGAGCTGAAACGATACGGCAGCTTCTGCATTCCTCTAGGTCACTTTCTTGGCCAATTTGTTAGATTAATAGTTAGGTCGTCATCACCTGAAAAAATAAATACATAAATACTATGCTTCAGGTGGTAACAACGTGGGGATGGCAATTTAATATTGGATGAACTTCAAGGCTTAATAACCAAGACAATTTATGAAAAATCGCAATAATAATTCATACTAGCTTTTATATTTTACATACTATCCAAAACAAATATCTACCGTACACATGTGGTAACAAACAACTGCACCTACTTACTGTATCAAATTTTGTAACGTTAATGGTGGCAAATGCCACTGTCAGGACCGAAAGGGTTAAGCCGATTTGCAGCGATCTACCGGTTATAATTGTTCCTAAATGGTTTGAACCAAACACATTCTGGCCGTTTTGGTTAATACCAATGACGTCACCAATCAGCCCTGGTAATAACCCAAAGCAGTAGTTGTTTTTGATTGTTTTCTGAATGTTATTTGTGGCATCTTCTAGTTTATTTTAGATTTTCTTGGGAATAATACCACATCAGAGTTCAAACTTGTGTATATTTTAAAACCAAACGTTTCAAAATCCTGTCGGATTTCGTTTTCAATGGATATAAATTTACAAAGTAAAATTGAAATATATGACAATTATTTTGACAAATATGTTTACGTTACTATGGATAAATGTCTTTGATTTTAAATATACAGGGTGCACAAGAAATTCCAAAGATCATTATAAATCAAAAAAAAATTTTTCAAGTTGGAAGAACTTGAAAAATTTTCTTCAGAATTTATTTGTGGCGTTCCTAGGGACGACTTTCTTTTTAAGATAGTGCATTTGCCAAAAAATGCGATCAAAGAATTCTGATAATTCAGTGATCCCATTAAAGTCATAAGGGAAAACCTAGGAAAAACCTCATGAACTATCCCGATATAGGGTTGTTCAAAAGGATATGACCATTGTTAATTTCATCTTTAATTATCGGCAACCAGACATGACTGAAATCTACGGAAGTAGAAGCGATGCAGTCGTTTTCATTTAACAGAATTAAGGCAGATTCTTTTAATTTTCGTTTTGTGCAGTGTTCTTCTTTGTGTAATATTGTTGTGTTTTGAAATTGTATTTTATGGCCTTGGTCCCAAGCATGTTCACAAATTTTTGATTTTTCGAACTGACGTTTCTTTATGTAATTTTGATGTTCATTTATTCGAACATTAAGAGGTCTAGAGGTTTCTCCAATATAAAACTTATTACATTCACAAGGAATCTTATAAATGCAATTTTTTGAGTTTTGCGTAGCGTTTTTTGGTTTTGTTTTTGTTATAATAGATTTAAGCGTATTTGTTGTTTTAAATGTAGTTTTGATGTTAAATTTGTTGCCTACTCTTCTCAATCTCTCTGACAGGCCCTGTATATATGGTATTGTTGTTGTTGTTATAATGTGGTTTTCCTGGTTGTCAGTATTATTAGGTGAAGTCTGGTGTTGGTTGTCAGTTGTTTTGTGCTCAATTTTATTTAACTCTTTGTTAATAAATTTTTGAGGGTAATTGTTTGCAGTTAGAACATTTTGTATAAATGATTTTTCTTTGTTGAATTTAGTAGTATCTGAGCAGTTAGTCTTTGCTCTGTCATATAAAGATTTAATAACACCTCTTTTTACCGTATTTGGATGGTTCGAGTTAAAATTGAGATATCTGTTAGTGTGAGTTGGTTTTCTGTAAACTTCTGTTTCAAATGAAGATTGTGTTTTTGTTATTAAAATGTCCAAAAAAGGTAGTTTGTTATTTTGTTCGATTTCTAATGTAAATTTTATGGTTGGTTCTTTGTTGTTTATGTCGGTTAATAATTCCTGCAAATTTTCCAGATTTTGTTCCCAAATAATGAATATGTCGTCAACATAACGCCACCACACCAACGGTTTATTTTCTTTTGTAAAAATCATTTGTTCTTCAAATTTGTCCATAAAGATGTTACTTAAGGCAGGGGACAGACAAGAACCCATAGCCATGCCACAATCTTGTTGGTAGAAATCATCGTTTAACTGAAAGTAAGTTGTTTTCGTACAGAAAGTGAGTAATTCCATTATTGTGTTAATAGATAAACGAGTTCGTTGATGAAGTGAATAGTCATGTTCCAATAATTCTTTTACTATAGGAAGTGTTTTAGCTACGGGAACATTGTTATATAAGTTTACTATGTCAAAACTTGCTAGTGTAAATGTATTTTTGTATTGTATATGAGACAATTTTTCTAAGAAATCTGCACTGTTTTTAAGATGAGAAATTGAATTACCTGTAAGTGGAGAAATAATTTTCAGCAAAAATTTTGAAAGTTCATTACATGGAGAATTTATGGAACTGACAATTGGTCTCAAAGGGATGTTGGGTTTATGAATTTTTGGTAAGTCATAGAAGTGTGGAGGTTTAGTATAATGTGGAGTGAGAGTTTTGCGTTCTTGGTCTGTAAATTCGTGTTTGTGACTGTAGAGTAAACGGTATATTTTGCTTTCTACTGAACTTGTCGGGTCTTTGTTTAGTTTAGTGTATTGTCCTTGATTAATTATGTTCATAATTTTGTCATCATAGTCATTTTTATTCAAAATCACTGTTGCATTGCCTTTGTCTGCAGGTAAAATTTTGATTGAATTATCATTTCTTAATTCTTTAACTGAATGTAATTCATTTTTAGAAAGATTATTTTTGATTCTTAAAGGTTTTTCTAGTTCAATTTTCGCTCTAATCCTGTATTCTTCAGCGTCACTTGAATTTAATTTATTTGCGGTTTGTTCAATAGCACTAATAACGTCAAATTTAGGAACTGTTTTCGGGGTAATTGCAAAATTAAGGCCTTTTTGTAAAACTGAAGTTTCAGAAATGTTTAGTTGTTTGTCAGAAAGATTAATAACAGTTTTTGTTAAAATAAAATTCTTGTCTCGAGTAGTATTTGTTGATATGTTTTTATTTAAGAGAAGTTGATTGAATTTGTGTAAATGTCTTCGTTTTTGTAATATAAATTCTCTGTTATAACTAGCGAGAATACTGTTTATAATTCTGTTAAACTCATTTTCTGGTATTTGATAAAAAAGGAAGTTCTGTACATACCCTATATCTTTTTCTAATTTAAACTTATTATATCGATGAAATTGAATTCTATCTCTAATTGCGGCAAAACTTGCACGTTCCAATATTTCGTGGATTCTTCTGCCCATGTATGGCTGACGGAATCTTAAACCTTTTGGAATAATTTTCATCTGCCGACATCTGCACAAGAATGTCACGCTATTTTTGGTCCGGGCAAGCTTCTTACATAACACTTCTAAATCTCTAAATGCTTTAGTTACTACAGTCCCATGGCTGATTTCTAATTGTTTTCTGAATGTTATTTGTGGCATCTTCTAGTTTATTTTAGATTTTCTTGGGAATAATACCACATCAGAGTTCAAACTTGTGTATATTTTAAAACCAAACGTTTCAAAATCCTGTCGGATTTCGTTTTCAATGGATATAAATTTACAAAGTAAAATTGAAATATATGACAATTATTTTGACAAATATGTTTACGTTACTATGGATAAATTTCTTTGATTTTAAATATACAGGGTGCACAAGAAATTCCAAAGATCATTATAAATCAAAAAAAATTTTTCAAGTTGTCTGTCTCTTTCTTAAATGACATTTGAGGTTAGGTATTTACTATTTTACATGTTTACGTAAACATTTAACAATGAATTTTGAAATTTATTGATGTGCATCAAATATTAAATAAACAATAACAAAACAATTTAACATATGATTTTGACGTTTTCAGGTTAAACCAAATTACATTCTAGCGAATAAGTTTTGGTTCTACTTCAGTGTTGAAAAGAGAAATGCCAAAGTACAACCACTGCCAACCAAGAATAGAACCAAAGTTATAACCGGTAGATCGCTGAAAATCGGCTTTAGTGACAATATTTGTTCAAATTATTTATCAATCGCTAAAGAGTGAACTCTCAATTTCGGATATAATATTATTTTGCTTAGCCTTCAAGTATATTAAAAATTAAATCATGTGGAGCAAAATATATAGTGTTTCAATAAAACTTAGTCGTTAGATAAAAACACTTACGAAGGCAACTATAACAAATATTTGTTCTGAAACAACATAAACAATAGATTAATTTTCAAAATATGGTTTCTTTGGGCGGTGACTTGCTATTTTTATCAAATTCTATGAATTTTTTAAACGTTTTGTTTACAACTCAAATCCAATTTCTTCTGGCAAATATTCCAAACAAACAATAGCCAAACCAAATAAAAAAATATTTATATCTCGTGAATTTAAAAATATTCATTGGTTTATCATCAATTTTTCGTTGCCTCGCACCTAATAGGTGGAGACTAGCGGGAGTGTTCTGAGAATGACGTCGTAATGTTTAGCTTTTTAAATTCCATTAGCACAGTTCAAAAAATATAAATTTAGCTTATATTGAGGATCTTCCAAGATTAGAATTTTTTCTTCTAATTTTTTAAATAAAAGCTTTTTTAGATTTTCTTCTTTAATCAATATCTTACTATTGCCCTATTCTAGTCTATGGCTACCAGAATTAAATATAGTTATAGTTGCGTAATATTGCCTAAAAATATGGATAATAAATAATAATTTAAATATCAAACCTTTTAACATGTCTAATCAAATCCACGAAGACAACGGTACCATGTAGACATTGATAAAATTCTAATCTGTATATGCATATCGTTTACTTGGTACGGTATTCCTCTTCGATTTTCGATTAGTATAATAAGAGAATGAATGCTCCAAAAGTTATAAACACATCAGGATCTTTGATTTATGCTATAACCACAACAACGAATAAAAATGAAATCAAATTATAATAAAACTGGTCGACAACATTCAAATTCGTGGTTTAAATTCAAAGCGGCGGTAAGGAAGACAACTATTTCGTCACCTAGATTTAATACATCCGATCATCTGTCTGTGTGCGGAGAACACTAACTGTGGTCCAAGCCACAGATCAAACACAGGGTCCAAGCGTCCAATGTCCAATATTGCATAAATGAATTTTCACCTCCCCCACCTTTCGTTTCATTTCAGCAGAAACTCGTGTTCGTTTCCCCTTTTATTCATTACTCCAGGCAATGACCCCCGGGTAATTTGTCCAAGCAGCATCGATTTTCGTAAAAATTTGGTTTTGAGTACTACTTACCCTCTGCTTCAAAGTTGTGCCGGGGTTGCTTTTTTCCCGGGGGGTGCTACCCCTTCTTGGGGGTGAAAAATATATGAAAAAAAGTCCGGGAATGAATAGATTAACTAATTTTAAGCATCCACAGAGTTTTTACTGAAAGTCAATTCTTTTCGAGTTATCGCAAATATCCATTTTACAACCAATAAACCTGTTTTCATACGATTATAACTTTAAAAATATGCACTTTAAAAAAATCATTTAGACCAAAAGTGTAGCTTATAAAAAAATATAAAAAATGGGTTTCTGTACAACCAATACAAACGGAATTATAGTTTGTTGAAATTTTGTTTTTATTTGACAAAATTGAATGGTTTATCGTGAAATAACTGAAAACAAATTGGTGATTAGTAAAGTGGTAGCAATTAATTTCAACTGGGGTGGTATTTAGGGGGTAATTTGTACATTTTTTTTGTCAAAAAATAACTTGCTTGATTTTCATGTTGAGACTTTTATAAAAAAACAAATTAAAGGATTTTAAAGCACTTTAAAATAGTTGTTATAAACTTTTCAATTTTCGTTTTGACTAATAAAAACAAAATTTTAACAAGCTTTAAACTGCGTTACACCATAAACCCAACATTTTTTTGTTTTTTTTTTTATAAGCTACATTTTTGATCCAAATGATTTTTTTCTTAAGGTGTATATTTTTAAAGTTATTTACGAAATTCCGTATGAGTATACATGATTAACCATTGAATGGTACAATATGCCTACGGTATGGTTGCAATTTCGAAGAGATGTTTGTGGGACATTCAATCAAGTGTGATCGACTAAATTGCGAGCATTAAGTATATTTAACAACCTTCTTTTGTTATTTTCATAAAAATTACATCTTCAAAATATTATAGAAAAATATTGATAGTCTGAGAGCAGCTTAAACTCCGCTACAAAAGTGTCTACCGTAACATTTTATGAAACATTTCAACGTCGAATCAAAACGAATAGGTAATTCAGCACTTGTTTTCATTGTAAAAAGTTTCTGTCTCTCTTGGATATACATTAATTCACATTTCACATGCATGTGAAATAAAGTGCATTCATTCTTTTTGAATTGTCCATACTATGCTCATATTAATTTCACGTGAGAATTATTCATCTATTTGAAAATAACTTGGAGGCTGGTCTTGTTACGTCACCTACACAGACAATATTTGCCGTAAATATGTGTTTTGAACTGAGACATTCAATATGCATGGTTTCTGAGAAATATAAATAACAATTTTGATACCACTGAAATTTATGGGGAATGAAAGTAAATTTTTATTACGAGATTAAACTGAGTAAAACACCAAGTCATTCAACGTCATATGGAAAAATCTTCACTAAAGAGGCGGTGGAAAAGAATAGATAGGAAAAATCTGTGTGAAACTGAAAACTGTACTCTATTAGTCCGTTTTTCTTATTTTGATCGCCCGAGTGAGTCTAAAAAAAGAGAAAAAATGTTATTTTTAGTTTGTTATATTTTAATAATTTGGAGAATAATAAGCTGTTAGTCAACAATATATTTCAGACATTACACGTCTAGTTATAACAAATATTCTAATCCTATAAAAATTGTTGTTAAAACAAAACTTATTAAAGGAAATGATAGTTTATATAATTGAAATCAACTAATATATAAAACTATAGCTAGTTGTGTTTTTTAAATTATTATATATATGCTTCAAACACATATACAGTGCTTTCGAAAAGTAACGAATAAATTTTATTATTTCTGAAAGTGAGTTTTTCGAATAAATCCTCTGCCACGTCGATTTTGTTTTAAACAAAGACACTTGTTGACATACAATCCTTATTTGTGACGTAATCGTTATTGTAGTTATGAAGTCATCAACAGTTTTTTTTTAAATGGCGTCACCCAATTAGTAATTGAATAATTCTACGTAACGTATACTGTTGCATTTAGCGCCATTTTTGCATATGTATTTAAGTGGACTGTAATTTATAAAAGGTGTTGATCCAAATTATACTATTTTGGAGAAGTTAAAATTTTATAGTGCACAGAATGTTTCCAGTGTATAAATATGTAACGGTACAATTTACAATTATTAAGATAAATTAGGCAGACTTACCAGAAAGGTAAAAGGGTGCATGTAAATACTATATGTAGATTCAGTTTGTAGTTCCGTCCATAAAATGTGCACATATGTCACGGACCCTAAATATTATATTTTCGAACTCTTCGGCACGAGAGACGATGCGAAAGTCTCGTTGACCCATTCAACGAGGAAGTATGTGGTTTTTTTCCAACATATAGTACAGAAAGGAATGAAAATAATAGGAATTTAAGGATATCAAACCTAATTCCAGCAAATAAATAATACATTCAGTCTAATGCACTTGAGTATCCAATTTATATAACCCGCAAAAAACTAAATAAATATTTATTAAATAAACAATGAAGACGAAACATATACGTTGTCAAAAATATGATTGCATTAACTAGATTAGATAAAAAATGAAAAAAAAAACATTTTAAATTTTATTAAATTTAATGATAATGATTAAAATTACTTATTAAAGTTAGTGTTGAAATTGTACACCGTTGGCTACCTGCCAATAATCAGTTCTTGTTGAACAGTTTTGCCTGTTGACATAGCCGTTCAGAAAATTCGCCGATCAGAGTCGTTTTAGATAGCTCATGAACTGGGCATTCCTTATAACATTGATACTTTGCTGTCGTCACAATTTTGAGGACGCTGCCATATTGAAATTAAAAGTCACTTGCTTAAGTGTTGAGTGATGATTGTCTTATATTGTGAACAAATCGTTAAGTTGATCTTGTGATTTTGAGGGTCGACCAGATTTAGGTAAATCACGAACATGTGTTATGGTATTTAGACTCAGTATTGCTTACGTTGCTAACGAGCGATTCAGCCATTGGGATATAGCAATATTGTTTCAGTGAATTTGCGATGTCCTTCCGATTTATTTTTAATTATCAAAAAAAAGAGTTTTGTTATTATTAAAATGGTTAGTGAAGCTATATAATATATTTAGTATGTTGATTTATTTTCACGTCATACCGTTTACACACATTGTCACAATGTTTGGTAAAATTAACTATTATTTTTAGATAAAGATGAACCAACATAGCTGCCATGTTTCTCAACAAAATGCCGCCGTCGTAATTTGTTTATATCGATAATCTTATCATCTTATCGTCTTTTTGAGGTCTAACGTTAAAAAACAAAAACGCATCCATAAAAAATGTAGTTTTATGTCAATTTATCATGTTGTTGTTTACTTTGTCAAATATTTTCATAACTGACCTGGGCTATGTTAGAATGCATGCAAAAAGGATATAAACATATTTTTAGCCATTTTTGAGAACAGTTTAGCTTAAAAAACCGATCGATCATAAAATTTTAATTTTAACTCACATTTTACTTTTACAACACGTTAGTTTATACTCTCTTCAAGGTATCATTATTTTGTACGTAAGACAACATATACAATATATATTGTTTCTTTTCAGGGACCCTTCATCAGTTGCGCTTTGAGGTCAATCATTTCCTCTCGGCCAATGCTTTCTGAAAAACTTTATTTAGTTATCCTATGAAGCCCCGTGAACGTCAGCTGGGTCATGGTGGGTGGGCTGGGGCACGGGAGCGCCCCAATCCCGTAAAAAAATTTTAAATTGATTCCCTTCCTGTTGAAAATTTGTCAAACAACAGTTGGAACAATATTCTAACGAAAAAATAACGTCAGTTGACTGCAACATGGTGGATTTCACGTCAGCTACTGATACGAACGTGATAAAATTTAATTTTTTTGGTGATTGTTTATATTATTATTTAAACAAAAAAAACGTCAGCTGGCTGTATGTCGGGGGTAAGGTTGTCAGCGGGATTAAAGCGTTCTCATGCCCCAACCTACCCAAGGTACTCAAGCTGACATTCACGGTGCTCATGGGATAGCTAAAGAGGGCATTCCACGGAGTATTGAACGAGAGGAAATTGGTCGTTCAATTCTGTCACAGGCTCCCGGACTAATATCGGTAAATTTGTAGACGCGAGATGTAAAGACCGGCATCTAGAATTTTCGGAGAAAATAATAATATCTCTCACAGGTGAAGTTAACCTGAAAATTTTATCGGGACATTCTAACCTAACCATTTTAACTCGTGTCTGCAAACGATTTTTTGTTCTATTTAACTTATTACTTTTGTCACATATTTTCTTCAATGACTGTGCTAATTATTGAGACTATCTATAATGGCTTATTGAGCCGCACGACAGGTGATATGCGATGGACTGTAAAATGAGGAGTACCAATTTTGCCATTCTCAAGTATTCCCCTAAGTTGTTCTATCGATCGAACTTCTATTACTATTTTAGGTATAGACCTTTTGTTAAAAAACATTTACAAGATTCCTTGATTTATATTGACATAAAGAAACTTTTAATGGGTCAATTAACGAATATTTATAAAAACCAAGAATATACATCTGAGTTAATAAATAGCTTGGGCATTTCAAATGTACCACTAGAATAAAAATAACTATAATAATGACGAACAAAATGCACCTTTCTAATGGAAAACTTGCCAAAAACTCACAATGTATGCGTCGTTACGCAAGACAACAGCTGTTTAACTGTCATTTTAAATAGGTACATCTCGAAGGCTTTTACCACAGAAAGAATTTAGAATGCGGTTTGATACATTTATAAGCATTTATGTTAGAAAAATTTGATGTTGAGTTCTAATTGGCATTTGCTCGATGACCAAGTAACATACATACATACAACATTATTCAAAGGCTCAAACATTAAGTCGATGGTGGTTTTAGACGTCTTCAAGTTTAATTTGAAAAGGAAATTGATAACGATTCCTTCAAGCACATCATTGTTTTCTATAAAAGCCTTACTACGTAATATTTATAGAAAATCATGTGGATAGTGTCAGTATATGTTCATTTGAAATAATATATACTCGTTTTTTAAATATACTACGTACAGGTATCGTGTGTCATTCCATCGACCCTCGAAATTTGTCTAAATGATTATGGTAACTTTTTAATCTTCGTTTTCCGTATGACAAAAATCCTCTGCTACGCGGATGACACCATTCTTTTAGTCGGAAGTGAAGATGACTTACAAAGTTTGACCCAAAAATTTAGCTATCTAGAAAAAAAGTTATGGAAGGCAAAGATACAGAAACAGAAGTAAAATGCCAAATAGTTTAAGCCAGTAGAGCAGCAAGTTGCCTTAACAACACAATATTAAAATTAAAACAAGAACCATTTTTTTCCAATGATTGGACTTAACGTTTCATTTTGTATGAAGTTTAGGCTACATTATTTTTTTTATGTTAACCAACAATGCATGGAAACTTTTTTCCATATACTTACAAACAAGCAAGAAATAATGACAACAATTGAAACTCTCTATAACCAATTGTACTCAACACCTGACAAAAAACCTTGTTCAGAAGATATCCCCGAAATAAATTATGTTCCAATTTGAGGTTAATTTTTAATTTTTTTATAAAATCCACAAATTATTTGAGGATGATCAAATCTTTTATTTCAAATCATAGTACAATTGTTTCGGTTTAGTAATGGAAAACAATATCTTGTAAGTGGCCACCTGCTGCTGTACGACAAGCTTCTAATCTTTTGCCAAAATTGTCGATAACTTTCTGGCATAACTGCGTTTCAATTACTTGAAAACCGTCGATAATGTTCTGCTTTAGGTCATCAATTGTTTGTGGATCGTTGGCAAATGGCTCCATAGGAGAAAATCTAGAGGTGTTAGATCGCAAGATCTAGGGGGCCAATTAATAATTCTTCTTCGAGCAATTATTCGATTACCAAATTTCTGTTTCAAAAGATTGATTGTTTCTGCTGCTGAATGACATGTTGCACCGTCCTGTTGGAACCACATATTCTACACATCAATATGCTCCAATTCATCCCACACAAAGTTAGTAATCATCGTTCGATATCGATCACCATTCACAGTAACAGCATTTCCATTGTCATCTTCAAAAAAGTATGGAGCAATCACTCCACCAGCACAAAAACCACACCAAACAGTTACTTTTTGTGGATGCATCGGTCTTTCCATTATTTCTAGTGGATTTACTTCACCCCAGATTAAACAATTTTGCTTGTTAACAAATCCACACAATTCAAAATGTGCTTCGTCGCTGAAGATGATTTTGTTGAAAAAATTTTCAAGTTTCTATTGTATGGCCCAATTAACGAATTGACGACTTAAACCAACGTGTGTTGGCTTTATTTCTTGCGTTATCTGAATCTTGTAAGCCTTTAAATGAAGATCTTTGTGCAAAATTCTGAATAAACTGGTTTTTGGAATGTTCGATGACGAATTGATGTTTTTGGTTGTTCAACAACACTAGCAGTAATAGCTGCAATATTTTCTTCTGAAGGTCCACTACGATGATATGTTTTGCTTTTTTCATCATTTACTGAACCAGTTTCCACAAATTTTTGAACAATTTTTCCAATGGTAACATTTGACGGACAATTTTCTCTTCCATATTCTGTATGAAATTTTTTTCCAACTTGTGCACAACTTTCACCAAATTTAAAATAATTTTTAATAATAAACACGCGTTGCTCAATCGTATATCTCTCCATTTTTAATAACCGGAATATTCCTACTTGTCACCTGTCAAATAACATATGATATTTTAGTACAAAAATATATAAATGGCGGCAAATTTAAAAATTAACCTCAAATTGGAACCCTTTAGATGAAGAAAAAATATCATAGCTGTCAATAATATGAAAAACAGGAAGACTAAACATCAATATGTAAAAAAAAAGTTTCAACAAATGTCGACTTGAACGAATTCCACCATCCCAGTGGGACAATATACACATTGTTAGACAAAGATTATAACAAGACGATTAACACATAATCTATTTTTTTCTGTCAAAGGAATAGGCACGTTTTCAAATATGGTAGTACCAACCATCTCCTTAAAATAAATCTCTTATCGAAAGTATGTCGAATACGACAAGCCACTTATATTGTTCTTTGTAAATTTTAAGGAAGCATTCGACACAGTTAACCAATAAAAATTAGAGAAGGTGTTTAGGAAAGCTTTTCCACTTTCCAACCCTGAATTGAGAATGATGGTAGAGCCATCCGTAAGATAATATTACCCTTCTAAAAAAACTTTCCATGGTTTACCTGCTAAGAAGTTTTTTTCGAATTTAGTTGTGCGCATAGTAGCTTCGTTTGTAGGTATTTATTTCTGTACATTGCCTATAGTAGCAGTTAGTGATTTGTTGACGTTATAGCGTTAACAAACAAAACCACATCGCTAAAGTTTCATTAGATGTAAATTGGTCATGTTCTTATGTCAACTAAACCTTTCGAGATTTATGTTCTCTCCATTCAGACATATTCCTATGTTATAAAAAAAATTTCTTTACTCTTGAGAAATATTGTGGAAGCTTTGTCATGAACAATACGTTTATATTAGCCAATCCTAATTCAACAAAGTTGTTTAACATTCAAAAAATGTTTCACCGCAAATAATAAATAAATATGCATAAAAGTTGTTAATCTATTTATTGTACATGCACATTTTTGGCACTTTATTGTACCAAATACAATTAGACTCAAGTTAATTTAAGAAATCAGCAAAGGTTTCTTAAAATATATTATTAAAATAAAATTATGTCCTCAAATACTTAGACTCACAAGATTTGTAATTAGTAACATTTACATTAAATAAACACAATGCGATAAAATTTGGTGGAGGAGACAGTATTAAAACAATGTAAATATCGTTATTCGAAGTCTATGCAAATAGTTTAGTATTAAATCAAAACTTTGTTAATTAATCGACAAAAAAAACTGGAGGATTTGAATTCGCCTGTTTACACAGTATGTCCACCTAAGTTGGAATCATGGAACAATTTCTTACTATCTATATATAAATAGCCAAAGACAAAACGATTAGGTACCATTTTCTCCTCTGTCTCTCAACCGATTTGCTTCATTTTTGTTTTGTTTAGTAACTACTGACGACCTTCAGTGCAGAATGCTAATATTAATTTATAATATGGGTTCATTCATTAAATAAAATACAATAAAAATTCATTGTTTACGTCCATAATGTCAACGCCAAACAACTGCATGTGCCGCCGCCGCCAGACTCAAAACATTGAGTAATTATATATAGAGGGACCAATGCTGTTATATACTTAGAGCATGTACTTCTTGTTATTATTTAGTGGTAAAGTAATCGTTGTATATTATAATTATACAGGGCGATTCCAGATATGTTAGAAATAATTTTTTTTCGTGGGTGACGCATACGCAGTTGCATATATAGCGTGTTTAAAATATAGAGTAGAGTGCAGTTATAAATAATATAATAATTATATAAGGAAGCCTATTAGCGGTTATACAGGGTGGTGCAAAAAATATTATACAGAGATGTATATACAGGGTGGCGGAAATGAAAATGCAACATTTCGCAACCCATAAGCAGTTGTATATATAGGGAAAGATTTGAACACAAATGAAGTCCTATGAATTATATCTGAAAAAAAAAACTTGAATTTCGTTACTTATTAGTAAAAGTGAGATGTAAGACCGAAATCTAGGATTTTCGAGGAAACTATCACACATAGGTTCCGAATCTGGATCCGTTCCATGTAATTGCTGTTCTCCCTAAAGTCCTAGGATAGAATGTCACGATTAAATTTTCAGGTTACTTAACCTGCCAGAGATATTGACACAATTAGTCGAATTTCGACCAATGGGCGACAGCTAGTTAATATTAAAAGAGTTGTGTTTCACACAAAGATCTGCATAGTTTGGAAAAATAAATTGAAGTTATCACCTGTCCCTTTTTTCAGTTGTGTACTAAAGTTTGTCAAAAAATATGAATTTTGCTTAAAAGTGTAGTATCTTTATTTTTGGCAATATCGAATATATAGATATTAGACTGGGCCAAAAAAATCAACTATTTATTTTAATAGAACGTCGAAAATATTTGGGATGACAAAAAGAGGTCGGCGTCGTAATTTTAGCGCTTAATTTTAATATTAACATGTATGTCTATTATCGCAGACTTCAATTTTTTACTTGACATGCATCTTCCCTCAAAACTTCTAAACAATATATCTGAAAAATATAAACAATACATGTTTTTCAACATAATTGAATTATCACATAAAAGATCTGATTGATGTATTTTTGCTATTTAACTTTTCAACTTTTTAATTTTGTAACTGATAAACCAATATTTTCTAAGAGAGAAGGATTTATGCTTTTGAAGGAATTTAGCCGTTCTACAAAAATATCGCATAATATTGATAGTTACACACATTCTTCGAAGTTCAAGAGTAAGAATAATTTTGACGTTAACCTTTTTTTGGTTCAGTCTAAATATATTAGTGATATTTCTCTACCGGTAACTGTCACCAGATTTTGAGATGGTCGCTGATATTATCTGTGAATAAGATGGTCGCCGATTTTACGGGCGATCAAATTCTCTGCAAAGCAGTGAATTCAGTCGCTGCCTGGACGCCGCACGGTTCCTCGTAATCCTCGTATAGTCGAATCGTCCTGAGATCGTGATTGTTCTACCGGCGACTAAAGCCGGTGACCAATGACCATAGCTCGCGACTTAATTCGACACAAAGTAGTGAATTGGGTAACTGTGTGCATACACTGCACGGTACCTCGTATAATCGTATCGTCCTCAGATGGTGATCGTTCTACCGGCGACGGCGATCTAATTCTATGCAAAGCAGCGAATTTGGTTACTGCGTGCATAACCTTCTACTCGTAATTCTCTTATGACTATTTTTTCGCCCGTCGTCGGTATGTGACGTGTGTTTATAGCTATATGTTATTTTAATTGGTTTGAGTTTTTGGTTTAAGTCAAATTAGATATATTAAAACTATTTCATATTTTTAATTTTATTAGTTGCCGTTAGTCGATTCAAGAAAAAACTGGAAAAAGATGTCGCCTACTAAACGTAAAGTGCTATTTAGAAGTTTTTTACGGCTAATGTTCATTACTATGCCAAGTGCAATGTTTTTAAGAAAAAAAATCCTTATAAAACAGCAATTTCTACATAAAGAAGCACATGAAAACTAGCCATCCTACTATTTCTATATTATTAATTGTTAGCAGTACTGCACGAGTGCAAGATTAGCCACGATTCAATGTTAAAATCTGATTTTAAAAAATCGTAGTATCGTTCTACTGCAACGCTCGTTGATTTTTATTAATTAATAATTAATTTATTAATTAAACCAGCACACCTGTGCACACACCAACTCAGACATTGAAACAGCGTCCTCAGTCACTGTTTAAAGAAACGTTGACTTACAAGTCAATTTCATCGGTATACCGGTGACCTAAAAATCACTGGTAAGCTCATCTCTAAAATATATATTTTTATGCAGGAGAGCTGAAAATCTATAACAATATACTCTATACTAGCGGACCCGACAGACGTTGTCCTGTCCCACGTCTCAAATGTAAACTTTTAAAAATTAGCTGTAACAATATAATCTGAACGCCATCTGTCAGACGTAACTGAAAATAAAGCACACTCTTGAATATTTGACACAGCGACTACAGCGCAGTTGACCGTATTGTGCATCTAAACCATCCTCAAACCCCCTGGAATACACACAAAAAATTTCATCAAAATCGCTTCTAGTTACTCAGTATTCGAGTAACTAGAAGCGAAAGCAGAAGGCTACGCTAATTATGCGAACCGACCTGAAGAGGGCAGATGTGACTCTGCCGAAACGTCGTCAGTTTACCATCGATCCCGGCAGGGATCAGTTATCAACTACGCGGATGAATTCCTGGAAACCATCTAATACATTTAGTGCCCGCGAAAACTTAAAAACAAATATATATATATATATATATATATATATATATATATATATATATATATATATATATATATATATATATAAAGTTAGTGAAGAAGTTGGTTTTTAGAACAGCACAGTTATTTACAATAAAGTTGTCTGAAAACACTAATTGTTCATCTGTTTATTACAAAATTGATAAAAAAGAGCTTATCAAATAGATCATACTTTTTAAACTTATATTGTTAACATTTTTTGTTCTCTTATTAGTTATTTATTTTCCTTCCTAATTTTAAAATGAGTTTACAAATTGACTTATTTGCTGTAGGTGGAAGTAACAATTGACCTATCGATAAGTATATTTCATATGGTTTTATTATCACCAGATATCCTTTAATACTTTAATTTCCAAACAATAGTGCCGTGAACACAAAGCCCATTGAATTCAAATATACATATCTTTACAATTTTAAGGCGATGCACACTAATGTATTTTAAAATATAGGTTGGCAAAATAAAATGATCGGTTTAGGATAGAGCAGTTGGAATATTGTGAGAAAATATCGTTTTTGACAATGTTTATGAAAAGGGGGATATGACCATTTAATTCCCTGCCTTTTAATCGTTAATCATCAAACATATAACTTTGAAGTCCGTAAACCTTAAGTGGGTACTAATAGTTGAAATTATGGACCCAATATAAAAACCTTTAAAAAATTCTTAATTGTCGACCCTGAAAGCTTGGATTACTAGTCTCCAAAATCTATAATTTTAAACCCAAGATACACGTAGGCCCTCTAGATACAACAAAACCGTGGACCTCTAATCCACGTATAGTAACTTTATCCACCCCTTGAAATTTTGGGGACTTGTCTAATTGCCAATCCTACACTCAAAACGAAGTTCTGAATAATGTTCCCTCTATAAAGTACAAAGGTATATGTGAGCAAACATGTTTCAAATGTATGTAAAAGTGTGCAAAAAGTGGGATTGGGAAGTTGTCTGCGTTTGAAGTCTACTGTGGGCATAATACAAATATGGCTGCCCAACTAAGTTGTGTACAATCAGTAAGCATCCGTGCAACTTACAGGGAATTTTGGTTATGTGTGATGGAGTTTTGTCAATTTTCAAGCCCTTTGTTACCTTTACCATTAAACAACATCAAACGTGAAATAAGTATAATAAAACATCAGCTGAAAGGATATCTATCACCATCTATAATCATAAATGTCGTTACCCTTGTGTAGGTTTTTTACACACATAACTCAAACTCATGAAAATAATAAATGTTGCCTTGAGGCAGATAGATAGCTAATTTTATCGTTTATATATACACAATTTCTCTTTTATTTAAATTACTGGAATTTACGGTGAGTAAATCAACCGCATACGTAAAATTGTGAATGTTAAATACAATCACGTAATAAAGCTGTAACTACAATGAAAATGATCTAAATTACATGTCGACAAAAATAAACGCATAATCCTATTAATTTAACGTTCATTCTCTAGGTCGAATTCATTTATATTTCAGATTCAGCGTTGAGTATTTTTGAGATTTCACATCACAATTCGTTTAATAAATATCATTTAACAAGGGGAATTTTACAAAAAAAAAATTACAAAATGTGATTACAATTCACCACTTCATGTTGGAGTTTCTAGTAAGAGACACATTCGGAAGCAAAGGGGTCTGCTGTTAGCCCAGATCATTTACAAAATAAAAATATACTGAAATTTAAATGTTTTTTCAATTAATTATACCACAAATTAAAAAAATATATTTATAATTTTCATATTTAAGGAATAAAATATTGTTTTAAAGTATGATCTAATAAGTATGTTTTACATATTATTTGTCTTTAAATATAATAAACCAGGTTTTAATAACAATCCAAACAAAAAAGTAAAAAATACTTTTTAAATATTAACATGTGAAACATCCATAGAAAGCTCACTAACTTAATATAATTACTTATTTTTAATAAGTTTAAAATAAGAAATAAGCGATTGACAATAAATTTTTCTTGTAAAAAACGCCTGGGGTACTTGATATCAATTATTATAAATATTTCATTGGTAGCTATTCCTAAAAGTAGAGTTATAAACATATTGTAGGAAGTCAGAAGCACCGCACTTCAATCATGGACATTCTATCGTTGTTGAACAAATTCTTAATAGTTAAAAATATTTTTTTATATTAAATTCCATTTGGTATCAATTAAATTTTTTTAGTTTTTTAACCATAATATAACATTTCGATAAAGAAATGTTTTACTGCCCTTCTTTGACTAATATATGTTTAACCTTCAAAATTAGCCATTTTTTAACCTTCGAATTTCTAAATTAATCAAACATCCTGCAGTCCTTGCAAATATTGAAATATTCTGTCATATTGATAAAAATTATTCTTTTTTATCCAACTGATCCCTTAAATTAATACATTATTGTATTATTAATCGTTAATACGTGTACGTGTGCAAATTTTGAAATTGATTAGACGAAGGTGGTGGAAAATACTATTTCGTTATAATGATAGATACATACATGCATACATAGTAAGCTAATAAAAGCTTGTTAAAAGAATAAAATCGGTAATTGTTGATATTTTAAAACATACATTTGTTATAGTTTTTTTTTGATATTGGCTACACCCCAATTGATATCGAATTTCTCTTTCCATAGGTTAATTACTATTTTGCAAAAACTATCGAGGCTACAGTGTTAATTTTGAGTACATAGATTAGTGAAAAGATCTACATTGTCGATTAATAAGGGAGTTTGTCAACTAAAATTAGACAAATTATAAATATTTAAAATTATATCCAAATGATTTTTTAAATTACGCAACAAATAACCAAAGTTGAACTTATTAAACCTCAATTAGGTTAGATTTCCTTCCAATCACTATAAACTAAATTTATGTTTTTATGGGGTTTTTGAGAAAAAACCCATTGATAAAAATTGTATATCAGTAATTTCTATTTTATATAATTTCTGAATAATTGTTGATGTGGTCTTTGATTATTTTATCTGTACTTTACGGTTTTCTTTCCTCAGTTTTTTTTCTGCATCTGTATTTACAATTTGAAAATTGAGACCAAAGTGTAGTAAGGCAACTTTGAAAAATTGCCTGGATTACTAGTTACCTCTACAGAAATTCTTCCTCACAAACATTCGAAGATAAAAGAGATGTCTTCCAGCAGAACCTGCATTATCACGGTGTAAGATTACATTACTAATCTTAAACCATGCTATATATATGAATAAGTAAGTAGAAACATAAATCTCACACAGAATGCAAAACACTTATTCATATACCGGAATACTAGTTGATCATATTGAAATTGAATTAAATAAAATAAGCAGTTTACGAAAGCCATGTCGTTACGTGAAACCAATTACCTAACTCAGGTATCGAACTTTTCATTAAGGTCATATATATATATATATATATATATATATATATATATATATATATATATATATATATATATTGATTACGTTTTTTTCCCTGTCGTGAGTACGCTGTTTGTTCAGAAGCTATAATCCACTAATTAATATGGCTACAATTAAGGTTCCAGACCGATTGTTATGTGATAATGAAAATGAAATTTATGTCGCATAAGAATTACGGGATTATGATACTAAATGGGATTTATTGTTATCATAATCCAAACAAACGCTATAAAATAGTACTAGCTAAAATACCTAACTTAAATTAGGGAGATAATGCATATAATTTTTTTGATTTTAATTATCCAATAATCTTCCTAAAAATTACCGAATTATGTGGCTCTATTATTAACTTACTGTGGAAAATTAATTTTTTACTCATCTGCTTACATCTATACATTTAGAAAATTCTGCTGACTTTTAAAGTGCAATAAACTTATTTTCAAGGATAACTGAAGAGAATACGTCGGCGTAGACGACGGAATACTCATACGACCAAAGTGAACCACTTTTCGCGATTGAAAAATTGATATACACACGGAATATCATGAGCGTCTGTGTGTTCCGGAAAGCCAAAAAGCAGTTATCGATTGGGGGCTCGTCCGTCGTCGGCGACCTTGCTGTAGTGTTTCATAACGACTGACGACGTCGCTCCTGGCAGGGTTGCCAATAACATCAAAGTTTCATGAAAACTCGAACATCTTCGAACTATTTATTCATCAACGACATACGTTATTTAATGCATTCGCTTTGGATCTGTAATTTTTTGTCAAGCAAGGGATTTGTTTTTTCTGGAAATCATTTGTAATATATTTCCACTTTCAATTTCTCAAGTACTTGTAATTACAATTGTGCAAGTAGAAATGTTTCAAAAACAATTTTGACAAGGTTTAAAAAAAAGTTGAACTTTTATTAGGCATCTATTGTGACAAGTGACACTTAAAAAATATTATTTTGAAGCTAATAATTGACATCCCAAAGTCGGTTGAAGAAGAAGTAAAATATATGACTAAACCAAGGCGTCGTATAAAGAGGTCATATCAAAAAATACAGGTCGGAAGCTTTACTGCATAACCTTTCTTCTACTATTTACATGGATAAGGCATTTATCATTATATTTGTTGTTATAAGTTCAACTATAGGGTGTTTAAAAGCGCAGGATTTGAAGGTTCAATAAAACATGCTTTTCTGCAACAAAGGATTCAAATATTTATTGATTTATGATGTATACACATTTAGAAATTATTTATGAAAAAAAAATCCTTTGTATGACCGCCACGGCTTTGCACTAGACAATTGAGCGTATTGACGTATATATCTTGAATATTTCCCATATTTGATATTTTTCACATCCCATACATTTTTACATATTTTTTTGTGGAAACCATTTTAACATCCTAATGCGTATGAAAATTTATATCGCAGCACTGCTTGTAAATGTAAATTATTTTGAGATTAATATGAAGAGCCTGTCGTCTTTGACATGTTTGATATTTCACAATATGATAACACATATCCTTGCTATTTTGAGTGTTTTTGACATGTTATACATTTTTAATTGTCACTTTTTTATATTTTCAATATTTTCTAATTTGTTTTCACCAGCGATTAATCAGATAATGAATACTTTTCAGTTCACACCCTTCCTACATTCAATATTTTCATAATGACAAATAATGTCTGTATTCATTTAAAAAAAGAGTCAATTTGTTAATTCTCATGCAATGAATAAATATCTAATCATTGTCGGATACCTGATTTTCGTTAATTGATTAAATTTTGTTCTGATGTAGTAAACTTATACGCCTGAATCGTTTTTTTTTTCTAGAAATTAATTAAACCCATCTCCCGATTTAATAATAGAAAGTAGAATCAAAGGTCTATTAGGTAATTTTTAAAATCACTCTCAAAATCCTCATACCTGTATTATTTTTGATTGCCGAGAATTAGTAATTTTTTTAAAGAAATTCGATAACTAAATGGTAAAACTCACTTCTATTTATTTTACAAACTATATATCTAGATTCTAACCAGTATTACTTTCTATTTCGAAGATATTATATTGTCTGTAAAACAATAGTGACCCCCATTTTCCCCATTTAATATTTGAATTTTCCCAAAATAACGAATCTCACATATTACTTCACTTTACCTCTTAATTCTCAGAGGTTTCATTACTTTAGGTTCCCGAAAAATATTAAATTTTTCAAAAAATATTTTCCCAGCTGTCCCCCATCGTTTTTATTCATTTGAGGGAAAGGTTATATACACCAATTTTCACGGTTCAATCACTTTTTGTTTCCAAGATATGAAATTTCAGTAAAAACAATAAAAAACCTTTTTATATATTAGTATAGATTAGTGTATACAGTATTTCATTGATAGAGGGTCTAATTTCTGCCTTTAATGCTTTAGTGCTTGCGGGCTTGTAGGTATAAACCTGTGAATTCAGAAATTAACCCCCCCCCCCAGCCAGACGTTCAAAAGTGTTACATCACAGTACCGTGGCAGCAGATTCGAGCCACCAAACCAAAAAAACTGCATTATCATAGCCCTATAACATTCGCCAATTCACATTAATGAATTTCATCTTCAAAGAAGCACCTTTTCCAGATATATTGTGAAAATGGCATCTAAAGAACTTCATCAAGTGTTATTTTTCACTGTTGGCAGATTTTTTAGATTCAGGTCAACCAGTCTACACTAACACTTATTACACCAGTGTCTCTTTACTAACTCAGTGCAGAAACTTTGGTGTCCACCTCTTAATACTTTTTGATTTTGTGACATTGTAATCATGGAGATTTTTAGTGTTTGGACTAGTTTAGTTAACTAACGAATATCTATAATTTTATTTACAAAAATGCCTCTGCGAATAGCTGCTGGTTTTATTAATTTTTGATTTTAATGATATTTACTCATTTCGTTTTAAAACTTCGATGTTTAATTTATTTTTCTTTGTTGCAGTTAATGAAACTGGCCAAAAGCATATTGGGAGAGAAACTTTTCATTGCTTTAATGAAAGCTACATTCTATGGTCACTTCGTGGCAGGAGAGGACCAGTACAAAATCAGGCCCAAATTAGAGCGGCTTAGATCGTTTGGAGTAAAACCGATCCTTGATTATTCCGTCGAAGAAGATTTATCGCAAGAAGAAGCTGAAAAACGTGAAGTTGAGTAAGTCCTTAAATAGGGGTTTTGAAGCTGCTTTTTGTGCAAGGTTATTTTGGTACATAAAATAGCGATAGACGTCTTTGAATATCAATATGAGTTTAGCACTGAACTTCAAATTTTATTTCATATGCAAAACCTACATACATTTTTGTTATTCACATGTTTGATCAGTAGAAAATAAAAAAAAATGTTGACCCATCTGTTTGCCAGAACAAATTTATAGTATTTGAGGATAAATTTCATGTGAACTAATTATTGATGGAATTATCAAAAAAATTATCATAAACCAGTTTGGTGGAAGACATTCTCTTCAATTGGACTCGACGAATCAACAACATTACGTATTTTACGAAAGGATTTAGCTTTAAATGTCTATAAGGTTCAAATAACAAAGAACTGGATCATTCAAAATGCCAAGTATTTTTATATTCTCAACGAATTCCTCTTTGGTAGGCATGAGGTCAGGTGGTTTAATGACCCCTATTTGGTATATGCTCACAATGATGTACATGTAACAGTGAATGGTGTTCCATATCGTGAGATGTTCAATGAATTTTTCTAGGCTGAACTAAATGATATTGATCTAGAGGATACAAGGTTTCAACGGGCTAGTGCAATACCGTATTTTGCTAATGAAAAGATTGCTTTATTGAATCAAAAATTTCCTGGAAAATTTTCACAAATGGTGATGTTAATTGGCCATCAATAGCATGAGATCTAACACCGTTCGACTATTTTGTTTTGGGGTTATGTTAAAAGGCAGATCTGTAAGAACAAACCTTAATCGATAAAGTGAAGCACGAAATTATTCATGTCAACAATGAAAGAGAGCATTATCTCAAAGAGTCAAAAATATTAAATATAGTGATCCAGTGTGAAACAGCAAGAGGTGGGTATTTGTCAGATATTATTTTCGTATATAAATGCCATAAGTGATACTTTGATTACCAATAAAAAGAAATTAAAAAATTTATGATTTCTATCCTTTTTGATTCCGTTTTTTTTGCGTGATTGTGACTCAACTTCGAACCTCTGAAAAGTGCGTCTTGTGATTCTTGTTTGTTTTTCGTGTTTTGATATTTTATATCAAATGTTATTATTAAATAAATAAAAAGTACATTTGATAATATTACTGAGAACATTGTGGGTTTAAAATAATTACATGTTGATTTATAAGTTTTCTTACCTCGATGGTTGAGCCAATCGAATATCTTTTGATCCACTACTGTGCTATCTACTGACTGATCTGCTGCTGTATGGCGGTCTATATAAACCTATCGCATTCACTCTCGAACGTTCACGTAGTAATCCTGTCTTTCTAAGGTATATAGTGTCTTTTTCCCGAACAGAATTTTCGGTACTTATTTTTATATCGTGGGTTTAGAAAATACTTTGTCACCAATGTTTACTGTGAGAACTGACTTTTGTTACAGAAGATTAATTTCTAGACGAATTCCTATTTTAGAAGCTTAAAATTAAATCTAACAATATTTTTTAATTTAATTTATAACATACATTGATTTAAAAGGAATATTATAATGATTAATCTAGACTCTATACAAATACCTTGGACAAAAAACATTTAATTAAAAAATGAATGATAACAGTGATATAACAGAACCATAATTACTTGCTATATGATTAACGATCAAATAATAAAAATAATCTAAAATATATGATCAGTTAATAAATTATGAATGATTTAACTTCATATTATTCAACTATACTCAGAAGTATCAATATACAAATTTGAAAATTAATTAAACACTTACAGGCAAAGACCTGTTCTGTTTTGTTTTTAGAAATTGCTTAATTTAGTAGTAAATGACAAAAATAAATTATTATTTAATATAAAAAAATAACGCTCAAATATTTCTAATGAATGATCTCATAACCTTGGTTCGATTCTTTTCGATTTTGGATAACTATTAAAGAATCCACTTGCTTAATATTCTATTATATTTTTTATAAAAAATGTATCCTTAAAGAAACTTATTAAGTATGGCCTAGCAAGCAGTCATGTCAAGAATGGGAGTGTTTCAGGACTAAGCTCGTATCAGGCTTAGATTTTTATTTTCTACAGATCAAGCCCTATTGATTAAAAATAATTTGTTTTCTATAACAATTTTATAAGAAAACATTTGAAATTTAAATCCGATATAATGTTTATTTTTGGGGTAAATGGTTGAATTGCAAGGGGAAAATAGTAATAATCCTCGATCTGTTGAATTATCCCGTTTTCTTACAAAACTATCAATTATAAAATTGACAAAACACAGTAAATATATTACAACATCTCATCTCTAGACGTTTGCACAATAATGTAGTTATCATTTTAAGAAAGGATCAAAGAGCTCCAAATTTTGTAGACAAGAATGAATATTCAATGTCGCAATTTTCAATGTAACTTGTAAAATTCAGGAAATTTAGACAGGCTGACAAAGAATTACCTAATGTTTTTCTTCTGAATATCGGTTGTCGAAAAAAAAAATGTAATGCAGACTAATTACTCGTTATAAGAAGTGTAAGTTTTCTCTGTGTGATTGTATGTGTCACACATTACATCTTCATACTAAGTATAAAAATGAGTGAACTTTAATTTTTGTATTTTGTATTAATTTTTTGTATAATATAGTGGTGTTTGTAACAATAACATTACATATACACAGTGAGCAATATGGCCTGGCAAGACTGGATATCTGGAAAATTAAAGCACCTTAATTTTTCTGTATTCCCAGTGGTGATATCAAATTAGATCTTGACCTTAACCTTTAAGGTCCAATATGCGTTACTTTTTCCTTTCCCTCAATATTTTTTACATAGCCTAGCGTACCCTACTTTTCGATTTTTGACCTTGAATGAAATCTCAAAGGTATGTAAAAATTTCAGATTTTCTTTCCACTTCCTATATCAAACAAAACAAACAAAAAAAAAAATTTTAAAAAATGTGTTTGAATTTGAGATGACCTTGAAGATCGATATCAACTTGGATTCACCACTGGATAACCAAAAAATACTATAGGCTACTTGTGCTTTAGTTTTTCCTAACTTTTCCTTTTCCTGATATATAGCCGTACCTGGACTTATTGATGACCATGTATGATCGATCTTTGCAGGCTCTCCCTAATTTGAACCCAGCCTGAGTTTCGTCTGTTTTAATGACCTCTTTCAATTTGTTATATAATCTTCCCGTACAGTCTCTCCACTGAAAGCACTACGGTAATTCCTCTAAAGTTTACGCATTTATCTCCTTTTTAAAATATGAATAGTATTTAGGCTTCAGACAATTGCTTTGGACGATATACTCTGTTTAATGATGTAGCCAACATCTGGTGTAAAATTCGGAACAGCTAAACTGATACGATCAATTAATATTTTCTCTATAGGTCTTCGGTGCCAGAAGCTGGTGACGACAATGTCGAAGGTCCTTTGAGACAGTACCATGTCGACAAAACCTTCGCCGACAGAAGATACAAAGTTCAATCGGCCAGAACGTATTTCTACTTGAACGAGGCGACCTGTGAAAGGAACATGGAGACATTCATCAGGTGCCTCGAAGCCATCGCAGGTCAGTTTTATTGTTTGACTTCGTTTCTCCTACTCATAGTCATATAAATAAATATCCATTCATCATTCGATTCTTTCATTTTGCATGTATTTAGTTTACTGTTTTGTTAACAGAAATTCTTACACAATGCGAAATATGCACCTAAACAACTTACTGCGGTTTGCAGATAACATTAACATTTCACATTTAACACGCATAACTAAAAAATATAAACATTTCTTGCATTTTCATTAATTCTGCGCTACTTAAAACCACAAATTCGCTTCTCGCATATACTTTTATTGTTCAGTTTGAATAATAAATTGTTTTCAATAGTATTACTTCCTAATTTTATTAAAGCCAAAAGTCCACCGATTCCTATAATCAGGATCGGAAACATTTTCGGTTATGCATTATTTTTTAACCTTTAACCAGTCTAACCTAACTAAATTTTACACAGTGTGTTTTTACATTTGTGACACACCAAAGGTTCCACAGCATTTCCATAAAACTTTTATATTTGAAATTTATCCACAAAAATAGTCTTAATACTAAACAGAAATAACATATTATTAAATATTTAATCTCATTTCTTATTTAACTATAAATATTGAGATAAAGATTAGGAAAAGTTATAAAACCCTAATCAGGTTTGATCTAGAACAGGGGTCTCCAAACATTCCTGCTTTAGGGATTACTCAGTAAGTTTCAAAGTCAAAAGTTGTTTTATTTTTCTGTACACCTGGTGGTCAAAATAGGAAGCAGTGCCCTATCTATACAGTCTAAAACTCTTAGCGGCTAACGGATGGTGCTAGTAGTACCTTCGAAAGCGAAGTAACAATTAAACTTTCGTAAATAACCACAGATCATACAATAGGGAAGTAAATAACCTCTTGGTGCGAGAATGTTCTGGTGTATTCCACTCACGTCGAGAAGGCAGTAATCGGAGTATAAAAAGGTAGCGGCGGGACCGCCAAGGGAAGATGCGGGATTCGGAAATAAAGAAATGGGCTTGAGTTAGCCCAGCTACTCACCAGCCAGATCATCTCCAGTTCCCTGTTGGGGTACAATAGGAGAGGTATGTGACAAGTTTTCAGCTTGTCTCAAATACCTACCAGCTCTCGGGCTATTTCTTCAGAATCCATGACCTGAATGAATCAATAACGATTTTTTTTTAATGAAATCATCGCTCTCTTACCGAATTACAAAATAGCGAATGGCTATGGAAGTTAGCATTATGTGTCGATTGGGAAAAAAACATATGAACAAAATGAATTTGAGATTGCAAGAAGAAAACCAATTTCTCCGTGATATATACATACGATAATACAAGCATAAAATAATACTGTTTCAACCACAATTACTTAAATGTTCCACACATTGTAAAATATGCGAAATATTCAGCTTCACTACCAAGACTGAGTTTCCCTTCGAGTTTGAAATCAAATTGAGTGCTTTGAAGCAAACTGTTTATACTTGCTTCTGAGACTTTGACGACGTCATTGCAAAATTAATTAATTTTTCAGAATCCATTTTGAAATAAATGCCGAAAAACTATTTTTTATGATTTTTTTAATAAAATAAAACCCAGGAATAAACTATCACTCTGACTTCAAATTTCAATTTCTTTAGTCAAAATATATCGAAATCCATTGTATTGATTTTTTTTTTCAAAAACTTTAGACTCTATATGGCCAGATTTGTCCCGCTCTCTATGTTTTTTTATAAAAAATTTTGTTTCAATTTTTTGCTCTTCCTTAAACCAAAAGCTGGGTACGCCCTTCTTAGGATATAAAGAGAAAAAAAATGTATGTATTTTGACATGAGGAATTGAAATCTGAAGTCAGTTTTTTCTTTGGTTTTTATTTTATTTTCAAATAGCCATAAAAAACATAAAAAATGTTTTTTGCATTTGTTTGAAAAGAATACTGCGGGAGGTCTTATTTTTATTGCAAATTGGATACAGTGACTAACAATAGACAAGAGTGTATTAGTCCTATAGACATTTTTTTATATTTTGTATGCCTGTGTAATTGGCACATAGGGCGACCCCGATTTAACCAGCGATTTGTTGTTTGAGGACCCCTGACCTAGAACACAAGACCTAAAGAACCGAATTGACTTCATGAGCTATTCTAAGAGTGATATTCCTACATCCTCACCTGCTAAATGATACTTAAACACTAAAAGCTGTTGCAAAGTGAAATAAAACATCTAATTGATTTTGTATTTATGTTTTTTTATGCTCTTAAGTTTTCACTACTTCTGACCATAGTTTAATATTCCCGAAGTAACTTGAACGTGTGGGAGTCCATTCGTTTTTCTAATACGAATGCGTTAATTACATCATATGAACTGTTATTTAAAAATAATGTAGAGTACATTGATCTTCCAAAAATACACGAACCCTATTCTGAAAATAACATGAATTATGGAAAAATTATTGACATACTGTTGGCAACTCTGCAGTTCATTATAAGCCAGGTTTTTTACGAATTATTCAGTTAACAACACTTCATGCTTATGCCTCAATTATCGTAAACTATCTCTACATCAGAAACTGTTCATGAAATTTATGAAAATATGTGGACTTGTATTATGCGGTCATTAACTTTAACTTTCGTTTTTTAACTTCCAAAACTTTGTGAGCTAAAGTTATTTGTTAAAATAATTTTTCTAGATCATCACTAAATTTAACATTTACGTAATGCAGGTGATAGTCAAGAACCCATGGTCATTCCAAAATTTCATTGGTAAAAATCCTCGTTTAATTAAAAGAATATGTGTTTTATACTGTGTATAAAAAAACATTGTCTCAATTGTTGATATAGACAAGAATACTGTTCCAACAGTCGTTTTACTAAGACAAAAAAGCATAAAGAGAAACTAAAAGATGCCACCAAATAACTAAAAGTTTGACTTTACGGGACCATTTCACATCCACAAGGGCGTTTGCACCTCAATGGTTTGCTGAACATGAATGACTTATCAGAATGAAAACCGTTTAACGACACAAATTAACAATTACCTCAACCCTAAGCATCGAACAGATAACGGCTGCAGTGAAAGCAGGAATGGAATACGGTAGTCTATCAACTAATCCAGATTCTATTTGGATATGCAAGAGTGAAAAGGCGAAGTCGTAAAAGGCATAATCATAATTTTTTGTAGAAAGGCATGTGCCTTACACCTGGCAGTAGTTCATAATAAATTGTCTCTGTCAGAGTCAACGTGATTGTCCGACGCTACATCCAGGGCACGATTGAAACACTAGTTCTGTCCTATATTGGGACCTTCTCAAACCATTATTTTAATAAGACAACACATAAGAGCATTTAGCCAGAGTTACGTTGACCTACTGTGCATATCATCAAACTGATTTGTTGTCTCGGCCATTAAGATCTCCCGATCTATCGTCCATTGAACATATATGGGATATTATGGGTAGACGGTTGCAAAATTTGTCCAATCTTCCACAAATTGTAGCGTCACCTTACCCCAGGTACAGATAGCAGAAGGAAATCCACCACCTCGTTAGAACTATGCCCAAATGAAGTAATAATTTTAGCTCAACTCATTATTAATTTTGTCAGATTCAAACTTATTCCGTACAAATTTTGATCGTTTACTTTGATAAAATACACATCTGTACTAAAATATTTGTAATTAACTAATTATTACTGCGTGTTTTGATTTCTATAAGTCGTTTGAAGTAGGCTCTCCATAACTTCTTTGCGAAGGCAGAGAAAGAATTACTCACGGTGTTCCTATGGATAAGTTTTAAAAAATGTCGAAAGCATCTGCATATGGAGTTTGAAGATATATAGTTATAGATGAAAACGCCTTTCGAATTAAAATCGTATCGGTGTCCTTTTGTAAAATATAACTAAACATATATTTTTCAATTTACTTCGATATATATTCTCTATGTTAAAGCTTTTTTTTTAGTTTGTTTTGGTATCCATAAATTTCAGAATCTGTCGCATCAACTTTGTTTGAAGAAAAGAATTTGATCACTATGTTGAAGATCTCTTTGAATGCTGAAACCTGAGAAACTAGTGTAAATGCTCCAAAATCGCCATAAATCTTTCGAGTCCATCAGTTTGTCTACTTGTTTCAATAATACTCTACAAACATTCCCTTCAAAAATTTCTCCTTGGTCATTTTTTGCCACCAATTTCGCGACTTACGGAAGGAATTAAACCATCCCATTACAATATTAACATAACGTAAAGATGATCGTTTTCATTAAAAAATTGAGATTTTTCCGTACTACGAGGGCTGCCTTTTATATTTCGGGATTAGAGAACAAAAACAAATATTAATCATCGAAAATCACTTTATTGTTTTTCAAAATATTCCCCATGAAGATCTATACACTTTTGCATGCGTTTGAACCAATTGTCGAAGCACTTTTTCCACTCTGATTGAGGTATCTCCAAAACATGCATTCTAAACGCAGCAACCGCTTCTTCAGGTGTCGAAAAACGTTGACCTCTTAGTTTGTTTTTTACGTACGGGAATAAAAAGAAGTCATTTGGTGACAAATCCGGACTATACGGCGGATGATGAGCTCGCATTGTCGTGGTGAAGAGTGATCCGTCTTCGGCGGTTGGTTTTCCTCATTTCTTGGAAGACAACTGGCAAACAAATGATTGCGTACCACTCAGAATTGACTGTTCTACGTTGTTCTACTGGTACGGTTGGTACATGTCCAGTTTTTTCGAAAAAACGGGCGATCATTTGCTTGGAAGTGCTTCGGGCGCGAACAACTTTGTTGGATTCGGCTCATCTTGAACCACCCATACAGTCGACTGTTGTTTACTTTCGGGCTCATACGCGTAAATCCACTATTCATCACCTGTCACTATGTCATAAACGTGTTTTGAAGCACCGCTATCGTATTTTTTGAGCTTTTCTTTCGACCAATTGACACGAGCCTTTTTTTGAACGATTGACAAATTGTGTGGGATCCAACGCGAACAAATTTTTTTGACATTCAAATGTTTATGCAATATTAAATGTATGCTGATCCCACTAATGTGTAAGGTTGACTCAATCTCACTATAGGTCACATGACGATCTTGCAATATCAGTTCGCGCACAGCATCAATGATTTCCGGAACAACAACTGTTTTTGGACGACCTTCACGAAATTCGTCTTGGAGTGAACTACGACCTCTATTGAATTCACCATACCATCGATAAACAGTGGTCCTTGACGGAGTTTCATCCCCAAAAATTAAATTAAGTTCATCCATGCACTCTTGCTGACTTAATCCACGTCGAAAGTTGTTAAAAATAATCGCACGAAAATGTTCACGATTTAATTCCATTTTTTGGCCGAGATGAATCCTTTAAGTTACTATAAACAACACATAGCGCTCGTATGTCAAAACGTTCTGAGTACGTATAACCTCAAAAATGTCAAACTTTACGATAGAGCTGTCAGTTGTCAGATTGCAACACTAGGGTTGTCCAATCCCCAAAATATAAAAGGCATATTGCATAATTTACCCTCCACTTTATTCTTGCCTATATCACAAGCTGGTAGGCTCTTTACAGATCTCCATAAGTTTTTAATGCCAATGGGTTATCAATACAACACTCATCGCCCTTAAGAGATATACATATTATTTGTAAGTTTAAAAAGGATTTCAATCTTAGCATAAGTTTCTCTCAACTCGAGGAATTCTACACAACAGTACCTATTGAAGCTAGTTGTCACATTTTTGAGTCATGTTGTCCCACCTTCCGAGTATAAACGTCTTCGTTCTTTATCAGTTGTTGTGATACATCTTCCTCGGCAAACTAGAGATGGAAATTAAAAAAAAAACCTTACCACCATCTGACTTACCTAAATATTGATTCCTTCAGTCAGAATGAAGTCCCTTTTTTCTATTACTGCATCCAAAACTCCTCCGCATCTGCCCAAGTCACTGACTATTTTCTTTCAACTCCGAGTAACTGCTGTCAAACTCACAAACACCCTCCTTATATACCTATACTTTATAGACGGGGAGCTAGCTACAAAAAAAATGGTCGAAAAGGTGCATGCAGTTTTAGTGGGGCCTAACTTAGTACATGACCAAACGCCACTTCTTAAGGTCAGCACAGGTCGGATATGAAAATGCCAGCCGGTTTTCCCGAATGAAAAAATTGACTGAAAAACCTCATAAGGGACGCGCATGAAACCTTTCTTAACATGTGGTTTGAACGTCAAATAAGAGCGGTGTAATAGCGCAAGAAGTTTTGCAGGCCGGAAAGCCCTCGTAAGAAATGGGGTCTCAACTAAGAGCGGTCTGATAACGCAAAAGTTTGTCAGGTCGGAAAACCTCCGAAAAAAATTAAACAAAATCGGCGTATATTTGAAAAGAAATTTTTTCGCTTTTCGGCTTGATGGAAAATTATTTTTGATGGCTCCATTCAAAATATCTGTTTGTGCTACCCAAAATTAACAAAAAAAAATCATCAAAATACGATGTAAACTCGCTAAAATATAATTTTTTATCGCGCGCGCGATTTTATAGCTCTTACTCATTTCCCGCCTAACGTCGCAAAAATTATTATATTTTAGCGAGTTTCCATCGTATCCTGATGATTTTTTTAAATTTTGGGTAGCACAAACAAATATTTTGAATGGAGCCATCAAAAATAATTTACCATTAAGCCGAATGCGAAAAAATTTATTTTCAAATATACGCCGATTTTCTCTAATTTTTTTCGGAGGTTTTCCGTCCTGACAAACTTCTTGCGTTATCAGACCGCTCTTAGTTGAGAGCCCAAAAATGTAATAAAAAAATTTTGCGCACGCACGTTATGAGGTTTTTCAGATGAGTTTTCCGGCACTTTCGATCACCTCTTACGAGTGCTTTCGGCCTGCAAAACTTCTTGTGCTATTACACCGCTCTTATTTGACGTTCAAACCACACGTTACGAAAGGTTTCACGCGCGCACGTTATAAGGTTTTTCAGTCAATTTTTTCGTCCGAGAAAACCGGTTGGTATTTTCATATCCGACCTGTGCTGACCTTAAGAAATGGCGTTTGGTGATGTACTAAGTTGGGCCCCCCAGTTTATAAACTGAAACTAAACGCACCTTATCGACCCTGTTTTATGTAGCTCTGGGATTATTATAGAACGCTTGCCTTTTCGCGCATATGGTTCTCACAATAAGCTGGTAGTGAATTTTTACGTGCCTTGCACCTGAGAAAGTTATTTAACTTTTTCATCTCCCGATGCGATAAAGATGTATTTTCTTGACAGTTATCAAAATTTTCTGCAGAAAAAATATAGCAAGTTTTGTCTTTTTCGGATTTATTAAGACTAACGTACGATGATTAGTAAGTTTAATTCGCCTTTATTGTCGTTATTAGAAATATTTCTTCTTGATTAATTTTCCTTTTCAAAATTTTAGTAACAATTATAACAATGCAAATAGGAATCGATACGATTTTTATTCTAACAGCGTTTTCATCTATAGTTATATATTTTTCAAACCCCATATGCAGATTTATTCCACATTGATGTTAAACTTAGCTAGAAGAACACCGTGTACTACAATTGTCAATAATGTCGACTTTGATTAAGGCATCTCTCATTTTCTGAACAGTTCTTCGTCTATATTAGTTGAATGCCATTTCAAAAATATCTACTTTAGAATAATAAAGTTAATTTACTTTTGGTCTACAAAAATTTGATTTCAAACAATATATATCATTGAGAATGTAAAGACTACAAGTTGCGCTTTATTGTTCAACAAAAACTATAAAGCCAGGCGTTATTTCGGTATAGTTATTTTAAAATATTCCTTGAAACTTCTAATTAATAAAATAATTGATACATCAAAGACAATTTGTATTATTAAATTGTTCCGTAACAAATTCGTGTTCATCATATCTTCAAGGTATCGTGTAGATATTTTGCTGACCTTCAAGTTTGTTGCCAAAATTCACTGGCTGATTATAATAATATTACGCAACACCGTATTATTTGATCGGTACAAGGTGAATTGAGCACGATATCATTTATAATAGAACACATATACAAGGTGTGCCTTATATAACTAACTGATTTCGTCTTTTAATATACCTATACTAACCTAAATGAAGAAGCATATCTTTGTACATTGCAGTATTTTATTCGTCTTTAATACAATTTCCATCACTTTTTGACATGTTTTCAACGGTATATTCAAAACATGATCATGAGTATTCTAAAGGGTGTTTTTTTAGAGGTATAGAACTTTGAAATAGAAAAAAACAAGGATATATTTTTTAAATTGAAATTTTCTTTATTCGAAAGATTATCTTCTGGCATATGACCGCCACGGCTGGCTCCGCCGTAGTCTAATCTGGAGGTCCAATTTTCGATAACTTTTACCAACATTTGTGGGCTTATATCGGCAATAATGCGGCGAATGTTGTCCTCCAAGTGGTCAATCGTTTCGGGCTTATCGGCGTAGACTAGCGACTTCACGTATCCCCACAGAAAATAGTCAAGCGGCGTTAAATCGCACGATCTTGGAGGCCAATTCACGGGTCCGAAACGTGAAACTATGTGGTTACCAAACGTTTCTTTCAGTAAATCAATTGTGGCACGAACTGTGTGAGATGTTGCCCCGTCTTGTTGAAACCACAGCTCATATGATTGTTCAATTGATGAACGAAAAAGTTAGTAATCATGGCTATATAGCGATCACCATTGACTGTAACGTTCTGACCAGCATCGTTTTTAAAGAAGTGCGGACTAATTATTCCATCAGCCCATAAAGCCCCCCAAACAGTCAGTTTTTCTGGATGTACCGGTGTCTCAACATGAACTTGAGAATTATCATCACTCCAAATATGACAGTTTTGTTTATTGACGTATCCATTCAACCAAAAGTGAGCTTCATTGGTAAACTAATTTCGCTTATGAAAATCGGGATCAACGGCAATCTGGTTTTGGGCCCATTCACCAAATGTACGCCTTGCTAGGTGATCGTGTAGCTTCAATTCTTGCACGAGTTGAATTTTGTAAGCACGCAAACCAAGGTCTTTCCACAAAATCTTCCATAAATTGGATGGACACATCCAATTCCTGTGCACGATGGCGGATAGACTGATTCGGGTTTTCCTCTAAGTTACGCTCTACAGCAACAATGGATTCTTCTGTACACACTGTACGACATCTCTGTGGATGCTTATTGTCATTTAAAGTAAACGTGGGCGAAAACGTTGCATAGTTAATCGAATTAATTTCTCTGATGGACGATTATGTTGACTGTAAAATGGACGTAGTGCGCGATGCGTATTTCGAACAGAACCATGATTTTCAAAATAAATTTACACAATTGGGAAGCGTTGTTCAGGCGTTCAGTCAATTCATGATGAAATTCCAAACCAAACATAAATCACTTGGCAGCTGTCAAGATGGCCGCCGGTTAAAAGAATGTTGCCAACTTAAAGTTCTATATCTCTAAAAAAACACCCGTTACTTGAAGTTGTGCCGTAGACTAACAGAAAAAGTGAGTAGTTGTTAAAACTGGCGACTTGGCCGGCAAAGTGCTATCTGCACAAGGAGTTTTCTATATACAACACTTGCTGGTTGAGATTCATATCCTCTATTTGTTGACTCAAAAGGTTGTGTATCAGCGTCGATGGCAGTTGCAGCATTACCTGAACCATTTTCAAAAAATAAGTCATACATATGCCATATATATGTCCTTGCAACTCCCATTTGTATCACCGTGCGTGAGTAGCATGAGGATTTTGTGTCCTTACCCAAAATTTGTCAATTTTGGTTTCGTGATCTTTACGCTGCAATTTCTGAATCAATTAAATTGTGTAAGCTTTTAAATGCTACTTTCTTCTATCGATCTTTAATATTCCAATGAGGTAACAAATTGTGTTGATATCTGAATAAAGTTTCAACCTAAATCTTACCTTCATGTACGCAAAGTTCATGGTTGGTTTTAACAATCATGACAGTCGCTTCAGTGATTGGGCATATACGGTCTATATACCAGACAAACGAGACACTAAAATGATGACAATTCCAAATCTGTCGTTTACATGTAGCCTACCCGGTATACGTGCATTAATTTCATTTGGTGCGTTAATTATAGAAACGAACTTTCTAACTTCTAGGGTTTCAAATCAAAGTGTTTACTCATTTTTTATTTTTTCAAGTGCTCATCGAATAATTTTGACAATAAAAAATAGGTTAAGAGGAATAGCTCAAAAATTCTGTAAATAAATGTTCATTTTTCCACAATTTAAAAATGATGGAATGGAATTTTTGTTTAGGTAACAAGTTTGCAAAAGGTTTGTTTTTTTTGCCGTCTTCGCAATCAGTGGTATATGTTAATTGCACGGACAAAGTTTATTAACAATTGCATACATTTTAACATGAAACAGAATCATAAAAGGATCTGAATAAGAACTTCACAAACATTTTAGTTAGTTTGTTCCGTCTTATAGACTGACTTGTAAAGGATCATCCATAAATTATGTAAGATATTTTAGGGTGGGTGGGTGTCTGCTAATATCTTCCGACATCTTATATTGGGGTAGGTGGGTGTTGGAAAATGATTTTACGTAAGATTGCTTATGACTTTTATTTTCCTGAATGAACTAATATAACTTATAGGTATTTTGAAATCGCCAGATCTCCATTTTCAAATATAACTATAGTTATAACATCAACTAAATGTAATTAAGTAGGTATACAACAAAATCCTTATTTAATGTAGGGATTTACTTACTATAACGTAAAAACATAATGGGGAATAATAACTTCAAAAATTGTAATAAAAATAAAAATATTTTAGTCGAAAAAAAAAACCAATTTTACTAAAAGTCTGGAACTCAGTTTTCTTTGGAAACTTTTTCCAAATTAAAAATATTGATACGAGTGCATCAGAACAATTCAAGATCTACTTCACAGTATAATATTATTATGTGTCGAGGCATAAATGTGGCTTCACATTATATAATTTTGTTGTGTCTGCATGAACAAAATTTCTCTAACAATCCAAATTCTTCTGTTACCAATCTATACAGCAATAATCATAAAGATATGATTTCTTAATGCAATACAATAAAACAATGGAATATCATATATGTGCTACTCAATCTAATCTACTACAGGAAATACTTAACAATTGTTCAAAACAAACTAACTGCCAAAGTTAAAACTTACTCAAGCTTCTTGTATTGTCAAATCACACTACAGAACTGCTATTAAAAGAGTAACATTTCTGATAAAGATGCAGAACAAAATAAATAATATGCTTTAATAATAAAAATATTATTATATATTATGTTTTAAAAAAGTAATATTAATATAAGGTGTTACGGCATTAATATTAAGATTCTAATAGATATATTACATTATAATGTGTATAGATTTTTAACATTAAGACTAAGAATTTTGTAAAAATAAGATCTTACGTAAGGATTGGGGGGTGGGTGGTGAACAGAAAAACGTCAAAATTCATCTTACCTAAGTTATGGATGTTCCCTTATTGGTTTCCTCTTCTCAATATTTTATAGAGGTATCCAATTATTAGTTGGTCGTCCACAATAGATCCCAAGAAGTGGCAACCAGTCATACAACAAGGTATGCAAATACAATACAGACATATTTTTTCTAAACGCAAGCCGGATTTTTCGTTTTGCTTCTACTTATGGCTTCCCCAGTCACCATATTTAACGGCTAGTAATTTTTTTTTAATTGCAGTTGTAAAAGATACATTCTACTTAAAAAAACAAAATGTAGTCATGGGTCTCTACACATATGTCTACTGTTATGCACCATACCTAAATTGGAAATTGGAATATTGGTATAAAATACTGATGCCCAAAAATATATGTTTTTCATATAGGTTTAAGACTATCGTATCATCCGCCCTGTATACACCATTTTGTTCATTTTCAAATACAAATTTTAGTTCTGTTGCCGGCCTAATATGTTCAGAAGCTGTGAAACTGAATACCTTGTTTGTTTGTTTTTTTGTCGATGGGACATCAAGAATAGTTGTTAAAAACAATTTTTATTTAGTAATGCTTTTCAAATAGCTGTCAGTTTCAGTTTGTATTCTAATACAATCGTAAACATTGTACTAAAAATGTTTTGTGTTTCGCAGCTCTATAAATATATTGCTACAATGTCAGTTAAATATATTTCCTTATAATTGTGCAACTGCTGTTGCAGTATTCATAATAGCCGAAAGAATAGCAAAAATCCACTAATTATCAGCAATTACAAAAAATATTCTAAAACCTTGCAGTAAGTAACTATCGAAATTTCATTCTACATTTTATGATAAAGTTAGAATTGGTGAGAATTACTTACCTTAGAAACAGGAAGTCGCAAAATATCTTATCGTTAAATTCGTCATAGCCCAATACGACGATATTAAATATTATTATTCTGGTTATTTTATGTTGACTTGTAATTACAGTTATTCTCTTTGAATGTATATACTACTGTTCCATAGGAGATAAGGATATTCGGTAGAAATAATGTAAAATTTTGTAATGAATATGCCTCGTTCAAAACTGTATTTAAATACTTTTTATTTTGTTTTCACAAGCTTTTTACTACTCTCATTTGTTCCGGTGCGTGTTCAATTAGGCTGAATGTTTTCGTACGTTTGCATTTAAGTCGAGAATGCAAAATTATGGTTTCATTGGGCTGATCTGGTGATAAACCTTTAAGGTGACCAAAAAACTCGAATAAAACAATATAACCAAATCGACTTTGGCCTCGATCAGTTTGTCTTGACATATAATTTGATCGTAGATGAGGGCCGAACTCTTAAAAAATATTTGTAAAAAAACAAAAGTACTAAACCCTGTTTTTCCAACAAATAGCATGCAATTTTCTTTATTCTATCCTTTTTAACAATAAAGTTATTTAACCAATATTAAATCTATATCTCACAGAGACCCCAAATCGGAAGTTTGCTGTGTATAACGCCGGTTTGATTCCTATGATAGAGATCACATGAAATTAATTTCTAGTTTCCAAACTATCTTACCGAGATTTACAATCCATTGAATACAAGACTGTATATTGTTTGTAGTCGAGAACCCAGATCATTTGCACTGCCCTCAGCTTATTGAAATTTCGATTAATCATTTTGGTATTACATAAGTACATGTTTTTTTGTGAGAAGAAACTTATTTCTAATGTTTTACTTTGTTTTTTTTTCAACTCACTAAAAGTTGATTAGAGCAGTTAAAAGGGTTGAAGTAAGGTCAAGTTTAATTATCTCGCCATAGCGTAGCGTTATGTTTTCACACTATTGAATCTCCATTTATTGTTTGACTTTCGAACTGAATGGACCCACATGGCACGCGTCAACTGTTATGTGATGCGCTTTTTGTTTTTGTAAATAAGTAATTTTATAGTTCTCAAATTTACGACAACCGGTTCAAATAAAGTTATCTAATTTTTGTACATAATATATATTTCGTAGATTTCTCAATATATTATTTAAGCCGTTATTTTTTAATTCATTTCGACGAAAACCAAAAGTAGGACACAATATGTTTCAAGTTAAAACTGTACGTTTAATATGCAATCATAAAAATAATGGACCTGGCAGGTATATGTCATAGAAGCAAAGAGAGAGGGGCAGTATTTCATCTACTGATCGCACTAAATTTTTGTCATCAGATTAAATTTTCCGTGGGAAACAAGAGTCAGTGGTGGAATGTACCGTTTATGGTTAGACCGTGATTGATAAAATGTGAAAAAGAGAAACCCTTTAAGAAAGAGAACGATGATTCAATAATGTTTGTTAGATGTTTTAACGTTCAGTGTTTTTCATTCGACCCTGTCTGGTGTGACATAAAAACTTAATCTATGTATCTTATTCCGGAAAAGCTACACATTTTCTACATAAAGGGATCAGTTAAATACCAGAAAATGTCTACACGTATGATTACATGTGTTTGGAAAATATTTTAAAAAATGGTTTAAAAGCTTTTGCGGACTTATTCTGCGGGCTAGATACGACAAAAAGTTAGAATCTCACATTTGTCTTTTTTTAACAATGTATAATGTAAAATAAAATTGTATTATTTAGTTTATTTATTTTTATAACACACTACTTTAAATTTTAGTTAACTGGGTTAGCTAACACAAAATTATGTCCACTCTGAAGAAGTCCTGTGTCCATGAATACTTGGGGTTACCCACGCGAAGCCGGAGTTCACCACCATTATTTCTATAAAAAGTAAACCAAAATGGCCATTCGGAAAACAATTCTAACCTTTTTGCCTTAGTTTAAATTTTACTTGGTCTAATTTGTAATAGGAACAGTCGAACAGTCACCTTTTATCTTGGGACTTATTTAATATCTCTTAACTCATGTGGAGCAGTTTATGTATTTACAAACTATACTCCAAAACAATACACACGTTTTTTAATGCTACCTATAATTTGCATACATTTTAATTATCATTCTCATTGTTTTTGTGTGTTACTTTTGCGATGTTGTTATTCATGATGCTTGTGTTTTTTCTCTCCATAGATTTTCAGAAGACTCCAGGTAAAGTAGTTTGCAAGAGAAAAGGCTATTTGTTGCACACTTCTGAAATTTGCAGATACAAGTCTTGGTAATACCTTGTTAACTAGATTATACCCGGTAGTATCAAACAGATTAACAATCGTCCAAATTTGATTGCAATCTTCGAATCGATTGCAATCTACCAGATAAGTATGTTACTAAAAGTCTATCTAAATTAAAACAGTTTTCGTAGAATTGGCTATTTTTCTCCCTAAGAGCTTTATTTCTACATTGACAAGGTTCAAAACAGTGCCAGTAGTGTCGATGCATTGCTTTCACTCATTTAGTTAAACCTAACTAACAAAGTACCAAATTAGATACTAACATGTAAATAAATATATATATATATATATATATATATATATATATATATATATATTTTTTATTTAGATGTCTTGGGTTTTTGGGACCATAGAAATAATTCTAATTTAGTTTTTCGTGGTAATTATTATATTTTACGTACGTTTCGACCAATTCTTGGTCTTTTTCAAAAATATTGTTTTTTGGAAAATTAATGACAACATAATTTTACACACACTTAACCACTGTATATAAACTTAACATATTTGAAAAGTATTGCGCCACTACAACTAAATTTATCTGCCTGCCTTATGATAGTCAATATGCAAGATGTGTTCGCCTCTTCGAGCCGTAAAGAAAAAAATGAATGAAAAAACTAAATTAGAATTATTTCAATGGTCCCAAAAACCCAAGACTTCTCAATCAAAAATATATAAACCGAGGACCGAGAACCATTTGGAAAGATAAAACAATTGTTCCCTTTCCACATAAAAATATATATATATATATATATATATATATATATATATATATATTAGGTGTTTTCCGGGAATTCATCCTCGTAGTTGATAACGGATCCCTGCCGGGATCGATGGTAAAATGACGACGTTTCGGCAGAGTCACATCTGCCCTTTTCAGGTCGGTTCGCATAATTTTCGTAGCCTTCTGCTTTCGCTTCTAGTTAGTGAGTATTGGAGTAACTAGAAGGGAAAGCAGAAGGCTACGAGAATTATGCTAGTTACTCGAATACTGAGTAGCTAGAAGCGAAAGCAAAAGGCTACGAGAATTATGCGAACCGACCTGAAGAGGGCAGATGTTACTCTGCCGAAACGTCGTCATTTTACCATCGATCCCGGCAGGGATCAGTTATCAACTACGCGGATGATTCCCGGAAACCATCTAATACATTTAGTGCCCGCGAAAACTTAAAAACAAATATATATATATATATATATATATATATATATATATATATATATATATACAGTAGTAATAGTACTACTATTAGAACATCAAAAGGTTTATCATAATGGTTCGTACAAATTTAGTACTGCAAAAAGCATATACTAAAAACTACAACAGACTTCGCCAAATTTACGTCTAGTTTGCCCCCAACGATCTCCACTATAGTCCTTCTCAAGATTTGGTTCAAATAACCACTCATGCGCGGTTTTTACCGTCTTCGTACACACAATTCTTATAGGGGATAGGCAACTTCTAGCCACACCAGACTGAGCAATGATAGGTCTGTGATGCTCTTAATGGTTCTGGGCCGCACACTCATTTTTTTGCTAAGGATTAGTGCTGGCAATTCCCAACAACGAGGAATTCCCAGTAAGCGCTAATCGCAAGCTGGCGCTGGTTAGGTCCCTGCTCTTTGTACGCACCGCCCGTCGTTTCTACCGGTTGAATGTAATTTAGTGAGGTCTTTGGACTGGTAGGTACTCGATGATGTTTCGACGTCGCTAATGTTTCCGGAAATATGACCAAGGCTGCAATTTGTAGTTCTGGTGAGTTTGGTACGCTCAACAGAGTGACGACATTGTTCTTTGCTATATTCAGAATTGTTGGTGCAAGATAGTCTTTGTGGTTGTCGAATATTAGGAAAGATGGGTTGACCGTTGAAGTTGAATTTACTTTTATAAAGTGCTTCATCACTTGTGCAAAATGCTTACTCGTTACTAAGCTAGTACGCTGCGCAAGGCCTAGAGTCTCCACATGTTTGAACATGAAAGAGGAAAGCGCATTATTCCCATCAACGACGAATTCCCTGTAAGCGCTATTCATAAGCTGGCGCTGGTTAGGTCCCTGCTCTTTGTACACACCACCCGTACGCTCCTACAGATTGAATGTAATTTGGTGAGGTCTTTGGACTGGTACGAGTACTTGATGATGTTTCGACGTCGCTGATGTTTCCGGAACTATTGCAAGGCTGCAATTTGTAGTTTTGGTGAGTTTCGTTCACTCAACAGAGTAACAACATAATTCTTTACTATATTCAGAATTGTTGGTGCAAGATAGTGTTTGTGTTTGTCGAATATTAGGGAAGATGGGTTGTCCTTTGAAGTTGAATTTACTTTTATAAAGTGTTTTATCACTTTCTCTCTCACTAATTTAGTGCCCTGTGCAAGGCCTAAAGTCACCACATTTTTGAACATGAAAGAGGGAAGTGCAGTAACAAATTCATTTAAGCTGAGAAGATTTTTGCCAGGGACACAACTCACTGAGCAAATTATTGAGGAATGAATTGATAAAAGATTTTTTAAGTGAACTGGCAAATCTAGTAATTTTTACCTAAAACGGGTCAATTTTTACTAGTTTAAGACTACCACTTCGTTTGCAACAAAGATATAAGTTATACTCCTTTCTGAAGATCCTGTAGATAAACTGATTGAAAACTAAAATATATTTAAATCCTATAGAATCAGTCAACTAAGTACGAACCATTTTATGATTTTCCAAGATTTCTGAAACGATATTTTGAGTGTATTTTTTATATCAACGTATCAACGCGACTAGTAAATTGCTTAAAACGATATTATGAGTATATTTTTTATATCACTCATTTATAACGGGACTAGTAAATTTCATTTATGTGCTCTAGATATTTTAAATATTAACATTTTAAATCGTGTGCAAATTTCTAAAACACTCATAATTTTCGTAATATTGGAACAATAATTGACTAAATTTTATTAACATTGTATTTTCTTGAAGTAAAAGAGATTGTTTTGAACCTTCCTTTAAAGTAACTTCACTTTTGAGGGATAACTAACACCAACAACAGCGGTTCCAGATATCCCGAATACTAAATTGTTGTATTTTTTTCCCTGTGGTATTACTCGAGACTTTGACCCTTTCTTTGTATGTATGTATTTTATTTTGCTTATCTATATTTTCACTTCATGGTTATAGTTTTGTTTACCAAGTTGAGGTAGTTCAACTCCCCGTTTATTTGGTTTATGGAGTATTTTACATATATAAATCTGATCAGAAATCACAATGTAATGTGTTAAATTATGTGTTTAATTTTAAACTGTTACATCGAACCCAATTATATATAGATGCTTTATACTTAGTAAGTTGATAACTGTTGGATGTAATTCCAATAAAATAGTTTTTATACTATTTAGTTTGTCATAAATATCAAAGGATAACTGGATTTTTATACCAGTCAATAGAGACAAAGGAAAGACGTTTTTGGGTATAATTTATGCCATCACTTTTATAATGTGTTATATAAGATAATTGACATGATTTTAAAAGCAAATTCCTAGAAGTAAATTATTTAAGAAATAAAATAATATGGATTTTTTGCTTCTTGTTTATAGTATGAAAGTTAATAAAGATATCGTTTTGCAGTCAGTGAAAACTGTACACAAATAGTCCTTAAAATTAGTTTCTATAAGTCCTGTATTTTCACTGTCAAAAATTGGAAAAACCGTGTATTTAAAAAAGTGTATCTGTGTTGTAATAACATTAATTTTCATCAAAATGATAACTTATCAATGTTAATATTGCAGAGCTATTAATTAAATAACTTAGAGGGATATTTTGTACAAAGTACCTTATTTATCGAGATTCTCCAAAAATATTTTTAGAGTTCCTAGAAAGAACTTTGAATATATTGGAATTTTGTTACAATTTTGGTTTAAAATATTGCAATAAAGTGAATTTGCAACAGAACGCCAATGGAGCAAAGACAGCAGAGGGGAAGTAAGGGTTGTTCGTAAATTGCAATATTCATAGGTTATTTTTTTTAATTACGGCACCATGCATACCGAATATCCAAGATTTTTGTACATCGGGGTCCAACAATCGTGGTTAATACGCTGCATTTTGCAAAATATCCCTCTAAATTATTGTTCTTGTGCCCAATTAATTCTAACGACATAGGCTATCATTTTGACGAAGGTTGATGTTCCAATTTTTATTACAATGACGACATTACGATATCTTCACCACTTTTCAATTATAACCTACAAACTATTAGTTGAGTGATGGAATTAACGGTTGGCTGTAGTAGCAGTAACTCCTAAATTCTCTAAAATCTCCCTATTTTCAAATAGAATTGTTTTATTGATAAACACGTTGGTTATATTTATATTGTAAATAAAAATCAAAAATCAGTACCAATTTAATACTCAGTTAAATAATATAATTTTGAATACATGAAATGTGGGGTTTTGATCAGATTTATATAACTTGGTGCGGGGTTGCTAGTAGTACGGATAGTATAAATGTTTTTCTCTTTGTTTTCAGGAGCGACGTACGGCACTGGCATAACGGCCATTAAGCTTACAGCTTTGGGCAGACCACAATTGCTGGTAATTTGTGTTTATTAATTTTTCTTGGTTTTGTTTATGTAAAGCTCCTGAAAAACTATTAACAATTAACTAGTTACTAATTATTTTTTGTGTCAGCACTAAAATTACTCAGATTAAAGCTTTATAAATGTATGTAGAGTAAATGAATATACACTAGTAGTCACTTAAACCAGAATTCAAAGAAAACCATATATCAAAAAAAAATTGAATCTATTTTCCAGCTGCAAAATTCCCCAGGTTGACCATACAGTGTATGGCAGCATACTCCCTCTAAGGCACGCATAGCTTGCTTTTTGAGAAAACTTCACTAAACCCCAGATATCTTGAATATCAAAAGGGTTTAGCTCTGTGGGAACCCTTGCCAGGTTATCAGTCTCGTGGTTGGAATCGTGGCGGTTTCCCATGAATTTTCTCACCGTCCGGGCTGTTCCTAACAACGGCTTTTTGCACTAGTTGGTAAAGATGTTCGTCCACACCGAGCTATTTTAAATATTTAGTAGAAGCCTGTTGTTGACATAACAATTGGTACAGTTCGTGTGTAATCCCACTGTGACTTTATTTGAAATTCCAAATCCCTGTATTTGGCTATTTTTTCAACCTGCTTAATATTTATATTATTGTTGTTAGGGATTGCTATATCAATTAAGGTTGTTTTTCTAGAGACTTTATCTACTAAAACTATATCTGGTCTACTGTGAGCAACAGTCCTATCGGACATTATCGCGCGGCCCTAGTACAGCTTGTAATTGTTATTTTCTAAAACAGATTATGGTTTGTGTATATAGTATGGCACTCTTACCAACTGCAACAGTTCAAGTTTCAGTATTAGTTTCTGATGCAGTATTTTTGCCACAGCATTGTTTTGTTCTTTGTATTCAGTTGCATCGAACGCTTGACATCCTCCTGTGATATGCTGGATAGATTCAGAGGTTTGGCAACCGTATCTGCATCTGTCGTTGTTAATAGAAGGGTCTTTAACAATGTACTTTAGATAGTTCTTAGTTGGAATTACTTGATCTTGGATTGCCGATATAAAGCCTCCCGTTTCAGGAAACATATGACCAGAGATCAACCAGTAGTTCGACGATGAACTATCGACATAATCTAAGTTGACGTCATTTATATGTCTTCCATGAAGCTCTCTTTGCATTTCAGTAGGTTCTGATCAGTTGACTGGTGGTGCAGCTGCAAAATTATTATTATTGTTCAATAATATCAGTTTTAATCGATTTAGCAATCAACTTGGAAAATAGTTAAAATAATATATTTGACCTCCATTGCACCGAAGTGGGGGCAATGGTAGGAACGCGGTGGATAATTGGAGAATCAAACGAAATTTAACTATATGTACCTATATGGCAGACATAAGTTTACGCGCATTAACCTTATTTTCCTGTTAAAACTCATTCGTATTTTTTTCGGATTCATGATTCGTGTTCCTTAGCCTTCTTTACTGGACTTTTTCCTTTCTCTTTTTCTTCATCATATTGGCATATTATAATCATTTTTATTTTCTTTTCCTACCAGGCCTCCGTTGATTGACTTTAAATTCGCATGCTGTTTCATTTAATCCTGTCGTATTTCAAAATCATGTACTTTCTAGGACAACTTAGTGAAATTGGTTTGTTGTTGTTATCTAGTTCAGTCCTTAATCTTATATGCTAAGAACTGATGGATCCATCGACTGTAATCTGCTAGGAATCAATCTTAAAGTGGAAAACTAATTCACACATTGAGGTGATATTTCCCGGCTTTCTTAATCGGTGATACAGACTTTCTATTGTACCTAGCATTTTTCCTGGTTTTTTTAGAGTCGAAATCTCTGTTTCGTTGCAAGTATACATGTTTTGTGGAAAAAATATGTTTGTCCAACAATTCTCCTAACAGGTTATAGAACACTTCTATTTTATCAAAGGTTGGGATTCTGATTATTCTTCTCGCTTCTTAACACAAACATTTTCCAAATGACACACATGTTTTGAACCAATCACGTTTAAGACATTCCCAATATTTAAGTTGTGGTTTAGGTTTCTAGCATATCCGAATGTCACTTTTCTTATCTAATTAACGTTACATTCATAAAAATTATTGGGTTTTTTTTACCAACTTTACTATTTCATCTCGCATTTTTGAACTGAAGATAGTGCGTCTTCGAAGACGTGGAACCAAATGATTTAGAACTGGAATGCTCATAGTTCTAGCAGATTTTCGTATGGAATAACCTTGTTCAATAAGCTGCACCACTTTTCGGAGCTGTCACCTGACCATAATTGCTCATAATTTCACTCGGGAGAACAAACGTTTGTTATTGCTATTAAAATTACATATCACTATTATCAAAACCAAACTAAGTACATGTAAAAACTTACGTACCAGTTACCATTTATTTTATTTCGACAAAAATTTACATCCAGACCCAAAAACAAAAACACAACTGCCGTTGGCAACAACGGATTTAATCACATAGAGGACAATTGCCCGCTGACTTCTACTACCCGCTCTTCCTTAATGCAAACAAAGACAAATATATAATCAAGTATAGATTCACGGAAATATCTATGAAACGAAACATAACGTTTTAAATTTTGGCTACAGACAAAAAACAAATGACTTGTTTTATTTATTATATTTTTTGGAAAATTCTCGGTCAAAATATGCATCGGATAAATTTGTATTCTTTTTTATTATTCTGATACGCATTTATTACATTTTGTTGTATGGTATGGCTTTATTGGGTTTTAGATATTTAACCCTACATAATATTTCTATTAGAGAAATTGCCAGAGGTTTAGCCAATTTGAGTATGAATCTGTATACCTTACAAAACAAGATAAAATCCAGTCCAAAACTCTGGAAGTGGAACTACAGTAGACTAAGACCATCACTTGTTACTCTTGACTATTAAATACTTTCCCACAACCACAAATGCAATAGCAATTCCTTGGCACAATTTCTCGATTAGACCTTTAGATTAACATCACTTTTGCTAAACATTTAAAAAATTGTATTAAATTAATAGAACGTAATTTTTATTGAATTCCTTAATTATTTTGAAAATAGTTTGCTGAATGTTCTGTTTAACCGCTGCTGGGTGTTGAATCATTGAGCACTACTTGTAACTCCGTTATTTTGACCATGTTTTTATCTGATATTTCAGTTACTGGAAAATTGTATTCCTAACAAATTCTGTTAGTAATTCTCCGCAGGTGTTCATCACGTGCGCAATATTTCTCACTTATACTTCATTTTCTACACGCAAAGGCAATTTTTTTGCTCTAGCTAAGTTTACGTCGAAAATCAATAACTGCACAATATGCAGACATTGGCTTGTCAAACAGGTTGAAACCTACTACATCGATATTTTTACTTTCCGATTAACATTCTCCAAAAGGGGAGGTCGTTCTGCGATAAAGGTACACACTATTGTAAAATAAAGGAAACTGGTTTAATAGAATTATTATTAATCTCATCGCTGTAACCCAACGTGAATGATGTGAAAGAGAATAGCGAAAGTTGTGACGTGGGCCTGACATACCCATGTATTAAATTGTAGATTATGGTAATCAAAATAACTTTTTACTTATCCTCTGCTAGATGGGAACTTCGTCTTGGGTACCGACGAAAGCAATGTCGGAATTGGTGCGGTGGGGAATTACTGGGTTACTCGGAGGGAACTCCTGACTGTGGTAAAGATGGTGGAACATTTCTGTGGTAAAAGATTCCTCCTGAGGACTAATTACGCAGCACTGAAGTGGCTCTTGCTGTTTAAAAAGACAAGTGGCAAGATGGATTGTGAGTTTGCAAGAATTCGACTTCAAAACTGAACATCGCGCTGGAACAAGCTATTATGATGGTGATAGACTATTTCAGTAAATGGGCGGAAGCTTGTGCCTTGCCGAATCAAGAATCTGGCTGATGTCCTTGTCAAGGAATGGATCATCCGTTTTGGAGTTAACTTGGAGTTGAACTCAAACCAAGGTAGAAATTTTGGGGCTACTCTTTTCCAAGTCGTCTGCAAATTTCTGATGATAAATAAAACTCGGACGACAGCATTGCAGCCGATGGAATGATATAACGGATGAATAGGGCCATTAACCATCATTTGTCAAAGATAGTCTCTGACCACCAAAGAGACTGGGAGTATTTTCAGTTGTTTCTAATGCCTACTGGATGACTCCGTCCAGTGTTATTATGGGATGAGACTTACGTCTACCATGCGATTTGAAGTTAGGATGTCCCCCAGAAGAAGAGACCACAGGTGAAGACTATGTCATCGAGAATGCCAATGCCTGAATGAAGAAAGCATATGACATCAAAGCCGAGCGCAGAGAATTCCAAGTTGGTGATCTTGTTTGGTTGTATAACCTGCAACGTCGTCGTGGATATTCGCCCAAGCTACAAGTATTTTGGGAGGACCCTTACCAAATTTTAAAGGGGATCAACTATGATATCTACAGGATAAAGAAGCTACCTTGAAGAAAACCAAAGGTAGTACATTTCAACAGGTTAGCCCCTTATGCCGGAAGTCATGACGGCGAAGTTGATCAAGTCCAAGTCCACAGGATCTAACCACCCGATAAAAAGATGACTTTCAAACAGTTTACGGCACTGTACTCGAATGAACAGGAAGTGCAGCACGACCTGACCAGAAAAGAACCCAGAAACCCGTTTGAGGTGCCCATAGAAAATTCTCTGACCCATTGCGTGGCTGATGTCCAGAGAAATAATCAAGGTGTTTGCTAAGAAGTACGTCCCGTTCCAGAAGCTACTGTACCAGACACACCTATTTGGAAACAAAACATTCTCACAGGACAAACCAATATCTTTGGAAGACTTTGATAGAATTGAGAACTATAATGATAGAGGAGAACCTGAGGAATTAGGCGATCCAAAAAAAATAGCCTGTGTATTGGGTGGACTGAACTAGCTTTCAATTCAGTGGCATCGACATCTGTGTATGATGTCGCAATATTTGTAGCTCAAATTCGAAGACCGTCGATTGTTACTGCCACCAAATTTCCCATTATCAAAATAGAGACTCCTGCAAATATCGCCATACCATAAAGGATTCTGGGACATTCCGGAACGAAATAGTTTTAAGGAAGGGGCTATGACTTTTATCATCCGATATTTCGAGGAATCAGAGAGGTAGTCTAGGGCCTGCCGCTGGCGCTTTTAAAGTGCCCGTGTGTTCGAGAATTCTTGAAGAAAACATATAGGGGACTACGAGTATTTGATCTTCTGGATCTATCTCTGAAGAAATATTTAATAACAGGTCTTCAAAAATAAACTCTGTATAGTTGGGCGAAGCTGTGTGAATGTAAAATTAGGGGAAATAAATTATAGTAAATTCGTTCGAGTGTTCAAATAAATCCACGTACCCAAAGTGTAGAAAAACAGTACAATACTTACGATACTTAGATAACTTTTATAATGCACTTCAATTGATCTCACTTGGATTTTCGCTAAAATTTCAAATGATAGTAAATATTGCATTAAATTACAATAACTGTCCATTTCTCAATTGGTTTATTAGATACATGTTTACATATCTACTATTGTCATTAATTAACTAACTTTTTTCGATTTGGCAATATTCACAAAATGTATAAAGTTCCGTGCATTTTATGTACGTTCAAAATAGATTTACATATCCCGATCGATGGATCCTGATTAATAATTAATATTAGTTCTGGATAACATTTCTATAAGTTATTACAAATCTACAAAAACAATTAACGGACAATGTGGATCTTAAACCTAATTAACCTCAACGTCAGCAGTCATCAAATTAATGTTCAAGCTTTTAATGCAACACTGTTATGAATTTTTGAGAAAACTTCAGGTTTTACCTGATTTTCCGACTTTTCTCTATGATAAATATGTCTATCATGATTTTGGGACATTAATTTTGAAACTTTTCTTATTCCCTACAACATTTCCATTGACACGCTCATCCCCTCATTACTTTTTACAAAATAAGCAAAAAATAAAAAAAAAACAGTTTTTGATTTTTTATTGTTTTAAATAGTTTACTTTTGCGAGTTTAGTATGTTTACATAATGTCCGATATTGCTTATAAACTATTTTTTAAGTCAGGTTTGTTAAATTTTGTCACTTATAATCTTTATTGGCTGGCTTAAATAGGATGTCTAAGTACATCCTATTCATCTTAATATCCTGTCTCATCAGCAGGTTTCTCAACTACAGGAAATTTGCAGTAACAAGAGAAAACGTACTTTTTCTAAAAAGAAAACATTCTTTATTACTTTTGTAATGTATTATACTTTCCATTTTTAAATTAAATTATATACAAAATTAATATAACACAAATTTGACAATTCTGTTCTAACTTTCTGGTTATCATCGAGTGGACGAAATGGATGTTTTAATATTCATTTGATCATTTTTATTCATGCAGTCAACCTGTAATGTTGTTGAATTTTTCCGCCAAATAGTCCGCTTCTCTCATGGAATGTTTGGCTGCTGCCGTACATTCCTGATTGAAACGAAGCTTTAACATTATCTTTGCAATAACCACTTGTCATCAAATTCTCTCTTGAGTTGTATTATTGTTTGAAAGTCTTTGGGATACTATAGAATAGATGTTTCTAGCTTTGTACTTTGACAGCGTTGGAATCTTAGGCAATTGCCAAACAGTGGGAACTTTGGTAAATATGTTTTAGTGAAAAAAGATCCTATTAAACCTAGTATGTGCTTATAAAAAAGTTTAATTAATTGGTTTATCTTGTTTTAAATAAGTTTTCGATGTGTACTGATTTTTAGAGTCTCTGTTTTTAGTTAAGTTTCTTGGGATTTGCTAGTGTTTGGTTTTTACATTCTGGAAAATTGTAAATATGAATTTAATAAAAAAATGTATTTACTCTGATTTGTTATTTTATTTTGAGTATCAAATAAAACCACTGAAAAAAAAACAAAATATCAAAAAAAAATATTTTAAATTAACAAACAAGTAAATCTTTGTTTAACATTATGACAAAAAATGTTTGCATACCAGATGGTAGTAGAGAAATAAAAAACATTTCTGAATTTACAAAAAGGGTATATTTTAGAAGCTGCATGTCTGAAAAAAAAGATTATTTATTTTTAATTATATGTTGCAACCTCAATATTTGATATCTGTTACAACCTTCTAAATGTGTATGTGTTATTGTTTCAGCTCCAATTGTCTGAAGTTATCATGAGAGCTCGACAATACATGACTGAAATCGTTGGTGGTGAAGGTAACGTTTTATCACATCACGTGAAACATGAAGATCTCGAAGCGAAATTCGCCAAAATCCAAGATAAAGAATCGTTACGAAAGTTCCTTAAACAAGTTACCTACGACAAGCACGGGTAAATAGTTCTTAAACTTTGCAAATTATATAATAAACACGTCTTGTCCACTAAGACACTATCAACACCAATATTTCTTATAGACTTTTGTGTTGGGAGTCATATCCATATCACACAATGCTTAATCTTTGAAAATGGAGTCTTTTTCACATAAAATAAGCAGTAACATTTAAACTATTTTTAAAACAAAACAAGATATGGATTTTTGACAAAATGTCTAAAACTTGATTCTGGAAGTTCTTAGTAAGCAGAAGCAGATCAAAAAGTTTCTATGAGCACTATATCCTAAAATGTCATGGTTTTAAGGTACAGCTCTCTGAAATTGAATTACTGTTAGTTTTTATATTAGCATATATGTTGTTTTATTTGTATTTTTGAAAAAAATTAACGCACCACTTACCCCCTTTTTTCAAATTCTCATTTTATTATTATTATTATTGAAAATTGTAAATAAAAATCAGGTAAAATCACAAATTGCACAAAAAATAGTATTTCAAAACAATTCCTGCAAAGCAGTCAAAACATCATCTGACACAGGTTTTTTCAATATCACACTCAAAAATTATTATTCATGAAAACTGTTGACAAATCTAATAACCTACTTTATCTCAATTACTCTTACTAAAGAGTTTTTCTATAAGAAGGCAACTAGTGTTCCAGACAATGTCTATAAATTGCCCATACTACAGTTTTTCAATTACTTATCTTTTCAGAAATCATGGTGAAGAGAGAAAACTTAAATTTATCGATCAAAATAGTGAAATTACAATTGATAATTTTAATTAATAATACTAAAGGTATATGCACTATAATCCATCATTTTAGTCTTTGAAAGTAATGGCCATGACCGAAAATAAATTCTGTCTCTCATTCCATTTTCTCCATCAAAAGGAGTTCCAATTTCTGGTCTGAAGATGAACTTGGAATAATCTTTAAATAAAGTCGGGGTCAAAGTTAAATTCAAAAAATAGTTTTTTATAATTATGTAATCTAAATGTAGAGGACATACATACATAAAAACTAACAACAAAGGAATACAGTAAAATATACAAATGTACAAATCAACATCAAAGGATTGATTATATTTTAAAATTATGACTACGCAATTTTTAGGACTATGTGCTCACGGATACTTGTGCTCAAGGAGTACCATATACCTATAGGTATCATTAAATAACTCAAAGTATCCTATACAGTATATACATGTTTTCACTTATTCTATTCATTCTATTCCACGGTAGATATCATTTATTATCACTATGACATTTTACATGTGCAGTTAAGAACAAGTCATTGTTTGACAAGTTACTCTTCTATCATATACTAATGTTACCCCTATTAAACACGCTCTGTATAAATTAAACTCGTCAAATTTTAGAGATATGTATCACATCGTAAGTCCATAATCACTTAGGGTTTTCTAATTACATTTTATTTCTTTTCTAATAATATTTTTTTCAGTACATTATTTACAGCTGTCTTTATTTATGCACTCAAAGTCAAAAGATTTATATTTTTAGTGTTCTCCATTTATTTCCTTGGGCGGGCATCATTGACGATAACCAAGAACTCAGTACGACGTTTAGAGTACCAGATTTAAAATCCGGTCGTATGGTTAGATTAATCACACAGCTATCTACGAAAGAGGAAGAAATGTTCAAAAATATGATAAGGAGAATGAATACCATTGTGAAAGTAAGTATGAGTCTGTTTTTGAAACTCTTTTTTAACATTATCCAGAGTAGAAAAGTTTATGGAATACATTATAGTGCTTAATTTAAGTTGTATGCCGCAGTTGCAATTGAAACGTTTGGAAAAAATTCCTGTGGATATAACGGCAAACTGTTAAACCAGTTTGTCCAGAAATGAATAACTAAACTCTATGGAATCGTTGTCAAACACTTTATGCAGTGTTAGTGTGAAGGTAATGGAGTTTCATTGGACTTCCATTGTCTTGAATTTATTTGTTCTCATTTTTTTACGTTTCGATCGCTTTGAACATTATAAAGAAAATTAACGGACATACTCTATACTACACATGATTTCTGATTCATTCTTGCCACCTTATCACGAATCCGATGTCAGAATTTGACCAACACGTCCCAATTTTTGTTAATCTTGCTGAATTCAGATTTTTTTGTTATTTGAGGTTAATAAAATTCTGACGTGTAGGCCACATTCTGACACCGGATTCGTTATCAGGTAGCAAACAATACATCAAAAATCATGTGTCGCATGAGTACAGACAACTTTTTTTGTGTGTGCTGGTGTAATTAAACAAAAAAAAAACACCACCCAAGAACTACTTATGTAGGTAGGGACCTGTTAAGCACATATATACAAAAGATCTCAAAAAATAGGCATTGTCAGTGGAATTATAAACTGAATTAATTAAATAAAAATTTTAATTTGTAGACGCGAGATGTAAAGAAACAACATAAATTATATATTGCAATAAATTTCGTGGGTTCAAAATCAAATCAACACAGATATTCACGTTCACTTCCGATTTCTTTATTTGCACCAAAAATAATCCACTATTTATTTACTACAGCTGATCGATACAATTCACACGGAATACAAATTGAACTGAAATGTACATCTGTCCTATTATAATTAGCATAGAATTCTCTGGTGTTTTTCGAGAGTTATCTCATTGTTGAGGTAGCGTTTTGCTGGAATCTTACCGAAATTTCCATTCGACCTTGCGTTGGATCCCCCTTTTTTATTATTTCATCCGGCTTAAATGTTTACGTTGTTTTAGTCGGATTGATGAATTTAGGTTTGTTAATTTTTCCATGGGCGGCGTAAAATGAATTTTATAACAATACATTGTCTTGCGTACAAAAGAATGACACCTCGAAGAAAGTATATAAATTTCAAATGGAAAGTTTCACTAAGTATCGAGTCTTATAAAATTAAATTTGCAATGTAAATTTAAAGTACATTCTCTCATATCAAAATTTTATATGATTAAACATTATGCCAAAACATTATCAATTTGACACCCTTCAGACCCTTTGCCTTATTTCATCATTCTCCAATTAATCAAATTATGAGTTTTTGTGATTGGAATTGAATTTTGAGATAGATCTTCAATATGCATAACTTGTTTTTTGTTTTAATTTTCCAGGCAGCTCAAGATATGGACGTTCGCATTATGGTTGACGCTGAACAGACTTACTTCCAGCCGGCCATTACCCGTATTACCCTTGAATTTATGAGAAAGTACAATAAAGAAAAAGCTATAGTTTTCAATACCTATCAATGTTATCTGAGAAATGCTTTAGGTGAGGTAACTACAGATTTAGAACAAGCTAAACGACAAAATTTCTATTTTGGCGCTAAACTAGTCCGAGGAGCTTATCTTGAACAGGTAAACAATATTATTCACTATACAAACCGTATGTATTCGTTACTAAGTAACGAATACATACTAAGTTACTTAGTTACTAAGTAACGAATACTCGATAAGACTCGAAGTACCGAATCGTTACTTTTACATTGTTATCGTTACGTTAATGGTGTCTGTCCTGCCAAACTACCGAATTGTTATGATGGTAAGATAAATAAGTCGTCATTCATAACTGATTATATCTTTATATTGTTATTTATTCAATTATGTAATAAGCTTTTATATTTTGCACACTATACACTAGCCTTTCTTTACTTTAAAGATTTCATAAACTATTGAGATCTATTAAAGTATATTATAGTATAAGACATAATTTCGAAAACTGCTCTATAAAATAAAATATTTACTCAGGATATTCTATTTGGAATTGAATATATTAATTCGATGCAGTTTCCATATGAAGTTTTATGTATGTAATAACAAAATCGAGTGTTACAACGTCTCCAATAACTGGTAGTATTATTATGCAAAGACAATATATCGAAGAAAAGTTTCTTTATAAAAAGATAATGCACTTAAATTTTGGCAGGCTCGAACTTTGTTATATCCATGATAAAGTAGAAATTAGAAAAAAAATACGTATTCATGTTGGTAAAGTCAGTGCCAGCAGAACGAATTTTTTCAAAATCCGGTAAATATTGTCGGAAAAACGTTCCTCACGACAACCCAAAAGGATGAAAAAAAAAATTTCTAAATGTGAATGACATATTTTCGGGCATAAAATAAAATGTGGTAATTTTCATTGTGTTGAGTAGTTTAGGATAACTGTCTAATTAGTGTAACAATATAATTATGTATCTATTTCTTTATTAAAAATAGTATTTATGTTTATATTACTTTCTACTTACTAAGGAGACTGATATAAGAAAATAAAAATATATGTGTTTAGTTGCATTGCTTGAGCGTATATTTATTTTTCTCTTAGACCAATCAATAGAGCAAAAATTAACTAATAATGTGTAAAAAATACTCTCAAGATACCGACTGTGCCATCACATTAACAACGATTCGTAGCAATATTTTGCTATGTTTTCCACTCGCAACTATGGTTTTTTACTTTGTTATAATCAATTGAAGCAGGAAAATTTTTCTTAGCATGTTTATAAAATGAAAACTAATAAACTAATTTCAATGGTGACAACAGTTCAATTGTAAAGCATGAAAATACCAATGAAATGCGCCCAGGCTCGATTCGATTGGATCATTAGTAACAGGGAAAACAAAAAATACTGGAAAATTAGCATTTTTTTAAAAAAATCGAATCTTCGTGACTTTAAAAGCTGTAGAACTGGGCTTGTAAGAACTGATTGTAATTTATATTTATTTTATGTACGCCAAAACTAGCCGCTACCGGTTTATTAGTTTTTGAACAATTGTGATATAAAGTTTTTTGTTCCCTATTTCTGCTTTGTGCCTCCATGCGTCATAGATTATCGAATTTCAATTTTGAAAAAAAAATGTTTAAAGTAGAGGTGACATTCTACAAAGCCTCTATTCCCATTTTTCACTAAAGGTCTGTGAAATATCTGAAAAATATTAGCAAACATGACAAAAAAATGGGCGAGCGTATGAATATATCCAAGGAGTGGGGGAAGCACGGTTGTTGAGGGGAAGTGTTTAGTAATATATAATATAGGCAAGCTGCCTGTAATTTATAAATATTTTTATTGCTTTTGTCAGAAACTAATTTAGATATTTTCAAGACTTTTTTTGACTTATTTAGTTCAGTGTTTGTTTCACTTTGATAGAAACCTTTTGCCTTAATTCTGGAGTTCTCTATAAAATATTATATTAATATATTAATAAACAAACAGTTCTCATTTGATATAATAAAATCGAACAAATCGCTATGTATATAAGCTTTTTTAGCGATTAGATTCTTTCACCATCTGTCAGAGTGACAGTTACTATCAGTTACTATCGTTGTCAGCAGTTCCACTCAACAACCGTGTTCCCCCCACTACGCGAACACATTCATATGCTCACCAAATTTTGGTGATGTTTGCTAAAATTTTTCGTATATTTCACAGACATTTAACGAAAAATGAAAATAGAGGCGTTGTAGAATGATACCTCTACTTCCAATATCTTTATTCTGAATTGATATTTGACGATCCATGTCGCATGGAGACGCACTGCAAGAATAGCGGACTAAAAACTTCATTTCACAATTATTGAAAAACTAATAAACGGATAGCGCCTGGTTTAGTCACGCCCAAGGTAGATATCAATTACGATCAGTTCCCACAAGCCCAGTTCTACAACTTCGATAGTGATGGAGTTATGATAATATAAAGAAAACCGCCACATTTTCCAGTATTTTTTCATTTCCGTGTTACTTAAGATCCTATCGGATCGGTCCTGGCTCATTTCATTGATATTTTCATGCTTTACAATTCACCTGTTGACACCATTGAGATTAGTTTATTATTTTTCATTTTAAAAACATGCAACAAAAAAAACGCAATTTTCTCCTTTCAATTGTTTATAATAAAGTAAAAAACCATAGTTGCGAGTGGAAAAGGTAGCAAAATATCACTACAAATCGTTCTTAATGTGATGGCACAGGCAGTATCCTAATCCGTTCATATTACACACATATTTTTTCCTTTAATTGCAAAGTATTACATTGTATAATTATTTTATTATTATAATAGGAATGCACTCATTCGTACTCTGTATTTACGTGCCACTACTCAAATTACGACTAACGAAAGTAACGAGTATCGAATACTTTGTAACGGCTAGTTAGACTAAAAGTAACGAATACATACGAGTATTCAAGATGTCGTTACTTTTACAGCACTACTATTTACACAATTTGAAACCAGATTAATAATGAATTTCCTTTATTTACATGTAGGAAAGAGCAAGAGCAGCAGCATTAGGATACCCAGATCCAACAAATCCCACGTATGAAGCCACTACTGAAATGTATCACAATACTTTATCTGAGTGCCTCAGGAGGATTAAAGCTTTTAAAGAAAAGGGAGAAGACAAGAAAATAGCAATCATGGTAGCTTCTCACAACGAAGATACTGTCAGATTTGCCATAGAAAAAATGAAGGAATACGGAATCGAACCTAACGAAAAAGTCATTTGCTTTGGACAGTTGTTAGCAATGTGCGACTATATTACTTTTCCCTTAGGTACAGTGTTAAGTTAAATTGTTTTTCTCTGTTACCAATTCGATTGTGTTATTAGGTCAGTCGGGTTACTCCGCCTATAAATACATCCCCTATGGTCCTGTCAATGAAGTTCTGCCGTATTTATCCAGGAGGGCGCACGAAAATAAAGGGGTTTTGAAGAAAATCAAAAAAGAAAAGAGACTGTTAGCTAAAGAAATCTTGAGACGCATAGCTACCGGCAAGTTATGGTACACTCCCAAAGGCAATTATATTCCAGTGTAAAAAGTAGGTGATTTTGTTTAAGTTCAAATATTTTCATATAGGAATAGTAGAGTCCGTACGAGATAATGTTAGGATTGTAAATGTCAAACAATCCCCTTTAAGCGTGTAAAAGGATTTGAATTCCGTGAAGGAAATAAGCTATTCATGTAGTCATTTAAGGATGTTCGAGAGCAATACATAAATGTTAGGAAAACTTTGAAAACTATTTAAAACGAATATATAGTGTCATACCTATCTTCTGTTAAAATAGGGGTTTGATTGACGGTGTTTTTTTGAGAAAAAATATCAAAATCGCCACTTTATACATGGGCTCTTATGGGGTAACGATGTCTACATTGGATAAACATGTGATATTACATTTAAAAATTATTAAGAGAGCTACATAAAACTCCACAATCGATAGCTTAAATTCTACTTTCATATGAAAAAGAACAAACGACCACTTACCGTCTAATTTATTCGTTAATTAAAATATGAAACAAAAAATTATCAGATTTTAATAGGCATTCAAATAGCAGACATGGAAATATGACAACAATGCATACTATAAGGACTTATCACAGCTTTCAATATAATCGTGTGCACAACGCGCGAAACTTGAACTCTTGTCTACAGACGTTGATTCATATTCCAAAATCAATAAAGAATAATGAATACAGATATGTTTTGGAAACGGTAACAAAATGAGATAATTTGGACCGCGTCAATTTTTTCCCAATTAATTTATTTATATTCTGAACCAGCATATGAACAAAGTTTTCCGACGTTTCGCCCACACTTATAAGGGGCTTTTTCAAGGATTAGAAACTAAACAATGTTACTTACCTTGCCGCGACACACTTTGAAACTGCACTTTTTCAAACTTGTCACACCGACGCACAAGTGTGACAAGTTTAAAAAAGACGAAATGAATGGAGTCGCTGCAAGGTAAGTAACATTTGTTTAGTTTCTCATCCGTGAAAAAGCCCCTTATAAGTGTGGGCGAAACATCAGAAAACATTATTTATATGCTGGTTTCAGATATGTAAATTATTTAATTCGGAAAAAATGACGCTGTCCAAATCCGGAAAAAGCAGAATCAACAAAATATTATACGTGTATTGATGTGTATTATTTCGTTATTGCTATAAAATTAAAATAGTCACGTTTTACGCATTCAATGCTAATGCTTTGGGCCTTAAAAATAACTTCTTTAGACGATATTTAATATTGCAATAACTAGAATTAAATCATTGTTGATATTCTTTGTATTATATCTTTTGAGATACCCTTATTATTTTATGTTAGGGAAATTGATCTTGAAATGCCCATCCAATTTAGTTCTCGGTGTAAGAAACAGAGACCAGGTTAATATATAAAGAGTCTCTTCTTTCATAGAAAATAAACTGGTATATAATACTACACAAAATTTGCTGTTCGACATCAGAAAGAACACCATTAAACTTGCCATTAAATGTATGTATTGACTAACTTCATATTATCAAGTAAACATTTTTCTTGTTATTCCCAAGAAGTTAATAGACATTAAACATTTTACATTAAGACTTTTGAAAAATAATTTTATAGAAAATCGATAATAAATAGAAAATAAACCAATATAACATCCAAGTAATATAGAATACCTGCACAAAATTTGCTTTTCGTTCTAATAAACACTCCAATTCTCTCTTTGTGATAAGTCTCATAGGTCAGAAATTAAAAATAATACCAGACAAAAAGGCAACTTGGCATTAAACTTTCATATTATCAACGAATATAGACTCATAGAAGGATATACATTAAGCAAAACATGTCCTTTGCTTACATAGTTTTGTTATCGTAATAATAAACAAAGTACTCAATAGAGGGACTGATGGATATATACATCCGTAGCGTTTATATTCACCAAAGACAAGTGGCCCTGTGTCTAAGACGCCCGGCTGAGAATCAAAGTTCTTGGGTTCAATACCGAGAACAAATATACTTTTTTAATATTATGTCATTATTAATTAATTTTATGTGCTATTTTCAATTGACATAAAATGAGTAAAACTCATTTTAATATTACATAGAATGAGAACTTAAAAATTTTTAAATTGTTGCTACCGTTGAATATATAAGTATATAATTTATTGTTTTGTATAAATGTTATGTGTTTGTAATGATTTTAACTAAGAACAGAACGAAGGTTTCTTTGACATCGTGTCTTCAAATACTTATTCAGATGAACAAAAATATTCACAAACACTTACTCAATATATAAACTTATATTTCTTTGCTGCTATATTTAATTTAAGAATTAAATTAGTACTAATACTTGACTCAAATCAAAATAGTGATAAATATCTTAAGTCACCTTATATTTATATCCATTACTAAGAATGACACAAATAAAGAAAAATAGAGACAGTGAGATAACATTATTTTTTATTCATTTCATTTTGCATTATATTGACTGTAGCCTGGTGTGTCCTGTATTAAAAAAGGCATTCTTTCTTTCTTTCTAAAATTATTTCTTTGCTTAGCCTCTAAACCATAGTTTTTTAGGGTTCCGTATATACAGTATACGGATACCCTTATAATATCACTCAGGATTTCTGCCTCTGTCACATCACAGCAATTTTCTCCTAAACTACTGGACGGAAGAGGTTGAAATTTGGTATGAAGGTATAGTTTGGTGACTTGATCAGGAGCACATATCGCAAAAGAAGAAATTTTGATTTAAGGGGTACTTCTGGGGGGGGGAACAAAAAATCGACCGTTCCCCCCCCCCGATCTCCGAAACTACTGAACCTAAAATTTTGAAAAAAAATATAAAATATAGAACGTTACCCGAACTTTACAGGAAAAATAAGGAGAAACCATTAATATTAATTTTGGGGGGCAAATTATAGAATTAAATAAAAATTTAAAAATAAAAAAAATTCAAACTCATCATGTAATATATCAAATGAAAGGTCTCATTCTGAGGAACACAAATATATTTTTTTCATATTTAAATATAATTAATTAAAAATCAATTAAAGAAAATATACCAAAATTTACCCATTCCCCCCACCTTATCTCCGAAACTATAAAACGTAAAGTTTTGAAAAAAAAAATACTTTTATAGGTTCTGACCTGAAGTTTACTGGAAAAATAAGGAGAAACATCTAGTTTTCATTTTGGGGGGCAAATTACAATATTAAATGGAAAATATAAAATTAAAATTATTTCTAACCCATCATGTTATATATCAGATGAAAGGGCTCATTACGACGAAAATAAATATATTTTTTTCATGTTTTTAAAATAAATAAATTAAAAGATATTAACAAAAATATAAAAAAATTTACCCATTCCCCCCCCCTTATCTCCGAAACCATAAGCTGGAAAATTTTGAAAAAAAAAGTGTTATAGCCCCTCACCTGAACTTTACTGGAAAATTAAAGAGAAACCCCTAATATTTATTTTGGGGGGCAAATTATAGAATTAAATGGAAAATATAAAATTAAAATTATTTCTAACCCATCATGTTATATATCAAATAAAAGGGCTCATTATGACGAAAACAAATATATTTTTTTCATATTTTTAAAATAAATTAATTAAAAGTTATTAACAAAAATATAAAAAAATTTCCCCATTTCCCCCCCCCCTTATCTCCGAAACCATAAGCTGTAAAATTTTGAAAAAAAATAGGTATAGCGCCTCACCTGAACTTTACTGGAAAAATAAGGAGAAACCCCTAATATTCATTTTGGGGGGCAAATTATAGAATTAAATGGAAAATAAAAAATTAAACTTGTTTCTAACGTATCATGTAATATATCAAATCACAGGGCTCATTATGACTAATATAACTATATTTTTTTTAAATAAATATTTTAAAAAAATATTTAAAAAAATACCCATTCCCCCCTTTATTCCCCAAACTATAAGACCTAGTCATGCAATATATCAAATGAAGGGGCTCGTTATGAGAAATACAAATATATATTTTTCAAAATTAATTGTTTACAAGATATTAACATAAAGATATAAAAAATTCTCATTTATCGCTTTATTTCCGAAACCATACTACCTAAAATTTTGAAAATAATTAGGGGTACTGGGGCTCACTTGAAATTTATAAGAAAAATTATTAGAAAACCTCCATGGTAATTTTAGGGATAAATTATACAATTAAATGGAAAATAAAAATTCAAATTTCAAACGAATCATGTAATATATCAGATAAAAGGCTCATTATGTGAATTACAAATATATCATATTTTTAAATCATTTGTTTAGCAAAGATATTAAACATCGACTTAATTCCCATTTTAGAAACTATACTATTTAAATTTTGAAAAATATATTTTATTTGTATTTTTAAATAATTTAAATAACAGATTTAATAATTTATAATTTAAAACTTGACTTATTGTGCCCTTTATCTTCCAATCTATAGAGCCTCAAAATTCAGACAATAGATTATAAAAGGCTTCCCTGAAAGTTTATTAGTAAAATAAAACTCTAATGTTAATTTTTGGGGGCCAAATTAGAAAACTAAATACAGCAAATCTTGAAGGTGGTACGGAACCCTTACAATGCGAGTCCAACTCGCACTTGACCAAATTATTGTTACCTTTCTTTCACCAATCACTTCTATTGCTGTGTTCCTCATGTCTGTGAATTTTTTCCAATTTTATGTTATCAACGTTATCACTTTCTAGTTTTTCATTCTAAACGCTCCCATTTGATATTCTTGTTTATTAAAAATATTTACTGGATTCTAATTTGTTTTTTTATTTAGTTAGTGTTTATTGTAAAGTTTTAGGTACAATCTTATTTTGCAACATAGGAGGCTATGATCACATATCTCTTTCCGTTTACGTTGATTATTAGAAATAAATGTTAATGAACTACAGTAAACGATTTTGCTGCTTTCTCACTTTTCACATTAATTATTTCACAATTTTATTTAACATGTCATTTCTTATACCAATTGTACCGATTACTAGCATGCTTTACTCAAATTTAATATTCTTATATTTCAGGAGTACATACAGAAATACTTCAACCCGTTGTCCCATTTTAGCTGGTGACTTAATTCTAAAGTAGGTATAGTTTAAAAGACATTCATTAAACTATTTTTAAAAAGATGTCTGCGTGAACTTAGGCGAGGCAAAAAAATTGGCCTAAACTCGTTTGTTTCCGTAAAATTTTTGAAAAGCCAGCATATAATAATAGCTCAACAATTTGTGCATCCATTGCTCGTCAATTATGCTGAATAATGGTTTTTGAAAAAAAGGCTGATAGGACAATACATAGAAAACTAAGAATCTCTAATCTGCTTTTAAATTTATGCCATTTTAACAGTAAACAAATTAGACAAAGTACTACCTATTTATTTATTTATTGTTAGTGGTTTCCATGTGGCATAAATTTGCGGCAGACTAGACAATCGTGCAAAAGTTATTCACGCAGACTGACAAATAAAGCTTTGTGAAAAAAATTGTTGCCCTAAAATACGAGAATGAATGTTAATTAAAATGTATGATTATTATGTTTTCTTGTTGTAAAAGCAGCCTTCCCAAATTTGTAATGAACACTAATTAGTTTTTAGGGTCACAAATTTAAATGTCGTTTCATGAAAAATAAAATATCGAAACATAAATTTGTGTTTTTTTGTTTGACGACAGTTCAGTACCGATCGAAAAAAAAAATGTTTATGAATTCTTAATTTTATTTTTTAATTTAAATTTGTGACGTATTCTATGCATACTTGTAATTTTAAAAATTGTAAAAAATGTAGATAATTTCTCATGAAAAGTGTACTTCAATTAGCAAACAAAATACTCATGGCTGTATAGGTTAACTCGAGAAATTTATATAAAAAAAATACTGTAAGTTTATGGGAGGCTGTAATAGGAAAAATCAACGTTGACATCTCAAATTAATCTTTTAATAATAATGGATTATTAAGATTAAAAAATTAATTAGGGATTACATTTTGTTCTTTAATACGAAAACAAAATTGATATCTTTTCAGTTTTTTTATAGAAGGACTACTTAGTACAAGTTTTTTTAATATTCTCTGTAGCCTGTGATTTTAAAATATATTTCGGTGACCGATTTCGAAGAACCGTTTAGTAGTATTTTTTTAACTATCAGTTTGGAGTGTATGAAGAAATAAATGTTGTAAAAGTCAATTGTGTTTTTATTATCCTTTTTATTGTTATAGTTACATTATTTTATTAGGAAACCAAGTTAGATATTTTGATATAGTGATAAGCAACATTGTGCATGTGGCAACCCACTATGACCTGAACTTATCACTGGTATATCCACACCATTTTTCAGATTCATGTCACTACTTTAAAAATTAGACCAAGACATATAAAGGTATTTTATTTGTAATTAGTTACTGACAGAAAATTTGGGAATGACTTCATTGTGTTAAGGCATCCAACCTTTTGTCTCTATAAGAGGTATTGCTTTAGGTATTAAATTTTAATTTAAACTTTAATCATAATAAAAAAGTATGTATTTTTATTTTTCAATTAGTTTTTTCCCGGAGGCACGCCCACAATCAGAGTCCGTTTATTTCAGTGAACTTAAGTGTATTCACAATTAATCCGAACAGCCGTCTTAGAGGTCATAATTTAAAACTGTGCCCGGAAAGATTTTATAAGTTGTGTCGACAATTCTTCATCTCCAACCGGATCGTACGTTCATGGAATTCGCTGCCCTCCGAAATAGTGAATGCTACATCCATAAATTTTTTAAAGAATTTATATGATCGATATGTCACTACTATGCCCATATAATTCAGCAAATTTTTCTTACTCAAATGGTATTCTATGTTGCAGTTCCATGGGCAATTTTGCCGCATACACTGCTTTTTCATCTAATAATAATTTACACATTAAGCTTTGTACACTTAATGGAGTAACCAAACTCAATATATCTATACCTACTAAGGTAACACTTTTAGATCAGTAGATTCGAAGAAAATAAACTATTTAGAGTATATAAAAGAAAAATTACTTCTTGATTTCTCTCTTACAAATTCAAGTTTAGTAGGAAACATTAAAAATCATAAAGTTGACATCTTGATCCTCTCATGTTTAAATACATTCCTAACCATAAAGTAAACAGTAATAAAAAGTGTTTATTTATAACCAATGTTTTTTAGTGTTTTTAAATGATGAGGTTTAACAAAAAGTCATACTTGGAAAAATAAATAATTGTTGAGAAGTAACATTTTTCGAAAATTTAAACAAAAACTTAATTACACTATGCCAAAGTAATTAAGGAAGTAGATACTGAAAAACACTTTGATTGTTACAAATAAACGCTTTTAATTATTAACGTTAACTCATCAATTAAACAACTGTAGGTGTTATGTTCTTCAGCAAAAACCAATCAAACATTTCGGTAGTGAAATGGCAAAAGGAGCTACCTGCATTTTCTTAAATTTTACATTAGAAACAATTGAAACCTTTATTTTATAAGTATTGTTGTATTATACGAGTTATTATTGCAATGTTTAATTTTATTAAAGTAAGTCATGTAAATATTGAAGAGTATTTTAGTGTATGTCAGAAATAATTGACATTTTATAATACATTATTACATTATTTTAAAGAATTTTTTAGTTGGCTCATATTGACATTCTAACAATATATATAATGAGATTTTTCTTTTCAATTTTATAAAATATTAAATTTAAGTGAAAACTATTATATACATTATTGGAACAAATAAAACAATTTATTATAATTAATCATCTTCTGAATCACTTATTAGGCCAGCATCTGGCATTCTTGAATTATGCAGAATATCTTTGTAGAAACTGTGATTTTCTTTTGGAATAAATGGTAATAATGCAAATAAATTATGAAATTTCTTATCGGAAATAAGAAGATAAATAAAGTATTTCAGTTGTAGTATAATATTTTCTCATTTACTTGGCCTACGAACTATATTTAATATATGAGAATTGTGTTTATACATTTGTATGGATGTTTAAAAAACTTTCCGTTTTTTAAATACCTTGTGATATGTTTGGTAACATTTGGGTTACCGATTTTGTTCTGTACATAAGTTAATATACTGGTTGTACATTATGCTGATATTGAAATTGGGATGTAAAAATTTATTTGGGGATTTACTTCTGGAATAATGGCTTTCAAATGAAGGATATGAATTAATGTGGTGATGTCTTGTTTTTAGGTTCATGCTTACCTCGAAAATTATTGTATTTTACAGTCTTCAAAATTGTTCTCTTTTTTATAGCGATTTGTACTCTTCTTTGACATATAGACAAAGTATTGTAAACATTTTTACACTAACCCTTGTTTTATTAGTATTCAGTTTTAAATAGTATTTGATTCTTTCTTTTTATTTTTATATTTCCTGTTTTTCGCATGGAAGAGTTTCAACAATAGATAAAATAAATTGTTTGTACATCATGATGAATAGAAAATTTCATACGAAAATAATATTGAATCATAAGTAATATAATGTGTTCTCAATACAAAAATAATGAATATTTTTTAGAATAAGCAATTTAAGCCAACTGCATTATTAATAAAATATTGTAATGGCAAATGGTGTTATTTGCATGTAGCTCATTTTGCCATATAGGGAATTATACTTTATGACAAATAATACATATTGCCTTTCCAAAATATTTTTTTATATTTTTCTCCTTCTGGAATATCAAATTTTACTTTATTTATAACCATTTAATGCAATTTGAAAAAATAGCAGATAGCACCCTTTGCCATTTCACTACTGATTTGTAGACTGTTTCAATTGAAAATGTCAATTTCCCTATGTATCAACATACGTTTGTAAATTTTAGGTTTAAGTGATAAACGGAAGGTTTACAACTACAATTAAAAATATTCAGGCTTACAATGGGAACTTCATACCTGGACTAGTACTCATATTTGTAAGTCTGCTTCACTTGAGCAGATCCACAGACACAAACACACACAGAAAAATTCATCAAAATCGGGCCAGCTGTTTGGATGCTCCTAGAATCCGAGCGAGCGCCATCTACCGGAACCAATTGTGAATCTAAATCTATCCAGAAACCCAACTCAAATACACATAAAATATTTCATCAAAATCGGTCCAGTCGTTTAGGAGTAGTTTAAAAAATCTTAGTAAGACCCTTTTGTCTAGTAGTAAAGAACAGAATTCAAACGGCTGAATAAATCTCATAAATTGCAGCTACAAACCATCTGGATTACCTCTAGTTTCAAACACAAAGAACAGATTCGTTTAGGAGCTACGATGCCACAGATCTATAGATACACACACCTTAAACTTAATAACACCTCTTTTTGGGTCGGGGGTTAAAAACACGCTTGCACATGGAGCGCGATTCCAATTAATGATACTACACCAGCCATTTTTGAGTTACATAAACTTCAACCGCAAAACGCATATGTCATCACGTCAATATTGCTTATAAGACATAACTGACATAATTTTAGCAGCAAACTCGTTGAAGAAAATTATTTGAGCCTTGATTTTTGCTTATAGTGTAAAAAGGAATGATCTCTTCATAATGCCATTAATAGAAAAATTGTAGCGAATCAGAAAATCTTCAAAATGAGTATATAAATTTTGATAGCATTTTTGATACAGAAAAGCTGGAAAAACGATATAAAGTGAGTAATTTTTAAATATTCATAACTTGGTAGTAATAACAGCTGGAACCTTAATCTGCCTCCTAATGGTAGCGTATAACGTCCAGATTAATACCACTGGAGATTGATATTGTATATTAAGTAGATCTTGCAGAATTGTAATTTAAATAATTTGTAGAAATAGTTTGCAGAACGTATCGTATTAAGCACGAAAGTTCGATAGTGATATGCAAAACATCTTTTGAAAGCCCATAAAATGCACTTCACTTCGTATATCTTGGATTTTTGTTATAGTGCAGTAAAATATATTAAGACTGCTTTTGAAATTTGCATTAAACGACGGACCCTTACTTCTCCTACGATGTCTTGACAGTGGCGGATCTAGTTAGTGGAAAAAAAGGAATTTCAATAATAGTAAACTGTATATAGGTAACAATTAACTTAATAAACCAATGAAAAATAAGCCAATATGGGCATATAAAGTTTGTTGTACATGAAAACATAATAAACTGCTGAGAAAAAACGTTTAATAACATAATTTACCATAAGTTTTGTCTCGTGCCCCCACAAAAAAATTAAAGATCCGTCCATATGCCTTGACAGCTTTGTCAGTGCACCGCTGGCTGGCTGTCGCATATTCGTACATTTAATGCAATATTTCAATCATGGGTAACACTGTGAATTTCCTGTGTTGCAGTAACGCCGACACTGCTTTCCATATCAACACAGTGTGTTAGTACAATTGTCTCGTGACACAATAGCCAAATTGTTTGCAAAACACCGGGTTGCGTAAAGTCCTTGTCCAGTACGGCATAACCAAGACCCGCGCTGTATCGGTCTAGAGAATAGTACCAATATTTCGCCCCCTATTGAGACAAACCCCTCTGTAGTACAACACATCCGTGATATTTCGAAGAAAGTTGGCATCAAATTGATTTTATGAGAAGAGCCGCTTTTATATTGTTGTTATCACTCCAGTTATGCAACAAACAGTGACTGAAGAATTTACCAATGAAATTATTTTCGTTGACTCCACTGGATATAATTGTTGTGTTTTGCATACAGATCAAACATAATCAAACTATGCCTTGACATTTTCTTAAAAAAAAGAAACATTGGTACTTAACGGAAAAAAATTTTCTCCGAAAGTTTTCATGACAGACAATACGCTATAAAGCGAATTGTACTAAAGGCCGTTTTTCCAAGATCGCACTTATTTGTACGTTTCAGATATGTCAGACCCAATGGAGGTGGCTATGGCAAAGTAAGCACAATGTTCCCAGTAAAAAGAGACTCACTATGGGAAAGAAGATTAAAGTGGTGTATTAGCTATAGCTTACGAGAGGAAAATATCAAAGCCTTGTTTTGTTAGTTGTGCAAATTTTCATTTATAATAAATTTGGTTTTATTTCAACCTATGGGAATATCGTAAAGAACGATAAGAAGTCGCAGAGTGCATTAGTGCGTTCAAACGCACTGGGGAATGTCTGAAATAATACAAATTCCAGGCGAATACAACCGTGCTATATAATTCTTATGGTTGTAGTGTAGAGGAGAATGTCTTTACGCCACCGGGTTCGCGGCCAGCGTTGTGTCTTTGTCCGTGCCACCCCGTACTGCAGGCAAGCACTTTTCCGTTAGAATGTGTCAGGGTCATTACATTCATGAACACAGCTTCACTACCAAAGCCACCCATAAAGGTGTCTGCACGAAAGTGCCATTCAACACAGTGTTACACATGACTACAATATTTGCTATTATTTTACACCAATTTTTGGGCATTATATCGAAAATCCAAGATAAACAAAGTAAACTAGATATGTATTAAAATATGAATGTTAATAAAAACATTTTTTAACCGACTTCCAAAAAGGAGGTTATCAATTCGTATGCAACTTTTTTCATGTACATGGGGTGATTATTCAAAAACGGCTTGGGCAATTTTGATGATATAAACTGCATCATAGTAAGAAACATTACAGAAAGGTCCCATATAATTGTCTATAGCATGAGTTTTCTAGAAAATCAGAAAAAAAGTAAATAAGAGACTAGATTTCAGCGATTTTCGATGAATCTTCACTGTTTTCTCTAAAAATGTTCAAGACATTTGAATATTATAAATTGTATTCTACAAAGATATGTTCCATATATTTTTCTATAAAGTAAAACTTACAAATCGGAAAAATATTTGCAAAAAAAAACTGTAAACATCATGGTAAATGTCAAATTTTATAATAAATATCTAGTTTAAATTTCAAGATTTGCTATGAAAGTATATCGTACAGCATGTTTGTAATGACTTTCATTTTGATGACTTTGAAGGCAGTTTATTTTAGAAGGGAAGTTAACTAACAATCGCGTAGAATTGCAGAAAATATTCCATTAGCTTATTAAAATGAAAATTTGTTATTCCGGCGATATCTTCTGTGTGGAATACGGTTGAAAGTGTGTGCGTGCGTGCATGTAATATTAGGTAGTACATAAGCATTTATATACATAGGATGGTTGAAATATAAGTTGGAATTGAATTAGTTATACAGGGTGGTTCTAAAAATATTGTATTGGGTAACACATATGTAGTTGCGTATACAAGGTGGTTAAAATAAGAGTGGAGTGGATATTTACGTTATAGAACGGAGAATAATTAGTTATACAAAAGGCTTTAAAAATTGTCAGGAGGAGTTGAGTATACAGGATTATAAATATAAGGTGGAGTATAATTAGTTATACAGGGCGGTTTAAAAAAATTATATAGTTTGGAACATAAGTAGTATCTTAGACAATGTGTTTGAAGTAAGGGTGGGGTAAAATTATTGTTATTGAGGGTGGATCAAAAATATTTGGGTGGATATATGAATTGTAGGACGGGGTATAATTATAGACATGGGTTTAAATAATATACCGGGTGATTGAAATAAATGGTAGAGTAAATTTATGGTCATAACATGTGGCTGAAAAAGGTGAATTTTGTTATATAGGGTAGACCATGAACAGTTGCATAAATGGAATACTAGACATATCGGGAGAAGTAAAATCATTGATATACAGGAATAATTTAAACAACAGACAAATGGATAGTGTGGAGAGGATTTGTACTTATACATGGTGGCTTTAAAGATATCAGGACCGTTGTAATATTGTGTTAAGTTGAATTATAGTTGTAGAGGGTGATTCAGAAAATGATAGACCAATAAGTTATATAGGACTGACCAGTACACAGCAGCATATAGTTTGGATGCAATATAAAGTGAATTAGTTACATTTATACAAAGTGGTCCACATAATAAAACAAACAAAAAAGTTAAAATATATTTGGAAAATATAGACAAAGAATAAAAATTAGTGAGGGAGAAAGAGAGAGAGATAAGATTACGCTAAAATTTTCAATTGAAATGTACCTTAAATCAGATAAAAAACAAGATATGCCTGAAAATAGTGATTGATTGCACAAGGTTTCTAATCGGTTTTAATTTTTAGTCAGCTGAAATATAAATTATTCATGAGCTTCTTTTTTTAAGACCGAACGGATCTTATTTTGGAATATGCCTTATATATTTACAGCTAATGACGTCTAGTATCTGTAGTTGTAAAATCAAACTCATAAAAACATACATTTATGACATTTTTAATATTTTATTACAAGTAAACTATCTTAACTGTATACTTAATTTCCTTACAATAATGGATAATTTAACATTACATCTTGCCTAGCCAACTCGAGCAACATAGGATCGTCGAAGAATTTATTTATAGATACATCTTGACTCAAACCTTTGCGCCGTCTAGTTTTTATCATGAATTCTCTTGCTAAATGCGTCGCGGGCTGAGGCTCCAGTGGCCTAATTATAATCGTTTTATCCAACGGATCGCCAGGAACAATCTAAAAGTCGAAAATTATAATGCCAAGTCAAATTCTTGTAATCTAATACATACCTGCCAATGATGGAAGACTGATAGACAAAATGCTTGTCCTTGTGTATGCGTTCGCAGATCCGTTTCAAATCCAAAACTATCGATTGCTGGAATGAATGCTTTTATTGTATACAATGGTGAACCTGGAACTGGTGCATCTTGAGTTACGTGCCCCCTAAAATAATGAAGTTTTTAAGTTTTCTTAACAAACAGCAATGGAGAGATGTAGTTAAATACCTTCTTTTTGCAAGAACTGTGTACACTGCAGAAACACAATCAGCTGGTGCTTGTACTTCAACAAACAGATATGGTTCCATTAGTCTCGGGGTCGCCATCAAAAATGCGGAATAAACTACCCTTCGGGCAGTAGGAATGATTTGACCTCCTCCTCTGTGTAAAGGTTCATTTGCTATTACAGCATCTAAAATTTTAATTTTCGTATTCCTGATGGGTTCTTCACAAAGAGGACCTTCTCTGGTACCCCACTGGAAACCTTGTACAATGGAATCTTTCACAGAACTTAACAAAGCTTTATCAACTTCAGACGGTAGAGTGTCGTCTACTAAGATATTTGGACCTTGAAAAAAAAACAAAAGATAAATATTACTGTTACTTCACAAGACTATATTATTTATTTTCCAATGATTGAGATAATATTTTACCAACACATCGTTGAATTTTTGTTGTTCTTGTGGAGGATGCACTATGGCTGAGTGCTGTCAACACCAGGTGGTGGAACCTGATAGGGAATTTAGTTTATTTTTTGAGCGCGCTCCTTAAGTTTCATTGAACATCCTCGAGAAACGTAATTATCGATCCTTATGACCAGAGTGCGTATGAAGAGAGTAGTGCTAAGCCCGGAAGGCACGACCGGTGCAGATTTTTAAAAAGCATACAGGGTTGGCAGATTGCTTAAAAAGAAAATTCTCACAAAATCAATAACTTTTACGCATTCTATCATCATCAGCCATTTATATTAAAAGTTGATATTAAAATTAATTACCTACAAAGTAAAAAAAAGTAATAAACAATTTCATGTGCCTACCAATTTTGTCTTAAAATAATTTGGTCAAGTGCGAGTTGGACTCGCATACTAAGGGTTCCGTACCACCTTCAAGATTCGAATATTCCAGTTTCTGACAAGCAGGGAATGACTGCATTTTCTTATATTTGCTCTAATATCTTTTAAAGGAAGCGTTTTAAATTTATAAAAAATATGCACTTTCATTTTCACATAGACTTTTTATTTTATTTGCTTCAGGATTCGCTTGATTTTTATAAGAATATATATGTATTTAATTTTCTAATTTGGCACCCAATAATTAACACTAGAGTTTTATTTTACTAATCAACTTTCAGGGAAGACTTTTATAATCTACTGTCTGAATTTTGAGGCTCTGTAGATTGGAAGATATAGGGCAAAATAGGTCAAGTTATAAATTATTAAATCAATTATTCAAATTATTTAAAAATAAAAATAAAATATATATTTCAAAATTTAAATAGTGTAGTTTCTAAAGTGGGAATTAAGTCGATGTTTAATATTTTTGTTAATATCTTTTAAACAAATGATTTAAAAATATGATATATTTGTAATTGACATAATGAGCCTTTTATCTGATGTGATGCATTTGAAAATTGAATTTTTATTTTCCACTTAATTGTATAATTTGTCCCTAAAATTACTATGGGGGTTTTCTAATAATTTTTCTTATAAATTTCAAGTTAGCATCAGTACCCCTAATTATTTTCAAAATTTTAGGTAGTATGGCTTCGGAATAAAGCGAGAAATGAGAATTTTTTATATCTTTATGTTAATATCTTGTAAACATTTAATTTAAAAAATATGAAAAATATGTATTTGTATTCCTCATAAAAAAACCCTCTCATTTGAAGTATTGCATGATGTGTTAAAAAATATTTTTTTCTTTTCCGTTTAATTCTATAATTTGGCCCCCAATATTAATATTAGGGATTTCTTCGTATTTTTCCTGTAAACAAAAAAATTTTGGTCTTATAGTTTGGGGAATAAAGGGGGAATGGGTAATTTTTTAAATATTTTTTAAAATATTTATTTAAACAAATATATATATATATATATATATATATATATATATATATATATATAAGTATTCATCATAATGAGCCCTTTGATTTGATATACTACTTGATCCGTTAGAAACAATTATAATCTTTTATTTTCCATTCAATTCTATAATTTGCCCCCCAAAATGAATATTAGGGATTTCTCCTTATTTTTCCAGTAAAGTTCAGGTGAGGCGCTATCCCTGTATTTTTTTAATGTTAGAGCTTATGGTTTTGGGAGATAAGGGGGAGGATGGGTATTTTTTCAAATATTTTTGTTAATATCTTTTAATTAATTTATTTTAAAAATATGGAAAAAATATATTTGTTTTCGTCATAATGAGCCCTTTCATTTGATATGTAACATGATGGGTTAGAAATAATTGTAATTTTATATTTTACATTTAATTCTGTAATTTGCCCCCCAAAATTAAAAGTAGAGGTTTCTCCTTATTTTACTTTCAGGTCAGACCCTATACCTCTAATTTTTTCAAAACTTTACGTTTTACAGTTTCGGAGATAAGGGGGGGGAATGGGTACATTTTGGTATATTTTCGTTAATATCTTTTTAATTAATGTTTTTTAATTTGAAAAAATATATATTTGTGTTCCTCAGAATGCGACCTTTCATTTCATATATTATTATTATTTCTCCTTATTTTTCCTGTAAAGTTCGCGCAACGATCTATATTTCCTATTTTTTAAAAAATTTTAGGCTCAGTAGTTTCGGAGATCAGGGGGGGAACGGTCGATTTTTTTAGTTTTCCCCCCAAAAGTACCCCTAAAACGAAAATTTCTTCATTTACGATATGTACTCCTGATCGGGTCACCAAACTATACATTGATGCCAAATTTCAACCTCTTCCGTCCAGTAGTTTAGGAGAAAATTCCTTTGATGTGACAGAGGCAGAAATCCGGAGTGATATTATAAGGGTATCCGTATATAGTATATACGGCACCCTAAAAATAAAATAAAATTTTCTGAAACCTAATCGGGGCAGTTTCCTTTTTAAATTCCCCGATTATCATAACTACGCACATAGGTACTCTCAATACTTTGTAATATGCAATTTGTCAACTAAAATCAGGTTGATGCTGCAATCTTCTAATAACTATTAAGTACTGTTGTCAACATTTTATTATTTATTAAATTTAATAAAATTTAACTAAGAATACCAAAATGATAAAATTATACAGATATCGTTAGATTTACTTTAAATCATCAGATCTGGCAACACAGCATTTAGCCTGTACCTTGGCAACACTCTTCTTATACGCACTCTGGCTATGACTTGCGTGTTTGCATACCGTCCACAATACTGTATGATCTGTGATACCGTCGTACATTTGATGGTCGACCATTATTTCAATTTCAGTGGTTTTTGTTTGCATAAGTAAATCCATTTATCCATTAATTTTTCTCGAATCATAATAGTAAAATCATTTCGGTATGCATAGAATATTGTTTAATGGCTACTCAGGTATGTGTTAATAAAATGTATAAAAATAAATGAATTATGGTGTTAATTGCTCGATTTAATAATTATTAATTTTTAGGCATTAATTTAGAAAAATCAAGTGTCAGGAAATGTGGCTTCAAAGTATTTACCTAAATAGGATTTTACTCACAGTTTTCCATAGTATTCAAAGGATATTAATTATATACTTATATAGGTTATAGTGTGCTTCAAAATAATCTTTAAAAATAGAATTTATCTAAACATCTTACATTATTATAATAAATAGTTATGATTTCCATTCAAATATATATCTACCTGTATTATCGGGACCAAATGCCCATATACTTCTTGCAGCTAACAAATCCCAATCATACTTCGTTTGGAAAAATTCTCCCAATTTTCTTTTATTCCAACCAATTTGAACATTTTCATTTTCAATGTCCTCTGCCAAACCTTTTTCCAGAGGTTCCGCAATCATAGTAAGTTTGTTCTTTTTGTTAGGAGTTTCTGCAAAACATTTTAAACTTGAAGTCTCGACAACTGTTTCGCAGAACGCCACGACTGGGTCGGCAACTGAAAAAATGTTGGTGTTATTGGCAGATTAGGCTATGCAACACATTTAGTTGTTAATTATTGTCATAATTTACTTACCTTTGATGTCAATTTCTGAATACATTTTTCTCAGATCATGCATAACACAATCCAAATACAGTTCACCTGTGCCCAAAACCACATGTTCTCCACTCTCTTCCACTCTTGTAGTCAGTAAGGGATATGATTTATTTACTTTTCTTAACCCATCTAACATTTTTGGTAGCTCTGAAGGATTCACTGGTTCAACTTAAACAGAAAATAATGACGAATTTAAAAATATTTTCAAATAAAAAAAATATATTCCAATATTGTGATGGGAATTTCTCCGATAATTCGTGGAATCGGCATTTATCCGATATTTCGGGGAATCCGAAATGTTCGGCTGGCGCATCGAGGTCTGCGGCTTACTTTCATGTAACTCTCGAAGAATCTAGTCTGGTCCCGGCGGCTCTTTGACGATCTCGAGAATTCCGAGAAAAAATATATAAATACAGAGAGGATTCATTCATTCAGTATTCGATTGCCGTATAGTTAAGATAAATTGTAAATAATTCTGTGAATATAAATTGTGTTAAAGTAGTGGAAATAAATTATAGTGAGTTGGTCTGTGTTTGTAAATAAAAACATTACATTTTGCTTTGTACTGTTTCTGTATCTTAGTATAGTGATTTTTTGCTTGCCGATTGCTCTGTGTAATTCTCCTTTTACTTTTTACAGCTGTTTTGACTGGGTTTCTCCACGTCTCCTTGTCGTTCTAGAGACTGTATCAATGTAATATATTTTCCCTTGCCACTATTTTATTGTATGCAAAACTTTATTTTCAATATTTTATTTGTAAGTATGTATTTTATTGTCTTTCTTAAACAGAATGCTAACCTCATTTTTGTTTTTATGTCTCTAGTTCTAGCTATTAAAATTTTCAAATATTTAAATTAGTTATCTTCTTAAATTTGTGTAATCTTGATTGAATCCATAAGACGTTTAGCAAGAAGTGGTGGTGTTAATCGTATATCGGGATTGATATACGAGGAAACTAGAGGTGTGCTTAAAGTATTCCTTGAAAATGTTATAAGAGATGCTGTCACATACACTGAACATGCCAAGAGGAAAACAGTGACAGTTATGGATGTTGTTTAAGCATTGAAGAGACAAGGATGTACCTTGTATGGATTTGGCGCTTAATTAATATGTTGGTGTACAAGCAAAAAAGTATAACATTAATGAGAAAATTGTCTGATTTATTTGGAGCTGGTATATTTGGTAACATATTTAGTTCCTTCGCTGACTGCGTGCTCGGTGAGTTCACCGGGCAACAATAGACGAACAATAGTTTGAGTTTCCCTGCTGGTAATAGTGGAATGTTTATTGTAGTGTGTCAGTTTGGAAGCTTCAGCAGCAATACATTCGAAAATGACTTGCTGGAAATACCGATATCGGGATGTACTTGTTTCAATACTTTGTAAATGTAAATAGCATAGCTTTCCTTCCTCCTGCGCTTCTCTTTTTGTCAGCCTTTGAAATGTTCTTTTGAACTTTTCCGGCTTTCTTTGCAGCTTTACCGCTTGTCTTGGGTGGCATGTCGAATGGCTAACGATGTTTACGATACGAGATTCGAAACGAAAGTGTAATAGTTGTTTCCAATAAAAACTTTTATTCTTGTCCTAATTTGGAAAATATTTCCTCACAGTTCTAAAAGTATCTTGAGAAACACTGACTGTGCTAACAACTTCACACTCATATGGCATTTTATTTTGGAATAAATAATGAGTAAAGGCCAGCTTTGTAGAAACACACAAATTTTCATAATTATAAACATTTTTAAAAATTAGGGGGTAATGTTGGACCAGCGTCAACACTGTCAGGTCATGGATTTCTTTGTTAATATTAAATGAAATGTGCACAATGTTTCAGCCATATATCTTACAGTTAATCAAACTGCCATCCAACTCATCTATAATATTATTTTTGGTTCATTTGGTTTATCATTGATAGAAACACATTTCACTAATCTTTTACTACTTTTTTGTAATGTCAACTAGCTTAGTTATATTTACTGGTGTCCATTTAGTGAACCATTATCATTTCCTCTATTTCCCATTCTCTTTCCTTTTTATAAATTAAATATAAAAAATACTCTATCGTTATATATTCCCAAGGGCTCGAATGGAACTATCCAAAATCCAAAAATTCCCCCTGCAACAATTTCTTTCCCTGATTCGCAGACTCTGACAAATATGTTTGTACTTTTTCTATCCTCAGCTGCTTTATACGGTAAGGTGGTTTTTACTCGCGAACATTTCGGTTTAAGACGTAAAATAATGAAAAGTTATATCAATATTCTTTCTTTTGGTAATTGTCCACGTATATCTACTCCAACTTGTTCCTCGCAATTTCATTATTAGTTTTGGAACAACAAAATCTAAATATGAATCACTGAATATGATAACTTACCTGCAATTTTGATGACACTTTGTGTATTAAACTTCAAAGGTCTAAATATATATAGTTCTTCATGAATAGTTAAGTCAGTAATGGTAGCAGTTTTAACTATAGATTGGTCTATTCCTTCAATCAGTACCCAATTCCCAGCGGGGACACGATTGACTTCAATTTTATACCTAAAATGTTTTAAAATTAAGTACATTATTTGCTATTCAAAATTGTTCAACACATACATTCACTGTTACTAGTGGTCGCCCAGTGGTCGAAATTCGACCCTATTTCATGAAATTGTAAAAAGTATATTTTTATAAGAAACAGTTGCAATCAGAGAAGTAGATGTAATGAGCAAAATTGTTCATTCATATTGACAAATCTATTGAAATAAAAAGAAAATAAAAATGTAATCAAATATCGGTATTCGAAATATTTTTGACAAATGAATGACCCCCCAAATTTTTGGCTGGAACCGCTCCTGGCAAAATATTTGATATAATAATTGGAAGATTGCTCTTTGCACTAAAAGTTTTCGTCATTTGCGGTTACAATCAAGTTCAGGAATATTAAAAAAAGAGAGGACCAACAACCCTAGGAGAACTTTAATATTTAATACATTCTCTATTTTCTGACAATTTTTTACACAACACCTTCGGGAAGGTTGTGATAATAATATACCTATTAAACAAATAATTAAATTCACATTAAAAACAGAATATTTAATATGAAAGTTACTGCAACGCGTCCGAAAAATCAATACTGATCTATTACATTGACTATTTTACCACTAAAGAATAACACTTGCATGCCACTTCCAGAAGTACATGCTCTAAGAATATATCTAACGATCACTCCATATGTAATTACTCAATGTTTTGAGTTTTGACCGTCTGGCGGCGGCGGCACTGTCAGTTGTTTGAACCAATATTATAAATTAATATTAGTATTCTGCACTGAAGGTCGTCAGTAGCTACTTAACAAAACAAAAATGCAGAAAATCGGTTGAGAGACAAAGGAGAAAATGGTACCTAATCGTTTTGTCTTTGCCTATTTATATATAGATTTTGAACTTCATTAGTTGCACTTTGTTGAAAAGATTGGAGTTTAAAAAAAAACATATTTTAACGCGAATTAATTATATTCAATCTAAGTGTTTCAGGGAAAATATCCCCAGTAGAACTGTTCTCCAAATCGGAAGTAGTTCTGATGTAACATGCCACCCTGCAATCCTTCAGAGAACAAGCGTGAGATATTAGTAAGTTAAACCCTCAAGCAACCGTCTTCGGCTTTTGTGAAGTAGTTGTTATATATTTTTTAGGTAACACATGAACTTTTTGCGCATAATTTCTTACATAGAAAAGACAAGGGTTAAATTATTCAATTTTCTTAGATGCCAGACATAACTATTTAAGATAACAACATAAATGGACACTGTTTAAAAATATTTTCTCTAAATTACCTTGACTCATAAATCCACAATCTCCCTACAGTTAAAATCCTTGAATCTTCTTCATCTTGTAAAGTATAATTTTCACCCAAAATTCGAACATCTGTTCCTGCATGCAGGGTACCACTCATCACTCTTCCCAGTACTTGGAAAAACGTACAATCTTCAGTCGGATACATTTTTGAGCTATGAACCTGGCGAAGAAAATAAAGTTAAATAGGAAATAGCTGTTAAAAGTCACTAAGTTACCATTAACAATCCATCCTGGTCACAATTAACCATATCAGTGTAAATTTTACTTGTATTTGGACCGGTATAAATATGATTAATTTTTATCTTGGCGTTTTCGATAGGGGAATGAATATGTTCGACGCACATATTGACGAATCCTGAAAATAATGCATATTAATCCCAATAAAATTTATTTCACCATAAACTACCTTACCGTTAAAATCTCCTAAAAATTTACTGCATACTAATCTTAGCAAAGGCCTGATGTTGATCTTCATTTCATTCTTTGTCAGTCTGATTCCCAATTCCTCCATGACATCCGGTAATGTACTGTCCACATCTCCCACCACTTGAGCAAAAACCTTATATAGAGGTTCAAGGATAAACTCAACAAAACTTCTTTGAGCGGAATTATGGGGAGCCTTTTTGGTAAACTTTCGCCTACAATCAAATGTCTGTTTTATTATTTCAATGCCAGTCAGATTAATTCATCCAAAACACATATTTAAGAATTCTCTAGAAACGGGCCATTTTCCATTAGCATGGAAGCTGTCTTACATCACTCATATTTATAAAAACAGCGCTAAATCAAGCGTGGATAACTACAGGCCAAATGGTATTCAATCATCGATAGCCAAACTATTCGAGATTATAGTACTCCCGCAATAGACTTTCAGATTTAGAAATATCACTTCCAAGCAACATGATTTTATTGGCGGTAGATCCACGCTAACAAACCTATACATACAGGGTTTTCATTTTAAAACTAGCCACCCAAAATAACTTTTAAAATACCTTTAAAAGAAAAAAACAAAAAAAACACCTTAATTTATACTTACGGGAGGACATATTTTATACGTATCGATCACCCTGTAGTTTCAACCCCTAAGCAGGAGAGAATATCACTTATAAAAGTTTAAATACAAAGGGGTATTATGTGGTACCCGTAAAGGTCACTTTTTTGCTCTTTTGACACATCATTTTATTAAATCGGATTATTTTTTACAGAGTATAATGACATAGAAACCATAAAATATTAAAATTTTTGGATTGTAATTGAAAAAAAAAGCATGGATGAATATCGAGATAAATAAGTGGGAAAAAAATCCTTACAACGTTTTTGCGAAAGATATTGGTGACTGTAAATGTAAACAATTTATGATTAGTAGTGGTTTCTTGTATTACTGACTATCAAATTTTGACATGGTTTATTCTTTACAAGAATGAATTGAAATAATATTTATTTATGGGGATAAAGACGCTGTGCTCGCAGAAATGCTCATGATTTTCATTAGAGACATCCCGATAAAAATATTGGGCATCTGTATGTGTTTGGTTTAGTTCATAAATTTCAAGAAACTGGAAGTGTGTGCAATAAAATTGTCCAGAATCGTAGAGTTTTAACTGAAGCTGCACAGGTTGAGATTTTAGGTCATTTTGTCAAGGATATCCTTAAACATCAATACCAAAAGTCTCCAGGTTAACAAATATTACCCTAATTTTATTAAAAATATTTGTTTTTCTGACAAAACAGGATTTTTTAAATGGATTTGTCAATAAACAATTGTAGACACCAATCCACAAGTTTTCCAGGAAGGAAGAGCATAACCAACATCCTCAGAAAATCAACGTATGGTCCGGAATTCTCGGAAATAAAATTATTGGTCCTTTTCGTGGAAGTAAATTTAACTGGGGAATTGTTTTAGATTTATTAGAAAATGTGATAAATCCCCTTATAACCGAATCTTGAGAAAATCAAATAGATCAAGATGGAACTTTGTTGCTAGATGAAGAAAACCTATTTTTTCAACAGGACGGAGAACCTCCACATTATGCCAACCTGTACAAAATTGGCTTAATGAGACGTTTCCAGATAAATGGATTAGAAGAACGGGCGCTATAGAACGGCCAGCAAGATCACCCGACCTAACGCCCTTGACTTTTTTATGGGAACATCTACAAACTGTGGTGTGTAAAACTCAACCTCGCGATATTCCTGAACTTAAACATATAATAGTGGAGTAGTGTGAGCGGATTACACCAGAGACCTTCAAAAAGTGCGAGAGGAATTCGAGTTGCAACTTTACCATTGTATTAGCAACAATGGCGGGCATTTTGAACATCTAATTTAAGTACAAGGTAATTCTAAAGCTAATACAATATTAATAATGTAAGTATAATGTAAATAATTATTATTTTAATTTGAAAGTTTAACAAACTGAATATAAATACAAAAAAAGTTGTGATGATTTTTTTGAGATCAACTACCTGCAACTTATCTGTTCAATAGCTAGGTTATCAAATTAGTACAAAACATGAAGGCCTGCAAATGATTATTGATGACAGGTTATTAATCAACCAAGCTGGCAAAAGTTTCGAAATGCAGATACTTTGCTTCATTTATTCACATCGTCATGCCAATACTGGAATATGAGTCTGTGATATGGTGTCCTTTTACAAAACAACAAAATTGAAAAAAAATCCAATATAAGCCTTGTAAACATTATTTCCTATGATCTAATTATGTATGTAATGTACAAATCTACAAACAATTCATGATAAGTGACTCAATTGATCACAGAAAAGTGGCGGATCTTTCTTTTTCTTCAAAGTTTTTAATGGCTTGATTGATTCACCAGAAATACTTTCGTCAATTTGGTTTTATTAGCTTAGCCCTTAGGTCGTGTCCCACGTAAAAGCGATTTGCGCGTTGCGTTGCGTCAAAGTGACAGCTCGAACCCATCAAACACATATAAAGAATACATTTTGTCCTTACTGGAAAATTAAATTCGACCGATTCTAACAATTTTGTCTTTTCGGATCGTTTATTTGGTTTGTTTTAGCCTTTAGTTGTAGTTTTTAATTGTCACATTGACGTTTCGCTCGCGCAAATCGCGTTTACGTGAGACACAGCCTTAGATCTAGCAAATTACTGGCCATTGAGAAATCAAATAAAAATTATATTATTTTTAGACCAAAGAGTAGAATATCAAATTTGGTATACCAGTATCCCCAGGAAATTAATTTTTTTGAGGCCTTTCACTCAGGGCTCTCATTAAAAAAATGATGGGATCATGAGACATCAATTTCATCATTCTTATACTGGTTTTTATTTGTTATAATTTCTCTTTTAAAATGTATAATTTTATTATGTGCAATGTCGATTGGCGTTAAATAAATAAAAATTTATAACTATTTTTTACACATTTTTGGGGAATAATACTGCACGCCCCTAATATACATGTGAACAAATAATCATTACAATTAGGTTAAAATTTGTTATCATGTAACAAACACACAAAAAAATCAGCACAATTGAGAACCTCCTCTTTTGAAGTCAGTCAAGACCTCCTCCTTGAAATTTGGCATTGAATATTAAATTTTAACCAATTTACAATTTTTTTACCTAAAAATATATTATTTATTTTATACATTTTTTATATATTAGAAATTCATGAGTAGAAAAATAACTTTTGTGACTCTAATCACTTCAAAAAATGTTTCTAATATAATCAACCTCCCCGAAAAATTGTTTCTGGCTAATGCGTTGAAGTCATTGAAAAAAGATTCCTTACAAAAATTTTGACATTGCATTTTATGTTATTACCAATAAATTTTACATATTTTTGAAACAAATCCCAAAATATCCCACAAAAGAATTTACAAATTGACAAATGAATATATGTTTTATTATTCCAACAATAAATAAAAACTTACGTTTTGCTATTGAAGTAGATGTCTCCCCACAACCTCTTAGAGAACTCATCCACATTCACCTCCACATAATATTGATTATATATATTAGCAAATGACTTCAATGTGAAGCAAACACTGTATTGAGAACTTGCAAAACAGACATTTCCAAGAACAGGTGATACAATTTGAGGACTAGATTCATCCGAATACAATCTGAAATAAAATAATTTTTAAGATTAAAAATCATTGATAAAATAAAAACGGTTCACTTACGTCAACAAGCCATTGATTTCCTCAATAATATGCCTCAACTTGTAATAAGCATCTTGAGGTGGTAATTTCAATTCAAGAATCAATCTATCAATTTTGTTAATACACACAGTGATCTGCATTTGCTCTTGAACTGCATGTTTTAAAAGTCTTTCAGTATTTAGCATAACACCTTCAGCAGCATCAACAAAGAGAACTATACCATCACACAGTCTCATAGATGCAGTAACCTCATCAGAAAAATTTACATGGCCTAAAATTGTAAAAACTTAGTTGGTATTTATATATCTATACCAAAATAAATAGGTAAATAAAATTCAAGAATGGTGTATTTTCATGTTTTCATTAATAGACATTAAACTACTTGCATTCAGTTTCCCGCTTCTTCCATACATTTGTATAGGAGAGAATTAAATTATATAAGGATTGAGGGATAAATCCTGTGATTTTCAATTTTAATACACTAATAAACAATGAATACATTTATTTTTCTATGCAGGATTTTTCATTCAACCCAGGATTCATCATCCAAAATGAAAAATAAATGTTCAATGAAACATAGGTCAAGGCCATAGGGTGTTAAACAATATAGTATTCCCCAAACTCTTTTGCACACAAAAAATACAGTCATTGACCATGATTTCAGACTTGGAGTAAAAACATCTCCACAAAAGATAAGTATTCCCAATATACAATCATGTGCGGATCCAAGGGGGTGGAGGGCGCTCGCCCCTCTGAGAGCCTCAAAGTTAATAAATTTAATATTAAAACGAATTAACCTTAATTCCAAGAGCCTAGAAGAAGGTAACTTCTATGGATTTAAACCTCACAAATACTATTTTTAATGTAGTATCCTAAGAAATCTAGGTTTAAAATTATATTTAGGTGACTGAAGCATGAAATCCTCCCCCCCCCCGGAAGCACGTGTCTGGATCCGCCCCTGTATACAATATACACTTATTTGTACACAGGAAGACTTTTCATGAAATTGACCCTACTACACTACACAATAAAGAGAGGAGGGAAAAAAATGAAGGGTCAAAATTATGAAAAAAGGTATAAATGAGTTATTAAAATTTACAGACTTAGGCCAAAGAGAACCCAAATTTATTTAGAGTAGTGAATTCACAATACCAATTTTCCATCAACATATGATAATGAAAAAATTGGGTCAGTTGTTTTACCTAATACACTTAACCACGAATCGAATTCAACTTTTATTGTTAATTACATGCCAGAATTGATTCCTTCCTTGTAAGAGGTGGCATGTAGTTCCAGCATGATGGGGAAACGCCATACTTTGCAGCAGATGTTCAAGCTTATCCTAGAGTGCTTGTTGGATTGAATCTTGTCAGTTGGCCACCTTCTTCACCTGACATAATTCTTTTATATTTTTATTTCTGGGGGCATTTCTAGGAAATCATTTATGAATAGAAATGGAGAATATGGTTACTTTTATGCAATTGTTACTATAGTAATATTTTTATTTTCACACACAGGTTCAGTTCAGTTCTCGGATTATATAAAAACACAGTTCAACTCACTCTAATTTATTTCCACTACTTTAACACAATTTATATTCACAGAACTATTTACAATTTATCTTAATGTAACAATACGGAGTCGAATACCGAATGAATGCTTCCTCAGCTCTCCGTATTTATATATTTCTTCTCGGAATTCTCCAGAACATCAAAGAGCCGCCGACACCAGGCTAGATTCTTCGAGAAATACATCAAAGCTAAGCCGCCGACATCGATGCGCCAGCCGAACCATATCTCGAATTCCCCGAAATATCGGAGGAATGTCGCTTCCACGAACTATCGGATGAATTCTCGTAACACTATCGTAAGTTCGGTACTGAGTACTCGTTAATTATATTTATTATTTTAGTTACTATACTATATCAAATATTTAACAATTATTATAATTATGTCAAAGAATTAAAATGTTGATTTTACACATATCATTTTGTTTCAAAATTATTATGAAGCTTCATATATAAAGTCTAAATATTTTATATTGCTGTTGGTGACAGAACACTGAGGCGGCTCCTGTCGTCTAAACAGAACCAGTTCAAGAACCAGAACTAAATACCAATCACAACATGACCAGAACTCAATAAGAATGAAAATTTCTATCAAGGTCAGCACTTGGAGCTCATAAGAAAGAACTCCACTGCTCCTTACCAAATCATATTGAGACAATAAGGCTATTATAAGGTGCTTCATGTCAATGTGGCAGCTGCAAACCGTCAAACAGAAACACAATTTGTTTGCATACAGTAGTCACCAATTTCGTACTGTGATTATCATGTTTATGAAGGACATAGACTAAGGATAAGATCAGAAAATCAAGTGAACATCAAGGAACTGTTCTTATTCCAGAATAGGAGACATTCTTGATGATTGTTTTTATACCAGCAATCATAAATTCAGGAAATACCTCTATTTTGTGGCATGTTTATTCACAATGTTTTTTTTTCAATGATTAATCTGTAGAGGTTTCTTTATATAGTAAAAATTAAATATATTATGAAGAAAACAAGGATATTCTGAAGAAATTAGATAGTATTCCAGACAATAAAGACAAAAGAAACATCCTAAGAAGGCATTATGACCTTAGAACATTAGGAATGACATGGCACCAAGCAAGAAATGAGATATGGTCATATATTTTTATTCAAATATTTTTTATAAGTAAAAAAACATTTTTATTTAATTTCTAGCAAAAATGTTTAACTATGTAGTATAGTGAAAAATACAGTCAAATCATACCTGGAGTATCAAAAATATTCATTAGATAACTCTTGTTTCTGATGTCTTGTAAAAGTAAGGTAACAGGAATGGATTTTATTGAGCAACCACGTTCCTGCTCAGTGAACAGTGTGTCAGTATATCTCAAATTTTTTTCTTCATTATCCTGATAGCCTGGATGTGTCTGCCTTATAAGACAATCTACAAACGATGTCTTACCATGATGCAAATGACCAATTAGTGCCACATTTCTTATCAAGTTTGTGTTGTCCATCATGTCTGCCAGAAATCTAAAAAAAATCAATTGGTATTAGTAATGAATTTTAGAAATAATTGACAATATTATGTACTCAATATTGTAGGTGGTGTCTGGTAAAACTTGCTCTCTTAGTTGAAACTTTTTCTTTTTTACTGGTTCAACTAAAGGAACATCCAATGCTTGAGCATCTTCTTCTTGTACTATTGTCTCTACATCAGGTCCATACACTTGTAATGCAGATGGGTAGTACTGTTTGTCTTCATGTAAGACAATAGCCATGGGTTGAGGCTCATCTTCCATTTGTTCATCCTAAATAATCCACAAATTATAAAACTGAGCTAGTTATTGAACAAATGCTATATTTTTAACTTACATCATATTCCTGAGGTTCATCTTCATCTTGCTGATCTTGTTCCTCCTCTTCATCATCATCACTGTCTAATTCTGGGCCAACATAGTTACCAAATTCATCATATAAATCAGTATCCATATTGTAAATTAATTTTCTCTCAATCAGATCCAATTAAGCCACACAAAAGCCGGTTAGAGCTTGTTTACACTTTTTAAAACAAGGTTAGAATTCGAATGAATAACGTATTAAAGTGAGGTTAGGAATCACATGAGTTCTTCTTCTTCAATTATGTTTTTTCGGTTATAAATGAAATTTATTACATAACCCGATGTCCACTGCAAAAAATACTTAGATCATGTAAATGATCTAAGAAAGAATACAAAAGTTAATTGATCGCATGTTGTACTTTTACAGATAATTTATTTCTGCTTGGACCTCAAATTTGAAAAAATTGATACTCCTTATGCATTTTATTTTTCTAGAATTCCGATATAAATATTTAAATAAATAAAAATAATGGCCTTGGGACATTGATTAAAAAATATGTATGTGTATGTATACGTAATGACACACGTTAAATGTGCGTTAAACCTGACGTCTAGGTGACTAATGAGATTTTAGACAAATCGATAAGCCAACTTAAAATAGTTCGCAATTCATAATCACCGCTTCTAAGCCTCCTAAGAAAAAAATGCCGTACCTTCGTATAGAAACTAATGTACCATCATCTAAAATTCCTGATGATCTTCCGTCGAAACTATGTCAAGTAATTAGCAAATCTTTAGGAAAACCAATTAATGTAAGTACTAAGTACTTTTTATTATGTTTAATGGTTTAGTATTTTATAAGAGTAGTTTTATACATAGTTTCTGTCAACTTTTGATTTATATTTATAGTATTGCTGTGCTTCCATAACTGGAGATGTAAAACTTTCTTGGGGAGGTTCAGATGAACCAGCAGCACAAGCAACTCTAATGAGTATTGGAGCTTTAGGTGTTGAAGAAAATAAAAAACATTCCAGGGCAATCTTTGAATGCATTTCAAAATCTATTGGTGTTCCAGTAGACAGGTATGATTATGTATAGCTTTCAGACTTTCCTAATAAAAAAATTAGCAAACATGTAATGTTTTATGGAACTTGTGTTTCCCCAAGAGTTATGTTAGTCACCAAAGAAAAATAATTGGTTTTACAGAATATGAAGAATTATTATGTCCAGGCACTTGTTTCAAGTCATTTTATTTATTAAAACTAATACCATTTTTGTAAACTACTATTTTAACAAAAACAAATGTAGATGTCATTATTGCTGATAGCTTTGTGCTGAGTATCATTTAAACATGCACACAATGTTCATGAACTAGTTCTGTGAGGATTATTACAAACACTTGTTTATTCAAGTATGTATATCAATAAAGGACACAAGTAATTGAATAAAATGAACAAGAACATATTATAAGAATCATTTCAAATTGAAATTGATTTTATACTAGTTTGAAAAATTATCTGTGAATCAGTAATCTCAAAGGTTGGCTGAACAAACACTCAATGGATGGATAATTTTTCAACAAACCTATTATGTAAGATAGTACAAAGTAACTTATTAATTTAATAAATACCTCTCTCAACAAACTGATATCAGGGAAGCAGTTAAAATGTATAGATATCTTAAGGATTAATTGATCAATATAATTGTAAAATCTTGAATACCTAAGACTTATATTGTCATGTCCACTAAAACAATGTGTAGCCTGTTGTGGGGAGGATTCAAATCCTTCTGAAATCTTGGGATTAAAGATTATATTTTAAAGAATTAACCATCTTTTCCACAGAAATAAATACTTTTATGTTATAATGAAAAATATAAATTTTGTAATCTTATACAATCCAAACCCCTCTTCAAATAAAATTTGTTAAAGCAATCAATTCCTGCCACAAAAAATTCTGGCTATGGGCTTGTAGTAGAAATCCTAAAAAACTAAGTATATAAAAATATCACAGAATACAACAGAAATGACATAATGCAAAGTATTTGGTGTCAATAAATATTTCTACAACAGAAATACTAATGTAACAGAATTATTCAACTCTAAATATGATATTATGTCACAGAAACTCTCTTCATACTGATTTCATTAATTATGTTTGTTATTCTGTATTCCATTTCTGATATGTAATTAAAATTAATTACTATTGATAAAAATATTTTAGTTTCATTGTGTTTATTTTGCCTATTTGTTGATACAATTGTACACACTAAACAATTTTTTGCCATCTATTAAGGACTTTTGACTACAAATTTTGCCCAAGACCCTGGGTGAGCATAAAAACAAAAAATCAACTCAAAATATTTAATACTTAAAAACTGTCCCATGTTTTTGGTATGGCTAGAATTTTATATTCGTCCAGTAATTTCCTCTCTAATACAGAACAATGATATAAAAAGGACCTTTATTCATGTTCTATAATTTAAGCTAGGTAAAGGTAGCACAATTATAATTTTAACTGCATTCCACACTCAAAGGAACTTGGTTGTATTAAAACTTTAAATGTTTTCTGATTACAGGGATATAAAATTATTTTTGCTTAATTTAATTTGACACAGATTATGCATCAGAATTTATCCATTTTTGATTTCAATTACTAATATGTAATGTAAATAATGTTTAGTAGATAAGACATTACTTATTAGTTGTTTTAATGATCTACTTTAGTTGCTGTTGCCAAGTTAACTAATTGATTTAATGGTTTTCTTTACTATCATGACTTTACCATACAGTGTATGGCAGCACACTCCCTCTAAGGCACACATAACATGCCTTTTGGGGAAAATTCACTAACCCTAGATATTCTTTATACTATTAATGTTTCAATTTTAGGATGTATATTTCTTATACTGATGCACCAACAAGTGCAGTGGGATATAATGGAACAACTTTCCACGACATTTTTGGCAGATAAGTTTTGTATTAATTTAATTAAAAAATTGTTAAATAGACCAAATATAAATTAATTATTCTGTATAATTTATTTTTTATTTCATGTCCATGCTCTTTGTTTTCAAATTTAATTAACTATATACTGAGGAAATAAGGAAATATATTATATGAACAAAATATCCAACTGAAATTTTTTTATCTACATACTACACATATAGTTATAATTCAACCTTCCTAGTCAAACATCGATTGGTAAAAAATTCATGCTCTTTTTTAACATCATTCTGAGTTTTGGTCATTTTGAAAAATGAGGTTATTGATGTATTACTGGCTAAAGCTTTGTTTTCTTTGTTTTCATCTACCTTTTCCCATTCAACATGGTATGCAGTTTCTTCTAATGCATTTTCAGCTGTGGACCAACTGAATCTCACTAACTGTGGAAATCCAAAAACAGGGTCACAATAATTCACCAAGAATTTCTTTGTAACTGGATCTGAAAAATTTGACAAGACAATTAATTATTAAACTACAAATAGATTGTATGTTAAAATACAGTTGTCTATTCATATTTTAATGCATGTTCAAACAAAGAATGAATGATTGGGAGATCTTGCTGCTAAGCTATCAAATCAATTTGAACAAACTTGACTAACATATCTGTGATAATGTGTGGTACATTTTTAAATTGTTGGTCAATAACACCCATGTAACCTAACACTTTTCACTTCCACTGTTTCTCCTTCTTAATCTGTTTGAGGATTGGAGTTGAATACTCAAAAGCACTGGCAGATCCAGGGGGTGGGCTAAGGGCCTGAGGGGGGCGTCAATCAATCATCTGAGTGGTATGTGTTTGTTGTGCTAAAATCAACCTTCAGTGACGTCAAACCCCCCCACAAGATCAAGCGCACCTCAATGACCAACCTGGATCCACTCCTGTCCAAAGGCCTTACATTTTACAATAAACTAAATAAAACATTCTTGGTTAAGATCCAGTTAGTTCTCTTTAAGATCTTCAAATTCATTTATTCCTACTTTATGAAGTAGGTAACAATTTTTTTATTAAGTATTACTCATCTCCCCCTATTTTACTTGATCTTTTTGAAGAATTTTTAAATTGTCCCAAATAAAATGATCCTAATTAAAATTGATTTAATAATGCATTCAGCAATCTTACCTCCTGGATATCCACTTCCAAAATCTGTATTTTCCACTTCTAATCCTTCCTGGAAATTCCATACATTTAGGGCATGATCTCTAGTAACTTTAGCACAGATACTGGCTGCAGATACTATAGGAAATGTTGAGTCAGCCTTTTTTGCTACAGTTATTTTATATGAAGGAAAAATATTTTTCAGATACTCCTGATATTTTTCTGGTTTTCCAACAGTATCAACAAATATGTGTTCTATTTTAACTCCAGCATTAACAGCAGACTTTATAAGGAGTATTGCTGCATCCATCGAAACTTGGTTCAAAGAATATTTTGATCTACTCAACATACTGTTACAAATAGAATTGGGTGATATTATTTCTACAGCCCATCCCATTACATTTAAAGACTTACATATGTTAGAAAAAATAATGTCTCGTTTTTCTTCATTCAGTGCTTTCGAATCTGCACATTCTAATTTTTGTAAAATCATTTGTTCATTTATAGGGCAAAAGGCGGCTCCATACACCATTGGGCCTTAAATTACACTAAAATTATTCTTGGTTATTTTTTTATAAGAAATCCTACCTAAAACAGGACCTCTTCCAGCTTCATCAATTCCTAAAATGCATGGATATTCCTTGCAAATCCCTGGAATATCAGAGATGTAAAATGCATTTTGAGAATTATCTGTTTCACTTATAAAATCCTCCAGGGTTTCCAAAGAATCAATATTTTGAGTCTTCTTTTCCATATCTGTTTATTTAATATTAATCAATTTTAAGCGCGAAAATTTCTGACATCTGACAAGTTGAAGAGCATATTATATTTAATTTGCTACCCAAATATTAAAACACCTATTCTATTAAATTTACCAGTGTACAAAAATCAATCGTACTAAAATATGATTTGCTATTATTTGCAAAATTTTAATGAAACTAAAAAATTGAAATCTGAGTTTTATTTATATGAAAATTGCTAACGCACGCTTTACCTACTCTTTAATATATTATGAATTGATGGCAAAGTGCTCCTGGTGATTTTTCTTAAATATATATCATAAATGTAAACTAAAATAAACACTGATTTCAATAAAATTTTATATTTAAAAGATATGTACATTTTTATTTACTTGACACAAAATGGAGGACATCGACTTAGTACATCATGTGCTATTAATCAAAACCAGAAGTGGAAGAAGAAGAAATTAAGGAAGAAGAAGTAGGAGTAAAATACATAATTTCTTTTATTCAATAAATGTGTGTCTGTAAGCACACAAAATTTATAATCCAATAATTTTAAAATAATCGGTAAGTATACATAAATTCTGTTCTAAACAATTTTAATATAAAGATATTCTGTACGATTCTACATTCAGCGTTTCAGTTTTCATTTCACGTATAATCTTAAAATATATTTTTTCAGCATCAAAATGGCTATCAGGCCTGTTTACAGACCAAGGATTGTAAAAAAACGGACCAAGAAATTCATTAGGCATCAGTCAGATAGATATTGCAAACTCAAGGTATGATTTAATACAGAAATTTCTGAACATAATTTGAAATTCAAAATTATTACAGTGAATTTAATTAGAATTAGGTTATGTTTTTAACTTTCAGAGAAACTGGCGTAAGCCAAAAGGTATTGATAATAGGGTGAGGAGGCGTTTCAAGGGCCAATTCCTTATGCCAAACATTGGGTATGGCTCAAATGCGAAAACTCGTCATATGTTACCTACTGGATTCAGAAAGGTCTTGGTACACAATATTAAGGTAACTTTTGTTGTTTTGATACTTTAAAAATATTTATTTTTTATTTAGTTTTCCAAAACAAATGTTAATGTAAACAGTTGTTTTAATTCGCACATGTCAAAACTGTAGCTTGAAAAAACATGCAATGGTAACTGTCAAAAACAGTTTTATTTGATACACTATACTATACTCTTGTCCTTTGTAGAGACAACATTCAATAGGCCTTTTCATATTTGAAAAGTTCTAGTGTGCAAATGTCAACTCATTTTTTCGAGCACAAAACCATTATATTTACATGTGAATGGTCTGACAACTCCTCGAAAAAAATTACGCATGGCAACAAAAAAATTTCAAATATGAAAAGGCCTATTGAAATAATTTCCAATTCAGTAGGGAGGCTCTGATAATATGATATATCAATAATTTACTTATTAACATAATTTTAAAGATTTCTTGTGAAATAAGAGCACATTCAACATTGTCAACTGTATATTTAAAAATTACATTCTGTCTCACCCTATTGCATGTGGAATGAAAATTGAATGTTTTAAGTTTTATAATAACTAATTTTGTTTATTTATATATACAGGGTAGCAGAATAAGTTTCAAATATATACATGGTGGTTCAGAAGTAAAGTATAATAATTAAGGGGGTTCGTTTTATAAGCAAAAATTTCATATGAATGTATGTCCTGAATTTTTTGAATTTTGGTAAAATTTTCAAAAAATATATTTTTTATAATATACCTATAACATGCAACTGCTTTTTCTAATGAAGAAAGTTATTTTTGTAATCCTCTTACACTTCTGAGCAAATTAATTTATTCACAGTTTCATACAGCTTAAATATGTAGATTAATGTAGAAAAAGTATGAATTAAACAGCTTTAAAATGAGCATTTAACAACTACTGCTAACATTACCAAATTGAAATAATTCAAATAAAGCAAGTATTTAATTAAATGTTGAAAGTGTCCTGTCCATGCTATAGCACAAATTTCAATATGACATGTGCTGAAACATTCCAAGTATTTGACGAATCACGCTGCAGGACTACATATTGTTATATAGTCTGTGGGTTCAATTTAAAATTATAAAACTAATATTCACTTTCACTTTTCTAGAACCTTATTTACATCAAATTATTCAGAACAGCTGATTCACAATAACATTACGATATATGCCAGTCCTCTCTGTATCACTGACTCTCGATCGCGGGCTACTTCCTTTTTAAAACCAGCATCGAAAACTCTAGTAAAATCAATCATCAATCCTACAGCTGCTGAATCATTTCGAGAACCATTTTTTTCTCAAAGCGATCGTTGTACTGAAATGAAACAGGGTCGTCTTTGGTAAATTTCGTAACAATATATTCCCCAAGTCTTCAACATTTTGTATGTATATCACAGGTCTTGTCTAATTGTAATGGGAACATCTTCCAACAAAGTGTGTAGTTTTGTCTCTAAATACTGGTGGTATAGTTCACCAGTTGACCTTTTTGGTATAAAACATGGTAGTGTTAAACGATTGTCAATAATACCTACCCACACATTCACTGAAAATTGATACTGGTGATAACTTACAATTATGCAATAAAATTGGGATTTGCATTACTTAAACATAATAGAAAGCCAGTAACTATACCAAACATGCTGGGGGTAATAATCTAGTAATAGTGCCTGGACATGTTTAATATGTTAAGGTTGCAATAAGAATTCTTTCAGTGTTCTGAAAACAGGAAGCATTATTTACTTGGTGAGCAATATTCCTCATTACTTGTAGAGGATTCTTTAACAATAGCAAAATGAGTTCTTCAAACTGCTATTCTAGCAATTCTAGGTCTTCCAATGATATCTTTTGATCAGTCATAAGCACCAGTTTCTTGCAAACAAATATGAATCTGCATGAATGTTGTGGCACAAAAGTCTCTTACTAACTATTTCTATTTATTAACTTTTTTCTTAATACCTTTTTGGAACTCTCTTACAAAAATAAATTTTAATTATTAATTCAGGCAAATGTCTATTTTTACGCGCAAACTTTGCGTCGGACGAAAGAAAATCACAAGATCAGGTTTGCTCACAAGTAAATGGGAATAGAAAAATAATTTTCATTACTAGAAAAAGCAGTGACACAACATATTTTTCTTTAAAAAACAATGTATATCAGAAAAGGTTCCTTAATAGGTAATTGCTGTGTACCATATATCAGTATAAAATGACATTTTTTCAAAATTTTGCCACCCAACATATCAAAATTTAAGGCATTTAGCACATACATTCATATGACTTTTTCTCATAAAATGAGCCCTCTTAAATATTTTACCTTACTTTTAAAACAATCTGTGCAATAACCAAGTTCGAAGAATTTGAAGGAGTTGCGCCACAATTTTTCTTACAGTAACTTAGTTTTAACATTGTGCATTTGCTAAAAAATATGACAATTGTCTTCATTTAACAGAATTAAGTCAGACAATTTTACTTCTGTTAAATGGAGACAACCAATTCTGCTTCCATAGTATTCAATCATGTAGTATTTCCCTAGGTTTGCCGTTATGATTATAAACAGATAAACATCAGAATTCTTTGATCGCATTTTTGGCAAATGTGCTATGTTATAACAACAAACGTTTTTAATACAACATGACTGTTATATATGATCTTTAAAAAAAATTGTTCTACCCTGTATATCTAAAACTATAGATTTCATTTAATTAATTACAATATTTAATATTTACTTTTTTATACTTTACATATCTTATTGCCAACATTAAAAAATCAAATAATTTTTAAATTATTTGATTTAATTATTAATTAAATTGTATTTGCTATGATGTTTATGGTAATTTGCGCCTGAACTACTATGTCGACAACTTCCGCTGAGCACTTTTTGGTGTGTACAAATACTGGTTTACAGAATTCTTTATTGATAGTAACCACCTAAATATGTTGTTTCAGGAATTAGAAGTACTCCTTATGCAAAACCGCAAATACTGTGCGGAAATAGCTCATGGTGTATCATCAAAGAAACGTAAAGACATCGTAGAACGCGCCCAACAACTCAGCATAAGAGTAACAAACGGACACGCTAGATTACGAAGTCAAGAAAATGAGTAAATTTGTTTTATACTTTAACGTTTAATAAAATGTATAACTTAATCAGTATTTTTAAACAATATCACCACCCCTGTTTTTCAACTTTAGGTTAAGTTAATATTAATTGGTGTTTATTTTAAGAACCAGTATGCCGGTGACAGTGACTTGCAAGTCACCATTTCTTTAAACAGTGAATAGGATGAGGTATGAGCGTTGCTGTTGGAACAATTTTTAATAGATTTTGACATTGAACTGTGGCTCATCTTGCACTCGTGCAGTACTGCTAAGAATTATAGAAATGGTAGGATTAGTTTTCATATGCTTCTTGATAGAATTTTTTTCTAAAAATAGTTCACTTGGCATAGTGATCAACATCAGCCGTAAAAAACTTCCACTTTGGAACCGACTAACAACTAATAAAATTAAAAATATAAAATAGTGTTTGATATATCTAATTTGACTTACAAACACTCAAATCAATTAAAATAACATTTAATGTAAAACTAGACACGTCACACTCCGACGGCGGGCGAAAAAAATAATACGACTAATAAAGGAGGATAACTAATAGAAGGTAGTTACACCCAAATCGCTGCTTTGCTTACAGTTAAATCACCGTCGCCGGTAGAACAAACATCATCTCGAGTCTTGTGTATGATCTGTGATCTCAAGACGATACGATTACAAGAGGTACCGTGCGGCATCCAAGCAGCGACTCATTTCACTGCTTGGCGGGAATGCGCCGGTAATATCACAGATCATACAGAGGTAATAGCGACCGGTCAAAGTCACCGGTAGAAAAATATCGCCCATCACTAAGGCCTAGAGGACTACTAGACAAATGGGCAATTCCAAAAAACATGTTTAGGTACTGAGTAATATTTGAGGATGGGCAAACTTGTGATCGATTTTTCTTTCCTACAAAATGCTGGAGGTACCTATGCCCCGTGGTACACATGCCGAGCAATGTTTAAAACGGTAGTTAGACTTATCAATCCACAGATCATACAATAATATCAATCTGCAACATGAATAGAATGGACAAATGTTTATAAATTAAAAAAATTATGAAAAAATGTTTAATTGAACTACCCTCGAACAAGAGATGGGTAATAAATGTAATACACATGTAGATTTTAAGTTGGGGTTTTTGTTTGATCGTCAATCAGTACGTATTTGATTACAGTCCAGTCGTTAACAATAATTATTACCTCCGAACTTTTACGATTGTGATCCGATTTTTATGACAATTTGTAATTAAGCTTATCTTATGCTAGATAAAAAATGGTATGTTTCTGACGAGAACATTTTGTGTTTAATGGGAGAAAATTACTCATGCATTAAGAAATTTAAAAACTTGGATTTTGGTGTTCCACAAAGTAAAATATGTAGAATAAGGCGTGCTTTAAATTCGGATGTAACAAAAACGTATTCAGTAGCGTAGGTACAGTTTTCTCGTGGGGGGAATGAATATGTGACCTGGAGTACAAGGCTACTTACTATAGGGCATTTTTTTGATATAATCCATTAAATGCCAATCGCTCTGGGGAATATATCACCCCAGCACCACTATCTACACCACTGAACATTTGAAGCCTTAAAAATCACCCCTATGGCAATATTATGGCCGATGTGTACCGGATGTCTCAAAAACTGTCCTCCCACTTCGAATGTCGAGAAAAACATTATTTATGAAATATAGAGTGAAATGAAATGGCTTCGAATACAGAAGAAATATATAATTGAAGAATCAAGTAAAAAATTGACGTCCATTATTATTCAGACAACGCTGATAACGCGTACCAAGGGATTCGCAAACGTCACGAAATAAGTCTTTAGCAATATATTGTCTTCAATTGCCATTTCAATGCATCAGTTATTCTTGGTTTGGTGCGCAAAATTTTCTTATATTATATTTCCCAGAGAATCTTATAGCAACTTAATTCCATGTCACAAGTCGTATTCTGTGATGGACAAACAGCCGTCGACTAAGATAAAGAATTTGAAAATTATAGATGACACTGGTATATATTATAATAATAATAATAACTCTTACCAAAGGACAACCTATGTGCACAGGACCCAGCAAAGTACCGACCAATCACTTGCCTTCCAACCTTATACAAACTCATAACATCGTGCATTAATCATCGCATTCTCAAACATTGTAAACTGAACAACATAATAACTCAACAACAAAAGGGATGCGCGAAAAAATCGATGGGTTACAAAGAACAACTGATGATTGATTCCGTTGTCTGCAATCAAGCCCACGCCAAACGACGAAATCTCTACATGGCATATGTGGACTACAAAAAGGCCTTTGATTCAGTTCCACATGATTGGCTCATTAAGGTTCTGAAACTCTATAAAGTGAATAATTGTATTATTAACTTTTTAGAATGTGCCATGTCCACCTGGCAAACCAAAATCTCAATGAATGAAGCCAACTGTTCGATACAAACTGACCCCATTCCAATCAAAAGGGGTATATTCCAGGGAGACTCTCTTAGCCCGCTGTGGTTCTGCCTTGCCATGAACCCTCTCTCAAACAAACTGAACTCAACTAATTTTGGGTTCAGTCTCAAACACAACAACGTACAAGCATTAAAGATAAACCATTTGTTATACATGGAACACTTAAAGTTGATGGCAGCTACAAAACAACAGCTGCATGATATGCTTAAAATCGTAGAAGGGTTCTCTAGTGACATCCATATGAAATTTGGCCTAGACAAATGCCGAATTATTAATATAGTTAAAGGCAAAATACAGCAGGGGCACTTCGAAATGGGAGATGGCTCCTCAATTGAATCTATGGCGGAAGGTCATACTTATAAATACCTTGGAATAAAGCAGGCTCAACGTATTAATCACATGACTATGAAAAAGGACCTAACAGCAGAGTTTTATAGAAGGGTAAGATGACTGTTGAAAACCAAACTAAACAGTAAATATCTGTTTCAGGCTATTAACACCTATGCGTGTTCAGTGCTCAGTTACTCTTTCGGTATAGTTAATTGGTGCAAGACTGACATTGAACAATTACAACGAAAAGTTCGAGTTTTACTAACAAAAGCTCAAAATCACCATCCAAAGAGCTCTGTCGAACGTACAACTTTGCCACGGTATGAAGGAGGAAGAGGGTTGACAGATCTAAGTAAACTATTAGATCAACAAATTTCTATTTTGCGTAGTCATTTCCAGAAACTTGCAGAATTTTCTGATCTACATAGAGTCATGTGCCAAGTTGATGACTCAACACCACTGCGACTGACACAACAACCTGTTCAATTACACCACAGATCAGAAACTGCTGAAATGGAAAGAGAAGCCCCTTCATGGTAGACATATAAATGACGTCAACCAAGATTATGTCGACAGTGCAGCGTCGAACTACTGGTTGATCTCTGGTCATATGTTCCCTGAAACGGAAGGCTTTATATTGGCAATCCAAGATCAAGTAATTCCAACTAAGAACTACCTAAAGTACATCGTTAAAGACCCTTCCATTAACAACGATAGATGCAGGTACGGTTGCCAAACATCTGAATCTATCCAGCATGTCACAAGAGGTTGTCAAGCGTTTGCTTCAACTGAATACAAAGAACGACACGATGCTGTGGCAAAAATACTTCACCAGGAACTAGCACTGAAATATGAATTATCACAGTCGGTAAGATTACCATACTATAAATATAATCCAGAATCTGTTTTAGAAAATCACAACTACAAGCTGTACTGGGACCGCACGATACTGACCGATCGGTCTGTTGCTCACAATAGACCAGATATAGTTTTGGTAGATAAAGTCTCTCGAAAAATAACTTTAATTGACATAGCAATTCCCAACAACAATAATATAAATATCAAGCAGGCTGAGAAAATAACCAAATATAGAGATTTGGAATTTCAAATAAAGACTCAGTGGAACATGAACAACACACGAACTGTACCAATTGTTATGTCAACAACAGGACTAGTCCCAAAACAACTATTAAACAACTTAAAATACCTCGGTCTGGACGAACATCTTTACAAACAAGTGCAAAAAGCCGTCTTGTTAGGGACAGCCCGGACGGTCAGGAAATTCATGGGAAACTGCCGCCACGACTCCAACCACGGGCCTGAAAACCTGGCAAGGGCTCCCACAGAGCTAAACCCTTTTGATATCTAGGATATCTGGGGTTTAGTGAATTTTCCCCTAAAGGCACTCATTGCTTGCCTTAGAGGGAGTGTGATGCCATACATTGTATGGTCAAGTCGGGGATAATAATAATAAGTACCATACTATAAATACAAACATCTTTACAAACAAATGCAAAAAGCCGTCCTATTAGGAATAGCCCGGACGGTCCGTAAATTTATGGGAAACTGCTGCCACGACTCCAACCACGGGCCTAAAAACCTGGCAAGGGCTCCCACAGAGCTAAACCCTTTTGATATCTAGGATATCTGGGGTTTAATGAATTTTCCCCGGACTCATTGGTTGCCTTAGAGGGAGTGTGATGCCATACATTGTCAAGTCGGGGATAATAATAATAAGTACCATACTATAAATACAAACATCTTTACAAACAAATGCAAAAAGCCGTCCTATTAGGAATAGCCCGGACGGTCCGTAAATTTATGGGAAACTGCTGCCACGACTCCAACCACGGGCCTAAAAACCTGGCAAGGGCTCCCACAGAGCTAAGCCCTTTTGATATCTAGGATATCTGGGGTTTAAGTGAATTTTCCCCTAAAGGCACTCATAGCGTGCCTTAGAGGGAGTGTGATACCATACATTGTATGGTCAAGTCGGAATATTCTTTATTGCCATAAATCAGTAACAGACATAGCAACGTCAAATTACAGCAGAGATATTATCTAAAGTTACAGTATGTACACAAAAAAGAAAGACAAATAAAGTAGGAAGAACACAAACGGAACAAATCCAGTCATAATGACTTAACAGTATAAATTATATCACTCATTCACTTTTATTTCGATTTTTACAATCAACCTTAAAGTACCCATTCTTCAAAATTATAATAACTTTTCTCTTTTAAGTATACAATGACAGAACTTCTGAATTTTTTAATATTATGAATTTTGGATATCTGATTTGGTAGTGACCTAAACGCTTTTATCGCTCTGTAGTGAGTACTCTTTTCAAAAAATGCTGACCTGTGTCCTGGAATTCTGAGTTCCCCTGCTTCCTTGTCTGCATATGCATCTCTCCTGTGTAAACGTCGGCATTAGTAGTAAACAGAAGCGGTTGTTTTTTAACCAATAAAACTAGCTGCAGAAAATACAGTGAGGGTACTGTTAATAATCCTTGTTCTATAAAATGTAGCCGGCATGAAGTATTATATTTCAACACCAGCATGCACCGGATTATTTTTTTTTGCCAGGTAAATATTTTGATTGCAGTGGAACTTGAACCCCAAGCAGAAATACCATATGTAATTATACTCTGTATGTGAGCAAAATAATAAACTTTTAATGAAGTCACAGAAATTTGTTGTCTAAGGTATCTCAAAATACCACAGATAGAAGCTAGTTTCGAGGCTGATTTATTAACATTTAATACGTTATTAAATACGTTCCCAGAGTGATCATTGTGCCGATTTTCAAGAAAGGGTTCTAATTGTAGGTAACCTTTAATTAATCTTGATTACATGCCTGCTTGAGTGGACTGAATGTATGTAAGAGTTAAAATGGTCATTAAATTTTTGAAATGCATGGAAAAAGTTAAATCGACCGGCCCCGGTATAATGACAAAAATCCCATGAATACCAACTGGGCAGAGAAATACTATATTGTGTACTAGAACATTTGAAGCTCATTGAAACAGATTTTATTAGGAAAAAATATATATTGCCAAAAGTTTCCAAATTAGATATGGAGGGAGGTATATGGACCAAGATAACAAATCACAAGACTTGGAGATGATATTTAAAACCGTTATTTATTAACAAGAACTATTTACATGATCCTAAATATATTTCTAGTAATAATGTCGAACTAATTTAAATTATATATATATATATATATATATATATATATATATATATATATATTAATTATGCACATTTATAATGTTATTATCTTACAATAATTTATTATGACCTCCAATATATTTCTATATTGCATTTTTATGATTATTATTAATGGGCTGTTTATCTCTTTTTTTGGATGATGTTCTGAATTTTCTGCCATTCTCTATCCAGATGTGCCTTTTCGTTCTTATCTTTGTGTTTCCTTGATCTTCGACCGTCAGCCATTTTTAAGCCATACTGGAAAGCTGCCTTTGGAAGAGCTTCCTTCTGGTTCATATAGTCTGAATACTCTTCAGCCGTATCGAAATCCCAGCGACCAATCGGGCCTTTTTTATTGCCGAGATCCATTTTGGAATAATCGACTTCATCATCGCTATCATCAATCGCATCATTCATTTCTTCTAGACCTATAACAAAAATAATTCGTTATTTATACTTAATCAGTCAAAAATCTACAAAAATGCATAGATTTCAGCAAAAATGGGAAAAGTGCATAAAGGTTTACTAATTAACAGATAACGCAAATTTACTTCATGTTATGACAATAAAATTTTCTGTTTTTGTCCAAAATAATTTACATAAGACAACACCAACAATTGAGATATATTAAGTGTTTTCTTTAGTTTTAAATCCTAATCCCACATTATGCATTAGAATTATAAAATTATAATTCTATAAGTGTTTTTTTTAGGGTTCCGTATATACAATATACGGATACCCTTATAATATCAGCCCGGATTTCTGCCTCTGTCACATCACAGCAATTTTCTCCTAAACTACTGGACGGAAGAGGTTGAAATTGGGTATCAATGTATAGTTTGCTAACCCAATTAGTAGTACATATAGCAAAAGAAACTACTGAGCCGAAAATTTTGAAAAAAATAGGAAATATAGAACTTTGCCCGAACAATACAGGAAAAATAAGAAACCATTAATATTAATTTTGGGGGACAAATTATAGAATTAAATAGAAATTTAAATATTAATTTTTTTTAAAATGCATCATGTAATACATCAAATAAAAGGTCTCATTCTGAGGAACACAAATATATTTTTTTCATATTTAAAAAAATAATAATTTAAGAGATATTAAGAAAATATACCAAAATTTACCCCCCCCCCATGTCCAAAACTATAAAACGTAAAGTTTTGAAAAAAATTAGAGGTTTAGAGTGAAGTTTACTGGAAAAATAAGGAGAAACCTCTAGTTTTAATTTGGGGGGGGGCAAATTATAGAATTAAATGGAAAATTAAAATTGTTTCTAACCCATCATGTTATATATCAAATGAAAGGGCTCATTACGACGAAAACAAATATATTTATTTCATATTTTTAAAATAAATTAATTAAAAGATATTAACAAAAATATAAAAAAATTTACCCATCCCCCCCTATCTCCGAAACCATCAGCTGGAAAATTTTGAAAAAACAATGGAGGTATAGCCCCTCACCTGACCTTTACTGGAAAAATAAGGAAAAACCCCTAATATTTTCGGGGGGGGGGAAATTATAGAATTAAATGGAAAATATAAAATTAAAATTGTTTCTAACCCAGCATGTTATATATCAAATAAAAGGGCTCATGATGAAGAAAAAAATTAAATATTTTCCATATTTATAAAATAAATTAATTAAAAGATATTAACAAAAATATAAAAAAATTTACCCATTCCCCCCCCCTATCTCCAAAACCATAAGCTGAAAAATTTTGAAAAACTGGAAGTATAGCCCCTCACCCGAACTTTACTGGAAAAATAAAAAGAAACCCCTAATATTCATTTTGGGGGGCAAATTATAGAATTAAATGGAAAAGAAAAAATTATAATTGTTTCTAACAGGTCATGTAATATATCAAATCCCAGGGCTCATTATGATGAATAGGTACAAATATATTTTTTTAATTTTTTTTTAAATGAATATTTAAAATATATTAAAAAATGTTTTAAAAAAATACCCATCTCCCCATTATTCCCCAAACTCTAAGACCTCTTTTTTTTGTTTATAGGAAAAATATAAAAAAAATACCTAATTCTATTATTTGGCCTTTAAATAATAGAATTAAACGGAAAATAAGTTACTAGAAAACCCCCATAGTAATTTTAGGGACAAATTATACAATTAAATGGAAAATAAAGATTCAATTTTCAAACGCATCATGTAATATATCAGATAAAACTCTTGGCTGTATAATGTTCATTGGGGTTGCCAGATGTGTATTAGCAAAGAACAACACAAATACTATTATATTAAGAATCATTTGATTTCATATCAGAAAAAGATATATAGATTACAATATGGAAACATGAATAAATATATGAAACACTGAAAAACAAAATTTTGAATACCAACAATTGAGAAGATGATTACATTAAAGAATTTTTATGCTATACTACAAAATTGGTTGTCAAAACAGGTAAATGCAAAGACCTGTGCATGAAGAACAGACCAGGTTCATAAAAAATAAATCAACATAGAAAAATCAGTGGGGGATCTCTTTTCCTGTTAAAAAGTTCAGAGTTCATGTTTGTAGAGATACCATTGCTTGTGTGATAAAATAAGTTTTCTATGTCCTGCTAATACATCCCAAAGTGAAAAATAATTCATGTTTATTTGAAGATGTTAAAAAAGTAGTTTAACCTTTCTTGCTATGGAAAAAATATTGTAATTACTGATGGTGTGTTAGAATATGAAATATTGAGGTTTTATGTTCTGCTAGCAGATGTCAAACTTCAAAACAATATCTAAGGGTTCTCTGAAGTCACTAAAAAATAAAGGTGATTTTTTCTTCAAAATGCTATACAAAAATTGCCATTTTGTAAATAATTCATATAAACTTTTCTTAATGAAAGGAGCTAACATATCACACCTAAAATATTAGTACAACATTAAGGAACATTCTGTATATTACTATTAAAGCAATGCTTTAGTTGAAAAATGTACAAGTATACTAACCTGGGTAACATTCTGCATATCCTTCAGGTTCCTGTTGCAATTTATTAAGTATTTCGGCTGATTTATTAATCTTGTATGTGGGAGCAATATTGTCAACAGGTTCATTGTCTTGTTTATCAAAGTATGAATGTCTTTTCCCATCACGATCTCTGTGACGACTACTCTTAGTTGACGGAACATAATCTCCAAGGTCGCCATAAATCGAATCATCTGCATTTCGAGCGCGTTTCTCAGGTTTTTTCTCTTCATTTTCTTCTTGAAGATCGTAGTCTTTGCTGACAGGTAAACCACGTTTGTTCTTCTTATTTTTACGATTACCTTAAAGTGCATGTTTGTGAATAAATTAAATAAGATTTATTATTTTTGTTCTTACCTTGTCTTAAATAACTCAGAATTTGTGTCAGTTTATTTATAACAATATCGTTAGTTGTTACAGTTGTTGTAAGTTCAAATGAAGGTAAATCTGCCTGTGATCTGAGTAATGTAGTGGGTATGTCAGTTTCAGCTTCATCATCTGAAAATAAAAGAGGAACATAACGGTGACTGTCGCTGTAAAATTAATAAACATAAAGTTGAAAACATATTTGCAATTTAAGTACACATTGTAGTTTTAGAAGTTACTGTGAGTGACAATAGACAACTTGACAAACTTGGAATTTGATAATAAATTAACTAAAAAAGCAAAAAAATGTTAGGTATTAAATGTTGAACAAATTTCATCAGTAACTTAACTTTTAAAAGTTTGTTTTTATACTTTTGTTTCATTTATCACATTACATAAATAAAAAGAAATTTAATCTTTTATCCTCTTGATGTCAAAATTAACATGTTGTACTACTCTTTTTTGGAAAAGGTACTGCAGCATTATCATACAGGCAGTAGAAGTTTTGAACAGTAAGCCAGCACTCATGAGAAAGAGATTCATTGTTCATTACCAATCTGCATTTAGGCAGTGAGGTAAGGTATGCCTCAGAAGCCCAAACATGTCAAATCACAAACTGTACAGAATTATACATAGGCTGGGTAATCAAGATAAGTGCTGAACATTGTCAAACCTTGTTAGAAATATAGTTAGAACTAGTGGCAGCAAAAATTAAATGGTATATCACTGGCACAAGTGAAGTTAGAGGGAAAAAAGATTTAATAACTCCTGAATTGTGGAATCCCTTATACTGCCATTGAACACCAACTGGAAGAACTAGCAGATAAAAGATAGACCAATGAAATTATTGGAATTTCTAATATATCAGATCAACTTACTTTAATATACATCATTTAAATAATACAAGTCTACAACCTAAATAGTAAGTAATTCTGACAAAGAAATTGCACAACAACACACTATTAACAACCATTTCAAATACATAATTTGTGACTTAATGCCAAAGTGGGAAAACGAGAACATCAGGAGGTTTCATGGATCGTTTTGATGAATGCAATGAAACAGGGATTAGTACAGTTTGCTTACTATCAGAAACTCTTCACATCAAATTAGTAAAATGTCCACCAATAACACACATTCTGAAAGAAAATTCTGAACAATATTAATCACCATTAGAAGAGAAGCTATAAGGACAAAAGAAAATGTAACTAATGGATGCAATACTAATCTGTGTGACAGTACCAAGATGAATACAACAACCAAAATAACACCATATACTAAAAAAGTATACAGATAAGTTTGCAAATATTCTTGATTGATTGATACTTACACAATTAGAGTAAGTAAATTAAAACAGTTTGCCAGCTTCAGATTGATGTGAAATTGTAGGCTAATAAGATATTAAATGAACTAAAAATGGAAAATTGTAAAGGCACCCATGCACATGTCATTATCTAGACATGCTACGAAAATGTCTGCTGTTGAGGAATTGTACATTTGTTAAGCAAATAGTTTAAGATCTAAAATTTCTCTATTAGTATGCAAACATAGCCAGAAATGCAGTACAATTGCCAATAATAATCAATGGGAAAAGCTGAACATTTGTTGAGATATATTAAAATATTAATGATCAAGGCATTGTTGTATAAAAAAAAGAGAGCAGGATATATGCTTAATGGAACTCTGATTTGGTTAACAATAATGAGGACAGGGAAACTATAAATGGTGTCATAGTATTTTTGGGAGGAAAACCAATTATACAGGAAAGCAAGAAACAGAGGACATCTACTTTAGTAGCAGGATTGTGGGTAATATGTGAAGAAAATGGAAATACCATTGCTGTTGATGGTAAACTCTGTAATGATTTCTCGCAGAATAAAATATGTGAACATAGCTTATAACTTTAAGAATACAGGTAAGGCATCGCAATATTGAATTCATGTTTCTTCAGATGACAATATCACAGATGTATTCAACAACTATATTTGCAATTTTTGCCTCTTGAGGACTCTAATAACAACTACAAAGACATCAATATATATTTTTTAATACCTAGAATAGTAACTAAAAACATACCTAAATCTATGACATATGCCATTCTTCCTGGTAGAAACAATTCAGACCTTTCAATATGCCTGGACTTCAGCAAATTAACTGTATAATATATTGACCTGCCAATTTTTGTTTTAAATTTCATTTCCTCCTCTTCCTTTTTCTGGGCATCCTTTCTTTCCTTTTCTTTTTCTTCCATATTCTTAGTTGCCAGTCTCTCTAATTCTTGCTCGGTTTCCTGTTCAATTTGCTGAATTTCACTCCTGACCTTTTGCAAAAGAGCATAGTCCAAACCTTTTACCAAGTGAGTATGTTCCATATCACCTCCCAAGAATTTTGATTCTTGAATCATCTGCCTCCTTCGCTCTGCAGCATCAAATCCTGATTTTAAATCTGGTGCAACAGCTCTATATGCTTGGGCAGTTGAAATGGGATCATCTGTCTGGTAATCAGGATTAACACCTGATCGTCTCTCACTGGCTCTGTCACGATATTTCTCAGCCAATTCTGCCATTTTATTATCTTCTTGTTTTTTCAGCTTGGCGTAATAGCTTTTCTTCTTACGTCTCGCTTCGGACTTATCCTCTATTTTAGGTGGAGGCATTGAATTGGGATCATTCATCGCTTCCCTTACCGATCCCGCAGGAGCAGGAGTATGGGATGGGGTTGATCTCGGAGTCATTAGAAGTTTGCGAAAGTCGTCATTTGTGAGACGTTGTGATGCTGGTGTCTCAGCCATTTTTAAAACAATTTCTTTTCTTACTCACAATTTCAGGTTTAGCTTTGGAACTAAATTATAATATTCTCAACACAATGTATAGAACCATACATCTACGTTCTCAAACAAACTTCAACAGTCAAAATCAAAAATGTCATGTCATAAATAGACAGATACAGTAGAGTATAGAACACAAAGTATAAGTGATTGCGTTGTGGAATAGAACACAAGATAAATGCCACAGATCAGATCAGAAACAACAAATCCAACCTTCCGTTGCAAAATTGAAGAAGAAGAAGAAATACGGCCCGGTACATCAGAGCACGAAGTATAGATACCAGGAGTCCGAACGGTATAAGCTTTTCCGCAGTATTTGTGGTATACAATCCCTGTTTTCCAATTAGCGCACAATTAAGCACAGTGCGGCACAGTGCTAGCACTGAGTGTTCCAATTACAGCACTAGCTCGCACAAATGAACACAAGAAATAACTGTGCCTTTGGGATGTTTTATGTAAGTTTACCAAGTAAACATAAAACTTTATCATAAAACATGAAGTATGTTCCAATTAACGCCCGAAAATTACGGTACAGGGCGACAGAAAAACACTTTGTGCTCTAGTAATTGAAAAACAATCATTATTGAAGTATTCTGTAAATAATTTACGTACACATAATCGTCAATTGATAACTTATGAGTAATACACTTTTAACCTTATGGTGATCAGTGCACTCTACCGGTTGGTTTTAAAACAACCATGTTCCAATTAACGTCCTAAAAATTGCCGCACTCTGCGGCACAAAATCACTTGTGCTCTGCTAACTGGAAAACAGCCAATATTAAACCCAGATCATAGTTATCTTTTCTGCCACTAGCTGCGCAAATGTTCAGGACGTACCGATGTTTTTATTATTATCAAACGTAAATACGCGCTGTCGAATGTCGAAATTATTAAAATTATAAAACTAAGTATAACATATTAATGTAATTGTTTAAAAATAGTTTTAATAAAAAAATGGAAAGGTGTTGTGCTGTTCATGATTGCCTCAGTGGCCGAAAGGCAAGTGAAAATGTGGCTAAAGTGGGTATATTCAAAGTTCCGAAAGTGAGTAACCTAAAAATAATATTAAACATCAGTGTTGTTAATAAATATTGTATTGTATACACTAGTGTATTTGTCAAATCTAAATTGTTTGGTATTTAAATGTTAAACGTCGTTTATTTATAACTAATACGATTAATAAATAATATATTTGATTGTAATCAATTAATTACTTTCCTATTATCAAGCATTGTAATACTGAAATAAATAGGTATTTAACCATTTTTGAATTTATATTTACTACTTAATTTGCAAAAACTATGTTTAAATTCTTTACTTCACTTACGGTTTGTTTAATAGTTTAACACGTAGAGACAAAAGATGAACTATAATTTTAATTCTTAAAGACCTGTTGATAACATTAATTTATTTTTTAATAAAATTGTTTGCTACTGGTTAATTGTATTTATTTATTTACTAATATCACACATTTTAGCTTTGCAGATTATCGAAATAATATTTTCAGAGCTGTCAGGTGACTGTCAGTATCAACAAGATTAACTGCGTAAGGATTTAAACGAGTACTTCCTAAAAAGTAGCGCGCTCTACCGGCAAAACATTCTGTCCCCTAAAATGCTACCATTTATTTAACATTACGTTCGGACTCCTGGTATCTATACTTCGTGCATCAGAGACTAAAATATAATAGACTGAGGAAATAAATACAACACTTGAATAAAAATCTTAGAAAGTAGATGCTCTAAGATAAAAATACCTGGGACCATAGATAAGAGATTTATCTGGGACATCATACACACATCTTCAGAACTAACAAAAATTTTGAATTCCAGGCCACAAAGATGTTTATGCCACAAAAACATCTGTCACCTTGTTTATGTTTTGGTATTTAAGGTTAGAAATAACTTTTAAACGTTTAAATATTGTAATTTTGTATCTAAATTTACAATTTTCAATGAGTGGAGGACTAGCACCGAGTAAAAGCACGGTGTATATGTCAAATTTACCTTTTGATCTAAAAAATAATGACATTCACAAGTTATTTGAGAAATATGGACGTATTGTTAAGTGAGGATAGTTTTTTTAATGATTTTCCGTAATACCTACTATGTTGACTTTTAGAGTAACGGTAATGAAAGAAAAAGATACTAGGAGAAGCAAAGGGGTTGCATTCATACTTTATTTGAATCAAAATGATGCTGAAAAATGTGTGGCTGAAACTAATGAGAAAGAAGTAAGTCATCACACATTTTAATTAGGTATAAGTACGATCAATATACAAAGCACTAAAGCAGTATAGATACTATCAATACACAAAGCTTTTATTCATTTAGGGTTTGCAACTGACTTATTTTTCTATCACTGCTTTCTGTACCTTTTATATTATCCACTCTCATCTTTACATTTACCTTGCTGGTTACTTTTATGTTTTTTTTTGGGCAATAACACCAGAATAGAAATAAAATGACGTATATTGCAGGAATAAAACTAAAACCATATGAAACCCTGCAAATGAAATTATATATCCTTATTTAAAAATTTTAGTTACACCTAAAAATTTGCCATTTAGCATCAAATGTTGAATCCTTGAAATTGATGGCCTCACAGATGGAACTCATGTACATGGAATATGCAGATGCAGATCCATATATATGCTTCTGGGTGGGGGATTACATGCTTCAGGGGGGTGATCTTGTACTAAATATTCTAAAATATAATTTTAAACCCATATTTCTTTGACTATTACATTCAAAATAGTCGTTATGTGGTTTAAACCTATAGAAATGACCTTCTTCTAAGCTCTTGGAGTTAAGATTGCCTGGTTTTTATAATAAACTTATTAACTATAAGGATGTCAGTGGGGGCGATAGCCCCACCCCCTTTGGATCTGCCCATGATAATATGTCAGCTTTGCTTAGGTGAAGCTACACAATAAAATGTCTGTTTCTAAATTAAATACCTACTATATATTTTTGTGGAAACTCCAAGAGTTATATTTTTTTAGTTTATATATATCCCCGATATAAAAGTTATGATTTTAAGGCATTTGTTTATACATTTATTTTTTTTTATTGCAAATAATGAAATATTTTCAGACCTCTGTTGCTGATCATTGATGCTTAATTATATGTGAAATAAAATATCTGCTGACTCACCCATTCCCCCAAAGCCAAATCTTACCATTTCAGGTGATGCTCTTGGTGTAGCTATAACCAGGAGTACTCAATAAATAGAAGGTAAAAAAAATAGAAAGTTTAATATGTGAACAACAAATAAGCATTGTAAATTAAATCAGATATTATTTAGCAACAAAATTACAACAAATATTGAAAGTGTCCTCAATTAGCAAACATGAACACATTCTTGTTGTACATTGCAAATGACCTCTGTTCTAATTCTAATTTCATCATTTATTTGATATCTTACCTCATATAAATTCCACTGTCTGGTTGCATAGTGTTTTGAATTCAAGTAACCCCACAAGAAAACATCAAGAGGTGAATATGTGGATGTTCAGAATTAAAATTTCTGTGTTGGGTTTTGAATGAATATCTTAGAACAAGTACTGGCACTTTAAAGTAGTAAAAAATCAACTATTTTTCTTGCCATACTATTATTACTGTTCTACTAAACCTACACAAAGATCTAACAAATCTGTAGAACTATACTGGACATTCTATTATAAATGTACATTTTTAGAATCTGCCTGCAGAAAATGGATGTTTGTGAAAAACAGCAAAAAATAAAATTTACATGTACTAGCATGTACAAAATTTTAAATGTATATTAGTTTTATGGAATTTTAGCCATAATTTAGCAGCTCACTAGATGTACATTTTTTTATAGATTTTGTATTTTTTGTAATAGTTTTTTTATAAATCAATATGAGTAAGTGAACTCATATTTTCATAAATTATAAGCTCATGAAGAAATAAAACTATTATCTTTTGTATTTTCAATCAGCTTGAATTTCAGAAATTACTTGACTAATTTCAATACAATTTTTAAATAGCTTAAACTGATTTATCTAGTATACAGAGATGTGATATTTGATAAGCTAGTAATTATTATCAACTGCAGATATTTGGTAGAACATTAAAAGCAAGCATTGCCAAAGACAATGGAAGAACCAGGGAGTTCATACGAAGGAAGGTAAAGCAAGATTACAGAATGTGAATCCAATTTTATCTTCATAATAAGTTTTTAGGAATATCCAAACAAAAGCAGATGTTATGAATGTGGAGAAGTTGGTCATTTAAGCTACAAATGTGAGAACAATTTGTTAGGTGTGAGAGAACCGCCACCTAAAAAAATTAAAAAGAGAAAAAAGCAAAATCAGCCTGGTACAACTTTAACCAAGGTTAGTATATACAATTTGGTCAAGTGTGAATTGGACTCAGCTACAAAAGTTTCCACACCATCTTTGAGATTTGTTATAATCTAGGGTAATTGTAATATATATCTTTAAATTTTCTACTTTGCTTTCAAAATTCACTTAGGTTTTCTTGCACTCTTTTTCAAAATTGTTGGCTAAATAGTAAGGCAAGTGGAAAATCCGTCCATTTTCTTATAATCTTTAACAATAGGAGATTTTACATTATAAAAAATACTTTTAATTTTTATGAGCCTTTTGAGTTCGTTTGCTACATGACATTCTTGATTTTTTTAATGCTGATTTCATTTGCTACTTTGCCCTCTAAAATTAACAATATGATTTTCACTTTATATTACCAAGAATTGTAATTGCTTAAAAACTATTATATATTCACCTTAACACATCACTGTTACTGTTTTGCTTCATGTTAAAAAAAACATATATTTGTAAATTTAAAGAATAAAAATTATTTAAAAATACAATAATTATGTTGTAATATATTTTTAGGAAATGAAAGAATTTTTCAATAGCACAGATGAAGAAGATGATAATGAAAATGAAGTAGTCAAAGATGAGGAAACTTTAAGTGCTGCGATAGCTTTAGAAGTAAGTAATTTACTTATTTTTTAAACATACTATTTTTAAATAGACTCGAAAATAATTATATTTTTTATTACTTTTTAGCAAGAGAAGAAAGAGCTTGAAGAGTACAGGTATAAAGTAGCAACAGGAAACTATGATGAATTAAAACAAGAGGATACTAGAATTCGGCCAAAAATTAAAAAGAGCAGTTACTTCAGTGATGAAGAGGAATCAGATTAACACACACAAATAATATACTAGAACTAAAATTTTAATAACTATTATAAAAAGTATAAATACATGTAATTGGGACAAGTAAATAACTAAAAATTAATATACACATATAAATAATTACTATGGTTTTACGTCATCTTTATCATTATCTTTATCACCATCATAAAATTCATTCTTGGGTTCTATCATTTTATCTTCCAAATTTTGACTTATTCGAACGTCAGGATCGTCTTCTTCTTTCATTTTTTCATCTTCAGTTATATGAGGGCCAGGTACATCGTGCATTTGAACACTTGGAGAATGCTGACACATTTTCAAATTATCATAGGTATATCTGTAAGGAAAAATAAGCTCAATAAATGTACACACTACCTGGGCCTACTGAGTTAGGGTAGCAAGATTGTGCTAAGATTTTGCCGCAACTTTTTTTTTGTTTCGCAATCAGGACTATTTTGTATTCTGCATGTCAAAAATGGTAAAACACACTGATAGAAAACTCTAGAATGCATAAAATATATAATCTGCCCTCTATTTTACCAATTTTGTAACTTGAACAAATATTCTAAAGGACTGGAGGTAATATTGAACATGAAGTAGTCCTCGAATCGGAAATAAGCTGTTTGAAAGTCAAAATAGAAGATCAGCAACTCTGAGGATGAAGGTGACCTCAACCATCAGCAAAGTCAATGACCATTTGATTGAGGGTAAAATGATTTAAAGCTAAAATGACAGGGATCAAACATATACTTGTTGGTAAGCAAATTTAATATCTTCTAATGACGCAAATTGATAAGTAGAATGTAAAGGGGTATTGCCAAAAATTGTTTGAAACAGATAAGCCAATATTCAGTAAATTGATGTTACACATCATATTTATTACAATTATGAGATTTCTGCATTTTCAAATGTTTCTAATCATGAAAATCAAAATATGTTTACTGTTAAAAGAAATCAATCTTTTCTTCAGTACCTTTTGTATGGCAAAAGGCAGATAAGTGGCACCAAAATTTTGAGGTTGATTGTGCAATGGGATATGTTTCACAATATTGTTCAGCTAACACTACAAGTGACATAATAATCCCTAGTGAAAGGTATAAATAAACTATCATTTCAGACTTGAAACCCCATTGATTTTCATGAAATTTTTTAAATTAAGATTATCTTACACTCAACTTCAAAAGTGTCATGTGACCGTCTAGGGTTATTTAGAAGTAAAAACTACTCTAGTGAAAAAAACATGAATAAAACTCATATAAACATTTTACGGCTTAAAATCTTTATTTATGCAGAGTAAATATTCGTCTTTGACTAATGATGTGTTCCAACGTTTCAACCCTTTTGCACTTATAATTACTACTTTGTTTTCATTACACACTGTATATAATTACCTGTTACAAAATAGTGATAAAATTTTAATTCAAGTTTACCAATATTATTAATAAAGTCATGATGTGTAATGAAAATAATTGAGATACAATGAACAAGCAGTTGATATGTGATAACTAGAAATATTAACTAACAATTATTTGATAATTGATGTTCAATTATTTAACTTGGTTCAGAAATCCTTGTGGGGGGAGAAAGCCCAAATGAAGAATTAAACTAAATAAACTAACAATTGGAACATTTTAGTGAAGGCAATAAAGACGGCCTGAATAGTACTAAAGGGTGTAAAACTACCCAAATGGTGTCAGAAAACTACCTAAGCAGTTGAATGACAAACTATTAAATACTAGTCAGAGTTGCAGTATTTGTGTAATATCAGGAGAGGCACAAATGGTGATTAATAAACTATTTCATTATTTTAAAACAAAAAAAATCTTGACTGTACAAACTGAATAATTTAATGGTATAAAAATAATATAAAACTTAAGCACATATTTATTTATATATTATACAGCTTATTACAAAGTATTTTTGTAGAAAAAGATACATGAACGAGTTATTGAGTATTACTGAAAGATCTGAAAATATACAGGTTTATGATGATATCATTTTAGGAAACTAATTATATACATTTTGTATTGCTTAAAATAACAACATAAGCTGAAAACCAGTGTCCAATATGTGAAAAATGTTATTTAATTACTGTATCAGTTATTAAAATGATGTACAATATTCCTAAAAAATAGTTAATAATACCAACTGTAAACCAAAATGTTGTTGCAGAGAAACCTAAGAAAAGCGATTTATGAGATAACAAATCATTATTCGAAATGACAAAATGTACAAACTCTCACTGAAATAATGAATGACCAATAAAATTATTAGGTTTCAAGATAATAATCAATATATTATCATAACAGAAAAATTAAAAATATATATGGGTGATGTTAGTTATTTGTATCCACTCTAACCCTATGATCAAATTTTGGTGTATACACACTGTGGTTTCTAATTCCACAAACCATATCAATTGTTTAAATATTCTTCTTTTCTTCTAATACTTGTTTGTTTATTTCATCAGTTACACTTTCATTCTTTTGATGTAATAACTTATTGGATTTCTTTAAATATGTGGGTAACCAAATACAACCATTAACTAGTTTAAGAAATATGTACGCAGCAAATGCAAGAAATAAATATGAACATGATCCACAAAACATTTTCCAAATGTCTACAGAAACTTTTTGGCTACGCATTTTTCAATAGACTGCAACTTTGTGTAATTATTGATTTTTCTGAGGTTGTCATAACCTTAGAAACTGACAATGATAACATTATCTTAATATTGATATACACTTGTTAATAACTTGTGATGGATAGTACATCGAAAATGCCAACAAAAAAAATAATAAAAGAACGTCTGTTGTCTCAAGTAGCTTTTAGACATGCGTAAATAATGAATTAAAGACATTACTGCATTTCCAAAATTGTAAATTTGCCTTGAGAACTAGTTGCAATCTCCTAGAACTTCCTTGAAGGATTAACTACAAGAAAAAATCTATTGTTGTTGCCCAAGTATTTGACTTGTGTAATGTGTGAGTTATGTGGTGCATTAACCCCTATTCTGCATCTTTCAACTAGAAGTAGCCGGACGCAAGATATCCTATTTCACTTAACAATAATTTTAATCAAATGCATTTATTTTAGTTGAATAACTTTTACATTGTTTGTAGTTCAGTCTGATTCCATTATTCTTATTGTACACTTCGCTTTAAATAAAATTTAATCTTTTTTAAAAAGTTATTTTTCAAAACGACACATTTAACTGGCGCTCCGAACAGGGATATCAAAGTGATAAATCCATTTGATTTCAATCGATTAATTCGAAACGATCAATCGTAATCGAAAATAGACAGTGTCGTGCGTGAAATAATTTATTTGGGACTTTTTTTTCAAAAAAGGATTAATTCCACAACTGTACAAGCGAAGGATGAAATTGTATTGGTAAGTCGCTCTCCTTTACATTTCCATATTTTTATGTCAGACTCCTCGAATTCTCCATTGTCTCCGATCCCGGAAAACTGTGAAATCGAGTTAGATTTAAGTAAATTGATTTCGAATCTTTCTATAGAAGAAAGTAAAAGTAATTTAGATTTAAGAGAAAATACTTCCATAGCGGAAAATAACTGTTTAGTAAATAGTAGTAATTTAAATTTATCAAGAATCATGCCCTTGCCACAAATTTCAGAACAAGTTGGTGTAAACAGACCAACATTTGAAATGAAAGATTTAGAATTAGTTCCTGTTTCTGACGGAAATACACGTGATTAAGCTAGATATATAGATATTGCTGATAGGTTAATTAATATGTTTTGGAACCCAATTGATTTAAATGGCATTTCTAATTTAAGACTAGTTGAAGGTATTTATTCAAAATTATCCGGACAAGCACGTGATGTTTTTAATTCTAGTGTATCTAAAGATTGGGGATCTATAAAAGATCTGCTTAAGAGAAATTTTGGTGATCGTAGAAATGAAGCTGGATTGATGTTTGATCTTAGCCTTTTAAGACAGAATCAACATGAATCTTCACTTCAATTTTATGATAAAGTTAATAATATCTTAAGTGCTCTTCATAATTATGTAGATATACACATTACTGATCAAAATATAAAAAATAGTAAGAAAATATTTTTCAATGACTATGCTTTGACAATTTTATTAGCTGGCTTCCATGAACCGCAAGGGTCAGTTATAAGATCTATGAAACCAACTTCACTTAGTGATGCACAGCAATTCATGATTTCTGATAATCACATTAGATATCTCCAAAAATCTCAACCCTCTTTTTCGAAACCTACTTCAACTAATGATTCAAATAAGCAAATTAAACAACAAAATTTCAACCAAAACCATTTTGCATCTTCTCAAACATTATATCGAGTTCAACCAAATATTCAACCTTCTTTGCAAATGCAACCTCGATTTATGCAACCTAATCAATTTGCTCCTCAGCAAAATCAATTCCCCAGAGGCCCAGTCAATATTCAGCCTATAAATACACCACCTCGACGTTTACCTACTGGTAGACAAGTTTTTGGACCACCAAGAAATGTTTGGAAACCCCAAAAACAAGCCCAAAATCTTCCACCTCCAACACCAATGAGCGGTATATCTCATGGCACAATTCGCCCAAACACTTCTCACTTCCGCCCTATACAATATTCTCACCCCGATTTCGTTTTCGAAGAACTAGCAATATTGCGGAAAACTCAACCTCTCCAGAAAATTATCCAGATCGTCAATCTGAAATTGACCAACAAAGTCACGGTGTAGATTATTCGGAACTATCAAATTGAATTGTTATGACGAATGGCATACCTACGAAAATGACTTTGAAATTTTTCACATTGTTACTTCTGACGAATACGGTCAACTAAAACCTGACATTTCTAAACTTATACGACCGGACCATATCAACACAGAAGAGAAAGGGAAGAAGAATTTGAATGCAGATGCACTCTCTCGAATTGAAATTCAGCCAACAGAAACTGAAGAAGCAGAATATGACTCCGATATACCATTTTTAGGGTTCATGAGAGAATAGTTACAACCACAAACAGATCAACCTGCAGACAATGTTTCGATGATCGTTAACACTGGCGATGACATACAGGAGCAAGAAGACGCAACATCAGAAAGAAACAACCCTAACCCGAATCAAGAGAGAGATAGTGAAGAAACTGAAACTGGTGAAGAAGTCGGAGAAGAAAGTGATTCAAATGAAACTGTACATTCAAACTTAGAAAACCCCATTCAAACTATACATATAGCTGAAAAACCTTTTAATCATTTTAGAAATCAAATTTATATAGAAGAAAAACCGCAACCAGAATTTAGAGCCAACATGATTTTTAGAGAACCCAATAAACGTATTCGATACTTTATATATACAACAAAAGAAACTTTTATAGACTAAATAACAGAATTTTCTAAATATCAATTAATTCCAAAAAATACTTATGCTTTTTATATTGCTAATGACCCACAAGAATTTTATTATAAAACAATGTGCCGCATTTTCCCGCAACTATTCAAAAGTGGAACATTTACTTTTCTAAAATGTAACACTAAACTTAGAGACATAACAAATATTGACAGACAACGTGAAATTGTTCAGTACAACCACGAAATGAAAAATAATCACTGTGGCATTCTTGAAACTATCGCCCAAATAAAATCCAACAACTATTACTGGCCTAAACTTGACAGTGACGTACGAAATTATATTAACAACTACGACACTTGTCAACAAAGTAAATACGAAAGACACCCACAACATCTAACTCTTCAAATAACCCCTACACCCACAAAACCTTTTGAAATTGTCCATATAGACGTATTCCAAGTTCGTCAACAAAAGTTTTGTACTTTCTTAGACGCTTTTTCAAAGTATGGTCAAGCCTATCCAATTACAACTAATAATAACCCTGCAATAATTACTTCACTCTTAAAGTTTATTTCACATCATGGAATCCCAAAACACATAACTTCAGATAATGGTTTAGAATTTGCTGGGCAATTAGTAAAAGATTTTGCAAAAGTTCATAAAATAAATTGGCACTATACAACAGCTCATCATCATAATGGAAATGGCCCTGTCGAAAGATTTCACTCCACCCTACTGGAACATCTTAGAGCCCTTTCACTTGAAAATGACTTATCCCTTGTAGATAACATGAATTGAGCAATCATAGGGTATAACCACTCCATTCATTCAGTCACTAAATTTCGACCAATAGATATTATTCACTGTGAAACTGACAGACAAGACCCTTTCGATCTAGACTTTAACGAATATTTTGTGAATAATTACATAGAAACTCACAAAACAAAAATGAAAGAACTCTATAAAATAATTGCCAACAAATCACACCAGATCAAAGAAAAAGTTATTGGTAAAGCTAAGGAAACTCGAACGGACCCCGTACAATACCGCGAAAATCAAACCGCTTACATGCAAAACGAAAACCCTAGAGATAAACTAAAACCCCGTTTCAACCCGGAACAAATATTGCGAAATAATGACAAAACTGTAACAACGACAAGCGGAACTTATCACAAACAAAGTTTCAAGAAACCTCAAATAATATCAGACACTCCCTTGTTACAGGATACCCGAGTCTCCTGGTAGGACTATACCACTGCCAAGAGGTAACAGTGCAGAATCTTAATAAAAATCCAGGAATCCTCCCTTTCAAGCTAGGATCAGCCAGAGTAAAAGCAGGTTCACATATATTTATTCATTTCATTGAACTTTCCCCAATAGAGAAGCAAATCAGTAGCGTTTCTACCAATATAAAATAATCAAAACCACCATCCAAAATGACCTAAGTGAAACCTATAATTACGTTCTTCAAAATTTTCACTCCCACTTAGAGTTTGAATTAAAAACTGTCCAATCGAAATTTTTAAGCATCCATCCAAGATCAAATCGTTTCAAAAGAGGTCTAATTAATGGTTTAGGTTCTGTTATGAAAGGACTTACAGGTTTAATGGACAACGAAGATTCTGAAAGACTTGAAAAACAATTTCAGCGTTAAAGGTAAGTCAAAACAATTTGATCAAGCAATCGAATAAACATTTATCACTTACAAATAATCTCATCAAGAACGTTAACGAAACGATTAATCAAATTTCTCTTAACCAAGAAATTATCGATGATAAAATAAAAATAATAAGGACAGAACTTAACAAAACAATTTTTGAATTTACTAATTACATGGAAATTATAGATGCTCTCGATCAAATTAAAATCAATTTAGATACATTGCTTTACTTTCTTTCAGAAATAGAAAATTGCATTTATTTTGCTCGGTTAGGAACATTGCACACAAGCATCATCTCGCTTGATGATATTGATTTTATTGCCCAAAAAATGTTAACAACCCATTCAGATAATCAGTTACTTTATAGTAAGAAAATCCAGTATTTAAAATATTACGATGTTGTTAAGACTTCAGTAGTAATAACTAATGATAAAATAATTTTAACATTAGAATTTCCTTTAGTGTTTTCTGACTCGTTTACACATGTTCGATTATTTCCAATACCAACTGCCAATAACACAATAATAATTCCTCAAAATTCCTTCCTTACCATGGGCGACAACCCCTGCCAATTTTTGGATCCTGATTATCTTTGCAATGAAGGCACGTTAATCTACCAGTCAGCCGAAACAGACTGCATCTTCTCACTTCTAAAAATTGACGTCATCCCTCCAAATTGTCGACAAGTGAAAGCAGAAATAAAACGTCCGATTATAGAAGAAATCAATGAGCAGTTCTATATTGGAATTTTCCCAACCAGAGAACGCATCCAGGCAAAATGTGGTACCAGTGAGATATTTTCTCTCCAGGGTAGTTATCTCTTCAAACTACCTCCCAGCTGCCAAATAAGCACAGCAGCATATTCATATGGCAATACCAAGGGCGAACTTCCCGGTCAACCATTTTTACTCCCAGAAGTTCAAGTATCCAATGTCACCCTCAACCTAACAAAAAGTGTGACAGTCTTAGACACACCTCTAGACAAAATACATCAGTTAGCACTCGACAACATCGACCCCCTTGAAGAACCCAGTTCAACTAATTTTGGAAGTCCACATTGGGTTTGGCCCTCCTACACTATATTTATTATCATTGGTATAGTGGTATTCATAAAACAAAGAGCTTCAGCTACCACATCAACGCCAGGGACCAGACAACAAATAGACGACGCCCAAGTGAAGCCTCCCTCGGCCAGTCTCTAAGGGATGGAGGAGTTATGTGGTGCATTAACCCCTATTCTGCATCTTTCAACTAGAAGTAGCCGGACGCAAGATATCCTATTTCACTTAACAATAATTTTACTCAAATGCATTTATTTTACAGTTGAATAACTTTTACATTGTTTGTAGTTCAGTCTGATTCCATTATTTTTATTGTATACTTCGCTTTAAATAAAATTTAATCTTTTTTAAAAAGTTATTTTTCAAAACGACACATTTAACTTGTGTGTAAATACAAAATAATAATAAGTAGTTTATGCCATTGCCGCTCCATCCAGGGAGTGGCTGTTGAACAAACGTTAACTTTTCTGCAACTTTCAGTATTAGAAAATTATGCTAATCATGTATTAATTGACACTAATTAATAGTATTTCTGTTTGTCCCAATTAATTGAGATAGAATCGTAAGATCACAAGTGCTGGTAAATTTGAAGAATGCAGATACCTATAGCCACCATACCTATGTGAAGTTCTAGAAAATAGATCCTATTAACGAAGCGGCAATTAAAGACAGAATAACTAAAGGAAAAAAGGTAATAGAAGCACTGAACTCCGTGTTATGACAGAACATCAGAAGAGAAACAAAAAAAAATCAACACTACATTACGACCGGTAATATGTATTTTCGAAGTTAGGTAAATGTCACAGAAACAAAAAAACAATTTGCATGCAAGTGAAATAGATTTTTGGAAACGAGGGGCAAGGAAAATTTGCATATCGCAGTAGAAAGAACGTTAGTGGAAGATATAGAAAAGCAACAACTGATATGGTGGAGTGGGGTCTTAGAATGGACTCGGCCCCCAGGAAAAGAAAACGGTGGACGAGCATGGCGATTAGGAATCTAAGGCTACGTCCAACGTGAACGCGATATGCGCAGGGGGAGCGGTGCACTGCGTCAATTTGACAGCCGCAAACTGCACCTGCGGACGAAAACAAACCAAATGAGCGATGGGACAAAATCACTACAGTGGCAGGAATTTATTTTCGAGTAAGAACACGATGAATGCTTTTTATGTGCTTGATAGTTTGCTGCTGTCACTTTGACGCAATGAATAGCCGGTATCGCGCATTTCAAGTCTTATGGCGTATAATGCTATAAACTGTGTACAGAAAGGAATGGGGAAATACTAAAATACAATTACAATGCAATGAAAAAACAAATAGAACAAGGGTCACAGAAAACTTAAAACAATGGTTTTTTTTTTCTAGGTTAGGTATGGCATTGAATTGTATCACCTAGTAATTAGTGGTAGGCCACATTTCTTCTATACCAGTGACTTTAAGCGGTGATTGAAGGGTCGCTGATATTACCTTAGTTCTCTGCAAAACAGGGAATTGAGTTGCTGCATGCACGACGGACCGTAACAGCGAATTGAGTAACTGCGTGCTAGTTTACTTTAAACCACACAAAATTCAAAAATAGATTGACTTTAATAATCAGTAAAGCAAAAAACGAAGTAACACAGTACGTGAGCATGTGAACGACGCTCATACGACATACATTCATACTACTTGATTGTGATTATAACATATCTCACTAAAGTCACCAACACACACATTGACCTCAAGCACTGTTTAAAAGTAACGGTGATTTGCAAGTAATCGGTATACAGGCGACCTAAAAATCACTGGTAAGCTCAGCTCTACTAGAAATACCACAAGCGAATTCCCTAATGCTTTTTAAACTTGCAACAGGTTATAATATAAAAATTAAATTTTGTAATTGTTATTTTATATTTTATTTGTTTTAGTCTGCCTCACAGGAAGTAAAGAATTACCTGTCCATTGGCCCAGGTTCAATATAAAGGGATTATTTAGATACCATAAAATGCTGTCTAATGGTAATATATATCATAATTGCATTAAACATTAATATTATTCATGTAATTCCACTGATAACAAATCTGATGAGATTTTAATTTTTTTGGTGAATCTACAAATTAGAACTGGCTTTGAATAATTCAGTAAATACCAATTAAAAGTTAATTTCTTCACTTCACAACTACCCAGGATGTCTGCCTACTTCAATATAAGAAGTTAAGTACTACAAAATGGCTGGCAATTCTGGAGCCTTGACACTGCATCTTCATAATTTCCTACCTGTTAATGTTAACTTTCCTTTTTGTATTCAGCAAATATTTCTACTATCAAACGCTGAAATAGACTTTCATAGCATAAATAATTTGTAAAAAACACTTTCTTGGCTTGCAATTTGGATAAGCATTTGTTCAATTAGGTCAATTGTTTCTATAGTTCTAATTCTAATAGAATGCTTGATCTTCTCATAGTATAAGGAAGATGTATGGATCATCCATCTTTCTCTTGGCAGATACAAGCTTAACATTATAAGAAGTTCATGAAATGAACACCTACAGAGTAGACATTGGTGTTGAACAGCCATTAATAATAGTTCTAGTTCTAGTGTCCATCATTCTTAATAGTTTTCCCAGAACTTTTTGTACAGTATGTGACAGGAAAATTCTAACAGGAAAAAATGTGAACACACATCCCCTTTTTGCATCACAGCTACATAACATGTTACTATTTCCCAGAAGATATTTAAAATATTTTATATAAGTGCAGAACTTGAATGGAGATTAAGATTATGAAAAAAAAATACCTTGTTATTGCTTCTAAGTATTGTTTACTATTTGCATTTTCCCGTCGTGTTACTACTTCAGGATGAAGAGTGAAATCAGGTGCAAAAAATTCCAAATATTCCGTATAAGGAAGCTCATTTGAAATCTGCTCATCAACTAACAATGACGTTTCATATGTCCAACAGCGGGCTACATTCCTCAATGTGTAACCTCCCCCACCAACCACCAGTGTAGGAACATTGAGATTTTTCACAAACTTTACACAATCTCCATGACCTTTGTTACTTAAAGAGAAACATCCCAATCTAAAAATAATAGGTCAATAAACTGATAAGAAGCCCGGAATGGAAACATATTACCTGTCATTTGCAAGAGAATCTGCTCCACATTGTAGTACAATGGCAGTTGGTTGGTAAAATTCCATTACATTTGAGATAACTGGTCTAAACACTTGCCAATAACTTGCATCATCAATGCCTTCTTTTAAAGGAACATTAACAGAATAATAACGTCCACTTTCTGCACCAATTTCATACATGTCTCCAGTCCCTGGGAAGAAATAGTTCCCATATTTATGAAAACTAACAGTCATAACTCTGTCAGTCAAATAAAAAGCTTCTTGAACCCCATCTCCATGGTGCACATCAATATCTATGTATAGTACTCTCGGATGATGTTTCAATAATTCTAATATCCCAATGACAATATCATTAACATAACAGAAGCCAGAGGCTTCAAATTTTTTTGCATGATGTAATCCTCCTGAAAAAAACATCATTTATGCAATGACTAGGTGACACTTTACCACCTGAAAAGCATATACTATAAAAGAAAAAAATAAATTAAGCCACAACTTGAAAAAAAAGTGCACAGTTTTATAGTATTGCTATAAATTTTCCATGGGTTCAAATCACTTAAATTACTCCAAAAATAATCTTTATTTCCACGCCAAAAATTCGCGACAGATATTAAGCTACTTTTCTTAGACTAATCATATATTAGCTGTTGCACTGCTATCCTGCTGCTGCTGTACGGCGGCATTTATTATCTGTCGCAGTTAGTCTCAATTGCTCCCGTTCTCTCAAGTACAGGATTGGAAATTTTGGTGCTTTTTTAGGCTTCCGTATATACAATATATGGATACCCTTATAATATCACTCAGGATTTCTACCACTGTCACATCACAGCAATTTTCTCCAAAACTACTGGACGGAAAAGGTTGAAATTTGGTACCTGTGTGTAGTGTGGTGACCCGATCAGGAGTACATATCGTTAATGCAGAAATTTTTAGTATAAGGGTACATCTGGGGAAAAACTAAAACAAATGGACTGTCCCTCCCCCAAAAAAAAATTTCAAAGTGTATTATTTTGTTACTGTGCTACTATTTGTCATCTATGTATTATATCAAAACATATTCACCTTAGTCATCATAATTTATCTTAAAAATTGTAAAGGGTTGCCTTTGCACTAATAAATTAGTTGAGGTTAATTAAACTTAAAAATTTAAAAATAAACAATACACAAGATCCAAATTAGCAATACAATGCCTCAAAACATTACATAAAAAATTGCCTGTTCAAGTGAAGAGAAAAGAACACCTATAAAATATTTAATTGATAGAACCAACTGTGACAAGATAAATCAATTTTATTACCATTTTGTTTGTATTCAAGGTAATCAGACATGACTGGCATGATGGCAAATTTTTGGTGAACAGCTATATTGAATGTTATCTTTTCAGTATTATATTGCCTGCAAAAACATTAAAAAGGAACTCATTGAATTAGAAGAATCAGTACACAGTATTATGAAATATGATGACCTGATACTCTCACTTATTAATTATTGATTTAAAATAGCACAAATTGACATTCTGATCAAGAAGTGTTCAATTTGGCCCAACCTACAATTCTTTCTGTAGAATATTATTTCTAGGAATATAGTCTTAGGCAAGACAAAATGTTATGAACTTTTAGTTCTATCTGCCTAATTTTGAACTTTTAAACTTTAATTAAGAAGCTAATCAAACTATGATATTTTTATTCACATGCTTATAGCAAATGAAAGTGGTTAAGCAGCATGAAGACAAAATTAATATACATGCATACAAAATGCAAAATGTTATGGTTCAAAGCATAAAATGATCTTGTCTTTGTCTATCCATTTGTCACAGCACACATAACATATTTTCTTCAAATCTACTGGATGGAAAATAGTTGAAAATTTTCATGGTTAGTCATAGTTCAGTAATCCAGTCTAGGATACATAAATAAACAAATTCTAATTGCTTATGCCCTTTATCTTTAAAATTTTGTTGTTTTAATAGGCTGGTCCTAATTTGAAAATCACAGCAGTAGTAACATAAAAAAATGATGATCAGGTGCAAAGTGGACTCACACATTAATGGTTCTGTACCACATTCAAAATTTATTATACTCAAGATAAATTATAATGTAAACACTCAACTTGTGTTCAAATCTTAACAACTAAAATTAGTTGCTATCAGTTCATTTTCAGGAAAGCCTTCATTACTATTAAATAAAACACAATAACTGCTAAACAATAAATAAAAAATAAAAGCTCTTAAACAAAATTTAAAATGGACCTGTGATGTATAAAAAGTCACAATAAATTAAAACAAGAACAGTATACTGTTACAAACCTATTATTATAATAATAGGTTTGTTCATAGAAGCCAATCATTTGAAATATTATTAGTGAATACATTTTTGGTATGTTAGAGTACAAACTTTTGACAGCTGGCTGTGTAAACACATGTTTCAAAGATTTCAAACTGAAATTATTATAAGTTTCTATGAACAAATCTATTGTCATACATTAACCTAAGATAGATGCCATATTAAATAGGTTCTTATAAGAAAAATGTGTTTCTCTGTTCTTAAGCTACTTACCTGACCAATTAATAGCAATATCACAATCATTATTATTTAGTTTCATTGCTCCCTCTAATGAAGCTCCTGTGTACATCGAACAAAAATCAAATAAACCATGAAAGACAGGACAATCATCTCCAACATTATAGTGACTTAAGTGTTTGGTGAATGCTTGTATATTCTGAGGAGTGACTTTCTGAAGAAAATCTAAAATTGGAGGTAAAATTATAATACTATTTTAAAAAAAATTAAAAACGTTTACCAATGTATTCATCAGCATGGAATCTACACATATCATGTGCACTGGCTTTATATGGCCTATAAATCTGCATATGTTTGTGCAAGCCATAATTCAAAATCAAACTATGTATAACTGATAATCGATGAGGTTTCATAGGATGCCCTGTTCCATAATGGAAATTTCCAACATCAGGGTTAAAAAAATATGATACCTTCTGCTTCGACATTGTGATATATTATTTGGAAGAAATTACAATTCATTCAAACATTTCTTTGCAAACCCAAATAAACGCTAAAACTAGAACTACCGCTAATAGCCTTTTGGTTGTAACAAATCTATCGTCCATTTTCCGTAAATATTACACTAGTCACTAATACCATAATTTTGTACCCTACTATAATTTTTATTGTGTAATTGTACTCATAGTTTAGTAGTAAACATTTGATATAAATTTTTCGTCCATTGAGATTAAAATCCAAACGAAAACAACCTTGAAAATACTTGAAATGATTTGTTTGACAGTTCTAATTTGACATTTGTTAAAGGTTATCATAGAGTAATAACGGCAATGGTAAGACAAATTATACAACGTTAAGGAGTTAAATGATTCTGCCATTTTGTGTCAAAACTGACATTTTAAGATGGATATTCAAGTAGCGAAAGAATTCGATCGAATATATCGCCCGAATTTGATGTGTATTGGTAAATGGGCCTCCAAATATATATTTTCGTTTATTTTCGCGAGTTTTTAACCCTTGTAGTCGTATATAGTGATAAATGAAGTTTTATAAGCACACAACTTCTAAATGTAAATATATAAGTTATAGGTGAGGTAGAATTACACAATACTGGAAAATTTCGTGCATTATAAATGCTATTGATTGCCATTGTGCACGAACATTATTTAATAATTCAAAGAATAGTTATTTGTCACTAGATGTTTATCACTCTTTCTAAACAATAAGTTTACCATTTACCGTATAATCAGTAACAAATTGTTTATCACCTTGTAGAAAAAATCCCATAGATTCCAATAAAAAAAAGTTTATACCAACCTAATATTGTCAATCCACATATATACAAAGAGATTAATACTGTAGAGCACATGAAGTAGCGGAATTCATGTAATATGAATAGAAAGAGAGAGAGAATACGCGTGTCGTTCCTGATTGGTCAGTGTCAGTGGTGACGCCTACTATTGGTAGGGTAGAGACATAGCAAGCGCTCCCTGATATTGTCTTTCTCTTTCTACTGTTATTACACTGCCACTTACAATAACGCCCATACCTAATTCACTCTACGTATAAAACCTCTTTGCATATATATCGCCAGACGTTTCTAAGCGACACATAAAGTTGTATATTATCAGAGTTGTTACCAATATTAAACATGAAACCAGTGATGATGGAAGAACTGAACAGAAAATCTTCCATGCTAGTAAACACTTTTATATACGACCAGTGTCAGCGAAATAAAATTTTACCACCTTGTTTACTTGGCATAAATTATTGTCTGCTATTAAATTCGAATAAACTGAAAAAGTACCAAAAGCTTTTATTCTTTAGAAAAATATTTTTAATATTTCAATTTATATACAAAAGTATCAAATCTTACAAATTAATTATATAAAAAAATGGCAAAAGATTTGTAAACAAAAAATACATATGAAAATATTTATAATACACAATTATCACAAGTCTTTACTCTTAATAAAAACACTTCAAAATTCATAGCCCTAACAACAAAGTGTCTTTAATTTGTTTTTTTCCGACAACTTGTTCTTCAAATCTTGTTTAACATTGAGGCTGTAATATTTCTTTTCCATTACGAATGTGCTGGAATAGCTGTGTTCATAACAAGCATCATATGGCTGCGACTTTATAGCTTTCTGTTTACTTGTATCAAAATATTTTTTAACTAATGTTGGCGAAATTGAACTGGAAGTTTCGTCGAAAGCTCGTTTTTTAATCTGCATCTGTTCTTCGGCGGTGTGATTCTTCACATGTTTCCTCAAACTGCTAGGGTCTGTATATTTTTTGGAGCAACCCATTACCTGGCATGCATATGGTTTCTGTAAAGAATATAACCATTCATTAGAAAATTATTTAGACTGATTTTACAGTTGATGAAATAGAGCTTTTCATACATATATGTTTGTATAAAGTGAACTTATTAGGTATGGCTCTGGGCTCATCGTGAAAACACCGGTGTTACCCTGTGCATTTGTTCTATTTATACATGCTGTATACTGTATATACGGTGAATCTACATGTATCTACAGTAGTAGATGTAGCGCAAATAAAAAAATAGTTCCAATCTTAGGTTCTCCTAATAGTGCGGCACAGGCGATATTCTAACTGTATGAGCTAAGAAAGTTGTTGCAAATTCATTCTCTTAAATGAGTTCATTAGTTCTTCCTTTAAGGTGTTGAGTTTACAAAACAGCATTTTTGAAATATCTCATTAAAACAAAATAAATAATATAATAATAGGGGGAGTGCAAGTGGTATACATTGTATGATAAAGTCGATAACAATAATGACAACGTTTTTTTTTCTGTAATTATCATATCAGTGTTATGCCTTTTAATTAAATTTAATCGTTAGTTTGGTCTATTTTCGTGGTTTTTGTTATTTAGTTTGAAGACTTCGCTTATCCATATATGTCCTCGTAATACACTAACTTCTTTTTCTGCATTTATAAGAAGATATCTAGGATTATAAATATCAATTAAATTAGAAATTATATCAGTTGACATTAAACAGAATCTCTTGTAGCTTACATTCCTTCAATTAAGTCTAAATTTGGTCATAAATACTGATGATTTCGGTAATTTGAAGAAATATTTTTCGTTGATATCTTCTTAATATTATCTTCTCATAACGAAATATCTTTTTAATTTTAAATGAATTGTTGTTAGTTGTAGACGTATTTGTGTGTGTTTGTATAAATCTTCATTTCTTCCGAAGAAATGTATACATACCATGTGTATAAACTGTTATTACCGTGTATATACAGTGCATACAAGGTTTATGCACTGCATATACATTTGCATACACGGTGTATAAACAATTTACGAATGGAACAAATACTCATGAAATTCTGAAGATAACTCGTTCAAATTTTTCCAATTTGAAAGAAGCTGTGTTATTTCACATAATCTTTAGAATTCTTTTTGTGCTACGCTGTATATATCAAATTAGCAGTAAATCTATATATAAATATGCAAAGACAAAACGATTAGGTACCATTTTCTGCTCTGTCTCAAAACCGATTTTCTTTATTTTTCTTTTGTTTAGTAGCGACTGACGACCTTCAGTGCAGAACGCTAATATTAATTCATAATATTGGTTCATTCATTAAGTAATATATAATAAAAATTCATTATTTACGTCCATACTGTCAACACCAACGATCTGTGGTGCCGCCGCCTCCAGACGGTCAAAACTCAAAACATTGCGTAATTATATATGAAGGGAGCGATCGTTAGATATATTCTTAGAGCATGTACTTCTGGAAGTGGCATGTAACCGTTGTTATTGTTTACTGGTAAAATAGTCAATGTAGTAGATCAGTATTGATTTTTCGGACGCGTTGCAGTAACTTTCATATTAAATATTCTGTTTTTAATGTGAATTTAATTATTTGATTAATACATTATCACAACCTTCCCGAAGGTGTTGTGTAAACAATGGTCACACAGCGGACAATAGAGAATGTATTAAACATTTAAGTTCTCCTAAGGTTGTTGGTCCTCTCTTTTCTTTAATATTCCTGAACTTGACTGAAACCGCAAATGACGAAAACTTTTAGGTTGCAAAGAACAATCTTCCAATTATTATATCGAATATTTTACCAGGAGCGGTTCCACCAAAAAATTTGGGGGGCCATTCATTTGTCAAAAATATTTCGATAACCAATATTTGATTACATTTTTATTTTCTTTTTATTTCAATAGATTTGTCAATATGAGTGAACAATTTTGGTCATTACATCTGCTTCTCCGATTTCTCCACAACTCTGTTTGTGAACAATACAGAAAAGTAGGCACTGTAATTAAATTTAAAACAAACTGGTCCCTCTCATACTTACTATTTTAATGTCTGACAAACCTTGAATTTTATTAAATAGAACGAAATCTCAAAGAAAAAAATTTCTTTTATTATATTATAATAATTACTATGCTCGACGGCTCTACCACTCGACTTCGGACATGTCGTATGAAATCTGAGAGAATGAAGTTTAATATATGGGTTAAACTTCATATACCTCAACTTTTCATGCGACTTACGTCGAAAGTCGTATACTAAAGATGTCGAACGGTTCGAGAATCGGGCCCCTGAGACCTTGTTTGCCAAAAGTTCATAAGGCAATCGTCAATTGTTATCCAAGATTTAGAAAACTGAATGAATTAAAAACGAGTATCGCGTAGGTAGGTCCCCAATTCCTCAAAAGTAGAAATTGATATTTTAACTGATTAATTGTTGAAAATCTTAATTTGGCAACGTTCGCGATGTCCTAAAAATGTCAACTACAATACCTGTAAGTCACAATTGGTTCATGAACTCAATGAATATTACCATGATCGAAAGAAACAATTACTGAAGTTAAAATTACCATACTGTTTTTTAAATTTTATGTGTATGTAGGTATATATGAATAAAAGTATATACCTATTTACTTTTTGGAATGGAGAGGTAAATAAACAAAATCTATGATACTGCAGTCCATATAGGTTTTCCAGAACAGCTAAATGTTTAGGTTGGCATTCCTGGTAACTGTATTATTATTGGTCTTTTGTTATTGACAGACAATTTGGGTGGTCCATTGTACTTTGTACTCACAGGAAAATTTAGCCAGAAATTCAGTAAGTTGTGAGAAATAATCGGGTGGTTTTATAAAGGATTGGCGTAGGAATAATTTCATTTTAGACAGGTATGGGATCATTTAACAAAAGTTTTTCAAAAAAGATGGGCACATGGTACATATGCCCAATGGAGGCGCTAGCCTGTTCACCCGATTCGAACCGACTTGGTTTTATATTCAAAATTTCACTATGTTATCTCCATTGGTTATACAATTATGGGGCTAGGTCACTTTTTATCCTCACTAATTATACTATATATATTTTATATATAACCAACATTTCGGAGTGTTATTCCTAATGACTACTAATATAAATGGATCTGCCTGTTTACATTAAAAATGGGTTGAGAGATCTTTGCTGGAAAATAGTAAACAATTGTTAACAGATGCCAAACTTCTCTCCATTGTAACCAATAAGACGTAAATCTAGGCATTGTAAGCATTATACTTTACGTCGTTTATGTCCAATGGCAAACGCGCAAGTCTGACCAGTGTCAGATCATAAACGTGTTAACTGAGTTTTACAAAAGGTCATTTAATCAGTAAAAAAATGTTTTGATAATTATTGTTACATATTAGTAATGAAGCGACTAATTGTTTTGTCTCTTGTTTCAACCCATTTTTCGTTTGGTCGCATATGAAAGTTCCGGGTCCATTTATATTAGTAGTCTTTGGTTATTACTATTCATAATATTAAGTAAGAAAATATTACCGTATCGAAATGAGTTCTCTGATGTTTCGCTCTGTCAGAGCTATTAGAGAAACTTTTTTTACAATTCGAAAACTGGCACAGATATGGTCGCTCTCCAGTGTGGCTCCTCTGATGAATTTTCAAGTTTTCTAGCCGTGAGAAGGCCTTATTACATCCTTTAAACTGCAATAAAGAATTAAGTAATTAAAATATGGAACAATTAATTAAAATATATTCTAGATCAGTTGGATTTTAATACTTTTGGAGCAGTCATACGAAATTTAAAAAACAAAAATGCACTTTTGTGGGCGGTGGTTGATTTATTAAGGCCTGTGTTTTTTTACATGAACCACCGATAATGTTCTCTTTAACAAGAGATAGCGCACAAACCCTGACATTGTATTTTTAACCTACTTCCAAAAAAAAAGATAATTCTGTGAGTTTTTTATGTATGTTACCTGATTTCTTCTCCAGTTGTAAACCGATTTGAATAATTACTTTTTTGTTTAATAGAATGTACATTTCGGGTTGGTGAAACTTCAAATTTGAGAAAAGAATTCAATTTGTAAACGATTTTGGATTTGAACATATTCCTGCATAGAAATGGACCAATATACCTAATATATTGGTCGATTTCTCCAAACCCTTTACCAATTTGTACAGTTTTCAAACATGCATTGTAGTAAGGAAGATCCCGAGGTGGTCTCATGTGCTTTTCAATTATTTGCAACATGCCGTTTTAATATGACTATAAAAAATACCATCGTAGTGGCATTTCCTCATAAATATTTTAATTCCAACGTAATAGTGCGGGAACTGTAGACACTATTAACTCGTAAAATTTTCGATGTAAGTTTTAAGCATATAGGTAATATAGTATAATTAATTTGAGAAAACGTATTTTCAGCGTCTTAAATCGACGAGTACCAGGCCCATTTTGTTTGTGTACCTATTAAATATCAATGTACGGCATTTTTTAAATTTTGCGAAGACGGTGCTTTTGGTGTTAGCTACTCTGGGCGTAATAGAAAATTCAGTAACAACACATGTTAAACTCTAAACTGCTATTCGATGCGATTATATGCATGGGCGTACCGAGAGGGGGCAGGGGAAGGTCCCCCCGGAACTGAAAAAGTTGCCTTGAGCCATTAAACCTTCCCATAAATTTGCTGACTTGCCCCCCCTGGAGCACTTTTTTTTCATACTTTGCCCCTCCCTAAACCAGAAGCTGGGTACGCCCTTGCGACAGTTGGTTAGTACATCAAACAAACCCTTAAAGTGATAAAAACAATCGTAATGTAATGTTTTTAATTTCACACTCGGGTTCAGATCAGTTCTTGGATTTATTTAAAAACAGTCAATTCACTATAATTTATTTCCACTACTTTATTTTATATTCACAGAACTAATTACAATTTATCTTGAAGCCGAGATCTTTACTATACGGCGATCGAATACGGACTGAATTCCTATCGCCAGCTGTCCGTATTTATAAATTTCTCCTCAGAATTCTCTAGTAGGTTTCTCGACCATTTTGAACAATTGATAGATTTCAAAAAGAAACTAAAAAGTTGAAAATTAAACATTTTTTTAATATAAACCGATTTCCAGGTAGATCTAAAGAGTTGAAAAAACAATGCACTACATAATAAATAGCACACACACTGTTGTTAGGTACCTACACATAAAGTAAAATAATATTCTTATTCTGTACAAATTAATTACCTACGTATTTAGTATATTTTTGAAGTCGTTGTCAATTAAACCTAAAATCCTGCACTGCTTACTTAGCTACTACTTCATCTAACTTGCTGAGCACCGACTTCAAAAATGTACTATTTATTGTCTAGTGTTATGTTTTTTAGTTATTTTCAATTTTTTAGTTCGACTTGGAAGTTGGGTTAAAATTTAAAAAATGTTATTTTCAAATTAAACTCTAGTAGATCTAGGGCTAATTATACTGTTGCGTTAAAGTGTTTTTTACAGATGAAAGCTCCATTGAAATAAAAAGTTGCACTGATTGCGCATTGTATCATTTTACACCTAATGAAGTAAGGTAAACACACAACATTTAATTATAATAAACACACTGTATAGCGCCATTTTTTCACAGTCTATCAAGTCTAAGAATAAATATTTCATAATAGTGATGTTCTCTATTGAGTATATTTTTGTTTATATTATACATATGACAAATGGTATACCAACTTACAAGTTGTCCCAGGTGGCTCGGTTACAAGGTCAGACTGAAAAAGATACTCTGAAAGAACTGAATATCGAGAACATGTGTTAGCTAAAACATTTGACGAATTTTATTCTTTTTAAATTGTCAATGAACTTTTAAATTTGATACTCGAGGATGTGGGCAATTTAACTTTACGAGTGTGACATTGCGGAAATCGTTTTTTGTGATTGGTCGTTAATTAACGACATTTTTGAACTTTTGCCACTTCCTTATATTTCTTTACGAATAAATTCACAAATGTGCCTCAGAAACATATTTTTGAAATATTCATATCTGATTAGAAGCTAGAATATCAATTCATTCAAAGGTTTATAAAATGTGATTCCAAACTATCGCAATGATATTTCTATGTCAAATAACAAATATTCAAGTACCTAGATAAAGCTGAGACGTTTAATGTGATAGCCTATGGCTGGATATTTCAAATTGTTAAATAAGCAGTGTCCTTCTTTTTTTTTAAGAAAACGACTCTACAAAAAGAGTACCATCCAAATTTCCTCTTTCTTTTATTGCGATTATTAGCAAACGTTTGGGAGACTGCTCACATTGTCAGTATCAGAGTATATTAAATAATTTTATAGAAGAACTCTTCTTTCTCCTTCTTCTTCTTTCCCTTCCTTCTCTATCTCTAACTACCTATCTGTTACCCGTTTCGACCCAATATCACTCTAATGTCGTTCATCCATCTTATGGGGGGTGGACCTACGGTTCTCCTATGCAGTCTTGGTGTCCACTGTAAAAGCCCATTTGAATGCAGCAGCTCGCCTTATCACAATCCTCCACCTCCGTTCGCTGTCTGATATCTTCAATTCGTATGTGGTCTCAGAGGCTGACCATTAACCTTTTGAATTGTTTGTTAGAAACATTGGTAGTTAGAGTTATGGTCTCTTGTCCATAGATGAGATCCGGGAGAATACTAGTGTTGCAACTATAGACTTTTTAAGGATATTTCTAATCTTTCTTGTTATGCTTGTCAGTAGCGGCCCCAATCGTTCCTATTCTTTTATTGATTTCGACTTGTTGATTTTCTACCGCTGCCTTTTCACATATGTGTTTCATAATTCCGCTGTCTGTTGTTTGAAACATGGTCATAACTCAATAGAATCAAACGCTTGATTATATGAAAGACAAATGGATATTTGTGTTATATTATTTGCATTTTTCAATTAATGTTCAGACGTGTGGAATTTGGTCCATGGTGCCATAAACTTTGCAAAAGTATTAGTGAGTCTGTTAGTGATTATTTTTGTGAATTATTTATATGAATGTGAAAGGACTTTTATCGATGGATAGTTCTCAATTTTATCTCCATTATTATATAAATGAATGACTTTAGCGCTGTTCTATTTGTCGGGAATTTTCCCATGTTCTAGGCACTTGTTTAGCAGAATTTCGTTGTGAGCGGAGAAGTTTGATATCGTGGTTTGTGATATCCAGTAGATATCCTGTGACTACATTTTTAACGCCGAAGGGATGTAGGTCATTTAGTTGTGAGTTAAATGAACAGTATAGTTTCAACTAGGTAGGTGAGTTCGTTGTTTTCCTGTATATTTGTGATCGATCTTTCAATTGAATTGATAGTTGTTAGAATATTCATATTCTTGTTTTCGTCTTTACTGTTTTTAAGCTCCGTGTTGTGATTCCTTGTTTTGCCTTAAATTATTTCTAATTTCTTTGTTTAATTCAATGTAAAATAGATACTCTGATCTGTAATGTCGATGAATTGTTTTCACACTTGTTGCAGATAATAATTGCAGTGCTTTTTCTACCTCTGTTTTTTTATGGTTTCGGACATTCCGTGTATCCTTCCAGCCAGCAACAACAACACTAGTATTAAGAAATTGCTTTAATGCTATGCTTAACATTTTCCCTCGGCATTTAAATTAAACGAGGGTTGTCTTGTAGCAAGGAAGACAAACTACAGATGTACTTTCGCCCAAATAATTACTCAATAGGTGATATACAACCCTTCATTGTTTGGATTATATGTTTTAAATATTTTCATTCTGTATTTAACAGTTCTTCCAGGAAAATACTGTTTAAAAACTAATCCACCCCTAAACTGTATCATTGTTTGGCCACTAGTTATAATAACAGTAAATTTGTAATTGTCAGCTGTAAATTAATAAAATAAATAGACTTATCTGTGACAAATATTTGTTTTTTGAAACTGAACTAGAACTAGATCACTTTATAAGACGACCGCCATTAATAGCAATACTGTTAACGTAATTATTTTTGTAAAAAGTGTATTCGTTCGAGATTATGGAATAATGTATAATATATAAGAAATTTTTTTGCTTCAGAAGTAAAAAGTTTGTACCAACTCATTTTTTGCTGTTAATATGTTTTAACATTTCTTTGGCATTTTTATTGGTTTCTCCTGGAATAAATTGAGATATGGAATGTGGTGTAGGTATTTAGGTTGTTACGGTAAAGTTATTGATGTCATCTTCTACTACTACCAACGGTTTCTGAAGTGGAGAATAGGTTTAAAATTAATTTAATTTTATATCATTACAATTGTAACTGGGGCCAGTTTCATTCGTTTGATTAGGTATGTGCAGATTCTGCATACAAAATGTATTAGTGGTATTATAATTTTAAACACCTAGAGCCTACAAAATTCAGTTAGATAAAACACGATGTTATGATATACCTGTGATATACCCTAAAAGACAAGTGAGGTTTTGTTGTTGAGAATCACCTGTGACATCTTTGGACATACAATAAACTGTATATTATATAGGGTACATTTTGATTCACTTACAGTTTAAACATTGAAATTGTGTAATAAGTATTAACTTACCGGACATTTATTAGGCTTTTCTCCACTATGCACACGCATATGAATTAACAGTTTGTAACGAGCATTGAATGGTTTGGTTTTTCTTGGACAATTCTCCCAATAACAGGTAAATTCCTCTCCTATAACAAAATCTTTAGATTACATTATGCTAAGCCAACTGAAGGAGTAAGAAACGCTGATTTATTACATTCCTTAAAGATATTAACACCCAGAATTATAGATGCTATAGTCAGGAGAAAATGTTTAAAATTTTGTAACCTTTATATTCGTTTTTGCATTTTAAAATTTACCAAAAAACAAACTGTTTGATGGGATGCAAAATCGATGTTTAGTAATGTTAAAATGCCTAGAGGACGTGTACGCCGAATGTATCACCAGCTAAGTGAATTTGAAAGACGTCGAATTATTGGTTTACGGTAGGCGGGTTTTTCATTTAGAGAAATCGCTAATCGCACGAACAGCAGTTCAACAACTATTATGAGATGTTAAGCATGGTTTGATAATACGCAAAATGGGAAAAGAGTAGGCTCCGGACGCCGAAGAGGCACAAATGAAGTTCGAGATCGATGTCTAAGACTTATGGCCTTTAGAGACCGATTTTCGGCAACTCGAAGTTTCACTGATGAGTGGTAAGGAGAACACGTCCATCTTGTAAGTGTTCGAATGTTTTACCACCGTATAAGGTTTTTTGGACTGCAGCATTATCTGACTGCTGAGCATCTACGGCAACGAGAACGACAACATTGGAATGTGGAATGGCATCAGGTCGTCTTCTCTGATGAATCTCAATTATTCTTTGATGGACATGATGACCGAAGAATGGTTAGACGAGGTCGAGGACAAAGACGTGAACCTCAATTTGATGTCGAGCGACATGTACACCGAACAGTAGGCGTTATCGTATGGGGTGCAATTGCTGCACATGGAAGTAGGTCCTCTTTATTTTTTTTGTTGGAGGCAACAAGACAGTTCTTACTATAACATCTGTGTTTTAGAAAAACAATATTAAATGTAAACATCTGCTTCTGGGTGTTGTGATTTCTTTGTTAGTGAATATATTTTTATACTATGCGTTTTAAAATTATAAGAAAAATTAGATTCTCACAACGAGTCTCTCCATTTGATTTGTTGCGTGATGCTCTTGACTGTGAAAAATATCTGATTAATTTTCTCTATAGACTTTAAGTTAACCCTGTATTATATATATTTTTCCTAAATATTAGTCACGTTAGTTTCAGAGATAAGGAGGGATGGATCCAATTTTTCGTAATATCTTTTAAACAAGTTATTTTAACACATAAAAATATATTTGCATTTTTCCTGATAAGTTCGAAAAATTTTTAATATCTTTATTTTTCATTCAACTTTATAATTTGCCCCTAAAATTATTTTCAGGGCTTTTTTACTAAATTTTATACTGGGATTTCGGAGATGAAGGGTGGTGTGTCGAATTTAGTATATTGTTTATATATCTTTTAAACAGCTTCTTTTAAAAACATAAAATACATACTGGTAGTTACCATAAAAAGCCCTTTCAATTGATATACTACATGAATTCAAATAAAAAAATTTTTAAAATTTTTCCACAAAAATTAATTGCTCTTAATTTGAGTGCAAAGAGTCAAGCCCTATATTTCCAATTTTTGTGCAAATCTTTGGCTGAACATTTTTTCAGATAAAATGGGGGAAAAGTTGAGTTTTGCATTGCAAAAGCGGTGATTGTCACAGTAGCGGAAGAACGTAATTGAATTGACAATTTTTTCTAAACTATTTTAGACTAATGAGAAATATTTATGTCTAAGCTTTTGAAAACAACAAAGAAACCCAAATTCAGATATTCGAAACTTCAAAACTGTTACCTACTATTTCTTAAAACTTCGGATTTAATAAAATTTCTTTATCAAAAATATTATAAAACTAATAACAATAATGGATTGCTACAACTTTGTTCTTAAACTTACCTCTTTTCAGCTCCACATGGCTCTTCTCAATATGTTTCACCAGACTGCTTTGACACTCATACATTTGATAACACCTCTCCCATTTACATTGCAAGTTGGTGGAACTGGTTATTTCATCGCAGTCATTGCTGTAGTTGTACCCAACGTTGTTTTCTTGAAATGTTTTTGAATTTGGCAAACAAATAATGTTTGTTGAACTCAAAAGAGGGTCATCGTTAAGAAGTGCTTCATTTTGACGGAGTACTATATGGTTGTCTTCGGTGTTCTCCAAATAATGATAAGAGTTGGTTTCTTCTGCAGGCGAGATAGATCTTGGAATGAAGTTGTTGTTGACGCTGTTCGTACCAATCAGATGACCAAAGTCGCTGTTGTTAACGCTAGACTGAAAATGAAAAAGAATCTTCATTAAAAGTGAGAATAAAATAATTATTAAATAATATAGGCTAACAATAAAAAAATTCAATAATTTTAGATAATCCCTGTTTGGTGTGTTGATTTTAAAAACAAGAATAAAAAACTGTATCAGCCATCAATTTTCCAATTTTAATACAAAAGAAATATTTATTTTTTTATTCATTTAAATTTTACTAAGTTTTATATATTATATATTCTAATGTTCTAAGTTGGCAATAAATTTAAATGATGATATTTTTTTGTAATAACACAGGTTTATATTTGTTTCCTACCAGTTAATATAAGGTTTGTTCCTACCCGATGGGAAAGCGTACATGTGACGATCACCGTCATGCGCATTCAAGAAAACCTGTTCCAACCAAGTTATGACGGTTGAGTAAACGATGCATCACGGTGTTCCAACCAAATAATGTTCCGTTTCTCGCATCGTCATTTCAATCCTTGGTGAAGAGCAAGAATCGTTTGGTGATTCTTACTAATCATGCGTAGTAGACACTGTTAATAAATTAAGGTTATGGAATGCAGGTCGCAGAGTTCAGACCACAAACTTGTCAGGAAACCGTTCCAACTAATATTTTTTGTGACTACAATGGTAGTACGTTGAACGGTGCTAAATTCGCAGTTGCGCACAAATTCGATGCAGGCGATTTCGTGACAGTTTTATGGCGGCATGCATACTGCAGGTAGGAACAAACCTATCATCTCTCCAAACACTTTTAGTTATATATCTGATGAGTTTACAGTTAAAAACATCTAAGGGATATTAGTGAACACGTACAAAAAAGATACGTAGTATATTTTGATACTGAAATCGGTAAGCAAGGCATAAAGTTTTGTTATATTTGTCTATTCTAACGAACACTTCTTATGACTGAACCAGGTCAGTCTATTGATAAAGTTTTATAGTGTCAACTGAGTGCCAATGAACTCCAATGTTCTCCAGAAAATTTAAAAACACATTTGGCTACACATGTTGAGCTAAATGTTGTTCTGTTAGATTTGGGTTTAACCTCATGGCAAAGATCAACGCCTAATAAAAATTTTTTTAGTACCAGAGTGTTAGCTAGTTAACATCAAATTAGATAACCTTACATGTGAGTGTTTATGCTGTACTCTGATGCGATCTTCCATCTTGCAGAGACTGAAAAGGGTATCAAAGTGAATGGAAGACAAATTAACAACATACAATATGCCGACGATTTGCTGTAATAGTGGATTGTGAGGAAGATCAAGAAAAGGTAAACGCATCTGAATTCAAATTGATCATCAAGAAAACTAAACTCGTGGTTAATAGCAATAATCCAGTTAAAAATACTAGCTTGGGAATTCATGGTCAGCAAATAGAAAGAGTAACCACGAAAAATTTCTGAGTTGTTAGCTTAATGAAAAATGGAAATCTGACGAAGAAATAAAAATTATAATTAAGATAGCCAGAAACATATTTTAAAGTGAATCTATCATCTAGAAGGAGAGCCACAAAACTTTATGTAGTGTCGAGTCTTTTTGTATAGCATAAACGGGGAGCAAGAACAGAAGAAGAATAAATGATTATAATCGAAAAGAGAAAAACAGCGTACTTTGGCCACATAATTCGGAACACTAAATATAGTCTTATTCAACTAATTATGGAAATTAAAATTGAAGGAAGATTTAGAGTTGGTCGAACAGAAATATCTAATGTTAGTCTGAATCTGGTAGAGAATGTCCCTCGTTCCTCGAAGTTTCCTTGGACTTCCATCGTCTTGAAAAGGTTGATCTCACAACGTTTCAATAGCTTTGTATCTGTTATTGTCATCAGGTGAATGATAGGAAATTCAGTTTATCCGTGGTATTTACACTTTTAATCGGTCATGCGTCGCCGGTCATGGTCATTGGGTCTCATCCGGTCCAATCAGCGTCGTCGTATCTGGCGGTTGGTTGTCGGTGATACGTAGCGACAGTGGCCGAAGAAGGGGTTTCCAAATGTTTTTAATTTAGACGCTGAGCTCACTAATTATATTCTCGTTCGAGATTATATATGCTGTCTCTATAAATTTCCTTTTATACCAATGCTCCTCCTTGTGAATTACCCTGGCCTGCTCCCAGTTGATGTTGTGGTGCTTGGTCCAGGCGTGGTTGGCTAGCCCAGACTTCGTCAGCTCCGCCCTTTGAGTAGCTGTGCGGTGTTCCTTAATCCTGGTGTCCAGCGGTCGCTTTGTCTCTCCAATGTAAAGATTGCCACATTCACAAGGTATACTGTATATACAGTTATTTGGTATTGCTGGAGCGTCCGGCCTCGTTCTTGTAATCATGCTCCTTAGTGTGTTGCTGTTTTTGAAGATCATTCTGATTCCATATCTGTGTGCAATTCGTCTAAGTTTCTCCGAGAAGCCTTTAGTATACGGTAATAATAGTGTTGCTATCGTGATTTCCTCTTCCTGCCTAGGAGGAGTTTTGCCAAATAATGAAGGTGTCGACATATCTCAACCATAGCTTGGGCTGCTTCTCGTATCTCTTCAGTGCATGTTCTTCGAACCACTCCATGTAGATGTTGGCCACGGTTGGCGATAACGGGGAGCCCATTGGAAAATTTCATTACCGGTTGCTTATTCAGTACGTACAATTTACGATTGAATGCTCTGTGGAGACTTAAAAGTGGTATTCATGCTCCTTGGACAACAAAAGCGATTTACAAAGTTTGCAAATTTTATTTGTGAGTGGGACAGAAGACCAAGACCAACATTAGTCCCAAAAACAATGGCCTTAAGAAAAATTTTGATAGCTGGCGAGAAGAACATTTTGGATAAAATTTAAGTAGACTAAAAAAATATGTTTCCACCATCATTATACATAAATTTGGGTTTACTGAAACAATTTGTGAAAACTTTTCTCAAAGATGGTGAATGTTTTAAATAAGTTTGTAGAAAATTTCCTCATTTATCATAAGCTAAACTGAAAGGCAAGGGTTTTCGTTGTGCCTGAGAGTCTCGACAGGATTTTCGATTTCCTTTACGAAGTATCGATGAGTAGAAAGAAAAATGAGTCTTGGATATTATTTAAAGATGTTGGGGCTAAATTTTTGGGCATTATGAAAGCCGCTAACTATAAACTTGTTATAATTTATGATAGATAATTCAAAACTCTTAGTTGTCAGATGAGCCTTAAAGTCACAACAGCTTGACTTTTTATTCTAGATAGTGACTAGTAAGGGGAACGACTCCATAACGCCATAAAAGGGATTGGGTACGATACTAGGGACTGTGGAATTACATGATGACATGCTGGGTGATTACTGTTGGTCACTTCACAGAGAATAACAGAATGCATCACATCGGAAAAAAAACTATACTAGAAACTATACAGAGTAAAGCAAAATGAAGTACAAAAATAAGTATTTATAATATGATATTTCAATTTTTAAGTATCAAATTTTCCCTACTTTGAAATATGTAACCTAGAACCTATTGTGAAAGATTTTTGGCTGATAAAAAAATTATGCAAAATATAGTTTCAGCATCCAAAAATACACATACACATAAAAATATCTCAAATGTTGACAAAGAAAACAAGAGAATAGCCAAAAATTTAATCTAATACACTGAAATAAACTCAAAAATAATTCATTAGCAAGCTTACCTGGTTGAAGAAACTGATGTTATCTCCTGGAGCGTTCCTAATGAAGCTGTTGAACTCAGCGCTGTTTTTGTTGATGCATTCAACAGGCGGTAAACAAGACTGATAAGACTCCTGATCCTGATGACACTCGCTAACTGAGTCGTCAATATCTTGAAAATCGGACTGCAAGTCTTCAAAATCGATTAGATCCGGGTTTATGTCGATATCTTCCAGTTCTAGGTTGTCCAAGAACGCTTTGTTAGATATGTTGCTGTTAATTGGTGGTGGAGTAAAGAACGGGAAACATATGTTGTCTTTGTTATCAGCGTCAACTGAGCTTTCAGTCGTAAACGTTTCTGTGTCGAAACTTTCATCGCTGGACATTTGGTTCTCAGTTTTACCAAAATTTTCGTTAAAATCGTTCACAAATTCGTTGAAATCGAAAGAAATGTCTACATCACTACAAGGTGTACTGACTGGGGAGTTGGACAAAAGGTAATCGATCAGGTAATCGTCGTTTGTTTCGTTAAGTTCGTCGTTGTTTGTTTCGTTGACATCGCCGTCTTCTTCGGTGGGAGTTTCGTCGTTGACTTCTTCAAATGTCGAAATAATGTCAGCCTTGGAGAGATTTTGCCCCTCGTAAAAAGCCAAATTGAATTTTTCCATCAGTTCATTTTGTGTCATATGATTGATGGGATTGTAAAGTTGTTCGGTGATTTCAAATGGTTTCTGCAACATCTGAAATAAAAATAGCTGATACATTTTTCACCAATTTGTGATTACACTAATGTAACATTTTACGTTTTGTTAAGATATTTCTGTTGTATTGTAATTATTATTAATATATCATCATCTATTTAAGGAGGTTTTTCAGGGTCAAGGTTTATTACATAAGTTCACTCGCGGTAAATTTCGATTATATCCCGGGTCGTTTGTGATAAGACGGTATTTCATGGCAAAATTTTAAATAGTAATATATTCAGTATTTTTCCTCTGTGCGTTTTATAACAAACTTCGAAAGGTCAATTAAAGTTTACTTTAGCTGGTTATACGAAATCTACCAGTTCAGTTGTTATTTTGCAAAAGTTGCAGTGTTCATGTGTAAACAATAAATTGGGCATGAGAAAATATACGTATCCACTTCATAAAAAACTTTTGGATAAATTATTATTATTCTGAATCTGGTAGACAATGTCCCTCGTTCCTCGAACTTCCATCGTCTTGAAAAGGTTGATCTCACAACGTTTCAATAGCTTTGTATCTGCTATCGTCATCAGGTGAATGATGGGAAATTCAGTTTATCCCTGGTATTTATACCTTTAATCGGTCATGCGTCGCCGGTCATGGTCATTGGGTCTCATCCGGTCCAATCAGCATCGTCGTATCTGGCGGTTGGCTGTCGGTGATGCGTAGCGACAGTGGCCCAAGAAGGGATTTCCAAATGTTTTTAATTTGGACGCTGGGCTCGCTAATTATATTCTCGTTCGAGATTATATATGCTGTCTCTATAAATTTTCTTTTATACCAATGCTCCTTCTTGTGAATTACCCTGACCTGGTCCCAATTGATGTTGTGGTGTTCGGTCCACGCGTGGTTAGCTAGCCCAGACTGCTTCCTGGTAAGTTTATTGAGTTTCTCTGTGTGCACCAATCATGGACTTACTGCAATGTTGCCTCAAGAACTGCTACTTTCAAGAGAAGGATAGGTTCTTCATGCAAGAAGATGGATTGCCTATGGACTCCCCATTATCGCCAAGCGTCGCCAACATCTACATGGAGTGGTTCGAAGAAGAAAATGCACTGAAGAGATACGAGAAGCAGCCCAAGCTATGGTTGAGGTATGTCGATGACACCTTCATTATTTAGCAACACGGAGAGACACAACTACAGGCATTCCTAGAGCACCTAAACCGATGCCAACGATCCATTAAATTCACCATGGAGATGGAAGAAAGTGGGTGCCTACCATTCCTAGATGTAAAATGTCAAAGGACTAGGACCGGAATCCAAACAACAGTCTACAGCAAGGCTACCCATACAGGACTGTATCTACATTATAATTCTAACCACCCATCAACAACGAAAACATAATCAAAACTCTAATCCATAGAGCCAAAAATATCTGTAGTACGCCAGAAGTCCTCAAAGAAGAACAAGTGAAACTTAGAGAATGGATACCCGGAAACCATCATTAACAAGGCGTTTGAAGAAGTGGACAAACCACCTAGGCAGACAAAGGAAACCACGATAGCAACTCTATTATTACCATATACTAAAGGCTTGTCGGAGATACTTAGACGAATTGCACACAGATATGGAATCAGAATGATCTTCAAAACAAGCAACACTCTAAGGAGCATGATTAAAAGAACGAGGCCGGACGCTCCAGCAATACCAAATAACTGCATATACAGTATACCTTGTGAATGTGGCAATCTTTACATTGGAGAGACAAAGCGACCGCTGGACACCAGGGTTAAGGAACACCGCACAGCTACTCAAAGGGAGGAGCTAACAAAGTCTGGGCTAGCTAACCACGCGTGGACCGAACACCACATCAACTGGGACCAGGCCAGGGTAATTCACAAGGAGGAGCATTGGTATAAAAGAAAATTTATAGAGACAGCATATATAATCTTGAACGAGAATATAATTAGCGAGCCCAGCGTCCAAACTAAAAACATTTGGAAACCCCTTCTTGGGCCACTGTCGCTACGCATCACCGACAGCCAATCGCCAGATACGACGAAGCTGATTGCACCGGATGAGACCCAATGACCATGACCGGCGACTCATGACCGAATAAAGGTATAAATACCACAGATAAACTGAATTTCCCATAATTCACTTGATGACGATAGCAGATACAAAGCTATTGAAACGTTGTGAGATCAACTTTTTCAATGGATGGAAGTCCAATTCTTTTAAATAATTTATTTTAAAAATATACGTTTGTGTTCCTCACAATGAGCTTTGATATATTATATGATGCGTTTGAAACAATTTTAATTTTATATTTTTCATTTAATTTTATAAATTGCCCCCCCTATTTTTCCTGTGCAATTCAGGTAATACCCTTTTCTTTTTTTTCATAATTTTAGGTCTTATAGTTTCGAGTATAAAGAGGGGAATGGGTAATATTTAAAAAAATGTAACTCTCAAAATAAACCCTTTTATTTAATGTGTTACATGATGAGTTTGAAAAAGGTTTAATTTCTTATTTTCTGTTTAATTTTATAATTTGACTGCCAAAATTAATATTAGGGTTTTCTCCTAATATTTCCTGTATATTTCCTAATTTTAAGTTTTAGAATTTCACAAATAAAAGGGGGAGAGATTGGATTTTTTTTATATTTTTGTTAATATCGTTTAAACAATTTATTTTAAAACTATGAAAAAATAGATTTGTATTCCTCATAATGAGCCTTTTGATGTGATATATTACATATGATGCGTTTGAAACAATTTTAATTTTTACAATATAAAATAGATTGTTATTATAAAAATTGTAAAGTTTTGCAATATACACAATATACAAAGTGATCTTCAAATATGTGGTCAAATTTGCTAAGTGTAAATTATAGATTAAAATATAATGTGTGAGCCTGATTCTACTAGATCCCAAAATGCACAGCGAAAGATCCTTCAAGTAGTTGCGGTGAAAAAAAATGTAAATGTCTCCCAAATGGCTCAAGATATTTCTTGGGTGAAGACTACTAAAGAGTTATTTTTTCTAGCAAAAATTAGAGAGAGATGCTAGTGTCTAATCTTTACTGGTGACGCCACTTTTCATCACACACGTTCAGTGTAAATATGTGAGTATTATAGACATAATAGGATATTGCGTTTTAGAGTCTCATATGAGACCACATCGCTAGATGGAGAAATATTTCTCTTTTTTTTTTAAACAATTCAAACGAAATTCTTAATGCACTTGTCTGTGTTTGTATGCTAGTGGTTACACAATTCTTGTGATTTTTACCTATGGCGGTTCCTTAAAGATCTAGTTTGCTATACACCAGTGGATAATTATGCAAAGCCTTGACATTCGGAAACCGAATACTTTAAATGAATTTCGCAATAAAATTGACATTCATAATAAATATAATAGAGAAAGTCAATAAAAATTATTTGTTTATTTATTTTTTCAAATATACAAATCAATTTATTCTTAATTTAATTCGCATCAAAAATTTCAAGAGTACAAAAAGGTTTAAAATTAACTTATCCTATATATTATATTGCACACGCCATCAAATAATGAAGTATGAAAATACAGCGTCAACTGCATAGCAGCAACCCTTAGATTATTGCTTACAAAAAATGCATTTCATTAATAGTAATCTCAGAACGTGGTTATCTATTATCATTTATTGTGTACGTACGTTTTTGCATCTAATTCAATTAGGTCCAGATAATATTTTGACCTCTAGTTTCCGCAATACAAAGATAGCTATATATTTTATAATCACCCTGCATAGTCAAATTCGTATTACGTTTAAACAACATGTATAGTTCCAAAATCTAGAAATAAATAAATTAAAACAATATTTAAAATTAATATTGTAATATGAAATTTTCGTTTTTGGATAAGCTTAAAATATATTTTTCCGTAGTACAAGTAATTTAATGACATAAAATATAAACCAAGTAAGATTTAATTAACTGTAATATGTGTAAGTAGCTAAATATGTTTGAATGATCAGAGAATACGTAAATAAAATTGATAATCATTTAGGTTTCGGAGGATTTTTACCACATAAATGAACTGTTTAAGTAATAACAAAAAATGTGTCCCGTAAATACTGTTTTATATAACTGTAGCGTGGCAATCTTTCTAATTTTCAACAAAAAAAGTGAATTTAAAACAATGTGATTCCATATTTCATGTCAGTGAAATATTATTAACAATTAAATAAGGTCTCAAAGAGTAATTAATTTTCTTATATTTTTAAAAATCTTAAGAAAATCTAAATTTTTCAGTTTACTTACTGTTGTAATTCAAGCGCCAAAAATCACAAATAAAGTTCAAAACAAAAACACGATATAATAATTGCACGCACAAAAAAATAAAATAAAAATAAAAAATAAAATTATCGTCTGAAGAACTTTCACATCATCGTTATGTTTACATGCACCTGCTGCATAACATACTAATAACCGCTACTACTTTCAAATAACACGAAGAAATTAAGATGACATCTTGAAGTAATGTATTTTTAAACCCTTCAGGAATCCGAGAGCCAGTAAAAAACGTTCGGGATGAGTCGACGACTAATCGGCACTTTTCAGGAACACCGCAGGAATATGTCAGTCGCTGAAAGCTTTCATTAGCCATTTGCTTGGGTATCTTATATGTATTTATTTGTCAATATGGTAGGCACTCACTTAGGACATTGTCCTGCAACATAAAAAAATTATCAATACAATAATGTTTCTCTTAATTATATTATTTAATATACTGACAGCAAACATTGAGTTTTATAAAATATTGCATAGCCAAACTGATATAACTGTTTATATAGGACTGTCTTTGCGATATCACAAATCAGCTTCTCTATGTAACTAGTTGGGCAGAATTAAAATTTATAAAATTACTCCTCATCTGTCTGTCTGGAAGGAAAAGATTGAAATTTGATGTGTTTCGTGACCCCATACCTGTCGTAAATATAGAAATTTTTATTTTAGGGGTACTGCTGGGAGGAAATTTTATAAAATTCGACCATTCCCCCGCATCTATCTCCAAAACTATAGGGCCAAAAATTGTGAAAAAAATATGGAATATAGGCCGTCGCCCAAAGTTTACCGAAAAAATAAGGAGAAACTCCTAATATTAATTTTAAGAGACAAATTATCTAATTAAATGAAAAATAAAAAAATTAAATTTTTTCAAGCGCATCATATATCAAATGAAAAGGCTAATTCTGAGGAACACAAATATATTTTAAACCTATTTTTAAAATAATTAATTTAAAAGATATTATCAAAAATATGCAAAATTTTACACATTCCCTCCTTTATTTCCAAAACTATAAGCTCTAAATTGAAAAAAATCATAGATATAGGGCCCCACTTAAACTTTAAATTATATTTAAATTAGAACACCAATAAATATTTTTGAAAATCTAGTGCATCATGTAGCTCAAATTAAAAGGCTTAATACGCATAGTTTAAAATACATCAAATAAAATAAAAAAAAACGGCTCACTCCCTGTTTATTTTCGAAACTACAGCCAACAAATTTGAAAAAAGAATGAAAAAAAAACGTAGCGGATTTTGAGGGTGAAATAGAAACATAAAAAAATACATATACAACGTGTCCCAAAATGACCCAGACACATATAATTTAAAAAATCGGAATCTTTTTTGAAAAAGATTTACGCAATTTATTAAAAAACGCTCAAAAGGAATACCTTAAACTACATTTTTAAGTACTGTAATTAGAATTTTGAAAATATGATTGTTCAAATGTTTTTATTTTATAAGATAACAATCCAAAAAATTTGGAAAAATAATGTTCAGCTAAGTTTGACACTTTATTGTATAAAATATACCTAAACCACTACAACAAGTTATTGCAAAAGTTGACACCACTAATGAAGTTTGCAAAATGGTAGAATACTTCTTTCCAGAATTCCTAAATAAAAATTTATGAAGGTACTTTTGTGGATATTAGCTCTAATGTTAGTAATACAATTTTGACAACTCTTTAGTTGAACTTTCACATTCGTTTTATTTCAATGGCTTTAATAGTTGGAGCTAACTATTAAGGTCATTGAAATAAAACGAATGTGAAAGTTCAAATAAAAGGTTATGAAAACTGTTTGCCACCAGCATTGATACATGCATCGTCTTAGAAACTACCTTTTCACCAATCGTGCATAACGTCCTTAACGGAAGTGTTCAGCAGCATTTTTTGACGTAATTCACCAGTTATTTATACGGGTTTCGAATAAATCTTATGTTTCAGGCAACTCCAGTAAAAATGTCGCCCGATCAAACGGTCTGCTTATCCTTGGTTCAGATATTCTCGCACGGACGGTCATAACGAGCAGGGCAACCGCCATTTTGGTACCACAATATAAGTAAAATGTTTAAAGTCACATCTTCTAGCAGAATTGGCAGAAGGTTTTGCACAAATTCTATATAAATTTCACCATTCTAATTCTCTGGAAATTCAAAAGGTCCAATTATCCGGCGTTTATTATTCCAGTCCACCAGTTCGCTTTTAATTGATACTGAGATTAGGTGCTGTTCCTCAATAGTCCAAAAATCCAAATCTAAATCTGTTAGAAGACATTTTACGTACAATGTGGTACCAAAATGATAGTTGCCCTGCTCATTATGCCCGTCTTGTGCGTGAATATCTGAACCAAGAGTATACAGACGAATGGATCTTCGCTTCCAATTGTATATCCAACACGCTTTCCCGATTGAACCCCATTGGGCTTTTTTACTGGGGTTGCCTGAAATTCGAAACGCATATCAACAATTGGTGAATAACGTGAAAGAATCTTGGATACTGCCGAACTCATCTGTGCGCGATGTTATCAATTAACGCTGGTGCCAAATAGTTTGAACATTTTCTATAGTATTACTAAGAAAGTTTGCATTACCGTTTAATTTTAATAACTTTAATAGTTGGTTCTTGTTCAGAAAAGTACTTACATGAAACACTTTGTTATCCTTGAGATTTGCAAATTTTATTTTTGTTTCTGAACCGTCGTTTACTATCAAAATGTTTGTGTTTACCTTCAATTTAATGGGAATTAGGTTATCTTAGTCGTTATTTGAGTAAAGATGAAAAGATGCAACGTATATAGTCACCTGCAATACATTTTTGTCTTTTCTTTCTCTTTCCTTCTCGTTTTCTTTTTAGGCTTTAATAATAATAAAATATCTTTATTTCATACAAATGTTTACAACATTTGTTCCATTTGTTCCAGAAAGGCGAATATTACCTAGAAACTACTCTTTAACTCCAGATTATAAATGAACAACTTCAAATATAAAAAATAAAATTTAATTATTTACAAGTAAAAGTTTTTTGAAACTTGGCAAAATTGCCTGACACTGACAGTTGACGTCGAAAAAAACGAGAAATATGTATTTTAGATTTTAACAATGTTATATGGGGGTAAATGAGCATTCAAACATAGCAGAAGAATGGTGTGGCAGTTGAGTGTATTGTGACGAATATCTCGATAATGGGTACCTTTTCTAAAAATAATTTTCTCGAAAATATATGCTGGAGTTTTATGCTTTAGTAGGCGATATAAAAGAACAAGAAAGTTTAATTGGCACAGTTTATTTATTTTCAACCATATGATCTGCTGTGTATAAGGAGATATGCTATCATATTTTCTTCGGCAACAAATATATCTGCAACATGTTTTTGCACAAACTGCAGTTGTCTTTGTGAAATGACGTCCAAACATGGATAATAAACAGTATTACAATAGCCTATTTGAGATAGTACCAAACATTCGCGTAATTTTTTCCACATTTTAAAATTCATAATATGTCTATTAATGTAAAGAATACGCATTTTTACATACAATTTTTGCAACAATGATTTTATGTGACTTTTGAATCTCAGTGAGTTATCAATTATCAGACCAAGTTTTTTTGATTTTGATTCATTGGACAATTCTATTACCACATCATTTACGTCAAGTCTTATTTGGTTTTCAACTTCAGCTCTTTTAGTTTAGACTAGCGGGCGATGTTTGCCAGGTGTTGATTAATCAGGTAAATTGCATTTAGTACTTCAGATCGATAAAAGTAGTGAAGTAGTTGTGTATCATCCGCATATTGTTGGTTTTCACTATTGATTATTTGTTCTGGTAGGTATATCTGAAGTATATAACAAAAAAAGTAAAGGACCCAAGATGGATCCTTGTAGGACACCTAATACAATTCTTTTGTAAGACGATAGTTCTGCTTCAATCCGCACACATTGCTGACGATTCTACAGGTAAGATTAAAAAAACGATAACGCAATATTGTCTGCCCCATAATATTTAAATTTTTAATTTTTTTTTTAAATTAGATAAAAACCCTTTGAATAATCTAGGGATATTAAAAGAGCAGCTAATTTTTTGTGAATCGCACGAATCAGTTAAGTTTAAGAGTACTGTAGTTGTAGTATGTTTATTTTGAAAACCTGATTGTTGAGGAGGTAGAATATTATTTAGTCATATAACTGAATGTAAGGGACACGTTCGAGAAATTTAGACATTTTGGGTAATAGACCAAAAGGGCGTAACTCGTCTGTTAGTGATGGGTTATACTTCAGATTTTGGAGTGCTGACACCACAACACCCGCACGGCTCTTTGTGTCAGTGAGTGATTTTAAGTAAGACTAACTGTGTTGCGCTGGCGGTGCGCAAACATAGAGCGGGTACATACAAGTATTTTGTGTTTTAGTTATCTTCTAATTTTATATGTATGTTAATCAAATTTCCTTGTTTGTGCTTGGGTTAACTCCAAATTGTCTTATGAGCAAAATCAGAGACGGCTTGCTCAAATTTTGGAAGAATTTCCAATGATGAAAGTTGCGAATCAGGGAGTGATGGGCGAACTGATCACTGCTCTAAGCGTAGCGAAGAAAGTGATTCGGAACAGAATGCAGATTCTGATGTAAAGGACTCTCAAGGTCACATTCTACAGTCGGAATATATTGTGTCTACTAATGAGGTACGTGGATCATATTTTACTGCTAAGGATGGAACTAAATGGCAAAACGTCTGTCATCCTACAAACAGCCGCACAAGATCGGAAAATATTATGCGAGATCAACCAATTGTAACAGGTTCAGCTAAAAGTACCCAAACAGAATATGTACGTTGGACACTTTTCATTGCAGACCCTATGCTAAATAATCTACTGTTCTATACAAATAATGTGAACCAATATGAGGATTTTGTGTCGTCTTGGCAATAACAAGAGCACATGAAAGACATTACTTTGGAAGAGATGAAGTCCTTTTGGGAATTCTGGATTTAGCAGGTTTGAATCGCTCTAATGGACAGAATCTAAATGATTTGTGGCGTACAGATATTACTGGCATAGATATTTTTATGTGTACAGTGAATCTACACCAGTTCTATTTTCTGCAGAATTGTCTTCTGATCCGATATTGATTGTATGTTATGTCGAAGCTTAATTATATAAGGCAGATTCATTCGTTCATTTTGTAGGCACAATTGATCTCAATTTCCCAAATAATTAGATATTAAGTCATAGTTTCAAAATATTGTCGATTCGTTCGTAAAAAAACGACATTGTTTTATATAGAAATAAAATTACTTTCATAACTAGAACTGGGTTATTTAATTATATTACCTCATTTCCCTAATGTTAAATCATAAATTACAGTAATAAGTAGTATTAGTTATTCTAGTTATCAAAATCGAGAATTCTATATTAGGGTATGTCATACCCACCTCACAGCAATTTTTCACCTCATTCACGCCGGGTTAAACTCCTTGCCCTATTTTGTACCTTATAAACAAATAAAAACATCTACAATCAATTATATTCCGAATTACGAAAACTCTGCTTTTAGACTAGATACCTTAAATATAGGCAACAACATTCATGCACATTCAGTGAATTATATAGAAAACGAGTCGTTTAAATTTAATGTTATTGGATATATTTAATTAAAGACAAAAGATTAGACACAAATTCAAGGTAAAAACATTTTTGAAAAATTTGTTAATGTGAAAAGAGAGCAACAGTTTGCTTTAAACAATACTGAGCGAGATGGTGCGCTTTTTTGGCATTCATTCATTTAATGAGTTACAGCGTTGCAGCACACTGTATTCAAAACACGCACGTATCGGTGTGTCTGTGCCGCTTGCCGGCACAGGTGTCATATAACACGAAAGCTGGAGTTGATAGTTGGCGATACATATAACTCAATTTTATTCGTCACATTATTAATTTTATGTTTCGTTAATGCTTACACTCGGCTCGGCACAAAGTGTGTCATAAATTGTTATTGAGATGGTCTCAGTACCTTTGACACATATGAAGGTGTTGACAAAAAAGAGCATCACGGCACAGTGTTACACATCACTATCGTGTGTGGTTCAGGGATTATCAACTTTCCTTCTCTCTTTCTCTCTGAATACTAATATTTCTCCTATTCTCTATGTGTGTATGGCTGGTAATAATTTTTTTTTTAAAGTAATATCCATTTAACACCCAGAAACTTATTTCATACAAGGGAGAAGCCAAATAAATTTAAAAAAATCTAGTGATGCAGTATTAGCGCAAGCAAACTTATTTATTCATTATCAGTTAAAAATGTTAAAGCAGTTTGGAATTGCTTTTCTGGCATAGCACCAGACGTACCTGCTTCAATGAAACGTTACAAATAAACACCACAGGAATGAAAAACCATTTCCTGTGCGACATATCACACATACATTTTTTTGTCGGTTCATCACGGCATTGGTTAGGTGGCCTGTGCAGCGTGCCCGATGAAAGTCTCTTCAAGTGAAGCACTTAAGATAAAGTTTTAACAACAGAAAATAAAAGGGTAGATTTTAGATATGGCAAATGGTTATTACACACTTCTTCAATAGCGACATCTGAACATCTGCAGCATCTCAATTCTCACTGAAGGCGTGCTCCTGATAAAGCTTTTTATAAGAAACTAATTAACACATGGCGATCGCAAAGAGAAAATGATCTCGAATGCAACTGTTAAGGTTTTAGAAAAATTTAAAATTGAATTTATAAAACTTGATAAACCCTGAAAAGTTAAAGGTTATATGATTACAATCTAGGAAAATCCCTTCCCAATCAGAGGCGGCTCTTGTGGTTCATGGTTATATGGATTATAAATCGCAAACCAAGACAAATTAGAAAATTCTAGCTAATTATATTCATTAAGGAAGGAACAAACAAAGCAAGAAAAATATTAAGATGTTTGAACGGCATACTGTGGAGTACAGAAATAAATGGAACAATGAAAGTTAGAATATGATTAAGAGTACAGTAAATTACGCCCCGGAAGCATGGAGATTAAAAAAATAAAAATATATTAGAAGAAAGTTAGAAGCCACCGAAATGGATGCCCTAAAAAGATCTGCCAAAATATTTAAATTAGAGATGATTTGAAATGACGTCATTAAAGATACAATGGGAATAAAATAGTCGATTTCAACGTACATAAATAGAAATAATTTATATTTAAAAAAGAACCGACTTCAACTGACTTAAAATAAAAACCTTTAACTATTTTCTGACATATTTTTTATCTGGTTTAAGGTACAATTCTATTGATTATTTTAGCACATTCTAATCTCTCACTCTCCCTCTCTAATTTGTATTTTTTTATATTATCCACATATTTTTTAACTTTATTATTTGTTTTATTATTGGGCCCACTTTCTATAAGTGTAACTCTAATTCACCCTATATTGCAATAACCCTTTATATGTTTCTGTGTATTGGTCATCCAATATAAATTATTTGTGTATCATTTTCTGAATCACCCTGTACAACTGTATTTCAACTCTACACGATGTTGCAACCATCCTGTATGAGTATTAATCCTCTCCACCCTTTTGACTGTTTCTATTTTTCTATTGTTTATATCACCCTGTATAACTATAATTTTATTTCGATCCATATGCCAAGTAGAAGAACTACTTATGTTCCACACTATATAACATTTTTTAACCACCCTGTATAACTATAATTCCACTCCACCTTATATTTCAATCATCCTGTATATGCAACTGCTTCTAACATTTTTTGAACCCTCCGCCCTATAACTCGAATATCCTTACTGCATATGCTTATTTAAGTTTTTTTATCCACTCTCTATAACTATAGTTTTACATCAGTGTTATTTCAACCACCTTGTATACGCAACTACTTATGTGCCACCCAGTACAACATTTTTTGAACCACCATGTATAACTGTAATTCTATGCCACCTTATATTTCAACCATCATATATATAAAACTGCTTATGTACCACCCAATATCACATTTATTTGTATGATTTTTTGAACTCACCTGCAATTTTACTTCGACCAATATTTCAACTGCGCACATTGCTTGGTGCGTATACCACATAGAAAACATCGCTCACCTAAAAAGCATAGTGATCAGTGACGTGACGTGCCAAATCAATGCCACTTATTTTATTTATTAGTTCTGTAATCCGGAATGATAATTGTAATTTTATTCCTATTAATCGATTCATTTATTAACAACGAAGGTTTAGATTTTAGATATAGATAATTTTATTCGACTGCAATGAAAACCGTTACAAACACCCTGTACGGTATACTCTCGTGGCATACTTTGACATTTAAGCTAGATATTTATGATGAAAATTTGACATTTACATTGATGTTTACCGTGTTTTTTCAAATATTTTTACGATTTTCGGAAAAATTGTGTTTAACGTTGTAGATAAATATACGGAATCCAACTGGAACATCTCTTTGTAGAATATTCGAATTGGTTGAGCCATTTTAGATAAAACCTGCCGACGAATTTATAACTTCCTCCCTTTGAAAGTCGGTTAAAAAAACAACTTACTCGGTTTGGACACGTCCACAGAATGAAGGACAAAGGGTTAACGATAAAAATAACGAACTGGACACCACAGAAAAGAAGGTAAAGATGCAGACCAAAAAGGACATGGATAGAGGGAATAAGTCGAAGTATGAGTGAAAGATGACTTACCAGCCAGAAATGTGAAAACAGAAAGTAGTGGCAACTGGGCATCGATAATATAAGTTTGTGACTCACTAGCTTAAAAAAATGCAACCATGTTGGAAATGAAACTGTGATGAATTTTTACTGACCAGGAGTGAGGAAAGTTTTATTAGACCATGTGAACTAAGGATCAACTGCCCAACGAACAAAAAACCCACCGACTTTTAAAAAAGCACATATTTTGTAAGAATTATCGATTGAACATTAGGGTGCTTTTTCGATATTAAGTCAAAATAAGGTGAAAAAGTAAATATTTTAAATCAAAAAAAATTACAGTGTGTATGGGACATAAAAAGGAAAGTTTTACCAAATTTCGTGATTTTTTTTTTGTAAAAGACCAAAATAAACAACCAAAAATCTGTTTTTTAATTTTTTCACATAAATTTTGAGGTTATGTAAAAAAAATGTAAACACAAAAATTGTAGATAATTTTTTACCTACAACTTTGCCCATTAACTTTTTTCCACAGGACTTGTAGTTTTGCCGGAAATCGAGATAAATCGTTTTTTACCCTTACAACCCTCCTTCCTGACCTCAGATCGCCCGTAAATTATTTTTCCTTTTATAGTTGTTGTATTTCCTTCCTTTTCAAATGGGTTTCATGGGATTGCCTAGTAACCATTGTAGGATGAAGAATTGTTAAGTAAAAAGTTTATTAAGAATTGTTAAATTACCCCCAATAAATTTGAGCACCATCATCATTAATGTCATATCATCACATTGGCAATGTTACGCCCTTTACGCCCGATACCAAATTATAAAAACATCTCTCGCCGGGTGTTAATGACATTTCATATGTTTTTGTCTAGGAGACTCATGATTGGCCTACTGCACGTGGCTGCGACTTTTCGTCTCGATGTAACACGATATCTTCGCTGTGCACTTGTCTTGACTTTTTAAAAAGAGACAAACGACAAACGATACCAATGTTTAATGGAGTGGAGATCAGTCGCAACAAGTGCACCTTTTGCCCCTAAACGATCCTAAAAGAGGCACTCTCAGTGGGGAAATTGTAATTAAACATTTTTTATTGGAAGTTAAAAATGTTATTTTTACTATTGGATGATATACTTTAATACATCTATTGTATTGCACGAATTATTTAAAACTGTGATAAGTATTAGGTATAAAACGATATCGCTCTCAATTGTAAATAGAGCAAAGAGTGAGGACTGGAGTACACGTAATGTCTGGGATACAAATTCTACAATACTACTGGTCCTATAGTTGCGTTGCTGGTTTTTATTTCATATTTTTTTAGTTAGAGCTTACTTTTCACATTTCTTCAGCAAGAAGCGTTTTGAACGTTGGTTTGACACAATTTAACTGACTTCCGAAAATGGAATAAATTGAAAAGAAATGGTATTAAAAATATGAAAATGTTTCGGTTCGGAACTTGGGGTAAATTGTAAATAAATTGAAATAATCCAAATAAATCTCAGTTAATCAACTTCAAAAATTTTCGATTAGGCTGTATATACAGTGTGTATTCACATTCATAAATCAAAGGATTTCTTTTTATTAATAATTTTAAGAGAAAAAATTATTTCTTTAAAACAGATTTGCAAGGTCTAAAACACAATGTAATCATTCCATGTCACATTTTTAACTGTAGACGAGGTTCGTCATCAAAAAGGAAATTTGATTAAAGGTGAAGTATCTTTAGTTTTATTAATTTCTAAAATTGTTATCAAATAGAAGTAATTAGAATTAAAAAACGGGTTTACTTATGCCGTTGCACTAAAAATTGTATAGTAAGTATTTATGTTCTAGGATTGAAATATATCCATTTGGTTTAAAAGTAAGGTACGTTTATTTTCTTTCTAACATCTCAAATTGTAATCAAACAAAGTTTATCGCAATTGAAAACTGCATCCAATTGTGCTGTATTATTAAAAATTGTAATAAATTGAAAGTTGATGGGAAATAAATCGAAATAAATGTCAACCGGAAAACTTTCGTATGAATATTATTTAGAGAAAAAGTTATTCTTCATAAAAATATCTGCATGGTCAGAAACATATATTGTAATCATTACATGTCACTTTTTCAACTGTATACAAGGTTTGTCAGAAAATATTTATTTTTCATAATATATAAAATTCTTATCAAACAGGAGTAATAAGAATTATAAAATGCACCTAATTATGCCACTTCACTAAAAATTATATAATAAATCTTCATATCTCTTTTCCAAATTGTGTACTAGGTTTGATAAAGAATATAAATTTTGTTTAAGTTAAGTAACTTTATTTTTAATAATAACTCAAATTGTTATCAGACAAAGTTTATTAGAATGAAAGCCACGTCCTGTTACAATATAGTGGATTCACCTAAGTTAACATCATATACAAAATATTCTTAATACATATACATATTTAGAAAACAAGTTATTCTATTCAACCATAAACGAGGTTTGTCAACTAAAATTAGAATTATGTTGCACCTGATCAATTTATTTTTGATATTTTATTAATTTAAACCTTATACTTTTAATTTAGAGTCTTTTTAGTTTTGTCGAATAAGTTTCATATAATTTAGCTAAGATTCCAAAAAAACATGAAATTATGCACAAATTCACGATAAATAGGTAGATCTGGCAACACTGAGTTCATGGTTATCTGTAGAAAAATTGATTTAGATTTTGACATTTCATTAGTTTGTAGCGATTAGGTTGAAAGCTTTCAATTCAGTCAGAAAAGTTTTCAAAGTATTTTCAAGGTTTTAATTTCAATTTACAGAAAAAAATATATTTTCAACATCGTCATGGGTTACTAGGTAGGCAAGTGTGTTTTAATTCACATTAATATATACTAAATTTTAAGATATTTGAAATTTTTTATATTGAAAACTAAGTTTTACTTAAAAGAAACATATCAACAATATTTTAATGAATAGGGTCGAATTTCGACCACTGGGCGATCGCTAGTTTGTGGAATAAGACGTCAGGCAAATGTCCTCCATGGCTTTGTTGGCACATACTCTGGTCGAAATTTTCCATGACCATTCTGCATAAATGTCGGTGAATTTCATTGATTCCTCCTGTAATGCACGGGTAGTTGTGGGCTTGTTGACATAGACCTTTAACTTCAAATAACCCCATACAAATAAATCTAATGGTATTAAATCACACCATCAAGGTGGCCAATTCTGATCACCGAAACGAGAGAGTACACAACCTGGAAATGTCTCATGCAGTATTTTGATTGTTTCATGGGCTGTTTGGCATGCTACAGCGTCTTGTATTGGCTACATCAATCATCCAATGTGGGCAGAAAGAATATTGTGTTATCATGTCGCTATATCGAGCACCAATAACACTCAATGCTTCACCAGCCCCATTCTTAAAAAAGTATGGCCCAAATCCGTACCAAAGAGTGACAACTTGGCATGCATTTGTTTTTCGACAATAACCATCAAGGTAAAAATGTGCTTTATCGCTTACGATGATTTTGTTAGAAAAATCAGCATCCACTTGTTGATGTTCAATAATTCATTCAGTTGTTGTGCTAATTGAATTTTGTAAGCATGGAGACATAGATATTTTGTGAGAATACGCTGTAGAGAGCTTCTTGTAATTTTCAATTCTTGTCTACGAGGCCGAATTGATGTTCCGGGATTTACCCTAACACTTTCACGCACTGCTTCGAGATTGACAATTGAATGGCTTGTTTTTGGACGACCAGTGTGTGTAGAGGTGTAGAGTCTTCAACTGATATCCAGTTTGCCTGAATTTTTCAATTAATCTCATCACGGTTGACGAAGTTAAAACACTATTCCGACCATATTTTGCATTAAATTCGCCAAACTTTCATTATTTTTGAAATATTGTTCGATAATGAAAACACGTTGTTGTATCGTGTAACGCTTCATTTTTATTCTTCTTCTCAACGGTGGCTGTTGCACATGCGAAAATGGTGTTGAACCATTATCAACGCTTATCATCCCAAGCCACACCCGAAATTAAACTTTTCATACACAAAAACTCTTCCAAATAAAACATAATTCCAATTTTGCGTAAATTTAGACATAACTTGATGAAATTTATAAATTAAACTGAATTTGCTAAACAACTACTGTACAAGTGTGGCAGCCTGGCCATATTGACCGGAAGTCCTTCATTTTTATTAACCCTTATCTGTCAAATTATTTTTTTCTGATTTGCCAACAATTTACTGCACAAATGGCAGCAAATTTCGTTAATTTTGGGACACCCTTTATTTAGAATATTGTTTAGCTTCACTAAGTGAGTTTTGTTTCATGTATTGCGTTATGTTAATAATTTGTAACTGATCTAATTTCAAATGTTTTTACTACAAGTTTTTGGAATTCCTTATTATTTTCAGGTTCTTGAACTCTCACAATAATTTTAGTACATACAAATATTTATATTAATTGGTAACATTAATACCACCAAACAGATTTTTAATCTTATATTATGCATCTCTTCAGATATCAAACTGTAAGCACGTTGGAGCAAACCAAAAAAAATCCTGAAACGACACGTTATAAATAACGTTTTTTCTTCAAGAGCATATACGTACCATTAATTAACGAACACGTTGTGGTACATTTGTTGAGGTTTTTCGAAATATTCCAGAGATAACATTCTTCAAGAACCGTATACAAAAAGTGATATTATAGCGTAGAGCTAGTAAGTATCAGGTTACATTTTTCAATGTTTTCTCTTATTTTTTGGTCTTTTAATCGCCGAGCATTAAACTTTGACAGAACTGTTTTGTAAAAAAAAACAACAAAAGTACTTAGTGAGATAAATGAACTGGAAGAACTGTAACTGAGTGTGTAGTTAAATGATTTCTATTCTGAATTTTCAATTTGTCGAGAAAGTATTTTATTTTTATAAAAGGGACTGTTTGTAAAGTGTTTTAACGAAGTGGTAGATTGCGTAATTAATATAATATGTCTTAAACATGACCTGAACTCATGATAGTCTAAAAGGTGACAACGTTTTCGAGAGAAAATTTTATGTAAGCTCAATTTTTGATTTCCTCTGTCTTTTGCTGTAAATTGACTCTAACTTTATTATTTTGAAATGAAACCCCTGTATATAATTTAGTTTACAGAAAAAAAGATTTCAATATAACTCAAAATATAAAATGTAATAATTTCCGAACAAATTTATACAGGGCGATTCGGAGCAAATCCAAATTTCAATCATTTCAACTTTTCAAATATACACTGTTTTTAGCCAAAGCGGACTAAATTGGGAATTTTAAGTTAAAATCCAAAATAACTCAATATTTTTCTTATTTAACAATAAGAAATATGGACATTGTCCGAAAGAAGGTAAAAACTGGAATCTAATAGTACCAGCATATAGTATTAGAAAACGTAAGTTATTCGTATTGGAATTGTTTGAAGTTATTACTTATAATTTGGGTTGTATTTTAAATTTTTTCTCTTTGATTATCTTAGCAACTGTTCGTCATAGACATATAAGATTGTTATGAAACGAATTTATTCTAAATAATTTATATTTAAAAAAGAACCTATTTCAAGCCAGTTGAAGTCTCAACTGGCTTGAAATAGAACCCGTTTAGAAACCGTCTGCAATCACTTTCTATTTTCTGACAATTATTATTTTTTATATGATTTAAGGTACAATTCTATTGATTATTTTAGCGTATTATCTCTCTTCCTCTCTCTCTGTCTCTCTCTCTCTCTCACTAATTTTTATTTTTTTTTCTATATTTTCCACATATTTTTTAACATTTTTACCACCGTATACCGTAAAGAAAAGATCGCTCACATTACAATCTTTCTTTTCTATACATTTCACTTTAAGCCCCGTAAAATGAAAACCGTTACAAACTCCCTGCACGATATACTTTCATGGCATATCTTGACAATTAAGCTGGATATTTATGTTAAAAATTTTACTTCTGCATTGATTGTTACAGTTTTTTTCCACATATTTTTTCGATTTTCCGAAAAACGGCATATTTTACGTTATAGAAAATTATAAGGAATCAAGCTGGAACATCTCTTTGTAAAATACAATTTAAAATATTCAAATTGAGTCGTTTTAGAGACAACAGTGTAGATTCATTGAAATTCATTGAAGTGTAGTCTCTTAATTACTGCTTTAATCATTGAGCATTTTGGAAGTCAATTAAATAATACCTTTCTATTTAAAATTAAAAAATAGGGATAACTACAGACGAAAAAATTTTAGCCAATAAGAGCATACCTGGAAAGCTTCCTCCCGGCTCAAAATAATTTTTAAAACAAAATATCGAATTGTTTTGTGATTTATTGAATTATCTCCTTCAACACTTGAACGGTTTTTAGTTTAACGAGCTCTTTTATGGGCTTTCACACATACATCAAGATATTAACATATCGTAATTTTGTCATCAGCTGAAACTTATAAAGGAATAGCTTTAAAGATAATTTAATCAAAAAATTATAAAAGTGTAGCTAAATTTGGATGCCAGAACCACAGGAAATCAACAATCTAACTCTGAAATATGGCGAATAGCCAAAACAAATGGGGATTGTTTAAGTAATACAGTTCAGTTGTTGTAAATGTAAAATTCATTCATGATGGATTATAGTAAGATGTATTTACATCTGTCCACACTATTGTAACGATAAACCGTCCTTTGGGGTCATTATTTTCAAACAAGTCTTTACTTGCCTCCCCACCGTACATATGTTAATAAATTGACCACCTCCTTTTCAGGCACTTCGAGGTGAAAACAAAATTTTTGAACGGCAAAAGGGATACAAAACAGCTAATAATTGACTCTGTTGTCTACAATCCAAAATGGCGATTCGTTTCAGTACCACGTGATTAACTTATTCCAGGCCATGGCTAGCGCAGAAGCTGCTGGGAGTCAAATTGCTCTATGGTCTACTTAAAGTTAATGGCAGCTACAAAACAGCAGCGGCAGGGTATGCTTAAGATAGTAGAAGCATTTTTTATTAATATCTAAATGCAATTTGGTCTAGAGAAATGCAGGATTATCAACAGTTGGAGGCAAAATACGGGAAGGGCACAACGGAATGAGAGATGGAACCTACAACAAAATTTAACAGTGGATAAGACGACCAAACATAAGAGTTCTAGCTATTAACAGCTGCACGAGCTCAGTTACTCAGGTGTACCTAATTAATTAGTGTATGTATGATATTGAGCAATTATAACGAAAATTACGAGTTCTGTTCACAAGAGTTACAAATCATCATCCAAAGTCCCTGTCGCAAGTACAACATTGTCACGGTGCGAGGAGAAGGACTGGCAAATGTTGGTAAGCAATTAGATCAGCAAATTTTATTTACAGACACTGGCCGAATTTTCTGATCTACACATATGCCAGGTATATGACTGAACAAGTCCAATTACAGCATCACTCAGATGATCAGTTACTGTTTAAATGGAAAGAGAAGTCCCTTCATGTAAGCCATACAAATGACGTCAATCAGTCAATCATGTCGATAGTTTAGAGTCGAACTACATGTTGAATTCTATTCGGTAAACTACCTGAAATAAAGATTATTCTATAAACAACGGCAGATGTTGATTTGATTACTGAACATCAGAAACAATCCAGCACGGTAGGTTGTCAAGCATTTGTTGTCACTAAATACAAAGTACGGGCATGATGCGGTGGTCTCTAGAATATAAACAGTGAACAAGTCAAAACAATAGCCAAATACAGGGATTAGAAATTTCAAATAAAGTGGCAATAGGATATGAACAATAATAGAACTGTTCTACTTGGTAAATTGGCTAAATTTGGATTCGGCAGTCAACTCATAACTTTTTTAAATTGTTATTTTGACAACAGAATCCAGTCTGTTTTCTATAATGGATTTAAATCAAACCAATACGTTGCTACATCAGGGGTTCCTCAGGGGTCAAATCTGGGACCTCTGCTGTTTCTTCTTTTCATTGATGACTTAACAAGTAGGTTAAAGAGTAAGAATTTATTATGTGCAGACGATTAAAAAAATTGTGGAGATTTAAAGTATTACTTAGTGATTGGTGCTTGCAGAATAATCTACATTTGAAGTGCAAAATAATGTCTTTTAATGAAAACTTGTCCATCTTGACCATCTTTGATAATTCAGCATCAAGTGTTGTTTATTGTTTAGTAGTAAAATAGTCTCGTAGTAGATCAGTATTAATTTTTTGGACAAGTAGCAGTAACTTCCATTTTAATTATTCTGTAAGTTTTTGTTGTGAATTTAATTAGTTCATTACTACTTTATTGGACAATCTTCCGAAGGTCTGGGGTAACAAATTGACAGTCAGTGGACAACAGAAAATATATTCAAGACTGTAGTTTTTATCAGGTTGTTAACAAATATATTTTTTTATTTTTGAACTGCAATACCACCAAAAACTGGGGGGTTACGAATTTTTCAATACCTTTATTTGATTAAAGTCTCATATATTTTTTTATTTCAATAGATTTGTCAATATGACATGAAAGATTTGGGGGGAAGTTATGACGCTTTCTTCTCCGGTTTCTCCACCACTTTACTTCTGATAGACATATACTTTTGACAAACGAACCTCAATAATGTTCACAATTTGATGAGATATGGTCGAATTTCGACCACTGGGCGACCACTAGTATAAGTAAAATCTATTATATCAAAAACAATTAAAAAAACTCACAACTTGAAAATTACATTCATAAAATTCATTGAGAATCTAATAAATTTTATACCGTAGACATTTTTAGGTCTCGAAATTCAAGAATAAAAGAACATCAGAATGATAGTTGTGTCATCTTTATTTTACATTAATAGACTTCTAAGGAGTAACACCACACATGTAGAAATGTATATTTATTCGTAATCTTTAACATATTCTTCTTTTATCATGCATATACGAAATAACAGTACATTCTCTTAGTTACGTCATTTAATATAGTAAAATATTATATTTTAATTTATAACTTTCTTAAATTTTCTGTATTCCCAGACCTATACCCTATAACTTTGAAATTGTTGAAATATACAGACTTTCGTAGAAGTGTGATGTTATTTCCAAGAAGTCCAAAAACAAAAAATAATTATAAAAATTTTTGATCACATTTTTGACGATGCGACTTTCTTATAACAAAGTCGAACCTAGGAGCACTACATAAAATACTGAAAACAATTCTTAACTTGAAAACAGTTTAAAATATATTTGATATTTAGATTTATTGCTACAGAAATATATAAAAAACAAGTGGGCTCTCTTCAGTTAGGTCATTCTGAAAAACAATATATTAAATTTAAATTTTATTATCAATTTATTTATAACCTAGATCTTAGAATGTAAGACTTTTATAGTAAGTCTGGTGGTTGCTGATTCTGCTTTTTCCTGATCTGGACCGCGTCATTTTTTCGAATTAATTATTTCATCAGAAAATTCTATGAGGCCGTTGAAATCGCCATAAATTTCAACCGAGACAAAGGTCTTGAACTTTCGCCCATCTGGCAACCCTGCATCCACATTTTAACAGAAATGCCATAAATAAAATTAATCACTTACATTACCTACTAATGAAAATTCAAGGAACCTATTCAAAAAATATCCTCACGACCATAAAACAATTCAAAATAATCCCATTAAGTGCCTCCTACCATTATTTTACCTGAAATTTCAGGGGGCCAATTATTATTTCTTTGCTGGCTAAATCCAAAGTATTAGTTCATTTACAATTTGTGCGTCATTCTGACAAGTTTAAAAAAGTGAAGTTTCAAAGTGTGTTTGTGAGAAAAAGACGAAACGAATAGAGTCGCCGCAAGGTAAGTAACATTTGTTTTGTTTTTGTCTCATCCTTGAAAAAGCCCCTTATAAGTGTGGGCGAAACGTCAGAAAACTTTGTTTATATGCTGGTTTCAGATATACAAATAAATTAATTCGAAAAAATGACGCCGTCCAAACACGGAAAAAGCAGAATCACCTATAATTGAAATAATTTGGTCAAGTGCGAGTTGGACTCGCATACTTAGGGTTCCGTACCACCTTCAAGATTCGAATATTCCAGTTTCAGACAAGCAGGGAATGAGTGCTTTTTCTTATACTTACCCTTATACATTTTAAAGGAAGCGTTTTAAATTTATAAAAAATATACACTTTGATTTTCCAAACATAGACTTTTTATTATATCTGCTATAGGATTCGCTAGATTTTTATCACAATACATATGTATTTAATTTTCTAATTTGGCCCCCAAAATGTAACATTAGAGTTTTATTTTACTAATAAACTTTCAGAAATGCCTTTTATAATCTACCATCTGAGTTTTGAGGCTCTGTAGATTGGAAGAAAAACGGCAAAATAGGTCAAAGTTTAAATTATAAATTATTAAATCTGTTATTCAAATTATTTAAAAATATAAATAAAATATATTTTTAAAATTTTAAATAGTGTAGTTTCTAAAGTGGGAATTAAGTCAATGTTTAATATTTTTAATATCTTTTATACAAATGATTTAAAAATATGTTATATTTGTAATTCACATAATGAGCCTTTTATTTGATATCTGATGCGTTTGAAAATTGAATCTTTATTTTCCATTTAATTGTGTAATTTGTCCCTAAAATTACTATGGGGGTTTTGTAGTAATTTATTTTCCGTTTTTTTTTATATTTTTCCTATAAACAAAAAAAATGAGGTCTTAGAGTTTGGGGAATAACGGGGAGAATGGGTAATTTTTTTAAAATATTTTTTTAATATATTTTAAAATATTCATTTTAAAAAAATTAAAAAAATATATTTGTACCTATTCGTCATAATGAGCCCTGGGATTTGATATATTACATGACCCGTTAGAAACAATTATAATTTTTTATTTTCCATTTAATTCTATAATTTGCCCCCTAAAATGAATATTAGGGATTTCTTCTTTTTCAAAATTTTTCAGCTTATGGTTTCGGAGATAAGGGGGAATGGGTAAAATTTTATATATTTTTCTTAATATCTTTTAATTAATTTATTTTATAAATATGGAAAAAATATATTTGTTTTCTTCATCTGAGCCCTTTTATTTGATATATAACATGCTGGGTTAGAAACAATTTTAATTTTATATTTTGCATTTAATTCTATAATTTGCCCCCAAAAAAAATATTAGGGGTTTTTCCTTATTTTTCCAGTAAAGCTCAGGTGAGGCGCTACACCTCCATTGTTTTTTCAAAATTTTCCAGCTTATGGTTTCAGAGATAGGGGGGGATGGGTAAAATTTTTTATATTTTTGTTAATATTTTTTTTTAATTTTTATTTAATTCTATAATTTGCCCCCCCAAAATTAATATTAATGGTTTCTCCTTAATTTTCCTGTAAAGTTCGGGCAACGCTCTATATTTCCTATTTTTTTTAAAATTTTAGGCTTAGTAGTTTCGGAGATCAGGGGGGGAAGGGTCGATTTTTTTAGTTTTTCCCCCCAGAAGTACTCCTAAAATCAGAATTTTTTCTTTTACGATATGTACTCCTGATCGGGTCACCAAACTATACATTGATACCAAATTTCAACCTCTTCCGTCCAGTAGTTTAGGAGAAAATGGCTGTGATGTGACAGAGGCAGAAATCCTGAGTGATATTATAAGGGTATCCGTATATTGTACATACGGAACCCTAAAAACCAAGTTGATAAGTGCATTTTTAACAAATTTATATCAAACTACTATTACTTCGAATTATGTTTTTACGGAATATTCAAACAATATTTATTATGTTAATTTAATTTTTCAATTTATTTAATTTATTATCAATTCTACTGATAACCTTTGTAATATGTGTAATCTATTGTCCGTTTGCTGGTTATTCCCAAAATTCCAAAAAGGTAAACAAATGCATTGGTAATAAATTTTTAACGAAGTACCATTCTTTGGAAAGTTGTTTCTTGTGAAACATTCACTATAAGAAATTGAAGCACCGTTTATTTTCAACACTTTTTATCCAATAAATATTTAATTAAAGGCACATGAAGTCAGTTAGAATGTTAACAAAAATAGGTAACAGATTTAAGGTTAAATCTACATTCAAAATAATGAATATACTAAATATCAAAAACAGAACAAAAAAACAACTCAAAACCTAAAAATTTTCTTGTAAATGTAATAAATTTTATAGTTGGCAAACTTCTAGGTCTCTACTTGTACGAATAATTGAACATAAATATTGAATTCTTTGATTGTATTTTTGGCGATTGCATTTTCTTGCAACAAAATCGTAACCAGGAGGGCAACTTTTTTACTAACAGTTGCTAAAAACAGTTGGCTCTTTAGTTAAGCCATTCTAAAAACTTTTATGGTAAGTTTGGTGTTTATTCCCAAAATCCAAAATGCTCAACACCTGCATTATTAAAAGTACCATTCCATCGAATTTATTATCTTCAAATCATTTTTCTTTCATAACAAATATATCTAATTCAATTCATTAATTTTCAGACAAAATAACGACGACAAACAATGCACCACGTTTACTAGACAAAACTGCGAATGTGAAGCACGTGAACTTGAAGCCACTATGTGAAGAAAAGAATCATCAACATTATGTGTTACATAAACATGTAAGGACTTGCCGATACCGAGAAAGAAGCAGAAGCAAAAGTAATAATAACAAACGAACATCGAGCTCCATCCACCAACACGAACAGCAGATGAAATTAGATAGGGAATAATTTTTTTATTAACAGCATAAATACGACACATATGTTGGTAGTAACGGCTCGTTGAGGAATGTTGTCATACACTCGTAAATAAGGAATATATTCGAACTGTCCTAATACGGATGACAGGCGAGCTTCAGAAATTTATGGATACATGTGAGACTTTTTAATAAAATTTAGGGGTTGATTCAGTCTAGACGATTCGTGGGAAAAACTAGTATAAATCTACGAAAAATTCGTCAGCATTGTACACAAATGTCGAGAGATAAATTTTCATCTATTAAATTTATGACTATAATAAATTAATACGATTTTTAAGAAAATACTTCATATAGTTTTATTGTCTCAGACGATTTTTTCTGATTAACACAATTGGGTATTTGAATTTAAAATAGTATGGATTTTTTAGTATTTATTTCTAAAATAAATACTTTATATAATAAATTAAATTGTTAGTCGACGTTCGAATTATGAAGTCATTATCGTATCGCTGCTGATGTTCAACGGCTACGTTTGTTCCACTTTTGTATGGGTGGATTACGGATTTAACTTATATTCGGTAATCTCTGAGGCTTTCGGTTCACTTTCGGTTAGAAATGACCGGTAATTTCTACTTCTCAACAACGTTATTAAATTTTACTGATCGTTGCAAGAATTATTTGTGTGCTATTTTGTGAAATTGCTGTGGAAATAACTGTCTGTTTTTAACATATTTATAATTTTATTAGAAACTAGCCGTTGCCCGCGGTTTCACCCGCGTACGGAATTTTCAAAACAAATAAAATAACGTATGAAACATATGGGTTATCCTATATAAAAAATTTTCTAACTTGTTTGAACCACCCTACTTAACCATAAATCCACCAAACCCCAATATATTTCACTCAAACTGCAAGTACTTATGGGCCACCCAATATAACAATTTTATTCGACCCTATATTGCAACCATCCTGTATGCTGCTGTTTATTTGTCACCCAATATAACTTTTTGAACACCTGACTATGACTCTTCTCTACCCCCATATTTCAGCTATGCAACTGCTTATTGTCTACGCTGTATACAATTATTTCTGATATTTTGTGAACGACCGTTTAAAGTAAAGTTTCTCTTTACTCTATAATTTAATCAACCTTTTTATGCAGCTTTTCCTAATAATGTGTTAAAAACACCCTAAAACTATAATCTTGCTTCTCCTCATATTTCAGATATTCCATATAGTAGAATGCTGTTTATGGACTACCATATATAACTTTTTTTTTAACTTTTTTTATCCATCCTAATGGAAATGATGTGGGACCCTTCGTGAGTCACAAATATAAAAACACAGTTTTGCACCCTAACAGCAAACTTTTATTTAAACCCTCACCCAAACTGCAACTGTTTTGTATAACCAACTCTACTTCCATCTACATTAAAACCATCCTGTATACACCGCTGCCAATTTGTCAAACATTACAACTTATTTTTGAACCACCCTGTATAACCATAATTTTACTCTACAAAATATATTAACCACCCTGTATGTGTATCTGCTTAGGTGTAACAAAATATAAAAATTTTAAATACTTCTAACCACACTTTATGAACTATAATTTTACTTCGATCCATTTTTCAGATATTGAATATATGCAATAACTCATGTTGTATCCTAAAAAAATATATCCAACCTGTTCTAAATTTACTCCACCCGCTATTTCAACCACCTCGTATTTGCAATTACTTTTCGGCCACCCAGTATAACATTTTTCTACCACCTTGTATAACAATAAATCCATCAATGCCAAATATATTTCACCAAAACCGCAACTGCTTAAGGGGTACCGAAAATAACAATTTTGTTCAACATGTTTTGAAGCACCTTGTATGTATTACAACCACCCTATATACGCTACTGCTTATTGGTCAACCAATATAACATTTTTTAAATAGTTTTCATAACACTTCTTCACTCTATGTTTCAACTATCATATCTTTGCTACTTATTATGAACTACGCTAATTCACATTTCTTCCTTACATTTTTTTTTGAAGATATATCAAAGTATCATTTAAACCACCCTTCATTTACAACTTTTTCTATCCTTGTTTGAGTGACACTGTATAACTATAACTTTACTGCGCACCATACTTCAAGTACTCTATATATGCAAGTACTATATAACAAAATTTTTCTAGCATTTTTTACCCACCCTGTATAATTCTAACTGTAAGCAACCCTATATTTCAATAACCTTTTATATGCAACTACTTATTTGCCACCAAATATAACATTTTTGTACGACGCTGTATACTTAAATACCGCCCACCCTATATTTCAACCATCCAGTTAATGGAACAGCTTAAAATATTTTTAAACCCACCTGTATAGCTGTAATTATACTTCGCTACATATTTTAACCATCCTATATATGTAACTACTTGTGGATATAAAACAAGTTTTTAACCACAACATAAACTATAATTCCACTCCATCTTATATTTCAAACATCCTATATAAACAACTGCTTCTAATATTTCTTCAACCCATTTCATAACTATAGTATCCTATGTACATAATTCAAAGATCCTCAGTGCTTACCTAACACATTTTTTTAAGTTTTTTTATTCACTGTATAAATATAAATATTCTACCGTTTTTCAACCACTTAGTATATGAAACTGTTTATGGCCCACCCAATATAACTTTTTTGGACAACTCCGTATAACTAATTCCACTCCCCCTTATTTCCACCACATCGTATATATCCAGCTGCTTATAGGACACCAAATATAACTTTTTTTAGATTTTTTAAATCCATATAATTCTATTCCGCTCTAAGTTTCCTATATACAAAACACACTGTAAAATTACGCTTGATATATGTTGAGTTTTTAACCGACTTCCAAAAAGGAGGAGGTTATCAATTCGTCGTGTATTTTTTCGCTTTTTTTTTGTCTGTATGTTACCTGATTTCTTCTCCTGTGGTGCACCGTTTTGAATGAATATGGTCTTGTTTAATAGAGTATATATCCGAATTGGTGAAACTTCAAATTATAGAAAAGAATTCTATTGGTAAAGTGATAAAATTTGTGAATGAACACATGCGTGCATGGAAATCGACCAATATCCCTAATATTTTAGTCGATTTTTCGATAACTCCTTATGGATGTGTATAGTTGTTTAACGTTTAATCTATTAAGGAAGATCCTTAGGTGATCTCATATACTTTTCTGCGACGTGCAACTTGCAGTTTTGCAGATAATCGCCGAAAATTCCAAAATTCTTATCAAAAATTTCATCGAAATGACATAACAGATATTTCCTCATAAATATTTTAATTCCAACGTAATAGTGCGGTAATTTTAGGCACTGAAAGTTTTAATTGCGAATTTGAAAATTTTCTATGTACATTTCAACCATAGTAGGTAGTAAAGCATAGTATTTTCGGCTCCTTAAATCAATGAGTACCAAGCTCGTTTTGTTTGTATACCAGGTAAATACCTATTTAAATGCAAATTTTTCCATTTTGCGAAGACGGTACTTTTGTTGTCTCATTCTCCCGGCCTAATAGAAAATTCAGTGACAACACATGTCAAACTTTAAACTGGTACTTGGTGGCCTATAGACAGGGTGTTTAGTTATAGCAAACAAAATCACAAAGTAAAGTGGCAGAAGGAGTCGCATTTATATGAAAATTGAAATATAGGACGGACTAGAATGATAGTGATCCGTAGGCAGCCGTATATACAGGATAGTTGGAATATAGGGTGGACTGGACGTTTGCTAGTATAAAAATGTTGAAAAAATGTGAAATTAAAATTATATAGGGTGATTAAAAAACTGTTACATGATGTGGACATAAGCAAATCATATACAGGATGGTTGAAATATATGCTGGAGTTGAATTATATTTATAAAGTGTGATTAAAAAATTATTTCTTTTATAGCCTATAAGAAATTGCATAAAGTGTGGAGAGGAATTAATATTACACAGGGCGATAACATAAAATGTTAAAATTAAATAATTTATGGGGTAGCCCACAATGAATTATATACTATGGTTGAAATATAGGATCAAGTTTGATGAATTAGTAGATAAGTACGCAATGAAGCATTTTAGATTTGCTTGGCACAGACTTCAAAAATATACTAGATTGGTAGGTAATTAATTTGTACAGAATGAGCACCTTTTAATGTTTACATTTGTTACTTCCTGGGTAGGTACCTTACAACATTGAATGTGTTATGTATTTGCTAGAGTTGTATTTTGATATAATTATTTTTAGCTTTTTAGTTATAGGTAGAAGTCGGTTATATATTTTTTAAAAAAATGTTTTATGTTACATCGATACATGTTACATTTGCACATTCTGAATTTTGAATAAAAGCTAAGCTGATGCCACTATCTAATATTTTGTGCGTGCGGTGGAACCAATTGAGTAATTAAATTACCCAACACGGTAGACGTTTTTTCGCTATATCTACCGTTTCTGTCAGTTTAGAGAGATAAAGTGTCTACCAGATTTAAGTCAAACTATAGGCTTCGCAACAAAAAAAGATTCAGCAAAATCAGTTAAGTAGTTCTTACGTGATGCCTGAACAAACAAACAAACAAAGAAACAAACAAACAGACAAACTTAACATTTTATAATAGTATAGATGTCGAACACTAAAGGTTCATGTTTCGTACCGCTTTGTACGAATACTATGATAACTACTCCCTCTACTCCTATTATTTGTAAATGCACCTACCACTAAATGTTACAAAACATAATAAATGGTTTGATGCAGTGCCACGAATTATTTCAGGTAAGTAATAAACATATTAATGACAGGGGCGGAACCAGAAACGTGCTTCAGGGGGGGCGATCCTGTACTAAATTTACAAAAATATAATTTTAAACCCATACTTCTTGGACTATTACATGAACAATATTTTAATATTAAATTTACTAACTTTGAGGCTCTCATGATTAATGATACCTATAATGTAGAAACCAGTCAAGTTTTCTAAGGCGACTAACTCTAATTCATGATCCTTAAAAATCATACAATTAAAAAAATAAATTAAACAAAATGAAAACATTAAACAAATTTGTAAACTGTAATTGTTTGATTTTGCTTTTATTTGATATTTCACTATTTTTATATATTTTATATATAGGCGAGTCTGGTTCTATAAAAACAATGCCAAATAAATCCCTTCCGCAAATAAAATTGAGATTTATATTTTCTGCCTTCTAAACATTTTTTTCTCGTGTTTGATAGAATTGATCAATGAATTAGTTCTACTATAAAAACAGTGAATCGCCTAGTACTCTAAGTAAGTGAAAAGACACAAAGTAGTTCTTATGACTTTCCTCTTTTTGATTGTCGAGATAATTACCTGTACCTGGCCAGTTTGGGCCATTGTAGAGATAATTTTTGCGTAGAATGACACCTCGAAGAGAGTATTCAATATTTCTGACAGGTGAAGTTAACCTGAAAATTTCATCGTGACATTCTAGCCTAGGAGACTGCTGCTTTTTTATATTTTTGTTAATATCTTTTAATTAATTTATTTTAAAAATATGAAAAAAATATATTTGTTTTCGTCGTACTGAGCCCTTTCATTTGATATATAACATGAAGGGTTAGAAACAATTTTAATTTTATATTTTCCATTTAATTCTGTAATTGCCCCCCAAAATTAAAAGTAGAGGTTTCTCCTTATTTTTCCAGTAAACTTCAGGTCAGAACCTATAAATCTATTTTTTTCAAAACTTTACGTTTTATAGTTTCGGAGATAAGGGGGTATATTTTCATTAATATCTTTTTAAATATATTTTTTTTTAATATGAAAAAAATATATTTGTGTTCCTCAGAATGAGACCTTTCATTTGATATATTACATGATGACGGGTGACAGCAATTACATGGAACGACTCCAGGTTCGGGACCTCTATATTCTAGTTTCCCCGAAAATCATAGATGACGGTCTTTACATCTCGCGTCTTCAAATTTAACGATAAGTATCAAATACATAAAGAAATGATCGAGAGGACATTTAATTGTGGGAAGCGCAACTGATGAAGGTTTCCTAACCAGAAACAGTATATATTATATATATTGTCTTCCGTGCAAAAGAATGACACCTCTAAGAGAGTAGATAATTTTAAGTTAATCACTCATCACTAATATGTTGGAATTGGAGCCCATTGTATTAAATTGAAATGATGTATTTAATAGTTCTTAGTACTGAATAATGTTGAACATGTTTTATTCTAATTTTATGTAGTTGTCTAGATTTTTTTTACACTAAGAACCACATCTTTTTAGTTAATACCCATGTAGAAACCAACCTAACGAATAACTTATAGATAAATAGTACCGTAACAAGCTACCGTTGAAATTTGAAATCACTGTGCACCGAGGTTTTAAATATAGTTACGAGAATTCATCCGACAGCTGGTGCAATCGGCGATCAACCAGTTCGTGGAAGGGACATTATTCCGATAAATTCTGGGAACCCGAAATGTTTGTCTCTCAACCGGCGGACCACTGCCGTTACTGGGAATTCCCTTAAAGCTTCCAGAACATGATGGAGTTTCCCGATGGTTCGTGGACGTACCGGACAATTCCGAGATTAATATTTAAAAGGAACAGCTGGCGATAGGAGGCATTCAGTTTTCGTCGGTCTTATTGAATACTTAAGTAGATATAAATTGTTAACAGTTGTGTTAAAGTAGTGGAAATAAATTAGTGTGGGTTGGACTGTGTTTTTAAATAAATCCAAGAAATGAATTGAACCCGAGTGTGAAAATAAAAACATTACAGTGGTGTCAGGTGTGAAGTGAATTTGTGGAACTTTTAGAAGTGGAAAATAAATAAACTAACAATGTATAAAACAGTGAGTTTGGACCAATTGAAAGTGACGGACTTAAAAAAAGAACTTGAAGAAAGAGATTAAGAAATTAGTGGGAAGAAAAGTGAATTAATACAACGGCTACGAGATGCCCTAATAAATGAAGGTAACGATCCCGATACTTATTTGTTTGAAGTTTCTGGCAATGGAGACATCAGTATGCTATTAAAAAAATGGAAGACAAATTGCTAGAAAATTCTAAGTCTTTAGAAGATAAGCTACAAATGTTACAAGAAAACTCTAAAACCATAGATGACAAATTGCTAGAAAATTCTAAAACCCTAGAAGATAAATTACTGGAAAATTCTGTAAACTTGAAAGAGTCGTTAGAAGATAAATTAATGGAAAATCCGAAAACCCTAGAAGATAAATTAGTAGACAAACTGCAAGAAAATTCTAAAGCCCTAGAAGACAAACTGCTAGAAAATTCTAAAACCATAGAGAACAAATTACTAGAAAATTCGATAAGCTACAGAAATTACACGAAAATACTCAATCCTTAGAAGAAAATTTGAAAAGCATGGTTCAGGAAATTCAGAAATGCTGGAAGAGAAAATAGTCGAGAATGAGGCTCGCATAGAAAAGCTAAAACAATTAATGGAGGGGGAGGTCACCAAAATAAAAGAACAGGTAGTCACAATGCAAAGGGGAGAAACTCCACCAAAGACCGAAAGCCGAAACAATCCAGAAGTAGTGGAGTCGAAAATTGGCCTCGAAGGAGCAAGACACAAAATGAAACCTCCACAATTTGATGGGAAATCATCCTGGACTAAATTTAGGCGCCAATTCGAGGCTGCAGCAAAGTTAAACGGATGGTCGGCAGAGGAGAAGGCAATAGCACTAACACTCGCCTTAAGAGGGGATGCTGCAGATATTTTGCAAACCTTGAATGCCTCTGAGCAAGAAAACTACGCACAACTAGTCAAACATTTAGAACTGAGGTATGGTCAGACACATTTGGAGCACCTCTACCACTCCCAATTGAAAAATCATCACCAGAGATCGAATGAATCCCTACAAGAGTTTGAAGCTGATATTGCACGTCTGGTTCGCCTTGCCTACCCAGCCACACCGGAAAACGTAATAGAAAGGTTAGCAGTGCAAGCATTTTTGGATGGACTTCGGGACCACGAAGCCAGACAAGCATTGACCCTAACTCGATCGCCTCAATTAGTAGATGCACTGGTTCGAGCTTTAGAATTCGAGGCTGCGAAAACTACCTGCAGAGGTCAAGCCAGAGTCCGAATCGTTGATGGAGAATCCGAAGATATCGGAAACGATGAAGCCTCTGTAAGAAAGATAATAGAGAAAGTGCTTACCGAGAAAAGACAGCTGAGATGTTGGAAGTGTGGTAAGGTAGGACACATTAGGAGTCGTTGCAAGGAGAGCACCGGAGGCCCACCTTCCTCGTCGGAAAACTAAAGAGGGTCGATGTGAAGGGGCCATCGTCGACCTGTAGCCAACAAGCCCCAACTATCTACGCATATGTCACTTCGCTACGCAATCGCGTTAACAGTGTCTTTGTAGATGGCTTTATTAATAAGAAGCAATGTGCAATGCTGCTGGATACAGGTACGACAAAAACAATTATAAGGCCTAATATTGTTTTAGAGACAATGATAAATCCAACAAAATGGCAACTGCGAACAGCGACAGGAGAAGCATCGAAAGTCCATGGTGAAATAGAGGTTGAAATGACCTTGGGAAACACAAGTTTCCTACATCGGGCATTAGTGGCAGACATCGAAGACGAAGTAATCATTGGAATGGATGTCATGAGCTCCAAGGGATTCCAGCTAAACTTCAAAGATGGAATTCTGGGAGAGAATGACGAAGAAGTGGTGCTTCATGGAAAAGATGACATAAAGCTTCGAGCCATCTTAGCAGAAGATGTCAATGTTCCGGAAAGAGCTGAAATCATTATAGATGCTTGCTTAGACGGGAAAGCTAAAGCTGGAACAGTAATGATGTTTGATCTCGAACTTAACGACGGAAATGTAGGCAGAGGAGTCGCACTGGGGAAGACTCTGAATATTCACATTCCTTTCTCATATTTAGCGGTTTCATTTAATTTGCTACAAGATCTGCTAGATTATGACAAAAACATTTATTTAATTTACTAATTTGGCAGCCAAAATTAAGATTAGGATTTTCACTTTATTTTACTTATTTTCCTGAAATTTAGGATCATTAGTTTGGGAGATGAAAGAAAGAACGTGTTAAAATTTAAATAATAAAAAAATAAATCTTTTTAAACAAACTATTTTAAAAATACAAGTAACATGTATTTGTGTTTTTTACTCCATCCCTTTGGTGTGATATATTACGGTTGTGCTTGACAAAAATTCATGTTTTATTTTCTATTTAAATTTATGAATTATCTCTCAAGAGTTGTAATCCATTAAAGTTGAAATGAAAACAGTAATTGTTTCCAAATATTGATTTTTAAATATTAAATTCTATAAAGGTGTACATCAATGAAAGACATTCACGGAATAAATTATATTTCAGCTTGTATTTGTACACACTTCATATTTTAATGGCATGTATCACACTTTTTTTGAAACGAGTAACCAAACAGATGCACCATTCTGTATTTAGTAGTAGTAGTTTTTTTATTTTATTTTTAATTATTTAGTATTAGTTAATCACATTGATGACGTTTTCGATTTTTTGTCCTTTTAAACGTTTTGATGTTTAAGATATTTTTCAATTTTTTACATTTTTGACATTGTTAATATTTTTGATATTTTCGACATTTTTGACATTTATGACTTTTTTAATGTGTTGGCGTTTTTGACATTTTTTATATATTTGACATTTTGAACATTTTCAATATTTTATAACACATATTTGATGTTTTTGGTAATTTAGATATTTTAAACATTTTTGGTATTTTTGAAGTTTTAGACATTTTTAATTGCTATTATGGTTTTTCTAAAGAACAAATTTTGTTATACTGAGGTGAGGGGTATTAAGGACAAGGCATGCACTTTCCAGCGGTGCTTACTGAATGTGTCTAATTCTATCCGCTGATGTAATAGAAATAATAGAAATCGGATTAAAAATAATTTCTTAAAAAGCAACAAAATTAGTAATAATATTAACATCAGAAAATAAACATAGATATAAAAAAAATATATGTTACACTTCAACAACATATAAAATGGATATAGATTTATCTGCTGCAGACGTAGTTTCTGTCTAATATTTTGTACAAAAAAATTGAAAAACTAAAATGAGCGATCTTTAAGGTTACTTTCTAACATTTTCTGAATGATAATAGATCTAACCGCTTCAAATAATGAGCTTTCTATGGTTTAATTAATATGTTGTCAAAACACAGTTTTGCACCCTAACACCAAATCTTTATTTAATTACTCAACGCCATTTCATCATCAAGGAGTAAACCAAACTGATATTTTTATAAATAAATTTGAACAAACTATATACATTTTGTTTCATTCGTTTTTGTTTCAATTATCACCAATTCATAAGATAACAAATCAAATTTTTAGCAATTTTTTGAGATGTTAATAAAACATTTTTTTAAAAACATATAACCGACTTCTACCTATAACTAAAAAGCTAAAAATAATTATAACAAAATACAACTCTAGCAAATAAATAACACATTCAATGTTGTTAGGTACCTAGGAAGTAAAAAATGTAAGCATTAAAAGGTGCTCATTCTGTACAAATTAATTACCTACCAATCTAGTATATTGTAAAGGCGGTGCCACGCAAATCTAAAATTCTTCATTGCGTACTTATCTACTAATTCATCAAACTTGATTGTTGCTTGGTACCGACGTCAAAAATATACTAGATTGGTAGGTAATTAATTTGTACAGAATGAACACCTTTAAATGTTTACAGTTTTTACTTCCTGGGTAGGTACCTAACAACATTGAATGGGTTATTTATTTGCTAGAGTTATATTTTGTTATAATTATTTTTAGATTTTTAGTTATAGGTAGAAGTCGGTTTTTAATATTTTATTTTCAACTTTTTAGTATTTTTGGATTCAGGTAGTTTTCATTCATTATTTTTTATTTTGTATGTATAACCTTAATAGACAGAACCAGGTAACATCGAAAGCCTCAACATTACACAATGATACATTTTAATTGAAATTGACAGGTAAATGTTTACGAATAAAATGTACTAGTAGGCGTTGACTTAATAAGCCCAAAATATATTTATGCCTTATGGACTACGCCATGTAACCTTTTTTCCACTTTTTTTGACAACCCTGTATAACTATAGATAATTCCACTCCAACCTATGTACCAACCATCCTGTACATACGACTGCCCACGGACAAGCATAAATTTGTTAGCTGCCTTTTATAGGACTGAGTAGAATTCATCCCATATTTCAACCATAGTATATAACTCCTTGTGGGCTAGCCCATAAATTAGTTCATTTTTTACATTTTACATTATCGTCCTGTGTAACATTCATTCCTCTCCATACTTTATGCAACTTCTTATGGGCTATAAAAGAAATAATTTTTTAATCACACTGTATAAATATAATTCAACTGCAGCATATATTTCAACCATCCTATATATGATTTGCTTATGTAGACATCATATAACAGTTTTTTAGTCACCCTATATAATTTTAATTTCACATTTTTTGCAACATTTTTATACCACCAAACGTCCAGTCCACCCTATGTTCCAACCATCCTGTAGGTACATACGGCTGCCTACGGACCACTATCATTCTAGTCCGTCCTATATTTCAATCTTCATATAAATGCAACTCCTTCTAACACTTTACTTTGTGATTTTGTTTGGTTTCACTAAACACCCTGTCTATAAACGTACCAAATAGCAGTTTAAAGTTTGACAAGTGTTGTCACTGAATTTTCTATTAGGCCGGGAGAATGTGACAACCAAAAGCACCGTCTTCGCAAAATGGAAAAATTTGCATTTAAATAGGTGTACAAACAAAACGAGCATGGTACTCATTGATTTAAGGAGCCGAAAATACTATGCTTTACTACCTATATGCTTGAGATGTGCATAGAAAATTTTCAAATTCGCAATTAAAACTTCCAGTGCCTAAAATTACCGCACTATTACGTTGGAATTAAAATATTTATGAGGAAATGTCCGTTATGTCATTTCGATGAAATTTTTGATAAGAATTTTGGAATTTTTGGCGATTTTCTGCAAACTGCAACTTGCACGTCGCAGAAAAGTATTGAGATCACCTAAGGATCTTCCTTAATAGATTAAACGTTAAAAAACTATACACATCCATAAGGAGTTTTTGAAAAATCGACCAATATGTTAGCGATATTGGTCGATTTCCATGCACGCATGTGTTCATTCACAAATTTTATCACTTTACCAATAGAATTCTTTTCCAAAATTTGAAGTTTCACCAATCCGGATATATACTCTATTAAACAAGACCATATTCATTCAAAACATTGCACCACAGGAGAAGAATTCAGGTAACATACATACAAAAAAAACGCGACGAATTGATAACCATAAGGAGTTATCGAAAAATCGACTAAAATATTAGGGATATTGGTCGATTTCCATGCAAGCATGTGTTCATTCACAAATTTTATCACTTTACCAATAGAATTCTTTTACAAAATTTGAAGTTTCACCAACCCGGATATATACTTTATTAAACAAAACCATATTCATTCAAAACGGTGCACCACAGGAGAAGAAATCAGGTAACATACATACAAAAAAAAGCGAAAAAAAACGCGACGAATTGATAACCTCCTCCTTTTTGGAAGTCGGTTAAAAAACCAAAACCCACTGACAACATTTTATACCAGATGGTTATCTCTTATCCTTAGAACACCTTAGTAATGATTTTGTTCTATCAGTAATTTTGTAAGGAATTTTCGCAAATGATTTGGTCTAATTATCATGGTACCAGAAGGGTCGAATGTCTTTAATACTTAAAATTTACCAACAGACAACGGGGAGGTAGATTATATTCGCCCGAGGGGCATAATGTTTTTAAAATGTACCAACAGACACTGGAGCTGCCAATTATATTCGGCCGGGGCGCATGTTCTACAAATACGTCTCTGGTTATTAATTGGTGTAAAAATCGCATTCGTTGCTACATGACTACATCTAGGACATTATTTTCTGATACGAAAAGAGAACAGGAACAAATTTAGCAAATTATGATAATTTTTGTGTAAAGAATATAATACTAACTAATATTGAAAACGACAAGGCCGTGTGCAGAAAATTTTGTGTCGGCGGGTGGAGGTTAATCTTTTTTTAAGGTGAACTGTTGACTAGGACCCCAAAATTTATATTTTTATTTATATATTTCCAGTATATAAAAATTCCATAAAATACAAATTTTATTTTCATGAAGACAAATGTTAGTTCCTAGGAATTGAATTTTTATACAGAAAAACCAAAATTTCGGGATGATGAACCCCCGCTATCTGCGGCCTTGAAAAACTATCATACCAAAAAGCTTCAAAATGCTTTCGTGGTATCACATTAATATTTATCAAAAGATTTGAGCAGTTATGTCGCTATTAGCTTTCACTGCTTACAAAACTAATTGTGCTTTATAAGAAAATCTTAACAATTGTTTATATTCTATTAATGTACCCAGCATTGTTTACTATCAGAAATACATTCTCAATGCACTTGCGGCTAGTGTCATTTAAATATAGACTGAACGCTCTCCTGCATCACGTCTAATATAAAACCTTATTTCTTATACTGAGCTTTTTGTACGATATAGCGTGCTCTGAACACGTGTTGTTGCTATGAAAAAACTCCACATAAAAAAGCTCACATGAAAAAACGTAAACTGTTCTATATACATCAAGCCATCCCATATTTATATGAATTATTTTCGAAAAGACAGCTGTAACATCGTTCCATTGTTTTTTGAAAGGCTCGCGACCGTTTTTAGTTCAGCAGTCCGGGAGATAATGTAAAGATATTAAATTAAGAGATGTTAATGAAGTTATTCCTAAAATGAATCAATTTAGAATTACATAATCAAATGCTTAAGATGGCAGACAACTTCGAACTGTTTTAGTTCATGATCAATTGATATTATAATATGGCGAATGGAAATTTATGTGAAATAATTTAATAAATATTTAATTATACTCTTATACTCTGCTTTATTAAAGCGAAAGGTTCTTAACGGAGACACTAACACCTAAGAAACTACATTATTATAGTAGAATTTCAAAACTCGAATTTTCGGAATTTTGGGTTTCAAAATTATTTTTTTACCAATAAATCTTCTTTTTCATAAGAATAATTTTTTTATTTATACAACTTATACAGTGAGGACGCGTGGGTTGTAACAAATTCATTTATAGTTCAGGTGTTGTTTTTTTGGAAAAACGCTCGGACACGTCGGTTTTTTTTTTGGACTGCGGTTTTTGTGATGATAAAGTCATTTATACAGGGTGGGCCAGAAATAAATTGCGACCATCAACTTCATTTTTTTAAATGGAAATATTTTATTTGTTTTATTTTTGAACTCTGCATTGAATTCTAAGTATTTTTAATGTACAATGTCCTATACCGAAAATTAACAGTTATTAAAAAAATACATTTATTTCAAAATTGAAGAAAAAAAACCTCAACATATCAAATTAAATGTTCAAGTTGTTGACCATTAACTTCCTGACAATACCTAAGACGGTTTTCATATTCTCGTTACACTTCATTTAGCAGTTATGGCAGGATTCTTTGTATTTCGGCCCCAATTCTATTCTTTAATTCCTTGATATTTTCCGGCTTGAAGTAGACTTTCGATTTCACGAAACCTCAAAGATAAAAATATAACGGGCTTAGATCTGGAGACCTAGCTGGCGATTCAATATTACCTCTCCTTCCGATTCATCTATTTGGGAAACTATTGTCAAGATAATCTCGCACTGTCACGAATAGTACGGGGGCGCTCTTCCTGTTGAAACCATACCGAAACTACCAGTATATCGGGGTTTTTATCACTTGGGTAAAGTTCTGTTATACAGGGGTTATGTCATTTTGTAATAGGTCTAAATACTTGTCCGAATTAAGTGTTGCCTCAATAAAAAAAGGACCCACAATTGAAGTAGCCACAATTCCGGCCCATACGTTAACTTTCTCGGAAAACTGCATATGACTCTCCATAATCCAACGTGGGTTTTCTGATGCCCAATATCGAAAATTTTGCTTGTTTACTGAACACTTTAAACAAAATGTTGCCTCGTCGGAAAAAACTATCTTACTTGAAAAGTGCGGGTTGGCATTGCATCTATACATCATTATTTCGCAAAATTCTACTCTCCGGTCCAAATCATCTTCAGTACATTCCTGAACTACATGACATTTGTATGGGTGCCATTTATTTCTATACAAGCAGTTTAGAACAGAAGATTTACTTATTGACTGTTCTACGGCTTTTTATCTAGTGGGCGGCTATTTATCTAGGGTATTTGTGAGGATTTTCTTGTAAATCGAGCAAAATATCTAATTGTGTATCTTCTGGAAGATGTTTTGTTTTGTAGTTGTCTTTTACGTGGCCAAATTCTAGAAACTTTTTTTTTCTATTTTACTAACTACCGATCGTGTAATAGGCCGCTCCGGGTACTTCATTTTAAACAATTTGCAAAATTCATTTGTGTTCGAGTTCTGTCGGCATATCCTAACATCGTCAAAATTTCTGTTCGCTGCTTTTCAGTTAAACGCGCCATACTTTGAAACTTTGCAACTGCACTTGACAACCACTTATTTGAAGTAAAATTATAGTACAGTTTCTATGGAAATAAACATGTGTAAAAAACTCTAGCATTAAAAAAAGGGTTTCCATTCGTGCAATTGAAATACCGTCAACAATCATAAAAACCAGACGTAAATAAATAGGTTCAAACCATCAAACACATTATTTTTACCGTTGTTTTCTTAACTTTACAAAGAAATGTAGTTTTTTTTAATAACTGCTAATTTTCGGTAGAGGACATTGTACATGAAAAATACTTAGGAATTCAATGCAGAATTCAAAAATAAAATAAAAAACAAATGTTTCCATTTGAAAAAATGAAGTTGATGGTCGGAATTTATTTCTGGCCCACCCTGTATAAATGAGTTTATCATCACAAAAAAAAACAAAACCAGGTGTCCGAGCGTTTTTCCAAAAAACCAACACCTGAATTATATATAAATATATATATATATACAGGGTGTCCCATGGTTCTGGTCTCGGATGATTACGCAGTTATGATAGAAGATAGAATTTTCAAAATTTAGAGGTATAACTTCTCGATTGGGATCTATCCAGCTATAATATTTTCAAGCATGTACCACTTCCGGTTATAGCGGAAGTTGATATCAACTTGCTTATTTCAAATGGAACACCCTGTAAATTATTGTATTTCTGAATTCTACGAGTAATTTTAATACTAATTCATGTATAATACCCTATACTTAAATTCAGCCCTTTTCGAGTTATTCCAAAATCTTTTTTGAAATTCACATTTTAAGGCCTTCAGATAATTGCAAATTTTTCAACAACGAAGAGGAATTTCCGAAAACCATTCGTTGAGAGGGTAGAATAAACTTAGTGCTTCCAGAATCTGTGAAAAAAGTATGGACATTATCTACAGAGTGTGTACAAAAAAATCCCGAAAATTGAAATTCAAAATCTGGAAGAACTCAATTTTTTCAAATGGAAACCACTATTTTTTATATCATAATCAGATTGAGCATCGAAAATAAGAGGTACTTTGTAAATAAGTACCTATACCAAATTCTGATAGTTTTCGACTTATTAAAAAAAAAGCATTTTCAGCATCTTTAATAAAAAGTAAGCTTAAGTACATAAGTTGGCCTAAGGACTCTACGAAAATGTCATTTTAACAAATGTTCGAAATGCCGACCGTTCACTTCTAAGCACTTATTTATTCTTTTAATAAATGAATTACGAACTTTATTTAATAGTTCTGGTGCAATTATTGCAAATGCATTTCTTATTCTTTCTTTCATATTCTCTTTACTCGTTACTTCCTCTTTATACACAATATCTTTTATGTAACCCCAGAGAAAAAAATCCATTGGGGTTAAACAAGGTGAACGTGGAGGCCAAGCAACTGATCCGTTTCGTCCAATCCAACAATCACTAAACTTTCTATTTAAATATCGCCGAACTCTTCTGTCATAATGAATTGAAGAGCCGTCTAGTTGAAGCCACATTTTACTTCTTATGTTTAATGGAACGTCTTCTAATAACGGCTGTAATTGGTTTCTTAAGAAATCAAGGAATTTGGCTCCATTCATTGTCCCATCAAAAAAGAAAGGTCCAATAACGTTACCCCCAACAATACCAGCCCACACGTTTAAGGACCATTTAGTCTGAGATGTTGTTTTAAAACCTTTCGGGTTTTCATCACAATAGTAATGAAAATTGTGTCTATTTACGAAGCCATTTTTATGGAAGGTGGCTTCGTCTGAAAACAAAACATATGTTGAAAAGTCAGCTTCAGTCTGCATTTTAACTCTAAAACAATTACAAAATTCTTCTCTTTTTTCATAATCTGTATGGTGCATTTGTATTTTATAGGGGTGAAACTTGTACCTCTTTATAACCCTATGAACGGCACTTTTACTAATAGCTAATTGGTTACTTATAGTTCTAACGCTACATAGTGGATTTTCTATCACAGATTGCATTATCATAAATTCGTTTTCTTCAGTAGTTACTCTATTTGGAACATTACGTTTACCATAAGAAACATTTCCAGAATCAACAAATCTTTCATAAAGTTTTGTAAATGCCTTTTCAGTTGGATGCCTTCGATCTGGATATTGCGTGTAATACACTCTTGACGCGAGCAAGCTATTACGTTGACATTCACCTAATGCAAATATCATGTCCACCATTTCTTCTTTCGTAAAATTCATTTTGTTTAAGGATAATTATTTATATCAAGATTCTGAACTGACGTAAGAATATATTGAAATGATTATAACATAATAATAATTTAACTAGTAATATTTGACATTTGTCATGATTCCATAGCACTCTTTAACATCGCAACAGAGAATCAATCCTTTGGTTAATTTTCACATATAGACTAAAACTAAGAAATGCATTTGCAACCATTATTTACGAACTATTAAATAAAATTTGAAATTTATTAAAATAATTTCGAACATTTGTTAAAATGACATTTTCGTAGAGTCCTTAGCAACCGTCATGGCCAACTTATGTACTTAAGCTTACTTTTTATTAAAGATGCTGAAAATGTTTTTTTTTTAATAAGTCAAAAACTATAAGTACCTCTTATTTTCGATGCTCAATCTGATTATGATATAAAAAATAGTGGTTTCCATTTGAAAAAATTGAGTTTTTCCAGATTTTGAATTTCAATTTTCGGGATTTTTTGTACACACTCTGTAGATAATGTCCATACTTTTTTCACAGATTCTGGAAGCACTAAGTTTATTCTACCCTCTCAACGAATGGTTTTCCTAAATTCCTCTTCGTTGTTGAATAATTTGCAATTATCTGAAGGCCTTAAAATGTGAATTTCAAAAAACATTTTGGAATAACTCGAAAAGGGCTGAATTTAAGTATAGGGTATTATACATGAATTAGTATTAAAATTACTCGTAGAATTCAGAAATACAATAATTAACAGGGTATTCCATTTGAAATAAGCAAGTTGGTATCAACTTCCGCTATAACCGGAAGTGGTACATGCTTGAAAATATTTTAGCTGGATAGATCCCAATCGAGAAGTTATACCCCTAAATTTTGAAAATTCTATCTTCTATCATAACTGCACAGACCAGAACCATGGGACACCCTGTATATATATATATATATATATATATGTATTAGATATTATAGTCATCCTCTATATGAAACTGCTTATGGGCTACCAAATACATCATTATTGTTCTAACATTTGATGAAGCTCTATAACTATAGTTCTACTCTAGCATGTATGTCAACTACCCTGTATAAGCATCTGCAATTATATTTCACAACCAGTTTCAATATTGCTAAATGGAAAGGTACTTTACTCTTAAGATTTAAGGGAAATTCATACAATTATTGGTAACAGTGACATATGATGGTTACGTTTGGGCTTTCAGACCATGCAGTTTTTTTTAATAAAAAAAATGTTCTAAATATTATTAATACATAACAAAGTTTTTCACATGATTCCAATTTGAGTGAACACTGTATATCCAGACGAATGGAGAACGTTGATCTTGGAGATGGTTAACTAACATATAATTTGATTCAATTCCATTCTATTTTCAATTAATTTCATGCTATTTATTGAACAAGGTGATTTATTTTCATCATGTGATATTGTTATTAAAAATTAACAATTCGGTAGATGGAGGCTGGTCGATTATATTCTAATGCTTTCTATGTTATTTGACTGCAAAGTCGTCTGATAGATTGGGCAGCTCCATGAATGTGTTGCCGGTCCCAAACCCAGATAAAGACGGGGGGAGTGCTTTGGCAAGGTTGACAGGGCTTACAGGAATACAAACAAAAACCCCCCATAGAAACAAGTTTGTGCTTTAGTATGGACAAATAGTTAAAATTAAATTTGTAGAGTTTAAACCTTTACTGCGTTAGTGGACATTAACCACAAACAAAAACATGGCCAAACAGTACATAGTACAGTGACTGGGGAGAAAAAAATCCGAACCTGGAAAATTTTTACCAGTGAACCGATTTTTATGAAAATTAAGTTCATTTTACCCTCCAGATCAAAACTCATATAAGCTTGACATGTGCTTTTTATTTTTAAGGGGTGAAAATCACCTCCTAAGCTAAAAAATAAGTAAAACATATAAATAGACGTTTCTTAAGCTAAAATTAAAACAAAATTAAAAAAAAAATTGTACAACATTACTTACACGTTATTATATAGTATTTATAATTAAAAATTACGAAAAAAATTAGTTTTTTAAATATTTTTTAGACCTATATATGAAAAATAAAAATCTTTTGTACAGTTATCAGTTAAAAATCACCTTTAATGACAACATTAGGATTTTTTTTTATTTTCAAATATTTTTTATATTCTTAACGATTTTCAAAATGAAATGCACTGACTACAGCCAAGTAAACACAGCGTCATGAGCAGATGCAATAGCTGCTTGGTTAGCTCCTTTTTTCCTCGTCTGCTACTGCTTGAATATACTAAATCGTGTAAGTGACGTCAGTTTTATAACGATAACTTTCTTAATTTTAAAGCTATGCTAAATATTCAAAATCTAATTTACAAGGAATTGTAACAGCTACAACTATGAACTTGAAAAACATGGTCTCCACCCTCGACTGCTTTTATTTGTCATGTTATTTTCAAAAAAACTGCAATTTTTTTTTTAATTAAATTATTATTTTTTGAAGTTCAAAATGTTCAAAAATATGCGTCCTAAACGCTGAAACTTTTTGTAGGACGTAAATTTTTCCACTTATTCCAGAAAAACCGCCGTGTTTTTTGGAACGAAAAACTGACATTTTTTCAATCACAAATAACTCAAAAAGTATTGATTTTTCGAAAAATGTCTATGGAAAACTTTTTATTAGAATTCATCCTCTATCAATTCACCCCATAGAGGTGGTGTGCCTTTCACCCCTGGGCAAGTTTACACATTGAGACAATACAATGTGAGTTTTTTGTTGTTGATCACTATGGGGATCTCGGAAACTAGCGGAGATAGAGCAATGGTTAAATTGGGAAAGATTTGCAGTTTTACTGGCCCAATTTAATGACACTTTCGGATTTTTGTAAATACTCATGGCTTACTAGATATTTTGGAAAACAAAATTCTGTCTATTTAGTCAAATCCCTCTAGCTCCATTGTTTTTGATTTTATAAAAAAAGTGTGAATATCAAAATTGAAGGAAATTGTATCCCGAATATGATTGTCTTGTCCTCGTTTGCGTGACAGCTCTCGTTCTCGAGATATGACACAAAATTACCTTTTATTGAATGGAAACCATAGTTGGCTATAACCTCAAAAAATCGGACATTTTTAGCTTTTCAACGATATAATACTAGATATAGTTATTCATAAAAATAATGTTATGGATGCTTTTCTCTCTTATTTTCACTTTTAACATAACTATGTTATAACCATGAAATAGATCGATTTATTAATAACTATTCCAAAAAACATTGAACGATTTTTTTATTACGTATATCAAATATAACGAAAAAACTAAATAAGTTGGTACTTACTAAAAACTTAAGAAATTAAAGTACAGAATAATGGTTACAATTTATGTTCGAAAAGTCCACCATTGTTATTTGGACAAAAATTGCATCTTTTAAGATTGACATTACCGCTTTCCTCACAGACCGTCTATCAATTTCTTCAATTGTTTGTAATACCGCCTCCCTTAGTACACCAACTGTCTCATACTTTCTTTTGTATACTTTCTTTTGTATACTTGTTTGTTTTTTAGCGCACCCCTTAAATAGAAGTCTATAACTGCCAAAGCGGGAGACCGGGGTGGCCATTCGCGTGGGCCATTTCTTCCTATCCAAGAGTTGGTTAGATATTATCTAAGTGTTGTCGTACTAATAATGAGTTATGAGCAGGTGCTCCATCATGTTGGAACCAGTCAATTTCTAAACGAGTTCTCAAATTCAAATTATGCAACGTATATTGAAAAGTATATTGCAAGAAATGCAAGTAGCGCTCCCCAGTAAGTGATTCGTCATAGATAAAAGGCCCCAGAATAGTAGACCTTATGATACCACACCAAACATTAAAACCAAATTTTATCTGGGGTCGTCTTTGTTCTACATGGAAAGGGTTTTATTTAGCACAGATATGCTCATTGTGTCTATTGAACATACCGCAGTTAGTAAATCTAGTTGCATCTGACCATAACACCTTTAATGGAAACTGTGGATTGTCAAGGGCACATGTTTCTAAACCATGTACAAAACAAAATACGTCGATGTTCGTCACCAGCATGCAAAGTTTGAGAAACTGAAAGTTTGTACGGGTGGAACTTGTACGCTTTCAGTACCTTAACTACAGTGTATTGAGATGTGCCAGCTTCTGCCGCAATCTCACGAGTTGATGTAGATAGATTTTGATTTACCATTGCCAAAGCATTTATTTGTGCTGCTTCGTTAATTTGATTACATTCCTTTGGTAGTTAAGTAAAAGATCCATATCTGCGTAAACTATAGTAAACCCTCTTAAATGTACATAGAGCAGGTTGACGACGATTAAAATATCTATGAAAGTATTCCTCAGCTGCACGAACTGAATTTTTGTGGCATATGATATAACATTCTACCATATTCAGTTTTTTTTCGTTACCTTTTCATCACGAAAACTTGTCAATATCGACCGTCACTTTAGTACTACTAATGGAATTACTCTCAAATGAGGAAACGTCAAAGTGAAAACAATCTTTTTCATGGCTACCTACGTTAAAAGTGAAAATAAGAGAGAAAAGAATCCATAACTCCGTTATTTTTATGAATCACTATATCGAGTATTATATCGTTGTAAGCTCTAAAAATGTCCGATTTTTTGATATCAAACTATGGTTTCCATTCAAAAAAAAAGATAAGTTTGTGTCATATCCCGAAAACGAGAACGAGAGCTGTCACGCAAACGAGGACATGACAATGATATTCGGGATACAATTCCCTTCAATTTTGATATTTACACTTTTTTATAAAATCAAAAACAAAGGAGCTAGAGGGCTTTGACTAAATCGACAGAATTTCGTGTTTTCAAAATATCTAGTAAGCCATGACTTTTTATAAAAATCCAAAAGTGTCATTAAATTGGGCGAATAAAACTGCAAATCTTTCCCAATTTAACCATTGCTCTATCTCCGCTAGTTTCCGAGATCCCCATACTGATCATCAAAAAAAACTCACCCTGTATAAGTTTTGTTTTTTATGCTATTTTCAACCTATCGTCACTGTACTAATAGTAAACATAGTTAATTGGACATGCGTTTTGAGCAGTACTTCAAGGTTGGCAATTTACCACTCAAAGCACTACGACAACATTAAATTCAAATTATATCCTCGCCTTATCATAGCACAAATAATTAATTATTTGCATTAACAAAATTAGTTGTTTACGTCGCATCTCAAACATCAAACATTTTCAAATGAAGTTTTTGTAGGCACGTACGATAATGTTTTGAATGTAAACATGTGGCAGTTAAAAGAAAAACTCATTCCGAGTTCATTCCATCTCGAAAGCACCATATTTATTTCAAAAAGCTGTACACACATGTGGTTAACATTAGAAATGCGAGCTTGTTTGGTCGCTTAATATACAAAACATTTCTAACGGGCCTCAGTATCATCAAAACCGATGAAAAATGTTGAGCGATGGAAAAGGTGACACGAGATGGGGTTTATATTATTAGGGTGATTTATCGTCAGTTTTTGTTTTGTTAGTAACACCTGATTAAATTGCATAGCCGTTCCATATTTTCCTTAAATTCCTGTGTTATAAACTTTAACCCCTTCTCTGCGTAAAATTAATTGAGTCTCTGAATATATATGTAATATATATGGATTAAAATATTACTCTTTTCTCAAACCATCCATACTGGGTCCTCTACTTTTTTTTTGCAAAAAAATATGTTAATATTCTCTGTAAAAACAGAGCTTCCTGACAGTTTGAGCCATTGAAATATTTTTACGAGAATTTAAACCTTCAAAAACAGGTATTTTTAGTTAGTTTTGACTAATATTGAAATACTTGCCAAAAAGAGAATATTTAATTTTTATTAACGCTTAAATAATGAAAGGTATTTTCATGAAGAATTAAACGAACATATTGAGAACCTTAAATTTTAAACTACTGGAAAAAATTAAAGAAACACAATAAAATTCCAAATTTATTTATATTGTAACTAAAAGCCTGTTTTTTTAAGTTTTTCACATTTTCTAAGATTTTATTATTGATGAACTTAGATAAGAAAATATGTTTTAAGTTGTCAATTGTTTTTTCTGTAACTGTGTCAACAGATTTTTTATTTTTGTTTATGTAAGTTCAAATCGATTTAAAATCACCGCAAATACATCATTTTAAATTGTGTCAAAAATTCAATAATTGCGTTTCTTTGGTTATATTTTTTTTCACATATATACCCAAATAAGCTTCAACTGGTCTGATAGGGCTCTTATTCGAGCTTTCAGTATATTTTGCAATAATTCGCCATTTAGAGTGACTCATTTAGATATTAATAGGCTCTAATGTTTTTTGCTAAGTATGTATCAGTAAAATATATTAAAAAGCTTCAGTTTAAGAGGTTTCAAGGAGTTTAGGAACCAAAGAAATTGTTATTTTAAATTGAAAGAAAAATGGATGTACCAAAAACTGTGATAGTCTTGTGTTCATGAAAATTGTTGTTTTTCGGTTTTCTTTATATGTCTACGATCTATCTAAAACAAATGCATTCTTAATAAGCTGTATAAACACAAATAGAAAATACAACTTTTCTTCTATAGATATTTTTTGGATAATATTGTTCATTTTTTGGAAAATATGAAATTTCTTATAATGTAATACAGTGTTTTAAAATAAAAACAACATTTTTCCTTAACCTAACAGTATTATGAAAATGTTTAAATTGAAATTCTGGGCTTGTTAAAATTCAAATTCGGGGTAACCGCTATGACCGCAGGTAAACATGGAATGTTTGCCAGGTCTTAGCAAGGATTAGTATTGTCTGTTAAATTTCGTTGTGCCTTGTGCCGTTAGCTGGTGATAGATTTTTGTCCACCATTTTCTCGCTTCTGCTTTGAAGGGGGTTGAAAATTGTGTTATTGTTGATTACAATGAAGCGAAATTTGCCAGGACACCTCGTAGCCAACAAAGATAATCGTTTTTTAATTCCCGAAAAGGATGGTTTGCTCCTATTTTCTCGCCTCTGCCATGTTTCTGATATGTTGTCAAAATGAATTCTATGATGCAACCAAGATTAAACAAGGATAGGTGAAACTGTCGTATATGGCTAAAGGACGTGATCCTGTAAGAAAACATAACAATATGCCAGGATTTTCTCGTTTCTCTTTAAAATAACCCAAGAAATAACAATATGCCAGGTTTTTCTCGTTTCTCTTTAAATCCATTTTACCCATTTGCGACATGGGAAGACATAAAACTTGAAAGAATTTTTTCCCTTGTTTATGTGTGCGTGTAAATTTTTATTTTCCAAAGCTTTTCCAACTTCCAACTATGACTGAGAATAGAAGCAAGTTGCCTCCTAAACATTTGCAGCAATTGTTGTTTTTGGGAAATCTTTATAAAGTTGATTTTTTTTGTGTATGGATAAATCAGCATCAGGAAAGTGGTTAGTATTAATTTTTATTTGTGTTTATTGTTTATTATAGTGTGGCGGGCGTTCACCCGATATTTCCTGGAATCCAAGAGGTAGTTTGCCTGGCGACTTGCAGCCGACGGCTAGCCCTATTGAAATTCCTCGAATCTTCGAGTCTAAAGCCTTCTGAGAAGAAATATATAAATATGAGGAGCCGCCGAAAGGATTCATTCGGCATTCGATTGCCGTATAGTAAATATCAGATGTTCAAGATAAATTGTATATTGTTGTGTGAATATAAGTTATAGTAGTGGAAATAAAATATAGTAATTTCGAGTGTGAGTGTTTTAAATAAATCCAGGAACCCAGAAGTGAAAAAAAAACATTTAAAAAAATATATAACCGACTTCCACCTATAACTAAAAAGCTAAAAATAATTATAACAAAATACAACTCTAGCAAATAAATAACACATTCAATGTTGTTAGGTACCTACCCAGGAAGTAAAAAATGTAAACATTAAAAGGTGCTCATTCTGTACAAATTAATTACCTACCAATCTAGTATATTTTGAAGCTGGTGCCAAGCAAAACTAAAATCCTTCATTGCGTACTTATCTACTAATTCATCAAACTTGCTTGTTGCTTGGCACCGACTTCAAAAATATACTAGATTGGTAGGTAATTAATTTGTACAGAACGAGCACCTTTTAATGTTTACATTTTTTACTTCCTGGGTAGGTACCTAACAACATTGAATGGGTTATTTATTTGCTAGAGTTGTATTTTGTTATAATTATTTTTAACTTTTTAGTTATAGGTAGAAATCGGTTATATTTTTTTTTAATGTTTTATTTTCAACTTTTTAGTTTTTTTGAACTCAGGCAGTTTTCATTCTTTATTTTTTATTTTGTAAGTATAACCTTAATACACAGAACCAGGTAACATCGTAAGCCTCAACATTACATAATGATACTTTCTCATTTGAATTGACATGTAAATCTTTACGAACAAAATGTACTAGTACGCGCTGACTTAATAAGCCCAAAATATATTTATGCCTTATGGACTACGCCATGTAACCTTTTTTCAACTTTTTTTGACAACCGTGTATAACTATAGATAATTCCACTCCAACCTATGTACTAACCATCCTGTACATACGACTGCCCACAGACAAGCATAAATTTGTTAGCTGCCTTCTGTAAACTATAGGACGGATTAGAATCCATCCCATATTTAGGGAGTCAAATCCGTCCTATATTTCAACCATAGTATATAACTCCTTGTGGGCTAGCCCATAAATTATTTCATTTTTAACATTTTATATTATCGCCCTGTGTAACATTAATTCCTCTCCTCACTTTATGCAACTTCTTATGGGCTATAAAAGAAATAATTTTTTAATCACACTGTATAAATATAATTCAACTCCAGCATATATTTCAACCATCCTGTATATGATTTGCTCATGTCCACATCATATAACAGTTTTTTAATCACTCTATATAATTTTAATTTCACATTTTTCCCAACATATTTATACCACCACACGTCTAGTCCACCCTATATTCCAACCATTCTGTATATACGGCTGCCTAGGGACCACTATCATTCTAGTCCCTCCGATATTTCAATCTTCATATAAATGCAACTCCTTCTATCACTTTACTTTGTGATTTTGTTTGACATGTTTTGTCACTGAATTTTCTATTAGGCCGGGAGAATGTGACAACCAAAAGCACCGTCTTCGCAAAATGGAAAAATTTGCATTTAAATAGGTATTTGCCTGGTATACAAACAAAACGAGGTTGGTACTCATTGATTTAAGGAGTCGAAAATACTATGCTTTACTACCTATATGCTTGAGATGTACAAATTTTCAATTTCGCAATTAATACTTCCAGTCCTAAAATTACCGCACTATTACGTTGGAATTAAAATATTTATGAGGAAATGTCCGATATGTCATTTCGATGAAATTTTTGATAAGAATTTTGGAATTTTCGGCGATTTTCTACAAGACTGCAAGTTGCACGTCGCAGAAAAGTATATGAGATCACCTAAGGATCTTCCTTAATAGACTAAACGTTAAAAAACCATACACATAATGAATTATCGAAAAATCGACTAAAATATTAGGGATATTGGTCGATTTTCATGCACGCATGTGTTCATTCACAAATTTTATCAGTTTACCAATAGAATTCTGTTCCAAAAATTGTAGTTTCACCAATCCGGATATATACTCTATTAAACAAGACCATATTCATTCAAAACGGTGCACCACAGGAGAAGAAATCAGGTAACATACATACAAAAAAAAGCGAAAAAAAATACGCGACGAATTGATAACCTCATTTTTGGAAGTCGGTTAAAAACATTGCAATAGTAATAAATTTTATGTGTCTACCTTATAAAAAGTATCGATATGAGTAAGTCTAGATATTTTTGGATTACTCAAATAAGAAGTATACGATGACGATTTGAATACTACTCATACGAAAGGGTAGAGGCATCTCCAGGCAGGTGTATAATGAAAATTGTGATAATAAGACGCGTTTTTACTTGGACCTATACCTCTTCAGTTTTAAGTAATTGCTTTCCTGTCTACTTTTTACGATCATGTATCTTAACTCTTTCAGTTTATTAATCTACTGTTTAGTGTGTATTATTATTTTTTTACAATTTTTAGAAAGCTTCACGGGGGCGCCCCTGGCTGGATTGGCTACTGTTTCTAACATTCTTTATGTAGTTCAAGAAATTTAGGTCCATGCCAACAAGTTGAAATAATTAAAAGTTCATTTGGAAATACTTCCTATGATGCGAGATCCGCAAGATTTAAAGAAGTTGGTATGTAAGACCAATTCTCCGGAGCCACTCTTTCTTGTATGTAACTGACTTTATTGCTTCCAAAGGTTTTCATGTATAGGCAGGAGTTTTTATCCATGAAAGGACTATAGAGCAATCACACCAAGCAAATACAGTTTTTTTTTTCGACATATTTAATATCTAATATTATTCAAAACTATAACATATTCATGCATAACTATGTCATAAACACAAACGGTGATTACGAAAAGAACTCTTACTGCAACTTCATAGCTGGCCAACCGAAAACTGCATTTAAAAGTCCCAACACACTCTTCACATCGACATCCATGTCTTGTAATTCATCGATAACTTGCTTTACTTCTGGAACAGCAAGAAGATTCTCTACTACTTTTCTAAAATCACCAGATTTCATTTTCTCCAGCAGTTCTTGGAAAGTGCCAGTGTTGAAAATTTTCTTATAAAAAATGTCGAACATTTTGCTAATTGGAAAAGCTGTCTCAACGTCTTTTATAAATGATTTGAAGCTCTTCTTAGTCATATCAGGTTCTAGCCCCAAGTCTGCGTTTTCCATAAAACCTCGAGTGCATTTTGAAAAAACTTCAACATCAAAGCCCAAAACATCCAAGATGTAGAATCGGAAATTCTTCCATTCTGGTTTTTCCTTAATTTTATCTAGTAAATCAGTCCATTTCGGTGATTTCATGTACGCTATTGCTCCTCTGAATCCCATATCGGTTTTTAAATGCTCTTCAGCAATCTTGTCGATCTCTTCTTTTGGAATCAGCTCCATTATTTCCCTCATTACAGATTGTATGGAAGATTTAGTGGTACTATCAAATGGGGGGGCTCCTATGCAGTTCATTGCAAATATTGTGAAAAAAAGTGGCAGTACTTTGAAGACAATCATGTTCGAATATGGGAACAATATTTAAAATCGCTTACTGCCAAGATTCTTTAATGACTTTTAAATGTTAAGATGACAGCTAATAAGGGTTGGCATAGCAACGGAATCAAGGCAACTTGATTAATTGTCTTCCATGTGCTGCCACTTTTTTCACAATATTCGCCATTAACTGCATGGGAGCCCCCCAATTTGATATTTAGATTTAGAGGAGCAATAGCTTACGTGAAATCAAAGACAAATTTGCTAGATACAAGTAGGGAAAAAACTGACGAATTTCAGATACTACATCTTGGATGTTTTGGGATTTGATGTTGAAAATTTTATAAAATGCACTTAGGTGTTTATGGAAAGGGCTATCGTGGAGTTTTTTAACTATACTATCAGCGAGTAACACAGACTATTTTTTATTTTCATAAAATGTTTGAGTATTTGATGGGGGGCAGTGGGGTGTCTATTGTTTTTACTTGAATTTAATATCTTGGAAACAAGAACAGGTATAGGCGTGAAAATTGATGTATATACTCTGCTTCCCAAATAAATAAAAATAAGTCAATTATCTCATGGGGGATAGGTGGGGAAATGTTTTTTTGAAAAAATAAACAATTTTACTGGAATCTAAAGTAATTCAGAAATAATAATTGAGAGGTTGATTCCTTTTTTAAGTACATAATACGTCACTCGCAAAAATTAAAATATTGAAGGGGGGAAATTGGAGTCATTATTGTTTTACAGAGGACTTAAATTAAAAGTGTTCATTACCTATTAATCTTAGGTGAAATCTCAAAAAATAAACATCCACCTATTTTTTATTTTTAGGAATTATAAAATGAAAATAAATTTGAATAAAAAGTATTATAAACCTTGAAATGTTAAGAATATTAAATATACCAAACATCAAAACCTAAAATAAAAAAATAGATGTTTCATTTGAAGCATAATGCAATTCGAATGCTTTCAGAGAGTTATAATCTAATTTTATATTAAAATAAAACTTAGGTAATTTTCACTTATATTTATATACTATTGACAATATTGTTTCTTCAGGTTACAGAATACAAAGTAGAACTGAAGAAACCAGTAACATGGTGAAACAATATTGTCAACAGCAAATAAATATAAGTGAAAATTACCTAAGTGTATTTATTTTAATGTAAAATTAAAATGAATTTTCACCAAGTAAAGACAGAAATTATCTTCAATTATAATCTAATTTTTGAAGTAAAATATTCATCATTACAAAATCCCAATCTTCTGCATTGAATCGCATTCTGGGTAAACCAGCTAAGCCATTAAGTAACACTGGAGGTGAAAAACATCAAACATCAACAAATTGAAAAAAAATACCAGATGAAATGAAAAAAGTTTTTGTTTAGTTGTAATAAAATAAATTTTTAAGGACAATTATTTTTATTGTAAATTTAAAATTCTTGTAATTTATGTTATGTGTATATATATGCTATTAAACATAAAAAGTATTATTTATTATATTAATCAGTAGACGAAGAACGAAAAATACCCCACCAAAAAATAAATTATCACACTTTGCTTCCCTAAACAATGTTTTTGTCGATAAAAGATGTGATATGCCCTCCAGACTCATTTCTTAAATAAATATTACTCCATATGTTCATCATCATATTTATAAAAGAAAACACCCTTCCTCGTTTAAAGAACTGTTAACAGGTGTCGGCTTTTTATTGGTATCATATTCCATTTCTAACGGTTCATTGAGAATAAAAAAAGACCAAATTTTTAAGCGTCTATATTTGTTTTTAATTATAACTAGTTTTCAGGTAGTTAAATATAATTTTTTACAATTAAAATACCTTGACGTAAAAAATCAATATAATTATATAAATAGTTATTTCTTACGAAATAGAAAACTTTAGTTACAAAAGAATTGGTTCAGAATGTCTTCAGTTTTTCTGAAACAAAGAAAACGAAATTGAGAAATTTATGACAAAAACAACCATTAAATAGCAATTTGATTTTACTTTCATGTTTTTTTAGGCAAAAAAACGTTTGGTTTTCCTTCAACATACATCGTTTTATTTCGATTGTGGTGTTATTGGCCAAAAAAACATAAAAGTAATTAAGAATATGCCACAAACAACGTTTAGAAGGCAATTTGTTTTTAATTAAAAAAATGTACCTCTTTGGAGTAGGATTCTTTGCATACATTGTATGCGCTATAAGGATTCACTTGTTTGCATTCACAGTCCAAACCTTCCTCAAGGTTGACAAGTTCTCTTACGATGTTGTGGGCAGCTACGTGAACGAACTGTTTCTTAACATCAGCCTTGGAAGTAAGGAAGTTGTTGGTACCGAAAACATTGCCTCGGTTCTGAAAATGTAGGAATATTATTAGAGTATTTTTCTCAATTTGTACGAGAGGAAATAGAATATATTTGTTTCTGAGTATCCAGGGGTGCTAGAATTGGGCTCGCTGTTTTATTAATAAGAACCGATCATTTCATACATACACCATACTTCCAACATTCCAACTAATTCTTCAGGTAATGCATATGTTGTCAAAGGAATTGCTGAAGGAGTTCAAGTGACGAACATTTTACTGAGATTAACTGTCTGGTTCGGAGATTTATAGCTGTCAAGGATTGCTGATTTATCTGGTATAAAGGGTTCAAGGAATTGCAAAAAGGAGTGAAAAAGAGGTAATTCTTGAAGACCTTGCTGAAGGTTTATCGATGGCAATATGTCTGGCCGTGGAAAAAGTGGCAAAGTTAAAGGAAATGCAAAATCATGATCCAGAGGTCCCGGTTTACAGTTTCCGGTAGGCTATATTCATCGTTTATTGAGGAAAGAAAATTATGCCGACCACGACGGCGCCGATGCACCTGTATATTTAGTAACCGTTATCGAATATTTGGTTGCTGAAGTTTTGGAGTTGGTCGGTAATGCTGCACGTGATAAAAATAAGGTCCGTATTATTCCGAGACATTTAGAACTCGCCATCAGAAACGACGAAAAATTTAATAAATTGTTGTCTGGAGTAACAATTGCACAGGGTGCAGTCTTACCCAACATTCAAGCAGTCCTGTTACCACAGAAGAAACCTTAAATGGATTAATATGCCCGTTGAAATCCAGAAAAGTGTTTGTCTCAGGTTGTCAAATCCAGAATTTCGATTTCATCCCAAATTCCGTTAATTGCCGTCTAGTTGCTAACCGTCACTGCCAAGTTAATATTAGTACAGGGTGAGGTCGAAATAGAACAGCATCTGGCACAAAGTCAGGATAGTGATAGACATTGAAGTTGATTTTGTACTGTGCATGAATACATTTAACTAACATGACTTTAATCCGAGCTTTAATATATTGCAATTTTTAGGCAAGGAATTTATATGGGGACTATATGGCTCTGACGAGACTTTCAGTAAATCTTCGATAAGGATTCCGTAGAGGTGAGTGATTTGCTACAGATCATCAATCTAACAAAGATATGTCAGAACAAGAAAAAGATTTTAATTATGGCAAGTAAAGGTTTTCTAGAGATGAATCGAATTAAAAATAGTTTAGAACATGCAATGAATATCTTTACGAACCATCCTTATTGAATGTACAAGTATAAATGAATAGCGTTCTTGAAAAAAGCTGTTCCTTTGATATAAGTTTCATTCCAACATATAATGACTAAAACAAACGATTCAACTGTTACAACTGATTTTCGGGGCAATAATTGAGAGTGAAAGGAAAATGATATCATGGCAAGACGACGCTGCATGAAATAGTAGACAGATTTAAGAAGAGCTGAAGTTATTACATATAACCAAAGACCGAAGAATAATAAATAGACACACACTCACACACAAACACAAGCCCAAATTTGACAAAATTTGCTGCTATTTTAAATTGATCAAAATCTAAACTATTTCAGATTCTGTTTCTGGTGCTGTGGAAGGAAGAATATACAAAAAGAAAAAAAACATTGACTTACCTTGATGGTGAAATCGACGCAATAGTCGTCATAATCCAACTCTTTATATAATTCAGCTGTACCTTCTGGCTTTTTCTTGGCCTGTGAAATGGTGAAGACGTGATTGTCGTTGAAACCAATAATATCGTTGGTCTTTTTACTGTCTTTGACGCTTAATTTCTTCAATGGTGTGATTAGATTTAGAGAAATTTGGTTGTTCTTGAATATAATTGTCCTTAGTTTCTGGAGCTGAAAAATAAAATACAATTTAAAAGAGTTAAAGGGGTGATTTTTTGACAATATAAAGATTATTTAATTGCATTCTTGCACGAAATAAGGTTGATAGACTTAGCACCTCACACTTATATGACAACTAGCTGATTAACTTTGAAGAGAAGAAGAAACTAAGTAATTGTTCAGATCACTTTTCACTCCATCGGGAACTGCATCCAATGAGCTCATTGGCTGCACCTACCAATCGAGTGAAATAGCCTCTTGCTGGCTCTATGGCTCTCTCATATATCCTTGACACGATTTTTGTGCATTGCATGGTATCTCCAGAATTTGCATGCTATAAGTACTGTGAACCCATACATGACCACAGAACCACAGACAGGACTTCCTTTATGTTTTTTACGTCTCGACGAATATCAGAGCATTTAAACTTCGCTATTTAAAATACTAATCCCCTTATGCGCTTATTTCAAAATTAATTGGTATTTCTTAAGATAATGTACATAACATGATTATAAACAATAATTATCTTATAGGAATCCATATTTTTAATACAGTCAGATACTCAATTATTCACAGGTATCGATAATGAAATCAAATGTTAGGAAGAAAATAGTTATTATTATATACGTAATTTTCCAAGTAATCATGCAAAAGAGAGAAATATTTAATTTAGTAATAGAAATTCAAAAGTTTATTTAAATTTCAAAAGATAAACAAAAGCAGGACAATACAATTAGAAAAATGTATTAAATTACCAGAATTAAGAATTCACCAATATGTAACAACTTTTCAACAGTAATGTTGTTTTAAAACGTACAAGAAAACCTATGAGTAAAAAGAATTACAAAATTTGGAGCGAGGTGTTAACTGTTGGTTGATAATTTATGGGGTCCAATTTCTTAAAAAAGTGTTATACTTTCTGTTAAGCCATCATTACAAAAGTACATTAAGAAAATACCTTTCATGGGGATAAACAAACAAACATATTCAAAATTCTCGAATGAAGTGCCTAAAATGAATGACTTCGATAAATTTGTTTTTGTTTCTGATGTATTATCATTCACACCTTTATTTTTAATATTGTTTAAGTAATGTTTATTAGTTTTTAGATTTTCAAGTGCTTATTTTTTCAGTTGGATAGGTTCACATAATCCGCACTCTTCAAATTATGCATTATTTTTGAATGGTACAAATAAAAAAGAAATAATAAGAGTGTTTTTAATCGAAATTTCGGGAATCCTCTATTTGGCGTATCCTGAAAGGACATACGTTCCAAATGACACAAAACGCCCAAATTTTGGAAGCAACGTTGCCATAACATTTGTACATATGTGCAGTTCAAATTGACTTCAATTCAATTTCAATATAGAATGTCAGAAGTAAAAGTAAACAATATTTAATGTTTATTAATTTTACTTCTATTGCCTGTCGGGTTCCAATTTCCAAACCCGGCCGACAAATGATAAACAGTGATAAACTGAGAATAATATGGGTACTCCTTTTAAGTTGAAATGCACATAGCACTTACACTGTACTGTTAATCGTTGAAGGTTCTGTGATTATTGAGATATTTTTGTAAAATGTGTTCATAATTTTATTTTATCTGTATTTGCAGGAGGTGGCCTGAATTAAGTATTACTTGTTTTATTTCTCTTGGACTAAAAGAGTATTAATGGTTAACGGTTTATTCATTTAAAAATTATCATTAGTTTTATATACTAGTTAACATGCACAGGTCAGCCCCAAGGGTTTTTCACCTCATTTCTCCTGTTTGAAAAGACTGTTTTGATCAACTGTTTCTCATAATTATTTACATCATTGAATCACCTGAGATGTGTTTTCACATACTTTAATGTTTTTTTTTTATTTTCACATACTTTAATGAATTTATTTTTGGACTTGATAAGGTAAGGTCGATGCTCAGCATATTTTTAATTTATTAATATTGAAATACTGAATAATGCGACTTGTTCAGTGCGTTTACAATTACAACATAAATATCGACAAAGATACATGTCTAATATGTATAAAGAACTTAATCGGAGTATATAAGAATTTCTATTGATATGGCAACATCGCATGCATAAAATAGCAAAAGTTTGTCCTTGTGTGGTATTTGGAACGTATGTCGTTTCAGGATACGCCAAATAGAGGATTACTGAAATTTCTGAATTTGTGTTACTCAATAATTGTCAAAAACAAAATATAGACTAGAGTTTGATTTAATATTTTTAGTAGTTAAGAAAATTGGTTTAAGGTCGTTAATTAGTTTGCCTGTCAAAAGTCTCCCCCCTCGTATCTTTTGAACGGCTAAACAATAATCTAACTAAATATTTAAGGTATAAAGTTCTTTAAAACATTTTTGCAAAGTAACAAATGCTAGTATTAAGAAATCGTCAGCTTTTTGACAACTAACCAGAGGCGGACTAAACAATATTAATTAATTCAATATGAAATAATAATTTTAATATTTATTTATTTATCCAATAAAATTGGCCTAAACCCAAGCAACATTAACATGGCCACACTGACGTGATCTATTATTAATACATCATTTGTAGTAGAGAAGTTTACAACTGTTTCTTATCACCCTTTGAAATTTCATGAGTGCATGTATAACCGGTGAAAACGTGCGACGATGGGGGAGCGGACTTCTGACTGGCACTGTATATGCCTCCCACAAACATCAAATTAAACCAATCACATTTTTCAGACTATTTCAACCGTTTGAAATCTTTTCATATCCTAAAAATTTGATTCAAGAAAATACTGGACTGGACATATAAATTTAAATTTCCCACTTGTCGCGTTAGTTCGATCTCTCAATGAACATGGCGTAATGATGTTGCAGAATTTCCCAATCTTCTATTGATCACTAATTGCTTAAATAAACATTTTACTTACCCAGAACAATTGTCCAGTTTCGCAAGGTTTACTGTTGGCAACAATGATTGACTTCAAAGCGTTTGCTCTGAATGGATAGTAATAGGCTTCCGTAAATGTACGTGCTCTCAGATCTTGACCTAAAGCAAGTTTTATGTCACTTATGATTTCTTCTAACTGTTGAATGAAGTGCCTTGGTATGAATTCGAGTTGTTCCGAGAGTTTTTCTTCTTTTTGTTCTGCTGAGAATTTCACATTTGGTGCTTTATTTTTGAAAATCAATTTACCGCTGACTGTAACATGAGTGGGCCATTTATTTTCACCGCCGTATGTTATTAAGTGGAACTGTACATCGCTGTAATAAATATATTATATGTTCAATTGGGTTTGGTTTTGTTATTCTAAAACAAAAAGTAGTTACTAACCTAATGCCTTTAGCTTGCAATGTCTTGGCAATTTCTGCAACCAGAGGTTGGAAGAAGTCCTTATAAACAGCTTCGTTTTCTTTTAAGGTGTCTACTATCAACACGATATCTGCGGCTTTGTTAGGTAGTTTTACGCTGAACATATCACCAACGTCGTATGCTTTGTCGGCATTTGAACATCTCACTAAAAATAAAAGTTTGCAATTCAAATGTGTAACACCTCCACATACTGCATTTTTCAAACGATAGACATATTTTTAGTGGATGGATTTATTGGCGGATTTCATAAATATTCGATAAAAAATGTGACAAAAGAATAGTGAATCATTGAACAAATTTGAGATAATTGTGGAAGAAATTGTTTCTTTACGTATTTTTCAAGGTCTAGATTCTAGATAGTCTGTATATTTCCCAAGAATTAAACGTTTCAAGGTTTAGATCAAACCCCGATAGCAATATTTTAATATAACGTAAATTATAAATCAAAATGTTGGACGATTTAGAATGAAGCCGCCCAAATTATTGATAATTAGGTCTGACCTACATGTTGAGAGTCCTTACTTCATGCAAAACTGCATTATTCTAGGTTATCAACAATATACCACATTTACGGAAAACTGTATATTTCAAATGTTCCAAACGTTTCAGAGAATTTCTAACATTGTTCAAAAACGACCTTGTTGGTATCTATTCATTCAGTAAAGAAAAAACATTATTAACCATACTTTTGCGCAAAACAGTTAGGTACCCTTTTTATTAGAAAAAAAAGTAAATAAGGGACTAGATTTCAGCGATTTTCAATGAATCTTCACTGTTTTCTCACGCAATTTGAATATTATAAATTGTATTCTACAAAGATATTGTCCAGCTTGATTCCGTAATATTTTTAACCGACTTCCAAAAAGGAGGAGATTTCTTCTCCTGTGGTGCACCGTTTTGAACGAATATGGTCTTGTTTAATAGAGTATATATCCGCATTGGTGAAACTTCAAATTTTGGAAAAGAATTCTATTGATAAAGTGATAAAATTTGTGAACGAACACATGCGTGCATGGAAATCGACCAATATCCCTAATATTTTAGTCGATTTTTCAATAACTCCTTATGGATGTGTATAGTTTTTTAACGTTTAATCTATTAAGGAAGATCCTTAGGTGATCTCATATACTTTTCTGCGACGTGCAACTTGCAGTTTTGCTGATAATCGCCGAAAATTCCAAAATTCTTATCAAAAATTTCATCGAAATGACATAACGGACATTTCCTCATAAATATCTTAATTCCAACGTAATAGTGCGGTAATTTTAGGCACTGGAAGTTTTAATTGCGAATTTGAAAATTTTCTATGTACATTTTAACCATATAGGTAGTAAAGCATAGTATTTTCGGCTCCTTAAATTAATGAGTACCAAGCTCGCTTTGTTTGTATACCAGGCAAATACCTATTTAAATGCAAATTTTTCCATATTGCGAAGACGGTACTTTTGGTTGTCACATTCTCCCGGCCTAATAGAAAATTCAGTGACAACACATGTCAAACTTTAAACTGGTACTTGGTGACTTATAGACAGGGTGTTTAGTTATAGCAAACAAAATCACAAAGTAAAGTGGTAGGAGTTGCATTTATATGAAGATTGAAATATAGGACGGACTAAAATGATAGTGGTCCGTAGGTAGCCGTATATACAGGATGGTTGGAATGTAGGGTGGACTGGACGTTTGGTGGTATAAAAATGTTGAAAAAAATGTGAAATAAAATTATATAGGGTGATTAAAAAACTGTTATATGATGTGGACACACAGGGCGATAACATAAAATGTTAAAAAGGAAATAATTTATGGGGTAGCCCACAAGGAGTTATATACTATGGTTGTAATATAGGACGGATTTGACTCCGTAAGTATAGGATGGATTCTACTCCGTCCTATAGTTTACAGAAGGCAGCTAACAAATTTATGCTTGTCCGTGGGCAGTCGTATGTACAGGCTGGTTGGTACATAGGTTGGAGTAGAATTATCTAGTTATACAGGGTTGTCAAAAAAGTTCAAAAGAAGGTTACATGGCGTAGTCCATAAGGCATAAATATATTTTGGGCTTATTAAGTCAACGCGTACTAGTACATTTTGTTCGTAAAGTCGGTGCCAAGCAACAATCAAGTTTGATGAATTAGTAGATAAGTACGCAATGAAGGATTTTAGATTTGCTTGTCACGAACTTCAAAAATATACTAGATTGGTAGGTAATTAATTTGTACAGAATGAGCACCTTTTAATGTTTACATTTTTTACTTCCTGGGTAGGTACCTTACAACATTAAATGTGTTATTTATTTGCTAGAGTTGTATTTTGTTATAATTATTTTTAGCTTTTTAGTTATAGGTAGAAGTCGGTTATATATTTTTTTAAAATGTTTTATTCTGAAAATCGGAACAATATATGGAAAAAAACTGTAAACATCATGGTAAATGTCAAATTTTCATAATGAATATCTTGTTTAAATGTCAAGATATGGCATGAAAATATGTCATAGAGGGTGTTCGTAATGATTTTCATTTAGATGCTTTTGAAGTCAGTTTATTTTAGAAACAAAGTTAAGTTACAGTCACGTGAAATTGCAAAAAATATTCCATTAGCTTATTAAAACGAAAATTTGTTATTCCGGCGATCTCGTCTGTGTGGAATACGGTGCGTGAGTGCATGTAATATTAGGTGGTACATAACCGGTTGTATTCATAGGATGGTTGAAATATAAGTTGGAATTAATTAGTTATACAGGGTGGTTCTAAAAATATTGTATTGGGTAGCACATATGTAGTTGCGTATACAAGTTGAATGAAATAAGAGTGGAGCAAAACTATAGTTATACAGAGTGAATATTTGCGTTATAGAACCGAGAATAATTACAGTTATATAAAAGGCTTTAAAGATTGTCAGAAGCAGTTGAGTATACACGATGGTTGAAATATAAGGTGGAGTATAATATAGTTATACAAGGCGGTTTAACAAAGTTATATAGTTTGGAACATAAGTAGTTGCTTATACAAGGTGTTTGAAATAAGGGTGGGGTAAAATTATTGTTATTGAGGGTGTATCAAAAATTTGTTATATAAGCAAAAGCAGTTAGGATATTTGAATTATAGGACTTAGGACGCGGTACAATTATAGACAAGCAGTTGCATATTCCGGGTGATTGAAATAAATGGTAGAGTAAATTTATAGTCATAAAATGTGGTTTAAAAAGGTGAATTTTGTTATATACGCTAGACCATGGGCAGTTGCATAAATGGATACTAGACATATGGGGCAAAGTAAAATCATTGGTATACAGGAATAATTTAAACAATAGAAAAATAGAATTCAATAGAGTGGAGACGATTTGTACTTATACAGGGTGGTTTTAAAGATATCAGGACCGTTGTAATATTGTGTTGAGTTGAATTATAGTTGTACAGGGTGATTCAGAAAATGATCCATATAGAGTGTGGATGCAATATAGAGTGAATTAGTGACATTTATAGAAAGTGGTCCAAATAATAAACCAAATAAAAAAGTTCAAAATATTTGGAAAATATAGATAAAGAATAAAAATTAGAGAGGAAGAAAGAGAGAGAGAGAGAATACGCTAAAATTTTGAATTGAATTGTACCTTAATTAAATCAGATAAAAAAAAATATGTCTGAAAATAGTGATTGATTGCATACGGTTTCGAAATGGTTTTTATTTTAAGTCAGCTGAAGTCGGTTCTTTTTTAAATATAAATTATTATTAATGAAATAAACAATTATACTAAATTTAGTCAGTCGATATTAATCAAAACCAAACTACTCCAAATAAAAATTTACACCCAAAATAACCAGTGGCGTATTCGGAAAATAAAAATCGTTCAAGATGTTTAAAATAAGAGAAAATGATTGAAAGAAAATTACAGTAAAAAAAGTGTAAGGGGCTTGATACCAATTTTCATAAATATTTCCTTGGTAGCTATTTGCAGAAGTGAACAGCACTGCACAATTATTTTTTGCCACTTCATTTTTTTATTAAAAATCATTAATTATTTAGAATTAATGGACTATAGCTGTTCAACAAATAATGAATAGTTTTAAATTATTTTTTACTTTTTAGTTCGGTTTGCTGTTAAGGAGTGTTAATTATAGCGAACTTTGTGATATCATAATTGTACCATGTTCTAGAGATGCTTCAAAGGTAAGATGTATGATCATTCCGATAAACAAGGAGCATATTTATTGTTTCTTTTCTATTAATGGTGTATGGTGACCTTGTAAAATTACTCATTATTTACTTATGATCCTAGCCAGGACATTAGGACAGAATTATGAAATTATTGTCTTGTTTGATAAAAGATTCCGTTGTATTGATAGCTGCAGGTGTGTTTGTCAGTATTATGTAATGTTTTCATATAATATTGCCAAACATTTTAATTTTAAATTTTAGAATTGTGCTTTTTAGGCTTCCGTATATACAATATACGGATACCCTTATAATATCACTCCGGATTTCTGTGACACATCACAGCAATTTTTTCCTAAACAACTGGACGGAAAATGTGACCCAATCAGGAGTACATATCGTAAATGAAGAAATTTTGATTTTAGCAGTACTTCTGGGGGGGGGGATTTAAAAAATCGACCGTCCCCCTGATCTCCGAAACTATAAGAAGTAAATTTTGAATAAAAAATTTACAGAATTAAATGAAAAATATAAAATTAAAATTGTTTCTAACTTATCACGTAATATTCAAACACATTCAAACATATTTTTTCATATTTTTAAAATAAATTATTTAAAAGTTATTAACAGAAATATAAAAAATTACCCATTCCCCGGTTTATTCTCCAAACAATAAGAAATCCCTAATATTAATTTTGGGGGTCAAATAATACAATTAAACGGATAATAAAAAATAACGCATTATGCAATACATCTAATAAAAGGGCTCATTATGAGGAATACAAATACATTTTTTACTTTTTTAATTAATTGTTTAAAAGATATTAACAAAAATATATAAAAAAAAATCCCGCTTTATTTCCAAAACTATACGACCTAAAATTTTGAAAATAATTAAGGGTACTGGGGCTCACTTGAAATTTATAAAAAAATTGAAGAGAACCCCAATATTAATTTTAGGAACAAATTATTGAATTAAATGAAAAATAAAAATTAAATTTTCAGACGCATCATGTAATTTATCAGATAAAATGCTCATTATGTGAATTACAAATATATCATATTTTTGAATCATTTGTTTTAAAGATATTAACAAAAATATTAAACATCGACTGAATTCCCACTTTAAATACACTATCTAAAAAATTTTTAAAAATATCTTTTATTTGTATTTTTAAATAATTTGTCTAAAAGATTTAATAATTTATTATTTAAAACTTGATCTATTTTCCCCTTTATCTTTCAATCTACAGAGCCTCAAATTCAGACAGTAGATTATAAAAGGCTTCCCTGAAAGTTTATTAGTAAAATAAAATTCTAATGTTGATTTTAATAAAAATCAAGCGAATCATGTAGCAGATAAAATAAAAAGTCTACATATGGAAAATAAAAGTGTATATTTTTTGTAAATTTAAAACGCTTCATTTTAAGAGATATTAGGGTAAGTATAAGAAAATACATTCATTCCCTGCTTGTCTGAAACTGGAATATTAGAAAAATATATACTTTGATTCACTTACAAATCTGGAAGGTGGTCCGGAAATTATTTGATATAGTTTCTTATTGCCATTGAGAACGGTGTCTGACTTAGAACCCGAAACATTTGGAAATATACAGTAATTTCAAGTATTGTGGTGTTATTCCCGAAAAATGCTTAAACATTAATTAAAGATGCCACAACCATCGTTGAAGAAACAACTAATGGAACCGTGTTAAAAATGATACCAGTGTCAGGTTCTTAGAAGTAATTTTTGTTACTTTTATTACTAATATTTTTGAGTGAAATCACTGCGTGTCTAACAATAAAGCTTTTGACAAAACGAAAAATCACAACACAAACTCAAACAATTGTCTTAATGACATTTCTTTTGAACGTAATACATTTTATATTGGAGAAACATCTAAGGCTTTAAGTCCACGAATAAATGAACATAAAATAAGATGAAAAACCACAATTACTACTACTAATTACTTCAAAATTCGAGACCTGATGAGGACACTTGAAGTATATAGACTTTACCATCTAACGTGATCGTTATTCTCAAAAATTTCTAAACATTAATATTATCATCTGCATAAAATAAAGGAATATTAAGCTACTAAATTTGTAAAGCACTTACGAAGTTGAGATGGTACTGCAACAGGAATATTATGCTCCCAACAAGCAGCGACGTATGCTTTGGAAATCAAAATCTGTGTATTCTTGACCTTAGCAGCTTCACCTTGCGCGCAAGCTGCTTTGAAATTATCGGTTTTCACAAATGGATAACACAACGCTAGAGAGGAATCCCATCCGAAGAGCTTGTTGCAAGCGGCATTGTCTGCGACTTGATGTTGTTTGGGAACATTGACAGGTTGGCAGTTTCCGATCTTATACGAGTTGCCAAATTCTCCGTCATTTAGTACAATCTTGCCATTGGGAATTGTAAGGTCATCATAAGGTTCGTTGTTTCCGTTGCCGAGTAAGCCTTTGATTTGACCGTGGTAGAAACCTGAAATGGCTACAGAGCATCCGTCCAAATCGGGTAGGCAGGTTACTGTAATACCGGCCGTTGAAGTCAAGTAGATCATTTCGTAATCTCTGTACGCAGCTATCTCTGGTTTTCTGGCGGGCAGTTCAGTAGCAGCTGTAGAAAAAATAAATTACAGTTAATAGATAATTATTAATGCTTAAGACGTACCATTGTTGAGAAGAACTTGGCCTCCTTTCTTGATGGTGACACTGTCGTGATGATCAGCTAGAGTGATTGAGCTAAGAGCACCGTTGACGTATGTGCCGGCTAATGTGAAGTTTCCATTAACGGCATCTCTAGCTAAGAGATATTTACAGTTTCCTGGGAAGTTGATCAGTTTGCCGTCAAAAGTGAAGATTTGTTGACCTTGGATTATAAGAGCATACACTGAAATTCAAAGAATGCAAATTTAGTAACAAAACCAATGCAAGAGAAGAAGAATAAGACACATCTTGGCCAATTATTATACAAAATTATTGAATGGAAGATGGAATACATTTAATATTAGCTTTTCGTGATTACAAACCTTTGAACCCAAGATAATATATTGTTTCTAGATAGGATATGTCAAAAATTAATTTTAAATAGATGTTTAATCGATTTTCAGGCTGAAGATAACTGCAAACAATTGCAGTCTCTCTATGATTTTTTATCTAAGTTTATATGAGCGCATTGAGTCTGCTGATGTATTGTAAGCAATGTGGGCAAGAGACAGGGTTGATCTTGGCAAACACATTTTATGAACTCCCCCCGACAAGTTGTACACCTAGATAGCACCTGGTGGTGAACAAAAAAACTATAATAAGAAACCAAATAGGCTTTGTGACAATTAACAACAGATTCAGCAATGATACCAGAACAGTAAAAACTTATTCGAGTGCAGACGGTTATAGTGACCAACGTCCAGAGTAAACTCAAACATATAAAGAAAAATCAAGACCAAAAGAGTCAATCTGAAAAGGATTCCAAGGGGCTGCTACAAAAGATGTCGAAGATACATGGAAAAATATAAAAACGACACTACGAAAACATAGTGAACGAATTATTGGCAAAGAATAACAAAAACCAAAAAAGGCTGGATGACTATGAAAATAATTTCCCCAATCGAAAAGAGAAGGAAACACAAAATCACGAACATGGAGAGTTAAATAAAAAAATATATGTCTATTTATCGACTCTCAAAATGGGTTCACTCAAGTGCAGAAGTGTAAAACTCGTAGACTAACTGAAATGTATCAATATTGACCAAGGACATCATAAAAAACATTTATTGGTTGTGAGAATAGATGAAGATAAAACCAAGGAAGTCAAGAGACAGAAAGGTTCTAGTGTTGCATACTGTCATCGCCACTTTTCAACATAAATTCTTATATTATATTCCAAAGAGCGCTATGGCATAAAAGGGAAGAGGAAAACATATAAGGAGCGGTGTTTAACAATTTAAGATTTGTGGATGATAATATCGTCCTGTTAGATGTACTATGTACAAAATTTAGTTGAAAGTCACAACAGAGAAAAAGAACATTAAATTCATGGTGGCTTCCAAAAAGAAATATCTATATGCGCATTACTTTTGAAGGAAAAGCAGTAGAACGAGTTGATAATTATAAATATCATGGTGTCGCAATTCACTGAGGATTTGAACAAGATGAAGAAATTAGAATAAGAATTGAAATAGCAATGAAAGGACTCATGAGATAAGCAGCGATTCTTACTAACAAACATTATTACTGTATGATGTAGGGACTTGGACACTGAAGGCTCAACCAAACAGGAGAATCGAAGCATTAGAAATGTGGCTATACCGAAGAGTAATGAAGATCCCTGGGACAGCAAAGGTAAGAAATGCAGAAGTACTCGAAAGCATGGAACACAAAGTGACTTGAAAAGCGTACTATAGACGACGGGAGCAAATGAGTTTGAAGAAAGAAAAAGTCGTGACCGAGGAAGACCTGGCAATGGACCAACATAAATATAGAACAGCTGATTCATGTAGCAAGAGATCCAGAAGCTACTAAATGTGTCGTTAGAAGATGATAAGAGAAGAAGAACGAAGCATTGCATAATAATTTTCCAGATGTCTCTTTATTTTGCTGCGTCCCAAAACATTTTAGCTGTTAGTTGCAAATGGTTAGGAGAACCTTGTTGACAAGCACTATCAAATCTTTTGATAATGCACGCGGTTCTAGGTGAATCTTTCGTAAATCGTACAGAAATGTTTAGCAATCTGTTGGCCATAAGTATGACAAATATGTGTGTTGTTTGAAAAATTGTGAATATGAATCTAAACATTTATTATTCTTTAAGAGCTTCAACTACCTTGATTCCATTGAGGCGGTAAATGTCTATACATATGTCGAGTTCTGTTCCAAATACTATGAAGGAGTGTAATAATTATCCACTTAATCATTCGCAATAAGTTCTGCATACTATTGTCATTAATTCAAGAATTCTGTTGATTTATTATCTTCACCATAACATACAGTTCCCATCATTCGTGATCACTCGCGATTGCTGCAGTTCTTGACTTATATCGTTTATGTTTTTGTTCTGGTCTCATCTAATTTATTGTTTTCTTGGCTGTTTTTAATGGAAAACTGTTTTGTTTTACGTCCTGAACATGTAGTTCGGTTCTTAGCTCTACAAGCAATAGAGTTACATATAATTCTTGATAAGCTGATTTTTTCTGGATCAAATAGAGAAGTTTTGGGTAAAAGTGGAGTGGTTAGTAATTGAAAATTATTTCTGACCTAAGCAATTAATGATCCACGGTGAGTACTGGCCAGGGTTCCTTCTTATATATGTCTGATGGAGATTCTGTTTCTCCTTTTAATCAATATCCAATGTAATAGGTATCATAAATAGAATATATAACTTATTTGATTTAGGCTTGAACGTTATATTTTTATCTCATTCTTGACTTCGTCTATTATGTTTTTTCCAAATTCCGCTATTCTTGAATATAAAGGACTCCTATCTAAAAGTTTAACAACGTTTTTAAAATAAGTGATATCATTAGCGTAGGGCCGTCTTCTGGTTCATTGTCAAAACTTTCCTATACAGGGTGTTCCTAAATTGGAGGTACAAACGAAAAGGGGAGATTCCTTGAATAGTTTTAGGAAGAAAAAGTCCCATAAACATGGGTCCGCAAACGTTTCGTTTTCAAGATACACAGTGTTAAAGTTTGAATTTTTTCAAGTTTTTTTTCTCATAGTATCTGATATTCAAATGAAATTTGGCATAGATATTACAATTAAGAGTTTACACCTTATGACATGCCAATTTCGATTGTAAATCTACAGGGTGATATTTTTTCGGGAACACTGTCCACTGTTGTCCTTCAGAACTTTTTTTGAGTGAGCCACTGGTACTTTCAAAAATTGTAAAGAAAAGCTTTGTTGTTAGACCAAACTTTATGTTCTCTTGTAGTTTTGTCGTATCTACTACCGGTTTCGAGAAAAAAAATTTGAATGATTCTCTTGAAATCCTCAGAAAATTCCGAATTGTCATAGAAATCTAGTTACCTACCTAGTAGGCTGTGGTGAATGAATAAATCTATTGTTAGTTTTGACACCTCAAATTAAACTTCTGTGTTTTGAAAATTAAAGATGGTTGCATTTTAATATCAAAACATGCCGAATTTTACGAATTCCGAAATGGCTGACATGCATTTCATGTATGGTCTTGCAAATGGTAATTCAAAAGAAGCTAAGCGTCTTTACATGGAACGCTATCCCAATAGAGTGATGCCTGGTCATCGGATGTTCTCTAATATTCACAGGCGTCTTTCAGAAACTGGATCTTTTTCTGCGAAAAATATTAATGCAGGTAGACCACGAAGTGTGAGAACACCACGACTCGAAGAGGCAGTGCTGAACGAAATAGAAGAACATCCAGGAACCAGTACAAGAAAAATTAGTGTTACCTTAAATACAAGTCATCAAGTTGTTTGGCGGATTTTGCGGGATTCTTTGCTCTATCCTTATCACATTCAGAGGGTGCAGGCGCTCTTGCCTCGAGATTGTCATCCAAGAATTATTTTTTGTCAGTGGTACCTCAACAGACTATTGAACAATCCTCATTTTGATTGCCAAATCCTATTCACTGATGAAGCCTGTTTCTCAACGACTTCAATTATAAATTTTCATAATGAACACATATGGGCTGAGGAGAATCCACATGAAATTGCAGAAGCTTATTTTCAAGAGGAATTTTCATTAAATGTGTGGGGTGGTAATATTGGCGATTATTTGATTGGTCCTTTCTTCTTGCCAGGGCGACTTACTGGTCAATCATACAGACATTTTTTAGAGAACGATTTCCCTTTGTTATGATGATATACCTCTTATGATGCGACGTGAAATGTGGTTCATGCACGACGGTGCTCCTGCTCATTTTTCACTTTTGGCTGGGGAGTATTTGAACGAAAATTATGTAAACAGGTGGATTGGACGAGGTGGACATCAGCCATGGCCCGCCAGATCCCCAGATTTAAATAGTTTAGATTTCTTTCTATGGGGCCATCTGAAATCTCTAGTGTACATGACGCCAGTGAATACCGTAGACGAACTGAGATATCGTATAATAGGCGCGTTTGATACAATTTAGGAATACTCCAGGAGTGTTTGAAACAGTTCGATCGTCTATGAGAAGAAGAACAGAAGCTTGTATAAGGGTTGGGGGGGGGGGGGGTACATTTTCAACAATTGCTGTAGTTTAGTTCCTTTGTTGTTATTTAGTTTTTTTATTATGATTAATTTTTGAGTTGTACGTTTCTTGCAGTAATACATTTTTTTTGATGATTATACCAGTTTATCGAATCTTTAAGAATCATTGCTAGTTTAATAATTCAAAATTTTTTCTCGAAATCGGTAGCAGATACGACAAAACTACAAGAGAACATAAAGTTTGGTATAACAACAAAGCTTTTCTTTACAATTTTTGAAAGTACCAGTGGCTCACCAAAAAAAAGTTCTGAAGGACAACAGTGGACAGTGTTCCCGAAAAAATATCACCCTGTAGATTTGCAATCGAAATTGGCATGTTACAAGGTGTAAACTGTTAATTGTAATATATATGCCAAATTTCATTTGAATATCTTGTGAAGTGCAGATACTATGAGAAAAAGACTTCCTAAAACTACTCAAGGAATCTCCCCTTTTCGTTTGTACCTCCAATTTAGGAACACCCTGTATATACTTTCCTGCAATTATAAACAATCAGCAGATATCCAAGAAAATTATTTGTAGGTAATATAGTTGTGCCTTATCTGTATGGGTGTTATGAATTATTTATCATTTTTTACTATTTCATAAATTCGAAATATAATATAAATTATATACTGAACACTTACATGGGAATGGAGGTAACCATCTTGTTGGGTTAATGATGAGTGACAAGACAAAGGCTACCATGGCATCCGAAGGATCTTCTTTGAGAATGTAGGCTATCGGTGAGAATTTGACAGCGACTAATTTTGGTAGTTTCTTGAGGTAATCCAGGCTTATGGGTATATTGCCACGTGATGGATCATATGACGGAGCAGCATAGGAGAACGTCGAAACACTGTCAAATGTCTTTGTGATGATTGAAATCTCGTTTGCAATAATTTTTTCCAAGATTGCGAAATCATTTACAGGTTCTTGTTTCAATTTCTGTAAAAAATAGTGTTTTTATAGTTTAAAGTTAAATCTAATACATACAAATAAAATTGTAGTGCCTGTCTGTGAGAACGGAATAATTGGTTTTATCTAAATTTATAAGGTTATTTGAATTGTACTAAAACCCAGTTATGTATCCCTTTCGCATAAGAAGACCACTACATTAAGAAATAACATATTAGCTGCAGCTGCAGGGCAAATTATAATAGTTTAATATTACGTTAAGATAATTTCTCAAGTTATAATATTTCTTGTTTCTGAATTAGTATAAACTTATTAATAGTTAGACGTATATTTTGTATTCAGTATAATTAACGTTCAAATAAAGTTTGTATTATTTTTCCTGTAGAAATAAAACTTTCAATTTTTTTAAAGTTATTGTTTTAAGAGAAAATATTACTGGCGCAGTCAGTAGGATGCTGAACAAATTTCTTCAATGATAGAAAAATTTTGTCAGTGTTTTTTAAAGAGTACAACACACAAAAGTATATCATAATTAAAGATTTTAGCAAATTTATTTTGGTGCGGATAAGCCATGTTTACAAGGCACCAGTCAATAATATCCATAAAAACCATGTTTGAAGAATAGAAAATTTACCTGCTGTGAAAAGAACCCATTATCAACATAATTTTCATATAATGTTTTGACTAGCGCATTAAGTGACAGTATTATTGAGCCTTACTTTTTGCCAAATTGACTGACAAGAGAAAATTATTTAGATTTTGTTTAAAACCATTTATTAGAATATGTTCCTTTAAATCTGAGGCAGAATATGTTTCTAAATGGTGAAGCTAAGCCACATTGCAAACATGCAATTCACGAACATTTAAATGAGGAATTTCCTAATAGAAGTATAGGGTGAAATGAAGAGATTCTTGGCCTGCACCTTTCCAAGGCCTAAACCTTGGACATTTTTTTCTATGGAGCTAAATAGTTCTCCATGGAGAGCTAAATACTGTTTAAAGAAAGTTTTCCGAAAAGTTGGGGGTGAAACTGCAGTTCTCACTGGTTAAAAGAATTTTGGGTCGAGTCCAGTCGAATTTTATGAATGTGTCTATTTCAACTCCTCTTGGTTCCTCCTAGGCAACTGTTTCTAACCGTTGAGTTAATCCAGAGTTGTTTAGCAACCGAGAGATAAGGCTAAGTGTAGTAACAGGAGAGTATTTGAGACGAGCCTTTTGATGACTGTAGGACTGTTATCAATAAAATTGGTTCTGAATTCCACGTTTCTGGTCGTAACGTGGGATGCAACTACGAGAATGCAAGCATAGCCCATCTCCTACTGGGAAACTGACTCTCTAGAATTAAGCCTCTGCAAAATCTTAAGGACCACATGGATACTGTGGAACTGCAGTCGGGAGGAAACATATTGGGTGGCTACCGGTGTCTCCTCTTCTGGTGTTGGCTCGTAGATTACACGCTTGGTATCTCCCTGGGTGGATAAGCGAATCCAGCTGGTTTAGTGTTTAAGTTGTGAGAGGCGGACATGCACCAGTCTAGGATCCGAAGTCAATCCTATTACTAACCGTGTCTTGGTATCAAGAAATGCCGACCCCACCACTTCATTGTTTTCGTGTCTGCTGATGGACACCATCAATACATTTACCAGTATAAAAATCCTCGAGTAATTACGATAAGCATTTATTTTTTTACGATTTTTTTGACAGAATATTTTAGACAAATGTTACCGGTTGTACTAATATACGCTAACAAACGTAGGAAGTGGTATTTGAACTAAAAAACATAATCCGGAAATTTTAAGTTTGGTAAACCTAAGAAAATATCCTGAGAATTATTAAAATAAAATCAAAATAAACATATTTGTGTGCATCAGAATTAAAAAAAAATTATAGTGTGTTGATGTTCATAGAGACAAAATTTTAATTTAGGAAAAGAATATTTTTGTTTCAAATTTATACGCTATTGGACAACTTAAGCCGTACTGACCTTTTCAATGTAGGTCACAGTTAAGTCTATGATCTCAATGATTTCTTGACGTGCATAGAACTCTGCTGGTACCAAATCCTTTACTGTAGCAGCTATCTCTATGAGCCCACCAATTGCTCCATCGCGTGTCGGTATTAGGTCTTTAACCAACTAAAAAAAAAACAGGATTAGTTATTGTTAAACAAACTAAAATAGTAAATCTTACCTCTTCGTATTGAGCCTTGAGCTCGTCGTATAACGGTAATGCCTTCAACTCGTTGTAAATATTCTGAACGAAGGTGTAGATAATTTCAACACTTTGCATGTAAGCACTTTGAATGAACCTAGCAATATCTTGGCCAACTTCAGCGAAAACTGCAGCGATTTCTTTGAATTGCGGTTGATATTTCTCAAAAAGTTGATTGATTAATGCTAGGAAAGTAGACACAACTTCCATATAAGATTTTAATATTTCGCCTGCAGTAACAGTTAAAGTTTCGGCGATTTGATTGATGGCTGGAACAAGATCTTTCTGGATTGACTCAATGATACCCGTAAAGGCTGTTTGCAATGCAAATACAACAGTATTGACGTAGTTGTTTATTGCATCAAGAAGTTCGACGACAGCATTTGCAATTTCTCCAAATGATCGATTGAGAAGATCAATTATTGATTTTATTGGTTTGTCTTGTACGAATTCATCTTTAATTTTCTCCAATTCAGAGTTGTAGTACTGCCTAATTGGTTGTGCATTGGGAAGAGCATTTGCTATTTCCTTCAAATATTCCAGTTGTTTGGCGTCAACATTATCCCACTCTTTTTGTTTCTGTCGTAAATCCTCAATATATTTTGAGATCTTTGTTTTAAACCTTTCCAAGATACTTTCGATTTCTTTAGAATTGACATTGTAGTCAGGCTTGAGGAAATTGGCTTCGTCCAGTCGTACAGTTGCATGGAACAAGTTCACTTTGCCGGATTCTGTAATGTGGTCGCTTCTTATGTCGGCAATCTGACCAGGAATTAGACCAGCGTTGAACTGGAGTTTATTCTTTGGATTATCTGCAATAAAATATGATAAAAATATTATAAGGAGAGGTCGCTGAAATCAGAAACAATTAATCCAAAATTAGACTTCAGACCTTGATAGAGGCAATAAAGTGGAAAATGAACATAATGCGAGTAATAACAATCAAAATAATTTTTCTATAAAATATTGAATAAGTTAGGTTCAAAAACATTTTAAACATTTATACTTATAATTAAACTGTATGTACTTTTACATGCAATATTTTTTGAAAATTTTGGAAATGGTGTAGATGGTCATAGTATTAGAATTTTTCTGTCTGGCTGTCTGAACACGCAACACTCAAAAATTGCTACAAGGATTTTGATAAAATCGGGGTGGAGGTACTTTAGAACTCCGATTAATGTAAAGTTTTTTCTACTTCTTTCTAGGGCATGTCTTTTTTCTGCTGGCGCGAGACGTAATGTACGATATCTGTTGGCGTCAACATGTTCAACTATATACAGGGTGAGTTTTTTTGCTGATCAGTATGGGGATCTCGGACACTAGCGGAGATAATAAAGCAATGGTTAAAGATTTCCAGTTTTACTCGCCCAATTTAATGACACTGTCAGATTTTTGTAAAAAATCATGGCTTACTAGATATTTTGAAAAAACGAAATTCTGTCGATTTAGTCAAATCCCTCTAGCGTCGACTACGGTGCAAAAAAACTAGGCAAACATACCTTAAGTGAGAAGAGGGATGGCTGAGATAAGTGGAACGACTATCACAAAGAGTCACAAACGCTTGTCAATGTCAAAATTATGTCTAGGAGACTTTTTTCATTAAGGGTCATACAACTTAGTATCATATCTTCGTTTTACTAAAATTAGAGACACTCGAGAAGAAAATAAAAGAATCAAAGCTTGCACTCAAAGAGACATAATATTATAGAATAATCTTTGCAGTTACTTACTTTTGTATTCAATGTTGAAGAACAATGTGTTAAAGTTCTTCACCTCCAAATGACTGACAGTGGGATGGTTATCGGAAAATGATACTTCAGAGTCGATGGTTTGTTGGTCTTTGTTGATATTCAATTTGCTTGTTGATTTGAAAACATCAACATTGTACAACCTGAGCAGGCAATTAATTTGCTCCTTACTGGCCTTAAGTGAGATGATGTTGTCGTATATGGCATTTCTCACATTATATTTTAACCTCGAGGTGTAATCTACTGTGTACGTATTTCTGTTTAATTTGGAATCAAGAGTGTACTCTACATTGATACCAAGACCTGCGCTCTTGATTTCCAAATTACCCATACTGTCGAAAGCCTGGTCGTTATAATTGCTAGACGCTTTGTAACTGGTGATAATCTTTTGATCAGGTTTGCTGAAGATGTCAAGCTCGGAGTTCATTGTAATTTGTCGAAGTTTGCTGTCGCTAATATCGGATACACTTCTTAGACCAACAGTTAGAGTCTGGAAATAGAAGAGATACATTTCAGTTAGTAAATATACAATTAGCTGCAACTGAATTAATTAATTCCTTTTGGGATCCCCAAACACAGTAAAGTTCGCAACCCGATGGATTCTTTGGGACCCAAAAATTTGCAGCGTACTTTGGATCTCGAAAAAGAGTAATAAAGTTCGTTCATTAATCTTTCTGGTTCGCTCAAGAAGTAGTTCTCATTTGAAAAATTCTCAGTGCTAGCCTCTGTTGAGCTCTAGAAAGTCGTTTTCACCAAGCAATATTTGATGTGTTTGATTAATATTTAAAGCAAAATTAGGAATTACTTAGTTTATCAATGCTAACCTTTTCATTTTTCTTCTTCAGTTGTGTTAAGTTTTATTACCATTGAAAACGAGGTCTGATAAGACCCTGAAATGTTTGGACTATTTAAAATGTACAGACTTTCAAGCAATTTGTGGTGTTATTCTCAAAAAATGTGAAAGCTATAAACTTGGCATGTTTAGAGTTTTATAATGAAGACTAACTAAAGGAAACAATAATAATGTCCATCAAAAATTTGCAATTGCCTATAACCTGTAAAATAAATGAAAAATACTGAAGCGAGTAGACCGATTTAAGTTCTTGGGATGTTAGCTTAATAATAAAGCTGTACCCTAAGCTAGAAATTAGATGGCGAATAGAGCAGTCCAGAAGCTTCTTCTATAGACTACTAGGAGATGCCCGACTGAATTTCGATCTTCTACAGAGAGAATAGAAGTGCTATGTTTGGCCCACCCTCTTATATGGCTTCTATCTCAAATTTGAGCGTGTGCACAACCATGGGCGTACCAAGTGGGCAGGGGAGAACAGCTGCCCTGCTGGACCTGAATAAAATGCCCATAAATTTGCTAACTTGACTCCCCTGGACCAAAAAATTTTCTGAATGGTCCATCTCTCTGGGATTATATTTTTCCGATTTGCGCCCACTAGGTCATTTTTCTTTCTAATTTGCCCCTCCCTAAACCAAAAGCTGGGTACGCCACTGTGCACAACCGTTCTATACATAATTATATTTTTTAAGACATGCGACTATGGATAAGAATTATACCGTGAAAATAAGTAGCCTTTGATATTCCATTGACAACACAGACCAACAAATTTGTTTGACAACTAAAAAATTTGGACATCTCTTTGTCTCGTTCGCAAGTTTTAAATATTTCTCTGTTACAGGAAACATTAAGGATATACTTAATAGGAATTACTTTATAGTAGGTAATTTAACAAATAAGTGAATAACTCACCCTAGGAAGTCCTGGGTGACTCAATTTGGCTTCACCTGTTACAACGTTTTGCCTGCCAACTTCAACATTTAGCCAACCCTCAATGCAAGACTTTTTGTTTGGAGCATTTTTCTTGTCTAAATAAAAACTGATATCTCCCGAAAATTTGCCACCTTGTGTTATATCTTTTGGAATTTCAGCATTCGCTTCCAAAGATACCACCCTTCTTGGAGTAGTCAAAGAAATTCCTGCTTTCGTCGGGTGAACAAACAGATTATATTGGTATTTGCTGGCTCCGTTGTTAAGACGAATCTCAACATTATGATCGAGCGTAGCTTCTTTTCTTTGGGTCGAGGATTTTAAACCAAAATCATAAGGTACTCCAAGCTTTCTGAGGTCAACTATGACATCTGTGACGTCACTGTACTCTTTAATATCTAGAAATAAAAAAAATGTTTTAAAATTATCGGGTTATTGTTTTCAATAACCTAACAAGGTGTAACTATAATGTTTATCTAAGCACTGATCATTAACTAAACCACTCCTTCTAAAAAACAACTACACAATGAAACTAAAACCTCCAAACGAGTATTAGAAGTAAAAAGCCCACCCAAGCTCCAAATTCAAAATTACTTACTATTGAAATGGTCATTTAATAAAAAAATAAATATTAATTACACTTTAATTTCTCAGAGGATATCAAGCAGGCTATTATGCAAATATCAGTTCTTCTTACAAGTGTTCACTAGAACACTGAAAAACACCCAACTAAATCTTGTCAGACATAACAGTTGTCAAAAAAAAATTAAATTTATTTCTATGATCATTTTAACACAACCAGGATTCATTATCAGACTAGGCAACAGACCTGCGTCTTTGACAGTATGACACGCCGCTTATTCGCAAAAATTTCAAAAGCGATAAATGAAAGAACTGCGCCAAATGACGCCGTCAATGGCTAAGACATCCAGAAGGGGCTCCAAGAACCTCAATGTCAGTAATTTCGACATTAAATAGAGAAAAATATTACATCTCAGAGCTCAAAATAAGATAATTTCTATGAGTTTAAATAGAAGGTCCACTATTTTTAACACAATAGATCAGGAAATACAAAGTATCCAAAGCCCTAGAGAAATCCACCCATACTTTCGTACGAGATTGCCCCTTCTGATGCACTTGATAGCCCCTCATGAGGCTGGTCTCTGGATCCGCCACTGACTGTGATAGAATCAGACATAGAGCCCAACGACAAGAAGATTTTATCCTAGGTGTGAACTTTCTCAACATACATGAGTATATGTTTGATCAAAGTAACAACTTTTTGATATTCTTTAAATTGGTTCCCTAGGCCTACCAATAAGCATATGGGTTCAATAAAAATGGGTACAATATCCCTGAGCATGAAATTTCTGTTAGACCACTGGTAAAGTTTTAATGACAAAGATGGTTTTGCCAAAGGTAGGATTGGTAACAGAACAATATCGAAAAGATTCTGGACCCAGACGGTCCTCAATTAGACAACTCCCGATGAGGTAATAACAAATAGATGAAGAAAATATAGATCCGATATTAAAGAATACTATTGAAAAAGAAAAAGGATGGAACGACTCGATTTTCTCTGTGTTACCCACCCCACGCAATAGATGATAACACTTCTCAGCCTAACGGAGTCAACCCTGTTTGAACCTCGGATTCAAAAAGTGTCTAATTGTGCTTTTCAAATACGACAGAATATTTTCCATTAGCTGTTCAGGGTCATGTTCCAGACTAAACCTTCCCATACTAGGTTAAAAACCAGTGATACGACTGAAACCATATGTAAATAGACGCTATATGTTATTAAACCAGCTTCTTGGGTCTCTCTCTGTCGTTACTACAAATGGTTAGTGGAAGGAAGTGTGTTGGTGCTGTCTTTTCCAAAATGTGGAAGAGGGGGTAATAGAATATTACAGTCAAGAATTTTCTAAGGTAATTAAGATCTACTGAGTTACTAGGAATGGGTAAAGGTAATTTAACCTTATTATCTATATAAATAGGGCTGAATTGTACATTATAGATATTTGAGTAAAGCTTTAACGTTTTAATATTTGTTCATGTGTTTACAAGTTGAATAAAAATGCAAGTCAAAGTAAAAAATGAATCAGTTGATCCCAAATGTGCAATAATAAGAAATATCTAATACCTACCATTCTGTTTGACTTTACTGTTGACTTCAATCTTGGAACATTCCTTCGCTTTCTCGCAATATGAATTCAATAATCTAAATTGCTTGTCAGTGAGCTTGAACTCCAAATCCACTGAACGTTTTCCTAAATTGACGTCTAGTTTCATGTCCACTCCCTCTTCTTGATTCTTTTCGGGTGATAATTGCTGACTCACATATTTAAAGTTTCCTGAGGTGTTTTCGTCTTTGACTTTGAATGAGCCTGAACCTTCGGCAATGAATTTACCTTGTTCCTCACGCGTTTGATAATTAGTGCTTCCCGACAACCAGTTCTTGCTAGCAGATTTAATTGTGATTTGAATTTTTCGGTCGCCACCGCCTTGTTTGCTGTGCGCTTCTAAATAGATTTTATTGATTTTCAAAGGTGGAGAATTGACGTTGGCTTTGATGGTGAAATCTTGAATGCTTTCAATGTTGACATTCCAATCTCCTTCAATTAGGAAGTTTGTAATTTGACAGTTGTATTTAATTTCACCATTGAATTCTTTGTCGCTAGCCTTGTTGTTCTTCAACAAGAAAACACATGTTTTTCCGTCGAAGTTGACAAATTTGATATTAATCACTGGCGATATATCAGACAGTTGCAAATCGCTGTCTAAGGATACAGCTTTTCCATCAATGTTGACACGAACGGCACTAGTTACATGTTTTTGATCTGCAGAACGTTTCGTTTCTACTGTGAATTTAGAGTTACGATAGCTTTCGAACGGTGTGTCGATTTCTCCTTGTACTTTATATTGATTTTCATCCTCTCTTGTTACTCCACCATTAATTTTGAAGTTCTTGCCTTGCCCATATGAGAGAGCAGCGTTTCCTGTCACTTCCCTTTGTTTGCCGTTCTCCTTTATACCGTAGCCTGCTGAAGCTGCAATTGGTCCTTGTTTGCCGTAGTTCACATTGGTCTAAAATAAAAAGTAAATCAATCAGTTAATTAACAGTACATCTTTCGGGACTGATGTACATTTTTGGAAAATTTTACATAATTCAGATTGTTTTGAAAGAGCATGAATCCCCTAGGAGTGTAAATTAGCATTATGTTTTACAACTGAATTTACTTGATAAAAGCACATACTCGGACTAAGGGAGGTCTTACCACAAAGCCGTCTACGGCGTTAAAGTGAGTAGTATACTTTGAAATGGTGTATATGATTATGTTGTGGTTTCAGAGGATACAGATTTAGACCAACAATGTTCGCCATGCAGTGACAACCTATTAAATGTTTGTTGTCCAACATACCATATGAAATCAATCAGATAGGGCGTCTGCGAAGACAACAGCAGTTTAGTCATTCAGGGTACCATTTATAATTAAATCCAGGGTTTAGAGTCGATTAAAGTCGTGTAGCGATGTTAATGTTAGAATTGCGGTTAGTAGTAGGTAATATCGGGCATAAGGCACTGGTGCTAAATACTGAAGTTAAGTTCTTATTATACATTAGACAGAATGGGTTCACTTTCGTACCGAGGTTCAACGTATTGTGTTTTTTTTTTTGATGAGAAACTTCAATTGACTATACCTACAAACAGCCCTATGGCTCTAGGGAGGCTTTAGCAAATTCCTCTTTAAAGCGTCCCAGTAAAAGAGAAGGATATAATTTCAACGATGTACTAAGGAATTGGAAAGATGGAACTAGAGTTAACAGGGTATGAATTAAGTTAAGGAACCAAATAAAGATTTTAACCTTGACAAAGGTCATTTTGGAGGAGAACACGAAGTTTTAGCTTAGGGTATGTCAAGACCACCACAATGAACTCCCAAATAATTTATTCAATAATAAATAAAATTTAAACAATAATAATTAAGCTGGCCTTCCTTCATTCCTTTTGTAATGCCAGGTCTATATTTTTGATTCTAACAAATTATTTCATTGAAGCTATTGAACCTAAGTTAGGAATGAAGATATTATTCAGCTGAATTATTTTGTTTATGAGTTACTCGATACATTTTTAAACAATGAATCGATTTTAAATATTCTTTTTTGTTTGGTAGGGTATTCACTGAGAGTGGCCTCATTTAAATTTGTTGATACAAATTCCAAAAATAGAAGATGAAATTTTATATTGGATTTGGGGAGTTCCCAAAAGGTGTGACCTTTATATCTTCAGTGAGGCCTTTGCAAAATGCCCCTAAAGCTTCCCAGTAAAAGAAAGGGATATAATTTCAACGATGCACTAAGGAATTGGCGAGATGGAACTAGAGTTAACAGGATATGGATTAAGATAAGGAACCAAATAGAGATTTTAACCTTGACAAAGATCATTTTAGAGAAGAAGAAGTTTTAGGTTAGGATATTTCAATTAACCCTCCAGTGATTTAAACAAGAATAATTAAGCATCTATGGTACGATCAAAATTGTGATTAGTTCTAGTAACAGACCTGTGCATGAATCAATGTATTCATTAGCAGTATCTAGTATTGAAGCACCTTACAGTTCCGAAAGAAAACGGACTTGAAGGCAAACTGGCTAATGAGCACAATGAACTGAGTTGAATGCCTGTAATCCAGGCCATTAAAAAAATTATACTTTAAAGAAGAATCCCCTCTTGAGCAACTTCAGTGTTATCTCCAAGGAGAATTCCATCTTGCTTGACCGTATTTAAAAGGTAACTTCGTAAAGAACCAGAGTGAAGATTTTTCAGACCGTGACGTTCTATGGCAGGCAACATTTCTGACTTCGCCATGGCCATCCATGCTACCCACAAAAGCATCAGCTCGCCACTGGCTGCAGCTGATATTTAGATATGTGAATCAGTATGAGGACTAGAACCTCGCAGAATTTTTGATCTACACTTTCGATGGAAAAAGTTCTATCCTCGTAGTGCTTATAAATAAGATTGACCTTTAAAGTAATGAGTAAGTGCATGGTTACTTTGAGGAAATATTTCTCCTAAGGTTATATGTTTAAAATGAAGATGGCCATGAACATTAATTAGAATTATTGACATGCTGTCATATCTAACTATTTATCTTAAATTTCACTAATTGTATTCATATAGTGGGCTTTGTAATCTTAGTTAAATTGTACGAAACTATTCGCCTTTAAAATAGAAACAATATAAATTAAAAGCATAATGTTAAAATAATAAAATATTATCGGTGGTTATTATCATATAGTATAAATTTTTATGCGTGAGATCTGAATAGCATGATAATGTGGAATAACTTTCTGAACCGATCAAAATTTGTTAGTTTTTTAATTTAGTTTATTTTTGGAGTCAATGCATCTGACGATTTTCACTCTGGTCTGGCATTGACAGTGTGGACGTAAATTATAATTTCTTTATTTCATTTTATATAATGAATGAAGCAATATTATAAAAAATTAAGCATTCTGCACTGAAGCTCGTCAATAGCTCCTAAACAAAAGAAAAATAAAGAAAATGGGTTGAGTGATAGAGGAGAAAATGATACCGAACCGTTTTGTCTTTGCCTGTTTATATATATAGATAATCAACTTACTTCAAAAGATCCTTCCTTATCACTAAATTTCACAGAGCCATCTCCTTTGAAGTCGATAATTGCATCAGGAACGGACTGAAAGTAGAAGGTACTGTTATGTGTGCTTCTTTAAATTATTTGATTCGTGTTTTTACTATTACTTAACGACGCTAAAACGTAACAATAGTTTTAATATAAATTATTGAAATCACTTACACCATCATCATCGGCAAAAATTTTTCCAGATCCTTTGATTTCCAATCGCTCTGAAGGAGTTTTAGGTTTCAAGATTGAGCTAGTGAATTCCATGTTCAAAACCTTCAATTTTTTATTGGGTGTCTGCAATTGAATATGTACTCCACAATTACAAGGTTTGCCTTCACCTGGATGACTGTAGGCACCTCCAGCTTTCATATTCAAATCATTACCGTATGAACTGGATATATCTATTTGACCGCTGTTATCGCCATAGGTACTCTTCAAGTCAGCTGAGACAGCTTCTTTTATCATTGAACCATAGATCTTGTTTCCAATTTCAACGTGGTGATCATCTCCTTGCCTTAATCGTTTATAATAAATATCATAATTTATATTGTGACCGTTGCTATCATCTGCGGATATTACATAGGCTACGTCATAGAGGCCTTGCTGAGGATTAGTGTTCTTGTAGGTTCCTTTCACTGACAATTTCCGCCCGGCAGTGTTCTTGTTCTTTCTGTATTCCAAACTTACGAAGCCATCTCCATTGAACAATTCTTTATTGTATTCCCTGTTGCTGTTAATTTTACCCAAAATATACAAATCGTTTGGTAGTGTTACTTCAACTTCACCACTAAGCTTGCCAATTTGCTCGTTGCCACTCTTCTTACCATTGACGTTGAACTCCAGTTTTTTACCAAGCAGATTCAAATTGCTCTTTGAGTCTAAGCTGTTGGGATCGATCTTGTTGTGAGTTGAAATCACAATTTGTTGGGATTTATCTTTCTCGAATGATGGATATATCGTTATGTCAACATCGTAGATTGAATTAGGCTGAATTTTGAAAGTAGAATCGAGTTTTATTTTCTGTTTGACTCTTTGTACGTCTACGAGAAGATCAGCTGTGCCAGAACCTTTAGTTGCCTTAAGTTGCCCATTGACAACCAAATAATTTTTGATGTTTACTTTGAAACTTCCGTTTGCATTACCCTGTTTGTTTCCTTTAATGAAGGCATCAACAACTACTGTGTTTCCACTAGTAACCTTGTGATGGGCGTCGTAATCATTTGGATTGTATTTGATCCCGCTGTTCACTTTGAAAGGTGTAGGATGAGTTGGAAGGTTGACTGTTAAATCAGCTCCAATGTCGACATTTCCGGATTTGAACTGGTGTGTGACTTTTCCCTTGACTTGTAGTTTTTTACCATTTACTTCTAACTCGTTGTCAATGGTGCTGATGTCTCCTTGAGTTTGTCTTTGTACTTTTACCTTGACTTTATTGTCCAGTCCGTAGATGCCAAATTCTAGATGCAAATCACCGGATTGTTTTTTATTAATGGCAACTTCAAGCTCTGATCCTATCTTCACTTCGTTGTATTGGAAGTCAACTTCGTATTCTATCGATTTTGGACTGATCTGGAATTCATATTTGGCGGCAAGTCCTAAAAGTGGGTAACTAATTTCTGCTTCATCCTCGTAGGAATAGTCTCCAGGGCCTCTCCATGACTTTTCCACCTTGTAAGACCATGACAATTTATTGGTCTTCGAAGATAGATCAGGTCCGTGTATAAGTTGGAAGCTGCTTTCGTATTTCTCGCCTTCTTTCTTTGATTCAGCCTTAAGATTGAAATTGACAACTGGATTTATTGTGTTTGTGAATTCAGCGTTTAATTTTATTAAGTTCTGTTGATAGATACAACGACCTGAAAGAAAACATAATTTAGTTATGACGAACAATAGTTTATAAAAAATTATCTTTAATTATTATTACCAGAAAGCTGCTGTCAAAAATATTATTCAAGGCATTATTTTACGTCTTGAACGGAGAAACATACCAATATATTGAAAAACATATATTTACGTTCTTTCTAATGGGTGTTCCAATTTGGGGTTAATTTTAAATTTGCCGCCATTTATATTTTTTTGTACTAGAATATCATGTTATTTGACAGATGACAAGTAGGAATATTCCGGTTATTAAAAATGGAGAGATATACGATTGAGCAACGCGTGTTTATTATTAAAAATTATTTTAAATTTTGTGAAAGTTGTGCCAAAGTTGGAAGAAAATTTCGCACAGAATATGGAATAGAAAATTGTCCGTCAAATGTTACCATTGGAAAATTCTAAAATTTGTGTAAACTGGTTCAGTAAAAGATGAAAAAATCAAAACACATCATTGTAGTGGACGTTCAGACGAAAATAGTGCAGCTGTTACTGCTAGTGTTGTTAAACAACTAAAAACATCAATTCGTCATCGTGCACAGCAGTTGAACATTCCACTTTATTCAGATTTTTGCACACAGATCTTTATTTAAAAGCTTGCAAGATTCAGATAACGCAAGAAATAAAGCCAACAGACTTTGGTTTACGCCGTCAATTTGTTAATTGGGCCATACAACAGAAACTTGAAAATGTGAATTTTTTCAACAAAATTATCTTCAGTGATGAAGCACATTTTGAATTGGGTGTATTTGTTAACAAGCAAAATTGTCGAATCTGGGGTGAAGCAAATACACGCGAAATAATGGAAAGACCGATGCATCCGCAAAAAGTAACTGTTTGGTGTGGTTCTTGGGCTGGTGGAGTGATTGTTTCATACTTTTTTGAAGATGACAGTGGAAATGCTGTTACGGTGAATAGTGATCGATATCGAACGATGCGTACTAATTTTTTGTGTGACGAATTGCATATTGATGTGCAGAGTATCTGGCTCCATCAGGACGGTGCAACATGTCATTCAGCAGCAGAAACTATCAATCTTTTAAAACAGAAATTTGGTAATCGAATAATTGCCCGAACAGGAAACATTAATTGGCCCCCTAGATCTTGCGATCTAACATCTCTAGATTTTTTCCTACAGAGCTATTTGAAAGAAAAGGTCTATGCCAACAATCCACAAACAATTGATGACCTAAAGGAGAACATATTATTGACTGTTTTCAAGTAATTGAACCGCAGTTATGCCAGAAAGTTATCGAAAATTTTGGTAAAAGATTAGAAGCTTGTCGTACAGCAGCAGGTGGTCACTTACAAGATTTTGATTTGATCAAAAAAGATTTGATCATTCCAAAATAATTTGTGTATTTTATTAAATATTTAAAAATTAACCTCAAATTGGAATACCCTTTATTTTCAAGAACCATTTTGGGCCAAAGCTTGTTTCCTATACTTATTTTATTTTATCTTAATCCATTATTCTCATAATGTGATAAGTAAAATAAACAGGTGTTAGGGTTAGGTTTTAAAAAAATGCAGTACCAAAGGGAACTATAGTAAACCAATGTTTTAATTTTGCAATGCCACATGTAATGTCACATCCACATTTTTGGTTCTTTTAATAAATCTCATAGAAGCTCTTAGAATTCCATTCACGAAGGAAGTTGCTATTTCGGCTGAATTATTTTGAAATATGAGTCGATTTTGAAGTTTTTTTGTTGTGTTGGGTAGAGTATTCTCTGAGAAGTCTCATTTAAATTTATTGATAAAAATAGAGGATGAAATTTTATCTTGAACTTTACAGCGGGGAATCTAATTCTCGCAGAGGCTATCATATGTTAAAGACTTCCAAAATTTCCTGGTTTGACTTCCAATATTACCTAGTTTACTGAATGTTGGTTGAAATCGGTTTCCATTTTTGAATATAAATGGTCACAATTGCCTAGATTATGTTAAATGCTTCAGAAGATAATTAAATAGAATTGTATATGTTTTGCAATTTACATCAATAAATATTTAACAACGAAGTCAGAATAGACTTTGAAACGTTTGGTTTTCCTTCAATATACGTCGTTTTATTTCGATTGTGGTGCTATTGCCCAAAAAAAAAACAACATAAAAGTAATCAAAAATATGCCACAAACAACGTTGAGAAGATAAATACCTTGGGAAAAACAAATTGAGTAGTTTGAATCGTTTTGGTCGAGCCTTCATAAACATTAACAGCGATGATCAAATGAAACAAACTAGGTCTAGATTACCTACAGCTACTAATATACTGAAGCGTTGTCATTATTCAGCTGAAGAAATAGATGAAAAAATTTACTGAAGTTAAAAATAGAAGACGTAATTCTAGTGATTGTTAAAAAAGATATTTTGACAATCATGGAGTCGTTAGTTACATGCTTTCTAATTGAGTGGACATCTAAATGTTCGTTTATTCTTCTCAAAATCAACTAAATATTTGTTCATTAATACAGTCTTTTAACTTTTCAAGCGGGCGGATTCTAACTCTAATTCATTTCAGTTCCCTCAAATTTTAAGCCTTATTCTGCCTTTATGTAAATAAATTATAAAGTTGATTACTTGTTATTACTGAGCATTTTTGACTTGTTATAATTATTACAACAACTTAATAAGTAATAACTATGTCTTGGTTCCAAATAAAAATGAAAATGTTAATTTACCTTTGAAGTTGCCACTTGCTTGCCCATTGGATAAAACAACGTCGGCGTAGAAGGCGTCATTCTCAGCTCCAAGATTTCCGTTTACGCTCAAATCTTGTCCATTTGGTAGAGATAATTTGACATTGTCAAAAGTGTATTTTCTTCCTGTACTGGTTTCTTCGGCTACAAGTTGTCCACTTACTTTAATCGGTAGAGCCTGAATGCCTTCTGGAACTTTGTACTCCAAAATAGGTTTGTAGACTAATTTATTTCGTGGGCCGGTGATGGAAATACCTAGTTTCCCGTAAAATTCGGTTTGGTCGTGTCCAAATTTAGCCATTATAGATTTTTCATTTACACTATCAATAATCCGTCCTTCTGCGTAAGCTGTTTTGAGGGGAGAGTTCAAAGCGACTTTAACGTACTTCTCAGGATATGATTCAGCGTTAAATGTGAATTCCGTTTTTTTCTGATTATTTTTTCCGACAGCCGCAAGAACAAATTCGGTAGATGAAATATGTCTGTTGACAAAACCTTTAGCTTGGTAATACGAAACATCTTCGTTTTCGATAGTAACTGAAAACTTTGCATCACCAGCCAATGGGAAGGGCAAAATTGGTGTTTGTTTACCAGCTAGATTGGGACCGTTGAGGTCAACACAGAAAGTTAGCCCAATAAACGGACTCAGCTGATCTACGCAAATGGAGAAATCTTTCTGTTGAGCGAATTTCAATGGTGTATCAACTTCTTGGCCAGCTTGATCCCTCGAATGGAAAACAATTTCGTGGTTGGCTGATATGAGTTTCTGCTCTTGGACTGGCAATCCGTATTTGATGTCGAAACCTTTTTCGTAGGAAAGACTGACGCTCAGTTCTCCGCCAGTGGCAGTGTAGAGAGTAGATACGACTTTGAGGCCGTTTTCAACAACGAGGGCATCCAGTGTTAACCTTCCTGTAACTTCTATGTTGGCGCTTGGTATCAACTTGATTTTGAAATCTGTATCTGAGTTTCGTACTAGTGCACGTACATCAATGTTGCCTTCTGCTTCAATCTGGACATTTGTGGTGCCTTCAGCAGCTAGACGGAGTGGGAAACCCAGACCAGTTGGGTAATCAAATTCCACATCGAGGAGTAACAAATTCGATCGAAGAGTTTCCTAAACAAGAAAATATTTTAGAATTTATCGTATTTAATAATAAAAATTCGTTATAAATTATTACTAAGTATTGTGTAAAAACTTGACGTCTGCAGAGTACTCCACGAAAAATAGAAGGAAATTATTATTCCAATTTCGGCTTTCCTGACGACTAAACAAGAATTTATAGATGTTTAAAGCAAAAATTTACAGATAAGTGGAGTCGATGAACCTCAAAAATCAGCTAATATATGCGTTTTTAACTAGTTGAAGATAGAAACTTGAAACCTTTTACATATCTGTACAAATGACCCCAAGGGGTGGAAAACCCTTTTTTAACCCCAACCTTATATCTCGTTAGTTAAAATGATGTTTTTGAGGTCGCTGAGAACGAATTTGGGATTAAAATTAAAGCTGGAACCCTTGACCCTTGTGAAATACGAATCAAACTTAATAAAATTAATACGTTTAATTTTTTTTGATATCAGAATTGACGGTTGAACTCTTGAGAGGGTGGTACGCACTTATAAGTACCCCTATATAATCCTTACTATATTATATGGGAAGTTATGCATCAAGGGTAGTAAAATAAATAAGTTGAGTGTTTTTACCTCCCCAGTGACGAATTGAGTGAAACATTTTTGAAACAAATTTGATGAAAAATATATCTAAATTAAAAAAATATTAGATTTAGTCAAAGATCGTATGACAGAATGGAAAAAAGATGTCTTTCGAAACATTTGTGCCGTTGATTTAGTTTCAGTTGGCGGGAAGTACCATGTTCAATGTTTTAGCAAACTGTTAATAAAATAATTTGGTCAAGTGCGAGTTGGACTCGCATACTTAGGGTTCCGTACCACCTTCAAGATTCGAATATTCCAGTTTCAGACAAGCAGGGAATGAGTGCATTTTCTTATATTTACCCTTATATCTTTTAAAGGAAGCGTTTTAAATTTATAAAAAATATACACTTTGATTTTCCACACATAGACTTTTTATTTTATCTGCTTTTAAAATTCGCTTGATTTTTATCACAATACATATGTATTTAATTGTCTAATTTGGCCCCCAAAAAGTAACTTTAGAGTTTTATTTTACTAATAAACTTTCAGAGAAGTCTTTTATAATCTACTGTCTGAGTTTTGAGGCTATGTAGATTGGAAGATAAAGGGCAAAATAGGTCAAGTTTTAAATTATAAATTATTAAATCTGTTATTCAAATTATTTAAAAATATAAATAAAATATATTTTTCAAATTTTAAATAGTGTAGTTTCTAAAGTGGGAATTAAGTCGATGTTTAATATTTTTGTTAATATCTTTTATACAAATGATTTAAAAATATGATATTTTGGTAATTCACATAATGAGCCTTTTATCTGATATATTACATGATGCGTTTGAAAATTGAATCTTTATTTTCTATTTAATTGTATAATTTGTCTCTAAAATTACTATGGGGGTTTTCTAATAATTTATTTTCCGTTTAATTCTATTATTTGGAGGCCAAATAATAGAATTTGGGATTTTTTTTTCATATTTTTCCTATAAACAAAAAAAATGAGGTATTAGAGTTTGGGAAATAACCGGGAGAATGGGTAATTTTTTAAAAATATTTTATTAATATATTTTATATTTCATTTTAAAAGAATTAAAAAAATATATTTGTATTCGTCATAATGAGCTCTGGGATTTGATATATTACATGACCCGTTAGAAACAATTATAATTTTTTATTTTCCATTTAATTCTATAATTTGCCCCCCAAAATGAATATTAGGGGTTTCTCCTTATTTGTCCAGTAAAGTTCAGGTGAGGGGCTATACTTCCAGTTTTTCAAAATTTTTCAGCTTATGGTTTCGGAGATAAGGGGGGAATGGGTATTTTTTTTTAATTTTTGTTAATATCTTTTAATTAATTTATTTTATAAATATGGAAAAAATATATTTGTTTTCTACATCATGAGCCCTTTTATTTGATTTATAACATGCTGGGTTAGAAACAATTTTAATTTTATATTTTCCATTTAATTCTATAATTTGCCCCCCAAAAAAATATTAGGGGTTTTTCCTTATTTTTCCAGTAAAATTCAGGTGAGGGGCTATAACTCCATTGTTTTTTCAAAATTTTCCAGCTTATGGTTTCGGAGATAGGGGGGATAGGTAAAATTTTTTATATTTTTGTTAATATCTTTTAATTAATTTATTTTAAAAATATGAAAAAAAATATTTGTTTTCGTCATGATGAACCCTTTTATTTGATATATAACATGATGGGTTAGAAACAATTTTAATTTTACTTTTCCATTCAATTCTATAATTTGCCCCCCCCCCAAATAAATATTAGGGGTTTCTCTTTATTTTTCCAGTAAAGTTCAGGTGAGGGGCTATACCTCAATTTTTTTCAAAATTTTCCAGCTTATGGTTTCGGAGATAAGGGGGGGAATAGGTAATTTTTTTAATGTTTTTGTTAATACCTTTTAATTAATTTATTTTAAAAATATGAAAAAAATATATTTGTGTTCCTCGGAGATAAGGGGGGGATGGGTAAATTTTGGTATATTTTCGTTAATATCTTTTTAAATAATTTTTTTTAATTTGAAAAAAATATATTTGTGTTCCTCAGAATGAGACCTTTCATTTGATATATTACATGATGCGTTTAAAATTTTTTTTATATTTAAATTTTTATTTAATTCTATAATGTGCCCCCCAAAATTAATATTAATGGTTTCTCCTTAATTTTCCTGTAAAGTTCGGGCAACGCTCTATATTTCCTATTTTTTTCAAAATTTTAGGCTCAGTAGTTTCGGAGATCAGGGGGGGGAACGGTCATTTTTTTTAGTTTTTCCCCCCAGAAGTACCCCTAAAATCAAAATTTTTTCTTTTACGATATGTACTCCTGATCGGGTCACCAAACTATACATTGATACCAAATTTCAACCTCTTCCGTCCAGTAGTTTAGGAGAAAATGGCTGTGATGTGACAGAGGCAGAAATCCTGAGTGATATTATAAGGGTATCCGTATATTGTATATACGGAACCCTTAAAAAGAGGGAAAATTTACACCTGTCAGGTAAAATTAATAACACGATACGGTATGATGAGAATCTTAGAAGATGATGAGTATAAACCAGGCAAGTTAACAATTTTAGAAAGATTTTAAAAAATCATAGGTAGGGGTCACCCTCTGAAAGCACTAACGTCAATTTCGATAGCAGATTTATAAGGAAGGACTCCAATTACCCCTTGGATATATTTTTCACTCAATTAGTTTGAAAATAGTGATGGTTACCTCTGTGCGAACTAGCAAAGGTAGAGCGACCTTTCTGGTGTGACTTTAAAAAATGTTGGACTCTCAGTTTGTTACCAGTGAGGTAAAAAATACTTTACTTATTTATTTTACTCCCCTTGATTCATAACTTCCAAGTAATATAAAAAGAAATTATATTAGGGTCCTTATAGGGGCAGATATCACCACTCTTGCAAGAGTTCCAGAGTCAATTTTGATAGCAGATTTATAAAGAGCAACCCCGATTATCCCTTGGAAATATATTTCACTCAATTTGCTTGAAAAGCGATGGATGCAAAGGGGGCTAGTTCGCGCAAAGGTGCACCTAAAAAAAATTATAACTCTTAATTTTTCACTAAGGAGCTAAAAAATACTTAACTTTTTCATCATTATTTTATAAGTTATAGATGGTGGGCCATTTTAATCTATGCACCCGAATTGCTACTTTCCTAAGCATGGTATAAAAAAAGTTTATACAAAACTTTTTCAATGCGAAAGGGGACAATTTTTGGGGCAATTAATTTTGAAGGTCAATTTAGAAGAAAGGTTATTTCAAGGTAAAAAGTTTAAAAACCGGAAATGGCTATTTTTCGCATTTTTTTCGACTAAATAACAATGACACAGGCACCTGAGTGAAAATTATCATATCAGTAATAGAAAAAATATATTTTGAAATAAATTCTCTTGTTGTCTGGATAAATCATTTAAGATGTTTTCACGATATGTAATAATTACTGCTGATTTCGTTTATTTCGTTTAATACTTGCGCTAATAAGGTATTTAACATGGCGTAAAAGAAGAAAACAATCTCTATACACTTGTTCTACCAAAAATATTGGTAAAATGGAAAAATCTATAGCTTAACATATTTCTTAAATCAGGGTTATATTCTCACAAAAAATCTGTATCACGTAAAATTTCCCGCTCTTCCCGAATTCGGTATCAAAAACTCGGGTTGCTATTTAAAAAAAATACTTTGACCTTCAAATAACCTTGAAAGTGAAGTTCAAGGTCAAAATTAATCTCACCAAAAGGTGTCCCCCTTCGCTTTGTACAAGTTTTGTTGAACTCTTATTTCATACCATGGTTAGGAACGAAACTATTAAGGTTACATATAGAGGAAGTTACCGCTCTCCAAGGGTTCCAGCCGTTAATTTTAATCCTACATTCATTCTCAGCGACCTCAAAAACACTCTGAAGATAAATTTCAACAAACTATCTTTGTAACTTTACGAGTTATATATGTACTTGTAGTGAAATGGAGTAGTTCAGATTTTTTATTGGACTGATGTTAAGGAAAAACGTTTCAAGTTCCACTAGTCAAAATCGTATATTGATTAGGATGATTGACTCATATGTAAGAACTCTGATATAAGAATAAATATGAAATTTCTTTAGGACTCCAAAAAATATTTGGTACTGTCGACTCATTTTTATAAGAATATAATATAATTACAGGGTTATTTATGTTACCCGACCGTGATTGCCACGACTACACAAATTAACTTTAAAAGAAAAAAATATCCGATGGAGGGATAGTATAAAATTTGTTCACTAAATGTATCCAGTTTGTCTTTAATATAAAGAAAATATCAAGTAATCCTTTTTCTTAAATAATATTATTTAAACAGTTCAAATTGTAGGAAAATTCTGTAATTTTGTCATCAGAATTTGATTGTCTATAAATTGTTCTTATGGAATCATTAGCTATCAGTTCGCGTTTTCATGCAGAAGTGCTTTTGTAATTATCGTCGATTTTTAACCATTTTATTAATAATCCTGCCATCAGGGATTAATTATCAGGGAATTTGAAATGCGATTTTGACAAGCTGAGTTGTTTAATCAGTATAATTTTGGCCCTGATCTACTTATTGTCATTTACGTTGCCTTAGTTACCAAAATCTTAACTTATTCAAAACAGAGCAAAGCTGCTTTCAAAAAGCTCTTAACTTTAAGCATACTGAAAGTGTGTAATACAGAAGGTCAATCCTATAACGCAAAATTCCGAAACTGAATTTGAAATATTATTGACTGTAAATAGGAAAATAGGTCAAATTCTGATTTCAATGAACAGCAATAAAAACTAATCAAACATTTCAAGAATTACTAATATAGAGCTACTATTTTCCATGATTGTAAAATTCAACTTCATCAAACCTGAATAACAAATTTATTGTTAGAGCAACTGCTATGTTTAAATTCTCTACAAATACTTTATTACTCACCTTGAATTTTTTGAGTTTGTCCAGGCCTTCAACAAAGTTATCCAATATTTTGTCAATGACAGCTTCCGGGTCTAAACCATCCTGATAAATGTTCAAGTTGCTGAAAATAATTTCAGAGCCAAATGCCTTTACACTCAGATCTACATCAAGATCCTTGTTCAAAACGTTCTCCTTGATTTGAACAGCTTTACCGATGTTATCAATTTCTGCTTTGGAAATATCTCTTCTAGATCTTAGAACAGAATCGAGTTTTTTGTGCAGATGTTCCCATGTTTTCATTGCAAGTTTTCCGTTTTCATTAAGAGTAGCTCCCAGTGAAGATGTCTTCAGAAGACCTTTTGGACCAAAATAATGTTCAACGAGTTTATCAAGGTTTTCCTGTCTTGTCTGGATTTCCAAGAAGTTGAAAGTATGTCCGAACACCTCTGCCGTGAGATTCAAGCTGGTTGAGCGAGGCAAGAACGAATCTTGTGAGTAAATAATGTTAGCTTCACTAGAGGCAGCTAAACCTAAGGTGTCGATCGCATAAGAGAACTCTCCATTGTATGAATATTTTCTGAAATCAATGGGGTATCGTTTAGGAACGCTGAAGCTGAGGAATTGTTTAGCAAGATCCTTGTCTGGATTTGCGGATGCTTTGAGGCTTCTGATGTGGGATACGATAAAACCTCCAACTTGATAACTTGGCTCTTTTTCCAATAAATTCTTGACTGTGGTAGCGACTTTGGCATTAGGGCATTGAGCAGCGGCTAAATATGCTTTAATCCTTATTTCAGAATCTTGTTGAATATCTTGTAAGATGCTAACAGCGCTGTTTCGGAGTTTATCTTTGCACGGATCAGCTAAATAACTTTCAAGGGCGACAACTCTTAGGCGATTTGGTGCTTGTTTATCTTGAGCGATTGAAACAATTTTTTGAGCAATGGCATCGCTAAGATGGCCAAAGTTTGCTAAAGCTTTCAAAACATATACCATTTCATTTTCTTCTTGTTTGTTAGCAGCTTTGTTATCTCCCAATTTCTGTATAAGTTTCTGTGACAATTTGTTAAGTGCATCTACGTTATCGCAAGAGTGTTGTTGGCAATAACGACCAGCTATGTTGCCAATTGCTAAATATACCTCATATGGAAGATTACGTTGCGACAACAAACCTCCAGCAGTATTCAAAAGTGATTCGCTAGAATGCCTGACGAATGACATACCCGCGTAAACTAGTTTTTTCTCCATTTCATTAAATTCATTGCTCTTTAAAAGTGTTATGGCTACTTCAACGGATTCTGCGGTGGCAGATTGAAGAAGGGCATCTAAAAATACTTTCTTTGCAGCTACTTTATCACTGAATCCAGCTCCAGATTTAACTTGATTATATACCGCCAGCAAATCGTCTTTTTTAGCTGCTCTAATTGTTTTAATGAGTGTTACAAATTCCTTAGCTGTTTGTTCACCTACTACAACGTCGATAGTTTTCACTACATCTTTAACAGCATTTAAGATGGAATTCACGTTGCTATTAGGAGCTGTTACGGGGTGAGGATTCTCAAAAAGTATGGATTTTGGTTTAGAACACTGTGAGTTTGGGGTTTCTTTAGAAGTTCCGGCCAAATGTAGTTTGCTGGTCACTTGTGCTTTGGCTCCATTGTTGCCAACTGAGAACGGCACGTACAAATAATTTTCGACAGCATTAGCTTGTTCCAAGATTCCGCCTTTAATTCGCAGTTTGGCGCTGTAATCTCCATTAAGAATTGGACTAGATTTTATTTCACTATGTAAATTGAAGACGGTATTGAAAAAGTCTTGTCTGATGTTCTCTCTGTGGGAGCATTTGTTCAAATTACGACTCTTTTGGATAACCAAAACATCTCCATCTTTGTGTTGAGCAAATTCTGTGGGACACACACCAAATACATCAGTTTCGTGGGCACCTTTAAAGTTTGCTTGGAATAATGAAGCAATGGCTCTTTTAATGTTAAGAGAGTTTTGGGTGTCTCCAGGGACCACACAGATGCTGTCTTCGATATGGCCATCGTGGAAATTTATCCTTATTGGTTTCTCTACATCAGGAATATGTCCATGTTTCTGAAAAAAATATAGTCAAACACGAAATTATCATTAACGCATTTCTGATTCCTCACCTTTCCATTTGGACCTAAAATTTGTACATTTTGCAGTCTCAAAAGTTGATTACAGTCTGCTAGCTGTGTCAATAATACTGTCGCTTTTACTTCTGTGCTTGATATTTGGCCTTCGGCGGACGATAGTGAAATGTCGATTTTTCCTTCATAATTGTATTTATACGTCGTACCCTGAGCATATTTGAAAGTATTGGAACCTGAAATTAAATTGTGATTTATATAATTTATTTTAATATAATTATTGCATACGAATTTGTAAATTTATTTAACGGTATTGGATTAATATTTATCCAACATCAGTTAACTTCATAGAGAAAGAGTTTTTAATGGAATTGCCAGATCTAATCAACTTATGAAATAACACAATTATAAGTATATATACGCAACAGAACTTTTCGTTCTTCTTTTTGGAAAAACTGCCTGTTTAATTTTACTTTGTAATATGTGACGTTGACTTCAGGTGTTCTTTCTGGTCTTCGTCTAATGAGAAGGTTATTCCTTACTATCGCAGTTATGCTATCTGGTGTCAACTTGATTACCTATTGATTCCGATCTCTTCTTATCTTCCTTGTTTACCTAATTATATCTTCAATTTGGCACTTTTCTTTTATGTTTATATTTCTTTCTTTATCGTGCATTGTATATCCTAAAATCGCTCTTGGGCTTACCACTTTCGTTGTTCCCTGAATTATCTTTTTCTAGGGAGGGTGTTTATTTTTCTAGATTCGAAATCGTGGTCCAAGAACCTTATTCACCAGTATTGGGCAAAATTGAACTCGTTTTCGGACATAAAATGCAACAGCATCACGTCAGTAACAATTTATAGATAATTATTGCTAAGATTTTAACAGCAAACTTCTAGAAGTAAACCCGCAAAAATACGAACTTCTTTTGTTTTTTGCTTACATAATGAAAAGTAGAGAATGAGTCGTAAGGCCGTCTACAGAAAAGTTGTAGTGTATTTGAAATTCTTCTAATCGAGTCCTGATTGGATCATTTTTTCCTGAGTATACTCAGAAACACTGATCAACAGTGGATTTTTTTTTTCAAAAATTTATAACTTTCTGGTAACTAATACTAGAATTTTAATCATCGTTAAAACGATAGTTTATGATGTTAATTTCATATGGGCTCACGATGAATACTATTCAATAAGTAGTTTTTGAAGAATTGGAATTTAAATAATTTAGAGCGATATTTTGCACATCCCACCGTATTAACGAAAGTCCAACCGGGATAAACTAGATATTTTGAAAGTTCATAAATTCCACATCAATTTGTCTACCTTGGTTTAAAATAATACTAAATATTACATTAAATGTAGGAATATCCCACAGCCAGCCAGAGGTGCACTGACAATAGCTGTCAAGACACATGGACGGAACTAGATTTTTTTTGAGGTGGGGGCACGATTAGAGAATTATGGCAAATTGTATTATTATAGGTTTTTTCTTAGCAGTTTACTACGTTTTTATTTACATAACTATTACATGCCCATGTTGGCCTATTTTTCTATTGGTTTATTAAGTTAATGGTTACCTGTATACAGTTTATTTATTATTTTAATTAAATTTTTTCCACTAACTGGAGCCGCCACTGTCAAGACATCGAAAGAGAAGAAAGGGTGTGTTGTTTAAGCCAAATTTCAAAAGCAGTGTTAAGATTTTTACGGCACTATAACAAAAATCCAAGATATATGAAGTGAAGTGCATTTTATGAGCTTTAATAATTAATACGATACGGTCTGCAAAATATTTCTACAATTTATTTAAATTGCAATTCGGCAAGATGTATTTAACATACAGTATCGATTTTCAGCGTTATTAATCTCAACGTTATAAGCTAGCAGTAGGAAATAGTTTAAGGTTCCAGCTGTTATTACAACCAAGTTATGAATTTTTTAAAATCACTCACATTACAATGGTTTTTCCAGCCTTTTCTTGATGAAAAATGCTGCGAACAAAATTTATAAACACTCATTTTGAAGATTTTCTGATTCTCTACAATTTTTTTATGGACGTCATTATGAACAGTTCATTATTTTTTACCCTATAAACCAAAAACGAAAATACCCCATATATTCTGGGGGGTTTTAAGCCTCAAATAATTCACTTCTACGAGTTTGCTGTTAAAATTATGTCAGTTATGTCTTATAAGCAATTATTTAGGTCATGGCTTATGCGGTTTGCTGTTGAATTTTATGTCACTTAAAAATCTATATTGAGTGGTGTATTAAGCCTGTGATCCTAGAAGTCAGATAGTCGAATGTCAGAGAATATTTACTATTGCCATGCATTTGGTATTATTTATTGATATCAGCTTGCTTAATTTCTCAGCTTGTTTGTTGAAGACATGTAGCATTTTTGGACATCTCTTCTGAATCTAAAGTAGGTAGCGTTATCACCTGCATAGCATAGAGTGCTTATTTTGTCTGTAGCTATGTGGTTCACAGTCCTATGGATTTTACGGTGTGTGATAGCTATTCCTTCACAGTATGAAAGAGTAATGGAGTCAGACACCTTCATCTAGTTAGCGTACTAATTTGAAAAACCTGACACCCAACGAAGTGTCAACGTTAGTCATAATTGGTCGGTAGTTTTTACCAATTTGTGGGCAAAAAAATTATTCATAAAAATCAAGGTCATCTAGAAAAGTAATTGATCACTATATAGTCACAATTTGTCAAAACATATTGATCATTGGTCAACGTAAATTATGTAATGATTAAGACATTAGAACTTTCAAGTTCTTGTTAGTCCCCATTTTATATATTTTTTTTTAATTCTGACCAATTATGTCCTAGTTTGTATTAATGATTTGTTGGCACCTTGAGGAAAAGGCAATTGAGATTAATTAAAATTATATTATTATTAAATTAACACTTATGAGAATTTTGAAATATAAAAATTTTTGCTTATGTCCTATCTTCAAAAAAATCTTAAATACAAAAAATAAATAATTATACCTATTTGTGACAATAAACTTATGGGGATTTCAGATTTAACAATTTAAGCCGCTAACCATTAAGGCATACCAATTTTATTAATTATTACATAGTTTACGTTGATCACTTATCAAAATGCATTGACTAATTGTGACCTTATTGTGGCGTATTAATTTCGTTTTGAATGATTTCTATTCGATTTACTTAGGCCGCTATAGTTTTTTAGATGACTTTTAAATTTTAAATACTCGACAATATTGTATTACTCACCAATCGATCAAACTTACTAACCAATTATGACCAGTTCGTGACCAATTTTGTCTGATACCTTTTGTGTATTGAATGTCAGGGTCCAATCTATGAAGCAAAGGTAGCAAGACTTTTGTATTTGGGGTTTTCTTCGTAACTTGTATCCTGTGTAACTAATGCGTCGGAGATGGAATGTTTTTCCCTAAAGCCTTGTAGCTCTTCACGAATAAGCATTAAATTGAGGTATCTTTGTTAGCAGTGTCAGTGAGATAGTTATCCCACGATGGTGTTCTGTTATAAAAAGGGAAAATTTGATATCAGAAGCAGCTGGAAGAATTTGGGAAAAGCTTGAGATACTCCAGACATCAAATTGAACACAAGTCAGGCACTTTTCGTGTGTTATCTGTTTTCTAGAGCAGATTAGGAGACAAGTGATCATTTTAATGCTTTTAGGAGCACCTAAATACTGTAGCAATGGAACAGGTATGCGAATATGAGTATTGGTCACAGGTATGTCGTTCCAAACTAACAGGTTCTGAGAATAAGCGTAGAACTCTGAATCAGTCATATGGCTGTACAACTACATTTATATGCTCCAGTATACCAGTTTGTGCTTATGTTTATGTAGGAATGGATATGTCATAATATAATTTTAACGAAACAATTGTTACTTTAATTTGTAAACTAGTAGTACGTTGCAATTACCACAACCAAAAACTGTTAGCTCTGACAATTCCTAAAAAACGTCAAAATTATTGGATTTTATGTACTCTTATTCTTATGAAGTTATGACTTACTAAGGACAAGATAACTTGTAATTAGTAATCAGTAAATCGTAGTAAATCGTTAAATTTAATGCAATATCTCAAAAGGATTTAGAAATGTTTGCTAAAAAAGTTTGGAGTTTTATAGTGTTTAGTTGTTTACAATTTACAAGTAATAAAGTGGTAATAAAATGAATTAGTTGGATAATAGTTCTTTTTGTACCAGTTAGAGTATTTATTAATTTTACTTACCACCTCGACAGCCTGATCTGCATACCGCTGAAACAAAAAAAAAACAAAGATTAGATTAAAAATTCAACCATATTTTTAACTTAACAAACAGTAATTGAAATTTAATATAAAACGGAAAAACGGTTATTGCCTTTAGTTGCTTGTTACTCTTTTAAGCATAAAACGATAAAGGTTTCCCAATATTTCATATTATGGGTAGATGGCTGACAAATATATGCCATCAACCACAACACTTGATGGAGTGGTACAAATAACATGAAGGAAAGCTTAACCAATTAATAATTAATTGTTGGGTACTAACTGCCAGATTCTTCAAAGTTTTTACACGATTGCCAAAGGGAGTGTCGTGTTTCTAGAATGAGTGACCGATTTTTGTATATATTCTTGCTCTTATTCTTATATATCATTTCTTTCCACGCACTAGGTTATGCCTGCTATTTTGTTAATGTAACATTTATATTAAGGTCTTGCTTTGTTCTTATAACATCCCTGGGATAATATTGCGTGATTATTGTTGTTATCCTGTTAATCTGTTGTTTTGCCAAATATTTTGCTCATTTTCATTTTACTGTGGATATTCTACTAAAAACACTTAAAACAAAAAAAAAATTAAATCAAAAATAGGTTAATAATTTCGGAAAGGTTGATGAGTAAGTCTTTGATGTGTTTACCTGTAATAAAATAATTAAAAATAGGGTTTCAAAATAATTTTGAAAAATACCGGACCCCCCCTTAATTTTTTGCTATGGCCGTTCCTGTCTCTTGATATGTGTATTAATTGTTCTTTGCACATTTTCTCCCTTTTTAAGTTCAATTTTTTTTGTTATTGTTTGTTAGATTGTGAAATTTAATGAAATACATCGGTATCAATTGTTTTGTGTTATAGCTTCTAATGACAACGATGATCTTTTACTAAGAGTGGAGTTTTTATAGAAGCAATTTTCACAAGTGTGTTTAAGTAAACGGAAAGTCAATCCCACTGTGCATTAATTCACCATCAATTATTTGTTGTTGCAGTTCCTTTGTTTTTTTAGAAACTAAGACAGTGTCTTCAGCAAATATTCCGATATAATTATATCATCAACATAATATGCAGCTATATTCAATCAATTTTTTATGGTGTAGCCTCTCTGAAGAACTGAAAGATTGCAGAGTAACTTGAAGAGCTGTTGAACTAGAGAGTCTTGAGAAAAAACGAAGAAGAAGAACTTAAGATCTGTAAGAAGATCGGTGGGCAAATGGCCTTTTTTGAATAAATGAAATGAAGAAGAAGAACTGTAGGACTCAAAAATTGGAGAACTGGCTCGAAGTGCTGAGAAGAAGAATATATTTTTGGCACTTTTTTATCGAAAACTCAAGGCTAGAGATTGAGGAATTGACCTTGATAACTGAATGTGTGGGGAAATGTATTAATGAAGCGAAAAGCTGAGGAGCTGATCAGAAACACTTAAGGTCTTGAGGGAACAGAAAAAGAGCTTAAGGTCTTTTGTGGGAACAAGGATTAAGAAGTTGAAGAATATTTTTTAGAATTTTTACCGGAGATGTGAAGTATAACTTACCACACCGAGTTGGTAAGATTAGGTTAGGTTTGTCATTTACTTCCGAGACGACCGTATCACTCAGATTGTTTGAATTTGAATTTGAAAAGAACCCTGACTTGACTGGAATTTGATCCCGGGTCAATAATACCTCTTACCAAGCACCAGTTTTTACAGAATTGTTAGAGCTGTGAGACTCTCCTTCTAAGCCACCGGGGGACAATATAACACTATGTACACTTAACATATACAGAATAAATGTCATTTGATTGTGTTTTCTATAATTTAGAGAATACTTTGTACACTATCAAAATGATAATTTCTTCTTTACCCCCTTTATTGTAGATTAAAATTGTGATTCGCTAGTCCAATGTTGTGATGTTTGTGGTTCTTACAGACTGTTTTGCAATTTTTTTATAATCTTAAGCGCTAACTTCACTTCTAGTATTTCTTTTGTCGTCATTTCCACTCTGGATTATATATGTTTTCGTATTATTTCGGATATTTTGTTTCATATTAACATAGCTAAATGTAACAACAATATGATTTCCTTTGTCAACATAACCTTGAATGATAAAAGTATATGGTAAATTAATGACCAAATTGAAACAAAATTGCTGAGATATTTTTTAAGTGAAATTGACACATACATTTTAAATTATAAGAATTGTCGTAATTAGTTCCGTGATAATGTTTATTCTTAAGGTAAGACGTCTTCGTGACAACTTCTTCACAGAAATGCCAATTATCGTCTTGTTTCCATTAAAACAATACTTTAGCTTCACTATTTTCTGACGAATCCCTTTAGATAGAACACTCGAATTTAAACCGGTCGTAGTCGGGAAACCGTCATTACATCAATTACCTCAAGTGAATAATAGTCGGTATGCATTTCACAACGAGCGGTTGTTTGTTGTTTGTCATCGAGTGGTACAATAATACAAGACAAAGGCAATATAAAAAAATTTAAATAAGTCACCGGACACCCTATATACGGATGCTCCATTATCAATTTTACTTGGAATCTCTCTTGAAGATTCGAAACAAGTAGCCGTTTTGAATAGCTGACGCGGCTGCTGCATTAATTTATTAATCACAAGTATTTATTCTGAATACAATTTCATTGTTATCTTATAACGTCTGTTTCCATTTAAATCATTTCACGTATTTGGATGTACAATAACCAAGATGGCTTGTTTAATGATATATCTATATTGGGATAATGTATGCAAATGTTCTGTAGAATGAGCTAAAAGTTTAATACAACTTATTGCGACACACTACACATAATGTTGTCCAAGTAAAGAGATATATAACAAGAAATAATTGAAATTATATTATATCAACTCTAGAGGCCCAGTGGCTCTGTTATCTGTCACTCTTCTTTCCCACTTTTTCTGTTCAATGCCTACTTCTTCCAGTCACTAATTTCCACTTCGTCCAGATCTTTCACAATTTTCTTCAGCCTTTTATTCCTAGACCTACCTTTTCATGCATCTTTTGTCGAACATTCTCAACTCCTGAACAATACTTAGTTTTTTGTATAGATCCCCAATTTCCTTAATTGTTGTTCTATTCTCGCCCTGGCACTTGATTCCTCCTAAGATCATCATTTTCAAAACTTTTAAAAAGGTACCTCAGGGCTCTCCGGACTTGCTACCTCTCGTTAGTTAGTTAGTCGTTCAGTGCAGTAGTATTTAGGAACGATCAAAAAGAAGATATTTAGTAGAATAAACCACACACTTATCTGGAAAGATGGTGTTTCAGTCTCTTTTTACGTATACAGTAAGGTTGTAAAGTATTTTAGGATTTATTTATTAGTTAGTTTAGTTTATTAGTATTTTTAGGATTTTATTCTAAAGGATAAATTCATTTTCTCAGTAAGTATGAATGTAAATGAAAAATTGTGAAAATTAATAAAATTATTCACCTGCTGCCTTCAACTTCATTATTTTTTTAAAGAAAACTGGTAGATTTGATATTGCATTTAAAAGAGTTTTCAATTCATTACATTTGATTTTTGGACGTATATACTCAAAAAATAGAATTTTATTTTATACCAACAAGTAGCCCTCAAGTCAAGTACTTGTCACTATTTTACTAGTCTATTCGAAGACCCGGATTTAAATTGGTGGGGGTTCTTGAACTCAAAACTGGTGGGATCCTAAGAGATTCAAAATTTACCCAATTTTTTTAAAAAATCTTAAATTTAAATTATTTATGCGCTTGTGAGTACGAAAACAACAAATTTCCAAAATCAATATTCATACAATTATTAGATTTTCGAATGTAATTTTTTTCGAGGTCTCTAATGTGGGGGCCCATCTATTCTGGAGGCTTCGGGGCTGCGGCTCCAGTTGTCCTCCCATAAATACAGCCTATTCTTTATCATTTTGCCAAAAAATTAAAATCAGGTCTTTTTGTGACATTTAAGACGCATTTATAATTTATTTGAGTTCACAAAATGTAGATAATAATTTTTAGTTATTAATCGTTTATTTAGGAATTTATAATTATTAGATTTTTATCATTGGCCTTCTTGAGACCCAAAGAATTGAGATATTAATATTAATTGGTGTGGGTGATAAAACGAGAACGCATTGTGAGGTAATATTTAATAAGGAGGATCCTGGCCGTGACATTTCCCAGTCTACGGTGAGTTGAATAGAACAAAAATTCCGTCAATTTGGGACTGTCACAAATTTTCCCAAACCTGGGAGATCAAAATTGAATGATGAAAAGAAATTGGATATATTGTTAAATGATGACGAAAACCCACAGATATCTATAAGAGGAAAGAGAGAAATATAATCCATATAAAATTAAACTGATTCAAGGAACTAAATGAATATCATCCTGATGGTAAATTACAATTTTAGGAAGTAGTTACGAACAAATGTCTAGGGAAACTAAACGTTTGGGCTGGCACAATAAATAACAGAACAATTGAACCATATTTTATTCAGGGAGCATTAATTGGAGCGAGTTGGATGTCTTACAAAATGATTTAATACTTGAATCAACACAACCTTTTCTTGATACTGTTAAACCTGCAGACGTTAATAGAAATATACGGTTTCAACAAGATGGAGCTACATTACATTATGCCTATGGAACAGCATTACGAGTTTAACTTAATCAAGTTTTTCCTCATCTATGGGTCTGTCAAAGTGAATGGCCACTTTCTTGCCATCTAACTCCAGGGGAATATTTTTTGTGGGACTCTTTGAAATAAAAAGCAAACCAACTCCTATCGAAGATTTAAAACACCGAGTAAGTCAAGATTTAATCAAATCAGCGCAGAGATGTTGCAAACATTATAAAATTATTTCACCACTGTCTATTGTCAACGTCTAAAAATCATAAATATTCCCGAATAGAAAATTGAAAGGCCTTTTAAACGCTGTACGACACACTACCTCTTTCTACTTAAATATTTTTAGGGGTAGTACTGACACCAAAATAAATTATTCAAGATACTTACCTAATAAATCTCTTTAAATATTTAAAGTAATTAAACAAATGATCAATTATAGGACTTCGATAATCATACAGAGATTTACGGTATTTTCTTTCCTAATTTTAAGAATATTTAAAATTTATTAACAGTAGAATTAAAATAATATTTTTTATGATAGCCTTACAATAAAGCAAAGTTCAGCATTAGTTAAATCTATTATTCCTTTCTACCAATCAATATTAGGACATAATTGCAGCATAATTAGATGAATTATGCAATAGATTTTAATTATAAAACCTAATTTTTGTATTATAGGACGACCCTATAGCAATTTTTATATTTAGTTTGAAAAAAGAAAATAAGACATGCCACGGTACTGACATTTTGGGTATATTTCTGTAAGTTATTCATGATCCATGAATAACAATACATATAACATACAATGTCGACGGTAAAATGCTATTAAATTTATCATATTTGTAATTTTCTGATCAAAAAAATCATGTTGAATAATAAATAAAGTACTAGACATAAAAAATCGCAGTTATCTACGAAACACCCATACATAAAACTCTAGTTGCCTGTTAATTTGTACGAGTATCAGATAAGATCTACTGTACCGTAACACTTATCATTGGACTTACAAACTAGTATACTCTCCGAAGAGGGAAGCCAGAGATATACAAAAACTACAAAATGTTATTAAATAATAGACAATTCAGTGATAGCACGTATTAATAAACAAAGGTTTTTGTATAAGTATAATACTCTCTTCCAGGTGTCATTCTTTTGTACGCAAGACAATATATATAATATATATTGTTTCTGGTTAGGGAGCCTTCATCAGTTGCGCTTTCCACAATTGAATGTCCTCTCGAACACTTCTTTATGTATTTGATACATATCGTTAAATTTGAAGACGCGAGATGTAAAGACAGGTGAAGTTAACCTGAAAATTTCATCGTGACATTCTAACCTAGGAATTACGGATAACAGCAATTACATGGAACGACTCCAGATTCGGAACCTCTATGTGCTAGTTTCATCGAAAATCCTAGATGTCGGTCTTTACATCTCGCGTCGTCAAATTTAACAATATGTATCAAATACATAAAGAAGTGTTCGAGAGGACATTCGATTGTGGAAAGCGCAACTGATGAAGGTTCCCTAACCAGAAACAATATATATTATCTATATTGTCTTGTGTACAAAAGAATTACACCTCGAAGAGTGTATTCAATATCTCTGACAGGTGACGTTAACCTGAAAATTTCATAGTGACATTCTAACATAGGAATTACGGATAACAGCAATTACATGGAACGGCTCCAGATTCGAAACCTCTATGTGTTAGTTTCCCCGAAAATCCTAGATGTCGTCTGTACATCTCGCGTCGTCAAATTTAAATATAGCATGAAATACAGTATCATTTTTAAAAAATGTATACAAACCGATCATAATTATAGGTGGCAGATATTTTAAGGGTTCCGCATAACAATATTCGGAATAATAATCAATAATATCACTCCGGATTTCTCCCTCTTTCACATCACCGCAATTTTCTCCTAAACTACTGGACGGAAACGGTTGAAATTTGGTATCAGTTTACAGTTTGGTAACGCGATCGGGAGTACATTTCGTAAACAAAGAAATTTAGATTTTAGGGGTACTTCTCATCTCCGAAACTTTAAAAAGTAAAATTTTGAAAAAAATTAGTGGTATAGGGCCTTACCTGAATTTTACCAGAAAAATAAGGAGAAACCTCTACTATTAATTTTGGGGGGGCAAATTACAGAATTAAATGGAAAATATAAAATTAAAATTGTTCCTAACACATCATGTAATATACCAAATGAATGTTAATTTTGAGGGCCAAATTAAAAAATTAAATACATATTTTTATAAAAATCAAGGGAATCATTTATCACATAAAATAAAAAGTCTATGTGTGGAAACAAAATTATATATTTTTTATAAATTTAAAAGGCTTCCTTTAAAAGATATTAGGGTAAATATACGAAAATGCACTCATTCCCTGCTTGTCTGAAAGTGGAATATTAGAATCTTGAAGGTGGTACGGAACCCTTAGTAAGCGAGTCCAACTCGCACTTGACCAAATTATTTAACCTTGAATTCTTATGTGCGCTAGACGTTCAAATAAATATTTAAATGTTTATTCATCCAAATTACTGTAATTATGTAATTGAACATTGGTGTTAAATGGCATTAAAATGCTATACTGTTAAAACTACACCAAATCGTATATATGTCGTATAAAGTATATGATTTATAAATAGAAAGTATATATCGTATTTATGACTTTGATAAAGAACAATTAGTATATTGGAGTTTTCGAAAGAAGTGTTTTAAATCAAGTGTGGGATTTCAAATCATGGTTCCATATATCGGCTATAAAAGTAACACTTAAGGGATCACTCTTAAGCCTGCGAAAAATTCAAATTTGGTGCTTATACAATTACAGTTGGGAGTCATAATTATTAACTATTTATAATTTTGTTGATTAATTTTGAGGACAAATTAAGAAATTTAAAAATTCAAGTACATCATGTAATGAAACGAATAAAAAGGTCTAAGAATAACAAATAACCATATTTTTTAATTTTAAAATGCGTAGTTTAAAAATATTAAATGAATTATACAAAAATCGACCATTTCAAAATGTCACGAAAATTAACAAGTTAACAATTTTTCAAAGATAGGGGAGATAGGGCATTACTTATAGTTTAGAGGACAACATAAACGAATATCACTATAGAGGTTTTAAAATGACAAGAAAATTATAAAAGGTTACAATTTTGAAAAAGTAGGGGCGTCACTTGTAGTTTACAGGGCAACCTAAACGAATATTAAACGATTATTTTTGGGGCATCAAGTAATACAGCCGCTTATATTGTAAGTATATTCCCTTTTTCAACACAATTTTTAGCAAATACCAACATAATATAAAATTATGACTCATTAGCAAATAACTTTTCAGAGCCCACTCACAAAGATGCTATTTTTTAATCGTAATTAGTAGGAACAACATTGAACGTTAAAGATGGACATAAAGATCTTGTAGTGCCTAAAAATTCATCAAAGATTTTAGTTTTAAAACGTCATATTATATTATAATTTACCTCGATTTTAAAAAAAACCGTGGTAAGAAAATCATAGTAGGCGAATCCCACTCGCGTTTGAGTATAATTATTACAATAAACTATATTCAGCAAAAAACAAAATTCCTGTCTGCAAAAATATATCTATTTCACTAGACGACTCAATGAAAGAGTAATATTGAAGTAATTTATGTAACAGATAATTATTCAGGAAAAATAAAATTGGGACATTTAAATTCAAAATTATTTGATGTACTCAATGTTCAATATAATTTAAAAAAACAATCCATTCAAGTTGTTGACCAGAAATTAATAAAAATTTGCCATATTCTATTAATCAATCTTTGCAGAACTAAATTTAGAAATTTTGTAACCCTATCTCTGATAGTAACCAGGGGAAAAAAGTGCAGACTATGAAGGTTAACAGGTCATTTACATTGGAGATAACTAAATATTTCTAATAAAATACCCAGAAAATGAGTAAACACATATATGTTTTCATTCAGATTAACCTTTTTTATCGATCCATTTGACATTTGACCGAAGCTGCGCAATTATGTTTGTGTAAGCAATAATTTATTTGCAATATTTTTCATTCAGATTTTATCTCAAAAGATTTTGCACATCGAAGTAGTTGTTAATTAATTTATCAGTGCTAGAGAGTAATCCTTTCAAATATGTCTCTAGGGTGTCCATAAAATATTTAATCAAGATTATTTATAGTATTTCACTTGTAGGAATTCCTATCTTTTTTAACCTACATTTCTAACATTTAAGCTTAGAATTAATAAATGTATATACAGGGTAGGGATGTTACGGATATGACATTTCGGATCTGGATATAGATATGGATATTTGAATAATATTATATCGGTTTCAGTTACGGTTACGGATATGAAATTATTTCGGATTATCCGGTAGTTTCGGATAGTTTCAGTAACGGTTACGTTAAATTTTTGTGGTACCTATTGTAAAAATAAAACACAAATAATGGCAGGGTAAGGCCTTAAAGAAGAACAAATGAAACTTAGAGAAAACCTTTTGATGAATAGATATCCTGAAACCACCATTAACAAGGCATTCCATAAACTAAAGGCTTGTTGGAAAAATTTATGGATACCGAATCAAAAAATTTTTTTCAAGAGCAAAAACACATTGAGGAGCATGAGCACCACATAACTACATCAGGGGAGAGTTAACAAAATCTGGGTTAGCTATTCACGCATGGATAGAGCACCATAACATTAACTGGGAACAGGCAAGGGTAGTTCACAAGAAGCAGCACTAGTATAAGAGAAAATTTCAACCCGATAAATAACTGATAAACAACCGCACACAGCCCGTTATTGTAAACGATAAATCGTCTTCGACTCTCAATCGGTTATTTGTCCCATTTTGATAAAAATCTGTCCCTATCCGAAATTATTCGAAACTTTTATATCAGATTCGGTTACGGTTTCGGATAGATTTTTATTTCGGATATCCGACAGTTTCGGTTACGGGTACGGAGCTCTATAACATCCCTAATGCAGGGCATCCAATAGTACAATGGATCAAACACCAAATATTGAAAGAGGAGATAAAATTAATTATTAACATTAACATGCTTTTGTTAAATGTTATTAGCAAATGAGATACAGGGTGTTAAAGGTGACTTATTTTTTAAATTCGTTGTAATTGGTTAAATGTATACAACTCAAAATTTGTACAGTATATGCATGTAACATAGAGAAACATTTAGTATCATTTTTTATGTAACTCCTTGTTTACCCCTGCATTACCCGCATTTTCACGCTAATTAATAAAGCTTCCGTTATTTCAAAACAAAAAAATATATATTCGTTTGAATTACCATTTTAAGGCATTTCCGAGATATTGCCATTTAAATATTACAGTGCCTACGAGCACACAATCTCAATCACAACATTTCAAAGTTGGTAATGAACTTAAAAAACTGACCTAAGGGTTTGTGTTTATAATAGGTAGATTATAATCCATATGCTGCAGTTGGATGATATACAGCCTTTTCAATTTATTTTTAGAAAGTCCTGAATTAACTATTCAGCATTTGCAGTTCACTGCTGGCGTAAATTTATTATATCAAATTTTCACAAGATAAGTATATACGTTAAACTATTGTTCTGTCAGATAGTACTAATATTGGGATCCAATGTCCTTAAAAGAATATGCTTATTGAGGAGGATGCATTTACATGTCATGGAGTTTTAAGTTGAAATAATCACTATTATAATTTTGTTAATCCTCGTTTTAATCAACATCTTGAACTTCAGCAAGATGAACTGCACGAAAATATCTAAAATTTTTGAAAAACCGTTTAGTGAATCTGCAGGAATTGCTTTAGTTTAGTCAGCATATGCAGTTTATGCAGGACTGTGTGCTTCTACGTTATCCTTAGATAGCCTGGGAGTGTTTAAATGACCCATTTCTGCATCATTGGAACTTTGTACACATGAAGAACCCTGATATATACTTTATAAAATAATAAGATAAGTCGGTATTTAAAACGAAATTTAACAAAATGTACTGAATAAACGGTTGCTACTCATTTAATGAAATAAATTTAATTACAGTAGGGATTTCCGGTTAAGATGGCGGGGCAGCCGCACGTGCATGTGTCTTAGGTTAAGAAAATTAGGTGAGCAAACAGTGTATTGATTAGTTGATCAATACTTGATTCCCTGGTTTATTACCGATCAAGTAATAAACGCTTTCAAAGTGATTAAAGACGCTCCAAGAGTGATTAATGATAATTAATGTTCGTGATTATTAAGCCAGAAGTCAAAGGCTGTCCCTTCCTTGTAAATAGATATACCTAATTAAATATACTCTTGTAGACAGATTTATGTCTAGGCTTTCAAAGAATTGCTTAAGTAGTACTCTACAATAGTGTTATGTTTGAGGTGGCACAGCAATTTTAAAATGGCATTATTTCGAAAAAATCTTAAAATGTCGGGATTAAACTAATCTGTTTGTTCTAATATAATGTGAGGCTTATTAAAGGAATGAAAATTTGTACGATTAAATCTGAATTCTGGTTTATAAAATTAATTTAAAAAATTACTGTAGCAATTTTGAGTTCAATACTATGAATTGTTTTATAACAACATCGAATTTTCAAAAATAATATCTTATATTGCATGCTCGTATTAATCGACCTTTTTTATCCCTTTCTACCATTGACTTACATATTATCATAGACTGAGTGATTGATGCGAAGTGACGACACCATGTTTCACTCTTGTCGTTCTTTCGATCTCTGTCTCCCTTAGAGACCTGACAGTTCTCTTTCTGTTGGGAATATCCCTTATGTAATATTCGATAGCGCTAAAGAGAGATAGCACCAACTAAGCCAAGCGAAAGGTAGTCATGGCTGGACTAGTTGGATATAAAATTAGAAAATTTGGCTGCATCCTGCTACCAAATTTTCTAGTTACCATGTAGTTCAAAAGTTGTTGTACTGGATATGGGACTCTACCTTTATAACAAAATTGAACATTTTTGAGAAAAATTTACGAAGAGACAAAGTTTCTGAATTTAGGGTATGTAAAATCCTTATATAATTCATGAACGACTTTTACATTCAGGCAATGCTGTAACTATCAAAGGTGAGAACTATCATGAACATCTGACTTCTAGTTTTGGACTGCCAAGTAACCTGATTTAATAACTGCTACCTTTTTCTTCGCTATATCTATTTGTACTGGTATTGTTTTTCTATAAGAATCAATGGCGGATCCAAAACAAGTTTAAGGGCGATCTAATGTTTCAGAAGGGTACTGAAATACAGTACGGAAGGGCTTCTAAATGATTTACGACACATTATAATACCTGGATTACTCCAATAGAACCGGAGATTTGCGGATTTAGAATACTTCTGCTCCGGCTCTTAGATTTATGATTTCCTCCCCTAATATAGACCAGAAAATGCAGAATATGAAAGTTTAGAAAGCTATAGAAAATCTAACGGTCAAAACCTGTGTAAAACAACAAAACAACAAGGCCAAGTTAATGAATGACAAAATATAAAATGTAACAAAAAACGTGAAATACTTATTAAAGCGTTTAGAGAACATTGTCCGTCCAAATTTTACTATACTAACATAATTTTTCGACCTACAAACATTTTAACAATTTTTCAATCTTCATTTCTCGGAAAAATGCGTAGGTGATAATATAATATTGTAAAATCTCTAGAATTTTCTTCGACAGTTTAGCTAGTTTAAATAATTCTTTATAAAATATTTTGAAAATTAATCTCTAAACCACAATGCTCAACAATTTTTCACGAATCCAATTATTAATATCAATTTTATCTTAAAAATAAGCTATTTTGTTTTATTAATTCCTTATATTTCTTAGAAGTTCAAGTTCAAGAACACTGTATTCTTGGTTATTCATATCTTAGGTCAGTCACAAGATACATTCAAATCACATTATTATACAAACAGTCAATGAATCATAACAGACCTTATGGAATATTTAACCCGATAAGATGTTTTTAATTCCACTATGATTATATTTAACAATTATCACAAAGTAAGCAAGTAAATTGTTTATAATGTAATTATGTAAATATAAAAATAACTACTTCGTTAGGGTTCATATAGTTATCATATTTACTGCCTCTGAACATCAGTATTTAAAAATTTATCATTACACTTTTTTTTAAATATTTTATGATATATGTTATTGCTTCTTAAAATTGTAGCTGATTTACGAATATTTGAAAGAAACTGTTTATTATATGATATTTTTAAATATTTACTTCTCCTATATGTAGAACATGGTACAAAGGTAAGAAAAATTCTCATTTGTAGTACGAATTTGATTATTTCTGAGATTACATACATACATTGTTTTAAGTATTTTTCTTATCCCTTGAAATTTCTTATAAAAAAATATTATGTAGAATAATTTTTTCAGTTATTCCTTTAAGGACTGATGTTTGATAAAAAAGTTACTTAAAAAATGTAACTACATATGTAAAGGCTGGAATATTGTCAAAAGGGACAAACATAATAGGAAAAACCTCCGGTGCGCCTTGAACAAACAAGTTGATTCTTGGACGAAGCAGTAAATTTCAGTGTCTTAATTATCTAACATATATATTTACCTCGGAGTACCACTAGCTAAATGTGGCCAAAGATAGAACTGGCGACAGCTGATTCTCTTTTGTTCTAGCAGTTCTGTGCTCTTTCCAAAAATAGATAGTGTAAATAAATTTTTATAACATTCTATGTCAGTTATTATCTATGGACAATTAGCACATTTTAAAATAATTTAGATATAGATCAGAAAAAATATCAAAATACTCGAAAACAATCAATCATCAAATTCCATATTCAAGAATTGGTACACTATTGGTGACAAATATTAGCTTCAGTCCCTCTTCATGATAAATGAACTTTTGTCGACCATATATCTATGAAGACACCTGAAGCATTAATGTCTAATAGATAAATAAAGGCAAATAGTTGAAATTTTACTCATGTATCCATATTTAAACTTTATTCTTTGTAAATATAAATTACATAATCTTCACAGCAGATAATGTTTAAACACCAACAAATTAATCAACAGAGAACCAATATATAAGTACAGAACTAATATTTTCACTATAAATGAATTATAATAAAAACGTTAAATAAGAACAAGGGGAATGTACATATGGAACAAATGCGCTAGAAAATGATACTTGTTAAAGTACTATGACAGCTATGGAAAAAGAAGTGAAAGATTGTTAAGATTCTAATAAGGAAGAGGAAGAAGATTTCTTATCTCTTATAATAGCGATGATAACTGACCTAAAATTAGAAGAGAGGATAATGTTAGCAAGTGTATAGTAAAATATTTTCCCAAATACTCCACAACTAAATATACCTTCCTATACCCCAAACAAAAACTCGCCAATTTCCCTGGCAAGCTATGAATGCCAATATACACCTCATAAAAATGAAAACCTCTGCGATTCCCTAACAAAGATAGAAACTTCAAAAGAAAATGAGATTCTAAAAGTCATAGGGTTAGAACCGGAACTTGAAGAACTCAAAAGAAATAACAACGATTTGCGGAAAGAAACACAGAAATAAGACCCACCGGAGCTAAACAAATGAAATAAACAATATAATCTCTAATTTGTTGAAGCAAGCTGAAGAAGATGTTGATAAAACGAAAAACTTTGAGATAGAATGAAGCAAGCTGAAGAAAATGTTGATAAAACGAAAAACTTTGAGATAGAAAAACGGATCACACACAAGAAAAATACAAGTATTTAAGGAACGTGATTATAAGGAATTTAGACAAATTGCAAAGGAAACTAGAAAGATGACAAGAAAAGATCTACTAAACTGTTACAAAGGAAAGCAAAAAATAACAACCGAATATCTATAAAATAGTTGCAAAATGAGAGGGGCACATTGTAATAACACATTTGAGCGAACCTTGAAAATTCTACACCAATTATCTACTAAAGTTATTACAAATCACATGACTAAGAAACTAGACAAATATCGCATTAGCCGGCTTTACAAATAATTATAGCACAAGCGACCACCTATATACAGTGAGACGACTAATAAAAAAATCAGTGCAATACAATTTCCAAGTAAACTTATGACTTGTCAACTTTCAAAAATCAGTAGAACCCTTGGCTTGTGACGATACTAAAACAGAATAAACTACCGATCTTACATTAACTACACATCAACAACAAACTTATTAGTATTAAAAGAGATGGTGCTATCAAAATATTACATTGCAAGGAAATAATGGCATTCTAATAAGTAGCAGACAATAACCACATATTTGCTAATGATCTCATTCTTATCGGAGAAGCTTCTAAACAATTCCAGATAATGTTGCCAGAACCGAAGAAACAAATGACAAAATCCCTTGCTTTGCAGAAGGATGAAGTAAAAAACAGTGGTCAAGGGAATTCTAGTTAAAACTACTAAATAATATCAATGCAAGGAAAGAAACTTGGTAAAAACGAAAAACGTATAACAGTGAAATATATATATATATATATATATATATATATATATATATATATATAGGTAACTAGGTAACTCTTGGGGAGTAGGCAGATTGAGGCCCCGAGTTCGATCTAGACTCTGAAACTCTTTTTCACTTTTGTCTCTTGATAATGGCTCCGAAGCAGGAGTCGAAACGTCGAGTATTCAATAAATTCAGACGCGGTTCTCACCCGGAACCTAGCTTAGTTCATAATAATGACCGCGGAAGCCTCTCAGAACATGATTGTTTGAGTAGTGTGCTACAAAATAAGAGAGAAAAGCATCCATAACTCCGTTATTTTATGAATACCTATATCGGGTATTATATCGTTGAAAAGCTCTAAAAATGTCCCATTTTTTGAGGTCATAGCCAACTATGGTTTCCATTCAAAAAAAGATAAGTTTGTGTCATATCTCGAAACCGAGAGCTGTCACGCAAACGAGGACATGACAATCATATTCGGGATACAATTCCCTTCAATTTTGATATTTACACTTTTTTTATAAAATCAAAAACAAGGGAGCTATATATATAGTCGCATGCCTCGTCCCAAATGATTGTTTGAGTAGTGTGCTACAAAAAATTAAAATTGTCTATTGAAAATATATAACTAAATATTAGACAATTTCATTCTTTGAAGGAATATAAAGGGTTTGCAAAAAACATTTACGTATACCTGAATCACATTGTTGAGCAAAATATAAACTTAATTTTGTGTATATAGATACATTAGTAAATTATAGACGGATAAATGTAGCTTTGTAAGTGATCACCTATATTGTCAGAAACTTATTCCTTAAGAAGTACCGTATGAGGAATTTTCAAAAGAATGACATTACTTTTAAAATAATAATTAAAAAGATGACGGACGTGAAAAATTCCACAGGGAAAATAATAGCAGTAAAACATTGACGTTACAACAGGAGTAAAGGGAAATCTCTGCTATTAAGACATAGAACTAAGAAGCCAAGTCTAGAGTCGAATGATATCAAATTTAATCAGATTATATCAGGGCAGTACTTTAACAGAAGATAAAAACGGTGTCATGGCATATATAGGTTTCAGTTAAACTCAGTAAGGCCCAACTTATCTAAGAATTTAATAACAGGGTTAGTTACAGCCCTTGAGATAGACACCAATCTAATCATACAGAATAAGGAACAACAACTTCAAGACACACAACTAAACAGAGTTGAAAGGAAAGCAAAATAGAGACTGTCTTTGCAATTAAGGAAAGCAAGACAAGCCAAGGTACTTGTCAGAAAACAATAGGAAGAATCAGAAAAAGAGTAATACAAACTGAAAACAAGGGGAGATGCGTATGGTAACGCCATGAAAGAATGGAAAGGCTAGCTGACAAAAGGTAGTCTAGGGCAGCTAGAAGAATGGTAACGGTAGAAAAAGGTGAACTATGGATATTTTCAAAAATAGTAGGCCAACAAAAAGCTACAATTTGAAAAGTGTACCTGGCTGCGGCATATAAATGCATGTTAATAATTTGTCACTAATGTTTATATTATCAAACAAGCGTCTTAAATAAAGCGAATACAAGTATAAAAAAGCATTAATAAACAATTTAATGAGAAAAAATATCTAACAATAGACACCTTAATTAACTTTTTAGTGAGCAAATTAGTAGGGCCAGTAGAATTCTTTGTTAATAGAATATTTAGTGAACATTGTTATGTCTTGGGATATCAGATTGTTGGATCTGATTGAATTTAATCTGATTAGGAAGCACATAAGCAAATATTGTTTAGTCTTCGACGTCGTTATGCAGAAGTCAAGAAACTATTCTTTTCTAGTTATTTTTTTATTTCAATTATTTGAGAGCTTTACCACTACAGAGCAACAGGCAATATACAAAATAAATTATATTTTCAAAAATTAAAATATAGTCTCTAAATTCGCAAAAATTTTCTAATAAAAATATACATATTATAGGATATTTTTCAACATCTGAAGATTTTAAAAAGCTGCAAACAATAGGAGAGTTTTGAATTTAATACGAAAACACTTACCTTCACCAGCTAAACTCTGTTGAGCCACTAAAACAACTGCTAGGGCCAAGCCCCACCGAAATGGTCCTCTTCGACCCATAGTCGCACAGCAACTACTTAATTTTTCCCACCACTAATTCTTTTATACTTGACACTTAACCTTTGATTGATTAGAGTTCTGTGCGGATCTACCGTTCTTATCTACTGTAAACTTCTAATCTGTTCCTGCTCCTAATGACCACTAGTCCATCCGTGATAGGGTAACTTGAGGTTTACATCTTTTGTTTCATCTTCGTTATCAACGCAAACACAAAATTCTTCATTAAGATTCATAAAATTGAGATAACACATTTAAATCTTACTCTCAAATTTTGTTCCGAAACAATTTTATTTTTAATATAGGATAATTTTTATTAAAATTTGTTGAAAAATAATAAAAATATCAAGTAGATAACATGAAGCTGATAACTTCATAAAATCAATCAAAAAGCTCATTTTAATGTTATATTATTAAATGGCAATCAAAAAATATATACAGGGTTAAATTGGGAAAGATTTGCAGTTTTACTGGCCCAATTTGATGACTCTTTCGGATTTTTGTAAAAGTCATGGCTTACGAGATATTTTGAAAAAACGAAATTCTGTCGATTTAGTCAAATCCCTCTAGCTCCTTTGTTTTTGATTTTATAAAATAAATGTAAATATCAAAATTGAAGGGAATTGTATCCCGAATATGATTGTCATGTCCTCGTTTGCGTGACAGCTCTCGTTTTCGAGATATGACACAAACTTATCATTTTTTGAATGGAAACCATAGTTGGACATTTTTAGAGCATTTCAACGATATAATACTCGATATAGTTATTCATAAAAATAACGGAGTGATGGATGCTTTTCTCTCTTATTTTCACTTTTAACGTAGTTAGCCATGAAATAGATTTATTTATTAATAACTATTCCAAAAACCATTGAATAATTTTTTTATTAGGTATATCACATATAACTAAAAAACTAAATAAGTAGGTACTTACTGAAAACTTAAGAAATTAAAGTATATAATAATGGTTACAATTTATGTTCGAAAAGTCCTCCATTGTTATTTAGACAAAAATTGCATCTTTTTAAGATTGACATTACCGCTTTCCTCACAAACCGCCTATCAGTTTCTTCAATTGCTTGTAATACCGCCTCCCTTAGGTCACCAACTGTCTCATACTTTCTTTTGTATACTTTGTTTTTTAACGCACCCCATAAATAGAAGTCTATAACTGCCAAATCGGGAGACCGGGGTGGCCATTCGCGTTGGCCATTTCTTCCTATCCAAGAGTTTGGATAGATATTATCTTAGTGTTGTCTTGCTAATAATGAGTTATGAGCAGGTGGTTCATCATGTTGGAACCCCTCAATTTCTAAAAGAGTTCTCAGATTCACATTATGCAACATGTCTTGAAGAGTGTATTGCAAGATATGCAAGTAGCGCTCCCCAGTAAGTGATTCGTCATAGACAAAAGGCCCCAGAATAGTAGACCCTATGATATCACCCCAAACATTAAAACCAAATTTTATCTGGAGTCGTCTTTGTTCTACAAGGAAAGGGTTTTCTTTAGCCCAGATATGCTCATTGTGTCTATTGAACATACCGCAGTTAGTAAATCTAGTTTCATCTGATCATAACACCTTTAATGGAAACTGTGGATTGGCAAGACACATGTCTCTAAACCATGTACAAAACAAAATACGTCGATGTGAAACTTGTGCGCTTTCAATACCTTACCTACAGTTCGTTGAGATGTGCCAGCTTCTGCCGCAATCTCACGAGTTGATATAGATGGATTTTGACTTACCATTGCCAAAACATTTGTGCTGCTTCGTTAATTTGATTACGTTCCTATGGTGGTTTAGTAAAAGATCCATATCTGCGTAAACTATCGTAAAGCATCTTAAATGTATATAGAGCAGGTTGACGACGATTGAAATATCTATGAAAGTATTCCTCAGCTGCACGAACTGAATTTTTATGGCATATGATATAACATTCCACCATATTCAGTTTTTCGTCGTTAGAATATTCCATTTTATCACGAAAACTTGTCAATATCGACTGTCAGTTCAGCACTACTAATGGAATTACTCTCAAATGACAATCGTTTTCATGGCTACCTACGTTAAAAGTGAAAATACTCGTAAGAGAGAAAAGCATCTATAACTCCGTTATTTCTATGAATAACTATATCGATTATTATATCGTTGAAAAGCTCTAAAAATGTCCGATTTTTTGAGGTCATAGCCAACTATGGTTTCCATTCAAAAAAAGATTAGTTTGTGTCTCGAAAACGAGAGCTGTCACGCAAACGAGGACATGACAATCATATTCGAGATATAATTCCCTTCAATTTTGATACTTACACTTTTTTTATAAAATGAAAAACAAAGGAGCTAGAGGGATTTGACTAAATCGCCAGAATTTCGTTTTTTCAAAATATTTAGTAAGCCATGACTTTTTACAAAAATCCGAAAGTGTCATTAAATTGGGCCAGTAAAACTGCAAATCTTTCCCAATTTAACTATTGTTCTATCTCCGCTAGTTTCCGAGATCCCCATACTGATCATCAAAAAAAAAACTCACGCTGTATAACAAAAACTTTAAAGGAAAACTAATAAATTTGGTACAGTAATATTTGATTAAAAGGGTTATTATAGTTATAGTTTGTTTTTGTAATTTTATATTTACCGGGTGCCCTAAATGTAATTAACAGACTTGTGTATTTGTGCCTTGTGCCATTTTAGTGTCACATATTTCTGGAACATGAGATTAATGCTTGTATAGGCCCTAAACGTCTATTTAATGAAAGAACTTAAAAAGATCAGCAATGCGTATAAAAATGTACTCATCTCATCATTCTTAGTCACTTGTCGGTATCTTGTCTTTCTCAGATTAAGATGAGTCCGACAATTCTTTTCATATCGTCCACATCATCACATTAGCGGACGCCCCCTAGATTTTCTACCCAAATAGGGTTTCCATTTCTATCAATTTGCTCTATGATGAAGTCTTATGCCCAACATCTGATATATTTTTATATCCTGCTAACTCACCAAATACAGCCCAGTGTTGTCTTCTTCTTCTTATTCGGTGTTCTCTTCCAAATTTCTTCATACGTCCGCAATAAATTGTCCTCTTCTTTCAGTTCTTGGTCTGAAAATCAATGTTCTTTTCTAGGGATCTACTACACAACACTTTTGTTTTTGTTAGATTCAGTGCTTATGGATGACAAGGATATCTATATAAGGAAATATATTTATTATCATCGGACTGCTAACGTCAAAATAGATAATAAATTGACAAGAATCATTGACATCTGGAAGTGTAATCAGCACATATTCAAAGATGCTCTCAACAACTGTACAGAAAGGGCTAATGTAAATAGAATCAACATATCTAAAATTCGCTATGCCAATAATAACTCTAGTAATCGATTCTGACATAGATTTACAACCTGTTGTAGACAACGTCAGTAAAATCTGTTAGCTATATGGTTTGTCCATAAATATAAAAAATACAAAGATCATGTCAACAACTAGAACTTAAAAAGAACAATTATTATTGTTAGACCGATTTCATATTATACTTTGTTCAAATATTTTAACATTTTCTGTAATTCTTCGGGAGTAAGAACGAGATCATAAGCAAATATGAGTTTAATGAGCTCTCTACCGCTTAAAACATTAACTAGGAAAGTTAATCGTCTTCTTTTTAAGGGTTTCGTATATACAATATACGGATACCCTTATAATATCACACCGGATTTCTGCCTCTATCACATCACAGCCATTTTCTCCTAAACTACTGGACGGGAGAGGTTGAAATTTGGTACCAATGTATAGTTTGGTGACCCGATCAGGAGTACATATCGTAAAAGAAGAAATTTTGATTTTAGGGGTACTTCTGGAGGGAAAAACTAAAAAAAATCGACCGTTCCCCCCCCTCTTGATCACCGAAACTACTGAGCCAAAAATTTTGAAAAAAAATAGGAAATATAGAATGTTGCCCGAACTTTACAGGAAAAATAAGGAGAAACCATTAATATTAATTTTGGGGGGCAAATTATAGAATTAAATGAAAATTTAAAAATAAAAAAACTTTCAAACGCATCATGTAATACATCAAATGAAAGGTCCCATTCTGAGGAACACAAATATTTTTTTTTCATACTTAAAAAAAATGGTTAAAAAGATATTAACGAAAATATACCAAAATTTACTCATTCCATTAACCCGTCTCTCCGAAACTATAAAACGTAAAGTTTTGAAAAAAATTAGAGGTATAGGGTCTAACCTGAACTTTACTGGAAAATTAAGGAGAAACCCCTAATATTCATTTTGGGGGCAAATTATAGAATTAAATGGAAAATATAAAATTAAAATTGTTTCTAACCCATCATGTTATATATCAAATAAAAGGGCTCATTATGACGAAAACAAATATATTTTTTTCATATTTTTAAAATAAATTAATTCAAAGATATTAACAAAAATATAAAAAAAATTTGCCCTTCCCCCCCCTTATCTCCAGAACCATAAGCTGGAAAATTTTGAAAAAAAGTGAAGTTATAGCCCCTCACCTGAACTTTACTGGAAAAATAAGGAGAAATCCCTAATAATCATTTTGGGGGTAAATTATAGAGTTAAATGGAAAATAAAAAATTATAATTGTTTCTAACGGATAATGTATATCACATCACAGGGCTCATTATGACAAATACAAATATATTTTTTTAAATTTTTTATAAAACAAATATTTTAAAATATATTAAAAAATATTTTATAAAAATTACCCATTCCCCCGTTATTCCTTAAACTATAAGACCTATTTTTTACATGTTTACAGGAAAAATATGAAGAAATCCCTAATATTAATATTGGGGCCAAATTATAGAATTAAATGGAAAATAAAAAAATAATTTTTAACGCATCATGCAATACATCAAATGAAAGGGCTCATTATGAGGAACATAAGTATATATTTTTCATATTTTTAAAATTAATTGTTTACAAGATATTAACATAAAGATATAAAAAATTATCATTTCTTGCTTTATTTCCGAAACCATAATACCTAAAATTTTGAAAATAATTAGGGGTACTGGGTAATATATACCATATATATTGTGTTGCACACAAAAGAATGACACCGCGAAAAGAGTATGCAGTATCTCTAGAAGGTGAAGTAATTACCCATACGGCTCCAGATTTGGAACCTCTGTGTGCTAGTTTCCCCGAAAATCGCAGATGTCGGTCTTTACATGTCGCGTCTACAAATTTACCATTATGTATCAAATACATAAATAAGTGTTCGAGAGAACATTCGATTGTGGGAAGTGCAACTGATGAAGGTTCCCGACCAGAAACAATATATTTTATATATATTGTCTTACGTACAAAAGAATGACATCTCGAAGAGAGTATTCTGACAGGTGAAGTAACCCGAAAATTTTATCGTAACATTCTAACCTAGGAGTGACGAGAGAACAGCAATTACACGGAACGGCTACAGATTCGGAACCTCTGTGTACTAGTTTCCCCGAAAATCCTAGATGTCGGTCTATACATCTCGCGTCTACAAATAATATGCTAATGTTGGAGCATTTATCTACATTACTTTTAGTAATTATTCTCTATTAATTTACATAATTTATAATATTTTCGGGGTCTAGGTCCGTTTGTCAATGGCAAACAAACTGTGAAAAAAGGCACAATTCTAAAATTTAAAATTAAAATGACCTCGAAACGTTTGGAATTTCGTGATATGTGGTGTCATTTCCCAAAAAAGTGCTTAAACATTACCAAGAAAATGTTAGTCTAAACAAATTAGCATGAAATAATTATTGTATTACGGGTCTCTCATCTAATATGCTACAATCGTGTTCCTGAATTCAATAATGACTGGTCTAATAAATACTCTTTTGGCAACACGGCTATAAAGTAGACTATTTTCAGAGACCGTTACAAATTATTATTATGAAAATATATTTAATAACCTAGAAAAGTCTACATATGGGGAAAAGATATATTATATAGAAGAAGTTGACAACTGCCACAAACATTCTCAAAACGTCGCGCTTACTATGTATTGCCGCATCAATGACAAAATTCAAAGGATCTTCCTACTTACCTCTGGTGCTTATAAAACGGGGGATAAAAATTTATGTTCGTTCTGAGTCAAAAACAGAATATGTTTGTGATCTAAATATTTATGTAGTTATAGAAGTGAAAGAGAAGAAGTCAATAAGCAGAAGGAAAAATGGAGATGATGAAAACTCCAGCGGATCAATTTGCTGGCTCCAAATGCAAAAATATGTAAGAACCAAAATGGCGTATCACATAATTTGAAATTATTTTTAATAATGTGTCGTCTACTTTTTTTTATTCACTTCATTAATTTAACTTTCTGGATTCTAATTATTATTCGTTTAGATGAGTTATATCTGAAGTGAGATTTTTTATGTTCTTATGAAGTCAAGGTAAGCCCTTTTTACGCTAATGTTCCGGGTATATTAATCTTTAAACCAATTTTATTTCCATTGAAACCATATAAAATATTACTGCAGATGGTAAGTGAGAAGCAATTTTGGCAAATAAATAATATAACTAACCTTTAAATAATATTTTTAATGCAAAACGGTACACGATTTCAAGCAGTCATAGATATTATATTCTATGAATTAATGATCGCCTTACTAATCTCTAAATTTGTCCATTAACAGTTGTTAAATAGGCAAACACCAAAAAAAATCTAGATGACAAGAATTTCTAGCTGTCATTATGATGCATTCATCTGCTATTTCAGAAATTAACTCTATTTACAATCAATGACGGAATCAAGATTTTCGTTGGGCGGGCTTCACCTGGCTGACGGTATGTCTTGCTAAAAAGCACAGAACATTTTATGATAGCAATTGTATCATCTTAGGTAGTGTAATGCTTGTTAAAAAGTTTCATTAGATTAATCATTTTGACTTTAAATTGTGTCACCGTAGAACTCAAATCCTTAGGGGCTGACCAATGAACCCCCCACATCCTCAAGTGCTTATATTAAGACATTGTAAAATCTTGTACCATTATTACAAAAATCTTATTAACTACATCAATAAAGGAAGGAATCCACTGATTTTTTTCAGATCTGTGCTTTTTAAAATTTAGATATATTCCCAAAGATCTTCTTTATTACCACCCTAAAGATTTGTGTAATCAGGCATTCTCTTTCCAAATTTTTATCATTCATTAAATATGTCCGCAAACCAGAATTGATCTGTGGCTATAAAAATCATTTTTTGTACTATACCATACTGGGATTTATCATAATTTCAAATTGCATCATCGATAATCTTAATTAATACAATAATTTTACAGCATCATAATTCTAGAAAGTGATTACGCAAGTGATAACAAATAGTTCTATGTGGCCAATTTTGCAATTTTAACTTCAGCTCAGTTGTAACAGTATTCTACAACAAAAGTGAAGGATTCGCAGAAATGTTGTAAACAATAAATTAAACCTGTTTTTGAATGAAAGAATATTCTGATATAAAAATGCATAGAGGAGGATGGGGTGGTACTAAGTAACATTATTTTTGTTGATATATCACAACCAACTCAATAAAACCCGGATAATTATTGTATTTTCTGTTAATTAGACAATTTGGAACATTTTAAAAAGTACAAAATTTGAAGAATATAAAAAATGTACATAAAAAAGTATCATTTTTTGCTTGATCGTGAGGGACAGACAATTGTATAGCCATTAAGGTCAAACTTTTTTAGTTATGGTTTAAATTGAGTTGACTGTAACGTAAATTATTTGACAAAGTATTTTCTTAGATTTCAAACAAAACAAATTCAAAAATGAATGCATTTAATTTCTACATTCGGTATTTATCATGATCCCCTATGAAATAAAACCAAACATTATATACTATAGCTTCATTTACAGTTATTACTAAGTGGCCACAATGAAAAAAATTAAATATAATCTTTACGCATTACCGTAATAATAAAACATAATTACTAAAATCCGTTTTGCTGTGAAGGGTTTTGTTAAACAGAAAAAAAGGATTTTGTTCAATACTTAATTTTAACTGATTTTCAATTTTTTTTTATCTGAGTAATGACTTTAAAAAAATAATTATTCCTTAAAAATTACTAAAATAATACTAAATATCTTAATTACACTTGATTATTAGGTAATGTAAAATAATAAAATCCATTTTCAATAATTTCGTAACCAAAATAGAACTTTTTATTTTATTAACATGTACTCTGTACGTACATGTTATAAAATAAATGTACATTGTAGATATTATAAAATAAAAAATGCTGTTTGATTTGAGAATTATTGAAAAATGGATTTTATTATCTTCCATTTTGTAATAATCAAGTGTAAATAAGACATTTATTATTATTTCAGTATTTTTTAAGGAATTTATTTTTTAAGCCAGTTAAAAAAAAATAGAATGCTTCTTAAAATTAAGTATAGAACAATATCGATTTTCCTTACGATTATTGGTATTATTTTAATGAATTACTGGAGAATAATAACGAACTTTACCAAAAATATGATATTTTGTTTTCTGCCTTTATTTTGTAAAAAATATAATAAATTGTTTATGGTTGAACCTCGAATAACTTCTAAACGAGTTGTCTTAGCGAAAAAAGATTTCACAACTTTTATATAAATTCTTTAATTTCCTACAAGAATGTGTGTTGCCTTTTTTCATACAACATTCTTTCAAACGTAATAAAAATTTTAAAAAATCCCTTCTTATTTAAATGAAAAAACAAAAACAACACGACATTAAAATTATAAGCTGCTCTTTTGACAGGCTCATGTTTTATCATATTTTCATGGTAATTGAAGAAAAGAAAATTAATAGTTTTTTTTGGCCCACCCTAATATACAGTCAGAAATACTGAAGAGATTTCCAACAAATTTAATAATAATAATGTCATAATTACGTAGAAAATGAATATATTTGTTTCTTTAGGAGCTCACTGTATATGAGTTTTTACACTGAGTACAGTATTTGTAAGAATTCTATTTTATGAATACTAATAACATCATACACAGATACGATTGTTTTAGTTTGTTTCGCATGGCAATTATGGCGCGAGTGCATATTAATTTAATTGCTTTATTAGTGTACGCGGGTGAATCAAATATGAACCGGACTTTTGTTTTAAAAATTTTATTGGTACGATCAATACAAATTTTAATATATATTATTTTTCTACATAGTCTCCTCTCTTATGTATACATTTTTTCCACCGAATCGGAAGTTTTTTAATACCTTTCTCAAAGAATGAAACTGGTCGTGTTGATAACCAATTGCGCACAAACGTTTCTACACCTTCATTGTCCTCAAAGTGGGGGCCTCCCAGTTCTTCTTTAAGTGGCCCAAACATGTGGTAGTCACATGGCGACAAATCAGGACTGTAAGGCGGGTGTTCAAGGGTTTCCCAATGCATTTTCCTTGAGTCAATGCAGCTGTATGTGGCCGAGCGTTGTCATGCAACAGAATCACACTTCGGATAATAGTAATACTCAGCATTAATTGTACGGCGTTCGTGCAGAAAATCGATCAGCAGTACGCCTTCAATCAGCTCACGAATTGCGCAGATATTCGCCTCATTGATGCTTGTCGTGGGACGGCGTGCATGAGGCTCATTTTCCACTGTCTCTCGGCCATCTGAAAACTTTTTGTGCCAGTCGTACACTTGGGTCCTTGAAAGTGTTTCATTGTCGAACTGTGCAGATAGTCGACGAAAAATTTCAGACGGTCTAACGCCCTCCCGCGCCAAAAATTTGATAACAACACGTTGCGCAACAGATGTATGCACCTCTTGCTCTGACATGATGCTACTAACAGCGCATCGACTACGCCTCGCCAAACCGACGAACTCCCCTCTTCTTAACATCCCTACCTAACATATATCGAGACGTCACGTCACTCGAATTACCTACAGGGCGAGAAACAGAAAAGTCCGGTTCATATTTGATTCACCCTCGTATATAGAAAGCTACGAACCGGGAGTATCTGTCTGACATCTAGGGAATTTTACTAAAACTTTCAATGACTTTAAATAAATTAAACAAACAGTTTCAAGAATCCATATGAAAAGAGAAAGAGAAATCTAGACTTTTTAAATTGTTCCACAAATTTCCATGGTCAAATTCTATATTGTAACCTTTTCTCAATTCTACTTAAATACCGAATTAATGCTGTCAAAAACTATTAGCCGTAGAAGAATTTAAACACAAGCAGGTTTGTGTCTCTTTCCAGCTTTAGTTTCGCCAGAGTTCAAACATGACGCTTTTTTTAAACAAAATAATTATCTCTCGAAAGATACATAATTTTTAACAAGAAATGATAAATATAAATAGAATTATTATTGTTTTGAAATTGACCTTCCATTAAGTTTATTCAACTCCTAAAGAAGTATTATAAGACATTATCACTGTAGATTCTGTAGTGCACATATATAAATAAATTGAATGTCGTAGCTTGAAAGGTGAGTGACATTTGTAATTAATTTATTAATATTAATACTTATGGCTCTATTGTTGAAAACACATACGGTGCTGCAAACTGAATTGTAAGCTCAATCTCTTCAACAAATACTTTTCATTGTTTCCAGTACATGTTTTTTCATTAGGCAGTTCAGTTTTATTAAAAAAAATCAATTAATGTAAGACACATGCCTGAGGATTAAATTACAAGAACTGCTAATTAATCTTCGAGATGAAAACTGCTTATTTGCTTTGCAAAAATACTCAAAACCAAGTTTAGAACTTGTTTGTTCTGGATTAGAAGGATTTTTCCTTAACTAAATACTGTTAGACAAGAAAGTGGATCATCCCATAAAAGATGAAATGGAACAAAACATTAGGACGTTAAAAAATGACAAAAGCACACGAGAAAAGAAATAACTGCAGAAATGGGGTATTAGCAATTGAGCGAATGGATACATGAACTTATTAAGAGAAACAGAAAAGCTGCCTGAGGATTGGACACAACCCACCATATGTCCTACTCACAATAAAGGAGACCAACTGAAATGTGCTAATTATAAAGGAATAGCACCATTGCCACAATATATTACAAGCAGACTGGGAAAGCATACAGAATGGGAAATGGGCAAATATCAGGCCGGCTTCAGACACAATAAATCTCTGACAGACCAAATTTTCACACTAAAAGAAATACAAAAACGAGCGTACGTCCTATTTATGGATTTTAGACAGGCTTACGACCGTATTAACAGAAAACAAATTTATAACGCGATGAGAAAGCTGAGAATACCAAGCAAGATAATCAACCTCACGCAAATGACGCTAGAACAGAAAATAAACAAGGTAGCATGGAAGGGCCAAAAGTCAGATACTTTTGAAGTGGAGCAGAGACTCTGTTCAACTTGATACTGGAAACAATTATAAGAAGTAAGGTTAAAACAGAAGGAGCAATATTCATGAACGAACATCAATGCCTAACCTTTGCAGATGACGTAACTATAATAGAAGGGTGATAGGAAGAATAGGGACAGAGGCAAAGAAGTTTGGTTTGAAAATAAATCACAGGAAAACAACATATATGACAATGGGAGCCATGGAAAGTAGTAAGAAATCAGAATTAAGGGTAGAAATACGAGATGGACAAACATATAATTTCAGGAGTGTAGGGAATTTTACATATTTGGGGGTCAAAGTCGAAGAAAATGGAAGACAGTACGCGGAGATTAAAGCAAGGGAAAGCAGGAAGTATGGAATGCTAACGGTTTTGATGAAATCCAAATTTGTCTTAAGAAAAGCGAAAGAGAGTATGTAGAACAGTAATTCGAGCGACAGAAACATATGGAAGTGAAACATGGGATCTTAATGAAACAGAAGAAGAGTAGATTGAACTATGGGAAAGAGAAAAAATTAAAAACTAGAGAACATATATGGCAAGCCCAAAATATCAACTTTGGAAGAGCACAGAGACTCAGGTGGCTAAGATACGAAGAGCAGAAGATGAGAGACATGAAGCCAAAAATAATCATAAATACAAGGCCGATAGGAGCGAAAAAAAAAAGACTACCTCGGAGAAGATGGCTGGGCAACGTAGGAGAAGATCAGCGGAGAATGGGGATAAAGCAGCGGAAAGCCAATGCTGCCAATGAATGGAGGCGTATAGTTAAGGAATCATTAAATATATTGTAAATAGAATAAATATGAAAGTTGTTACTCGCCCTAGGCCTACAGCGCCTGTTGTGAGTTATAAATAATATATATCAATACTGCTGCTGTTTTTTGAAAATCCGTTCACGCATTCATAAGATAATTACTTAAATGTCACAAATTTCTTAAAAGCATCCCCAAACTGAACGAAATTATTTCTCACACAATTTTGTGAGGGAAATAAAACCATTTGTCTCTAGCTGATAAATAGAGTTTTCAATCAATAAATTCTCAACTTATATTTCAAAGCTGTGAACTGGGTTCACTAAGAAATAAACCGATAAGCTCAAGCGATACTAAAATTTCTCTTGGTTCTAGCGAAACATTTTGTATTCAATGAAAAGAGTTTTTAATTTAATTTGTTTTTAGGATAAATTAAATTTTCGAATTGTTTCGTCAAATTCTTTGCTGATTTATCTGTGACGCGAACTTATTAAAAAATTATGCTCACATTATAATTATATCTATATTTTCTTAATGTTTTATATTTCATGTATTTTTTTAATTTGTCCACCAAAATTTATATTAGAATTTTCTCATAACTTTTCCTATAAACTTTGAGTGACGCCCTACTATATATATATATATATATATATATATATATATATATATATATATATATATATATATATTATATATATATATATATATATATATATATATATATATATATATATATATATATATATATATATATATATATATTTATATATATATATATCGAAAATATATTTTTGTGCATCATAACGAGCCCTTTTATTAGGTATATTACATGCTGGAAAAGAATGCAATTTTTTTATTTTTTATTTCATTTTATAATCTGTCTCCAAAAAATAATCATTTATAGAGTTAATAATTTCTGAATAAATAGGCGAGATGAATGAATTGTTGTAAATATTCGTTAATATTAAAATATATATTTTAAATACATAGATTAATATTTGTGTTCCAAATAACGAGCTCTTTCAGCTAATATTACCTCCAAAAATAATATTAGGAGTTTCTCTTTATTTTTCCCGTAAACGTGGTGCAATGTACTAATTGTTCAAACTCGAAAGATCGATTTTCATGAAATATTCCTCCAGAAGACAGTCACAAGAGTGAATCCATACTAAACTCTTAAAATTAATTATGATTACGCACAAAAACTTAGTAAATATGAAAATTAACTACCTTATTAAAATTTTACGCCCATATTAATCATGTTACTAAGAAGATTTCCAAACCATCTTTTAAACTATTAGTTCCGCTTTCCCCGACTTTATTATAAAAATAAATTAGGAGAGAATTGATACTATTCGTTGAAGATTTCCAGCTTATTACTATGACCAAAAGATAAAAAATACACACTTCATTTATTGCCGCAGATAAAGTATATTTGCTAAACCATTCCATTGTTATAATATCCAAGTCATTTCAATTCATAATTTAAAATCCTGTTTATTCAAGACACATCGTAAACATTCCAATAAAAGTTATTAAAATGTATACGATATGATTCAAAAATAATTGTGTACACATTATTGGACATTGACATTCATTTTCAAGATAATGATTGAAATTAACTTTTGATAAATCTCTTTCATAAACCTTAGGTCAGCTTATGTTATGTTCAACTGGAAGTGCCTTAATAACTCAGCAAATTTAAATGATAGGATATATTGTAATGAAAAACTTGATTTTAGAATTAGTTTTAGCACCTTTTTAAACATTAATTTTTATTTAATTATTCCACAATGACAACACATATATGACAATCAATACTTATATATAGGGTGTTTCTTATGTCGACATCAAGTCGGGCCAAGTTACGTGTGTAACGTGTTTTATAAAATTATAACCATTTCAAAAAAAATTAAAAATCTACACCCTCTGACGATTTTTTCACTCCCATTGATGCAAGTCTTGACTTTTCTTTTTTTTATGATCATTTGAATGATGCTTCTGTAAACTTTTTTCAAAAATTCATAGCCAACTGTCATTTTTTTACTAAACCAAATCAATAGTTCGCTCAATTTGAAATGATCGCTTTAAGAAAAAACTTGGATACTACGCCAGGTTGGCAACTAAGTTGAAAAGTCGACACATTTCCAAACTGGTATGACACTTGCTAGATTATTTCTTAAATTGTAGACAATATATTTTTTAATGAAACCCAATTTTGATTTTTTTTCTTATTTACTTAAGTATTCTAGAGTACCCAAAACTTTCCTTAACGCTTTAAGTCATTTTTCGAAGTGTGAGCGAGACAGATAGTGCCGCTAAATTGACAGAGATAGACAGAAAATTTTAAAATGAACATGTAAACCGGAATTTTTAATATGACAATAATCGGTCCTTTAGATCTACTAGAAGTTTTGAATGGTGAAGATTTAAAAAAAAATCGTTCAACAAACCTATTTAAAGACTCTGCTTATTTATAGGGACATGTGGTTCCAGCAAGACGGTTGCCCAGCGCACTATGCCTGCTCCGTTAGAGAATATCTCGATGGGAGACACCTAACCTAACCTTGTGGCCAGCCCGTTAGCTCAATTTAAATCCTTTAGATTTTTTACTGGCAAGCGGTAAAAGAAAGAGTTTAACTAGGGTCAACTGAAAATTTAGCGAGATTAACGGAAGAGCTGAAGTTGTTAATAACGGAAGATTCGCCCATCTGATAAGCCGATCTTTTTTAAGAAGATTTAATTTAAATTTCATTCACTTGAGGGGAGCGCAACTGATGAAGATTTTCGACTAGAAACCATATATTGTCGTGCGTTCAATGGATTGAAAATTGTCGAAGAGATAGTATTATTATTGGATGTTAAGTTTCTTAAAATGAGGGTAGTGGTTCAGCAATAGCCGGACATGCACCGTCTGAGTAGTCACGTAGACAACTTTTCACCTAGAAGGTTCGAGTCCCTCTCTCGGTTTCTGGGGTTTGTAATTGTCGAAGTGCTATGAGAATTTTAAAACAATAATAGAAATACCTAAAAAAAATTAAAAAACAAAAAAAGTTTGTTAATGCTTTGTACAAGTCTGAATTTCTTTTGTGTTTTGTGAGAAATCGTCGAATAGTAGTAGTAAGTAATCTTTATTTAGCTCTGAGCTAATTACAAGCATATATTTACAAATTCATACAAGTACAATTTAAGCTAATTTAAAGATATTATATATAATTGTTATAGTTACAATAACCCATATCGAAGGTAGGTATTTACATTTTTATTAAAAGTATATATGTTTTTACTGTCTTTAATTTCTTGTGGTAGTGCATTGTAGAGCCGAAGCCCTTCTGAAAACAGTTATTTAATTAAAAAAGACTTATTTCTAAACTCCACGATATAATGCCGATTAGTACGTAGCAGTACACAGTGGAGCTCAAATCTAGTAATTAGCAGATCAGTTAGATATTGAGGCAATTTTTTATTGATTAATTTGTGAATAAAAACAATATTTGCTTTTTCAACATTCTTTTGAACAGGGAGCCAATTTAACTGTCTGAGCATGAATTGAATTAAAAAACGCCCACCACACATAAATAATATACGCATGCATTTGTTTTGTAATATATATATATATATATATATATATATATATATATATATATATGCAGATGAGACAAATTTTCTTTAGAACAGCAAAGTAGTAACAATGTGCAGTAATTAAAATGAGGCAAAATTATTGAATTGTATATTAACCTTCTTGACCAATGAGATAAGTCATCTATTCTGCCAAAAAATCCATTTTTTTTTTGCCCAATTTATTACATAAGTAGTCTGCATGTAGGTTAAAAGTCAGAAGTGGGTCAATAATGACACCCAAATATTTAATCGAATTTACTCTTTCGACTTTAACATTATTTAATACTATTCTATGATTTTGTGCGATATATGATGAGCATGTATTTTTAGAACCAATTACCATATATTTGGTTTTGTCTGAATTTAATTTTAGTTTGCTAGCACATAACCATTCATACAAAAGTTGCAGTTCATCATTTAATACCGTTGTTGCCTCTACGAAATCACTGCTAGCAACTGATATGAGCGTATCATCAGCAAACAAATTTACAAAAGAATTTTTTAAAACATTACATATATCATTGACATATACAATGGATAACAATGGTCTCAACAAACTTCCTTGAGGAACACCGTAGCAATTTTTCACTTTAGTGGAGTAAACGTTGTCAATTTTTGTAATGTGATGACGGTTTGTTAAATAGTTCTCAAGTCGTGCTAAAGCCGACGACATATGCCATAATACCTCAATTTCACAATTAATTGCTGACGATTTATTGTTTCAAAGGCCCGCTTCAGATCAACAAACACACTTAACACCACTTTATTTTTATTTATTTCCCTCCGCCATCTTGAACACACAAACTGTATCGAAGTTTCACAGGAATGATGCTGCCGAAAGCCAGACTGACCCTTATATAACAGACCATTTTCTTCAAAGAACTCCTGGAGTTGATTTTTTAACACTATTTCAATCAGTTTACCAACTATTGGTAAGAGATTGATAGGTCTGCACTCTTCTGGCTTTGATGGACAGGACACTTTTGGTAGTGGCACTATAACACTAGTTTTCAGATTTTCTGGCATAAAACCCTTTCTTATTAATGTGTTAATTATATTCAAAAGAGGATATCCAATAACACAAAAAAAATCTTTAAGTAATTTAACATTTGTGAAAGTATCGCTAGTACATTTATTTTTTAGATTAAAAAGAATTTTTCTTAGTTGATTTAAAATAATTTTTCGAAAACTTGTCACTTGATCTATATCCATATTTTGCTTGGGCATAAAACCAGGGTATTGCTTATGTTCTATACTGTTTTCTATATTTTTTATGCTATCATGATAGAAGTTATTAAAATTTTCCTCTATAGTACCATTATATCCCACAAAACATATTTTTTCTGGATCAAGGTTTTGAGTTTTTTGCCCTAATAATTCTTTTATGGTCACCCACATTTTTTTACTATCATTTCTTGCATTATCAATCCTGTCCTGGTAATAAATCTTTTTCTGTTCCCGAATTGTTTTTGTAACTTTATTCCTTTTAATTTTGTAATCTACCCAGTCATTAACCAAGTTCGTATATTTAAATTTTTGATAAGCTTGTTTACGCAGTATCTGAAAATTTTTTACTTGTTGGTTTATCCAGGGTGTTTTTTTTGAAATTGTAGTTTTTGTCTTAGGGTAAAAAACATCGAGAGACTTCTTTACATTATTATAAAAATTGTTATAGAGAACATCAGGATCTGTTGATGTTGTCTCCCAATATTTCTCGTATAGGTCTTCTATAACTGCATTTATGGTTTCCGTATTATTTTTTCTTTTATATATAACTTGATCCCTCCTCTCATTCTCATGTCCATATAATTCAATGCCAATTATATTATGAAAATCTCTTGGTAATTCATTTAAATTAAAATTATTTGTAACTACCTAGTCTATTAGGATGAATTTTTTGTGCCTCTTGTAGGTGATGTGATTATTTGCTTAAAACCATTATCAGTTATTGCATCTTTAAATTTTTTTATCAAGCCAACGTCAAACCTATACTCAATATTAAAATCTCCAAACAGAAGAGTTGTATTTGTATTTACAATGGGGTTTTTTAATATATCATCAAAAACTTCCAAAAACTCTACTACTATTATCTCCCTACCATTATTTTTAAATCTAACTTCCAATAACCAATATTGTAAGGCTATTGCCTTTTTTCAATAACTGTATCCTTTAAGTTTTCTTTTAATTTTAAGTTAATACCTCTTATCAAAACTAAAACAATATTAGGAATTTAGAACTTTTAAAACAATTTATTAGTCATATGAATACAAAGGTTAAATGGAAACAAAGTTAAAGATTTTGTTATCGATTATTTACTTTTGTTGACGTTATTTCCAAAAACCAATATTTACTAATTATACGTGTGATCAATTATTAAATGTTAATTGTGCCTGGCACGAAATAATTTATTGGGGTTGACAACTATCTAACAATATGTTTCATTATTAATTAGAGTTTCTGTTCTGTTCATTACTTAGGGAACATAACACCTAAATATTTATATTGATCGCATATTTTTATTTTTCCTTTGTCATCAGCTCCATATCAGATGATTCTTCTCCTATACACATGTATTGACTGTTTTCCATATTCCATATAGTAAAAACATTGTCACTGCATGACCTTCTTGCTCGGAATCTATTCTGGTCTTCGTCTTCATAACAACGATATTCGTCTTCTAATTTCTAATCTCTTATAATTGTTTCATATACCCTACTAATTCTGCTTGTCACAGGAAGTCCTTTTTAATTGTTGCATTGACGTTTATTCATTTGGGATAACTTCTCCTTTAATAGATTGATTAGTGGTCCTATTATTTAGGAGTTGAGCATTTAATCTCCAGGTCCTAGAAATTTTCCATTTTTTAGTTCTTTTCTGACTTCCTCTACAGCCTTACTGTGTAATCTGTTTTCCCCTCCTTCTATTTGAACAGGTGTTTATTGTATTTCATGATATTCCCGTCTGTGTTCCCGTTAATATATTTTTTTTGTGTGCTTTCCATTCATCCGTTGGTATTAGTTGTATATTGATTTCAGTTTTTTTTTGTTTCCCGGATTCCGTGCATTTGGTACCCCCAAATATGTATCTATTTGTGTTGAATTTTTTTCCTAGTATTTTCCTTTGTTTCCATGTAATTTCCAAGATCTTCTTCCTTGTTAGTCTTCAACCATAGTTTATATAATTCCATTTTTTGATTTACTAGTGCTTCAATCTCTAAATAGTTGGTGCTAACGCTTCTTCAGCTAGTTGTTAATTTCTTTATATATCTGAACCAACATATAAACAAAGTTTTCTGAGGTTACTTACCTTACGGCGACTACATTCGTTTAGTCTTTTTCTCACAAACACACTTTGAAACTTCATTTTATTAAACTTCTCACACTGAAGCACTAATTGTAAGTAACTAACACTTTGGATTTAGCCAACGAAGAAATAAAAATTGGCCCCCCGAAATTTCAGGTAAATAAATACATTTTTAAAAAAACAAAAACCGAAAAGAAAATTAACTAAAAAGCATGAAATAATATTTTGCTACAATGAAATACTTTTTATGAAGTCGGTGCCAAGCGAAAGTGAAAATATTTTGATGAGTTATACTTCGCAACTTCGCTGTTCAAATTGGCACCGACTTCATAAAAAGTATTTAATTGTAGCAAAATATTATTTCATGCTTTTTAGTTAATTTTCTTTTGAAGTCGGTTTTTGTTTTTTTAAAAATGTATTTATTTTACAATGTTCAGTGATGCAATGTCTGTAATTGTTAATGATTTATCCTACAGGTGTAACATTCTATTAACATTTTTTTAACCATCCTTCATAACAATATTTGTACTCCGCCCTGTATGTCAGCTATCATAAATTTCCAACTGCTATGAGCTACCTTATATAATTATTTTTTCTTGCTTTTTACTAACCATCCTGTATGATATAATTACATTCGACGTTATATTTTAACCATCTTGCATAGGAAATCTTATGGATCACCAACATTTTAATAACTACCCTATATAATTTTATTTTTACACCACATATGTATATTTATATGCGTGAAATTAATATGCAAATTCGTAAGATTTTACTCATCCAAAAATCGCCCGCCTCGGCAATTTTATCACTATGAAAAGTTGAATTCTCCAGGTGTTAAAATATAATGCTAGGAAAATATGAGGTAGGCATTAAATTGTTACTTGTTCGGAACATACAAATACATTTTGTATTGGAAAAATGATTTCAAGAGAAGTTTCACTCTCAAATCATCCTGTATCGAAAGAATTTTTACAAGATGAATCTCACTCTTACGTAGGTTACTAAATCACCCTGTATTGAACACCTTTAAATTAAAAATCAGTTATCTTGAATGTCGCAAACTGACAATAACTTTTTTAATTATTTAATTTCTCTGGAAAACAATTCGAAATCGTTAGAGCTTTTTTCCACAACTCAATTATATATATATATATATATATATATATATATATATATATATATATATATATATATATATATATGTTCGTTATATAGTATTAGATTATTTCTATTTAATAACAATTTTATATCTCAACAGAAATGAAGATACTTTAATTTGTAATTAAAAGCCCTCTTTGAAGGCAAACTTTGTCCACAGTTAATAAAAATTGACATGGAATGATTACTGTTTATGTTTTAGACCATGTAAAAAATCTGTTTGTGAAGAATAACTTTTTTCTCTGAAAATTATGAATAAAAAGAAATCGTTTAATTTATGAATACACACTGTATATTCATATTAACTGACACTTATTTTGATTTTGATTAATTCATCTTATTTACAATTTACCCCAAGTTCCGAATAGTTAATACCAGTAACTCAATCTAATCTTATGATACCCGCGACTCCACCAAGACATAGAATATAAGAAAATAGGTAAAAAAGTTTCTCCCCATTCTATAAGAAACGATAGAAGCTATGTTATTTGAAAAAAAGTTCTGACCCCTTTGAGATATCACGGAACTAATCTAATCCCTTTTCAATTTGCTCCACGTTCCGAATAACATTTTTCAAATTTTATTAATATAATAATACCGGCTCCTCCACCATGGCATAGAGTATATGAGAATAGGTAAAAATAGTTTTTCCCCATTTTCTAAGAAACGGTAAAAGCTATTCTAATGAAAAAAATATGGAACCACTTCGCTATCCCGCCAAAAAGGATCCAGTAAAATGGTTGAAATCCCTCAAGCCGTTTCCTAGTAATCGGTGAACAAACATAAAAAAAAAGCAACATAGATACCGACGAATTGAGAACCTCCTTCTTTTTGAAGTCGGTTAAAAAGGGTAGGAGGTACTTAATGGGATTATTTTGGATTGTTTTATGGTTGTGATGATATTTTTGAATCCGTTCCTGGAATTTTATTACTAGGTAATGTAAGTCATCCTTTGTTAATTTCTGCCGAATGCCGATCAAATCCGTGTGTATCCATACATAATAAAGAAAAAGTTGCAGGTCGTGTGATGAGAAATGAGAAGTATGAATTGTTGCAAATAATTTTATTGATGGGAAAATTCAAGGAAAGAGATATATAGAAAGGAATGACAGTTTTGCATATATTTTGTTAAACAAATAGGAATTTAAAAAATTATAATATTCATGGGCGTACCTAGGGGGGTCAGAGGAGGGCAGCTCCCATCGAACATCTGTGGTCCTACTAGAAGAAGGGCATTTTTAACAGAATTAACTCACCCAGAATGACACAAGAATTGATTGCTGCTGCTACAGAAATGGGAAAATGTATATCAAGAGATGATTAATAATTTGATAAAAGGGATGACTAGACGTGTGGATTCTGTTATAAAAAGCAATAGTTCAATAGCCAATATTAAGTTGATTTGGTTACTTATCTATTTATATTTACAATGATTTATTTTTGCAGAATTGTTTTAATTTAACTGTTAAAAATTTATTATTACTGAAATATAATTTATTTGAAACCTTTTTATTGCTTTTTTTGTCAAAAAGTAAAACTGATAATTTATAAGGGTATCCAGCTGTTTAAGTTCAAATACCGTTCAAAATAATAAAAAGATATTAGCTGTGTAATTTAAACCTATGGTAGATAAATAACTCATAAAAAATTTCAAAAGTAAAAATTTATTATTTTAAATTTAACATGTGAGTTTATTAATTTGTATTTGATTTTTTCTTTGCTTAAATATCTATCAACAACAAAACAAATTTATAATAATGCTATACACACATTTTTATTGATAATACAATTGATAATATTAATAATAATATTGCTGTGACATTGCTCGAATTTATTGTTTCAGAGGATGATGGATGAGGGCTGTCTCTGCTGAAATCTCGACCATATATTCCAAATGTTAATAACTGCTTATGAGGTTTATTCAGAACGTGATCTCTCCTCACGACATTTTTCGCTACTTCTTCTCTTATCCAAGACGTGTACTGTGGAGAAATTGATCTGAGAGATGCAAGAACTGAATTTGGATACTGTATTCTGTCATCGTTTTGTAGAAACTGTGCCGAAACATTTATTTGTTCGAAAGTTAGAGGCCATTGAACATCTCGGTATTTTGAAAATCTGAAAATCAAAAGGATACATTTTAAATATTTTTTATCCTTATATAAACTTAATTAGCACTAAATTTCAGCTCACGGACACAGGACAATACTTTTTGCTCCAGTCTTTGTTATAATGTATGAATTGCATTCATCTTGGAGGATTTTTCGGTTTTGCAATTAGGTCTATTCTGTGGTAACGAAAAAGCTTCGAATATGGCCGAGGATACAATTAGTATCCTCTGATCGGAACCATCAGTTTCGTCCTTTAACACCATTCAAACATTTAAAACTATTTTTAGGGAGTATAAAATAATAACTATTATTTAATTTTCATAAATTTATGAACCTATTGTCGATAAAAACTATATTTAATCGAGTAAAAGTCAGCAGAAATGTACATTACTCTCAGAAAATAAAAAAATACTAAAATAGTTTATTGCAAAACTTATGATATTTTTATTTACCATTATACAGGGTGAGTTTTTTTGATGATCAGTATGGCGATCTCGGAAACTAGCGGAGATAGAGCAATGGTTAAACTGGGAAAGATTTGCAGTTTTACTGGCCCAATTTGATGACACTTTCGGATTTTTGTAAGAAGTCATGGCATACTAGATATTTTGAAAAAATGAAATTCTGTCGATTTAGTCAAATCCCTCTAGCTCCTTTGTTTTTGATTTTATAAAAAAAGTGTAAATATCAAAATTGAAGGGAATTGTATCCCGAATATGATTGGCATGTCCTCGTTTGCGTGACAGCTCTCGTTTTCGAGATATGGCACAAATTTATCTTTTTTTTAATGGAAACCATATTTGGCTATGAACTTAAGGTCTTCAGAAGAAATGAAGGAAAAGAATTTAAGATCTGTGAGAAGAACTAAAGGACTGTATTGAAGAGGACTGAAGTACGGTGGACAACTAGCTTTCTGTGATTAACTGAAATGAAGAAGAAGAAGGAGAAGGACTGTAAGAGTGAAGAATTGAAGAACTGGCTCAAAGGACTGTGAAGCAGAATGTATTTTTGTGAGAAGAATTGGTCTAAAAGCATTCAGGGGTATTAGGCCTACAATACCACACTGCCTCTGTGCGGGTTGGTAAGAGGTAACTGTCGATTCCTCTGTATTTTTGCTATTAACGACTGTACCCTCCTAAATTGTGTCCTTGACCCGTCTGGGTTTCGATCCCAGGTCAAGAACTCTTGTCACATTCTAATTTCTTGACAATTCGGAGAGCTGAAGGCCTTTTCCTCTAACCCATCACTTGCGCTTTCCTCTCTAATAATTTTCTATTATTTTGCTATACAGGGTGATTTTTTTTGATGATCAGTATGGGGATCTCGGAAACTAGCGGATATAGAGCAATGGATTTTGGATTTTTGTAAAAAGTCATGGCTTACTAGATATTTTGAAAAAATTAAATCCTGTCGATTTAGTCAAATCCCTCTAACTCCTTTGTTTTTGATTTTATAAAAAAAGTGTAAATATCAAAATTGTATCCCGAATATGATTGTCATGTCCTCGTTTCCGTGACAGCTCTCATTTTCGAGATATGACACAAATTTATCTTTTTTTGAATGGAAACCATAGTTGGCTATGATTTCAAAAAATCGGACATTTTTAGAGCTTTTCAACGATATAATACTCGATATAGTTATTCATAAAAATAACGGAGTTATTGATGCTTTTCTCTCTTATTTTCACTTTTAACGTAGTTAGCCATGAAAAAGATTATTTTCACTTTGACGTTTCCTCATTTGAGAGTAATTTCATTACTAATGCTGAATGGAATATTCTAACGAAGAAAAACTGAATATGGTGGAATGTTATATCATATACCATAAACATTCAGTTCATACAGCTGAGGAATACTTTCACAGATATTTTAATCGTCGTCAACCTGCTCTATGTACATTTAAGAGGCTTTACGATAGTTTACGCAGATATAGATCTTTTACTAAACCACCAAAGAAACGTAATCAAATTAACGAAGCAGCACAAATAAATGTTTTGGCAATGGTAAATCAAAATCCATCTACATCAACTCATGAGATTGCGGCAGAAGCTGGCACATCTCAATGAACTGTAGTTAAGGTACTGAAAGCGCACAAATTTCACCCGTACAAACTTTCAGTTTCTCAAACTTTGCTTGCTGGTGACGAACATCGTCGTATTTTGTTTTGTACATGGTTTAGAGACATGTGCCTTGACAATCCACAGTTTCCATTATAGGTGTTATGGTCAGATGAAACTAGATTTACTAACTGCGGTATGTTCAATAGACCCAATGAGCATATCTGGGCTAAAGAAAACCCTTTCCATGTAGAACAAAGACGACCCCAGATAAAATTTGGTTTAATATTTGGTGTGGTATCATAGGGTCTACTATTCTGGGGCCTTTTATCTATGACGAATCACTTACTGGGGAGCGCTGCTTGCATTTCTTGCAATACACTTTTCAAGACATGTTGCATAATTTGAATTTGAGAACTCGTTTAGAAATTGAGTGGTTTCAAAATGATGGAGTACCTGCTAATAACTCGTTATTAGTAAGACAACACTTAGATAATATCTATCCAAACTCTTGGATAGGAAGGAATGACCACCCCGGTCTCCCGATTTGGCAGTTATAGACTTCTATTTATGGGGAGCGTTAAAAAACAAAGTATACAAAAGAAAGTATAAGACAGTTGGTGACCTAATGGAGGCGGTAGTACAAGCAATTGAAGAAATTGATAGGCTGTCTGTGAGGAAAGCGGTAATGTCAATCTTAAACAGATGTAATTTTTGTCTAAATAACAATGGTGAACTTTTCGAACATAAATTGTAATCATTATTATGTACTTTAATTTCTTAAGTAAGTAAGTAAGTACCTACTTATTTAGTTTTTTCGTTATATCTGATATACCTAATAAAAAAATCGTTTAATGTTTTTTGGAATAGTTATTAATAAATCAATCTATTACATGGCTAACTACGTTAAAAGTGAAAATAAGAGAGAAAAGCATCCTTAATCCGTTATTTTTATGAATAACTATATCGAGTATTATATCGTTTGAAAAGCTCTAAAAATGTCCTATTTTTTGAGGTCATAGCCAACTATGGTTTCCATTCAAAAGAAGATAAGTTTTTGTCATATCTCGAAAACGAGAGCTGACACGCAAACGAGGACATGACAATCATATTCGGGATACAATTCCCTTTAATTCTAATATTTACACTTTTTTATAAAATCAAAAACAAAGGAGCTAGAGGGATTTGACTAAATCGACATAATTTCGTTTTTTCAAAATATCTAGTAAGCCATGACTTTTTACAAAAATCCGAAAGTGTCATTAAATTGGGCCAGTAAAACTGCAAATCATTCCCAATTTAACCATTGCTCTATCTCCGCTAGTTTCTGAGATTCCCATACTGATCATCAAAAGAAACTTACCCTGTATACCCCAATTACAGGAATATTTTAGTCACGTTACACTACTTTATATGTAGTTTGATCTCCTATAATGCTTTTCTTGGGAAATCTCATCATAGGAAAACGGCCAATACGATAGCTTACAATTTCAAATTTATATATTTTTTTCAAAATAAGATGTTAATTTCCATGAAAACCATTAAAAGAAACTAAATGATGTAACAAATAAGCTTAGGAACAACTTAGCAGTGATGTATAATTGTATCTTTTCTATTGTTTCCTTACTAATGCTATATGATTGATTTGGACAAATATAATTAGTGGTATTTTGCTATTCCTTTATTATTGGAGTATTTTCCACTTTTATTTTACGCCAATGGGTATTAGTTATTTTTCAGATTTAACTTATGCAAAGATTATTGCCTGTTATTCAAGGATTAACATGACTGGCACTAATTAAACAGGCAAGCTTTTCAATAATTCATTAGAGCACTACGTTAGCCACGTGTTTTACTTGTATTCTAAGGCTGACTGCACACGGAACTTATCGTCATAGAGGGGTAGAAGATTTGTCTTACAGCGACGATTCCTATACGCCTATAAGAATGTAGGGAGCGTACATTAAACGTACGGGTATAGACAAAATTCAAATTGAATGACAGTTGAAACGATGTCTACTGACGAAGAAGCTATATTACTCTTCTGGTCGAAATAAAAAGAAAAATAGAAGGTTATGGGTGCATCCCTAAATCCACAGAAATCGTAATAGGAGATTAGCCATTGCAGCGAAGGAGTTATGTTATAACAGAAATAAGTCATGATTTAATTTAGATTTTTGTTTAATTAAGTTTTTATTCCAATCCATCATTCTTAATATTTCTGCCCAAGCTTTTTCTGTTGCATTCTTTCTGAAATAGTCCTGTCAGGTATTATTGTACAAACACTGGTGATTTTCAATTAATTGTACAAATTTCATGGTTTTATAAACCACATTTTCGTAAGAATACGATCTTTAAAGCTTCAAATGCAGCTAAGCAACTGACACTGATATACGCCAGGCGATTTACAGCTTGTCTGCTTTGACGAATTCCTACCACTGAACAGTTCTGTATGAAAACACAAGTGAGCAGCACAAAAGCGTATACGTTGAGTAGTATGTCGCATCTAGTGATGTGCCGGATCATTAAAATTGTATATCCGCGGATACGGATCTGAAACCGGATATTTGGTCCCAAGCTCCGCGGATACAGATACGGATACGGATCTTAACTTTTTTAGAGTACGCGGCGGTAAATATTGCACATAAAACCTTTTTAAAGAGACAATCTCTTATTATTACAACAAAAGTTATTGACCTCTGTAAGACTTAACTCTCATAACCAAAGACATTAAAATATGATAGTTATAAAGTGAACAAGTAGTCACTTGGAAGTCTCAGTCACATCGTTCGCACATATTTATCATCATCGGCGATCAGCTTTCCAAGTGGACAAAGCTGCCAAGATGCTCTTTTTGAAATACAACTTACCAGTACTTAATTTTAATTATGAATTTAAACTTTTTTTAAGTTTCTCTAATTGTCACTGTGTTTTGAATCTAATGTCAACATTTTAAATGTCACAAAGTATTAATTTACTTAATTAGAATTTCAAGTATTACGAAGATTTAAGTTTTGTTTGTTTTTTCTCACTTAAAAGTGATCTATAATACCTATATTTTTTATTATTTTATTAAGATTAACATGAAGATTTAACCCAATTTATCTTATAAAGATATTTTAAATAATATTTTACATAAACTTCCTATAATAAATGTTTAAATATATCATCACTTTAATAAGCTGTGTGATAGATATCATTATAAAGATAGTTTAGTTATGTACTATCGATATGGTACTCACTTCACTACGATAAATTTTTGCAATATAAACGTGCCAAATACGATTTTAAAAAATAAAAAATAATCTGAATGGAATTTAACAGTTTTTCATTGTTACCTAATCACCTATATATAAAATTTTATCTATGATTTAAAAATTAATAAGGTAAAAGATCCGCCAAAAATTAACGGATACGGATTTTTCTTCTCCCTCGGATATCCGCGGATGCGGATACGGATATCCGGCACATCACTAGTCGCATCTAATATGCATATATGACGATACGCTTCGTGTGTAGAATGCCTAACATAGAACAGTTTATTGGGATAAATTAGGCAGACTTGCATCCAAGACAACAAAACATGTAATAGCATTACCTTTTACCGCAAGAATTAATGGAACTATTTAAGCAAGCTAATACTGCGCAAGCTTCAATTCCACCATTCCGGACACCACCAAAACTTCGTACACCATTAAACGCTGCTAAATGATATGTATAAACTTTTTTATCCTCAAATGGGTTTTTATCGTGGCTAAACCGGATATGGAAATGGCAGCAAGTGGTTGGTCCAGCACCATTACATACTTCTTCAGTAATTTCGTTCTCTTTTGTGTTCAATAAAATTGAAGTGTGACCTAGAAAAAACAATTTAAATGCAAAAAGCGTGCAAAACCAAACTCTATCAGGTAAGCAGTTCACTCTTATAAATATAAAGCAAACAGTAAAAGTTTCTATCAAAAGTTATGAATAACAAAGTTTGATGCTATTTAAATATATATACAGTGCCTGTCATACATCCCTAGGGACACGGAAAAAGTATCGATACTGTGTGGTATCGAGTACTTTTTTTCGATACCGATACATTTGTACTCGATACTTTGTATTCGATATTTTTACTTATTAAGTACATTTAGGTAGGTATCGAATTGAATAAATTAAAAATTTACTCTTATCTTTCCATCACATCTAAGGAACCATATAAACACTATTGAAAGGCGGGGCGGAAATTTGTTTAAATAAGTTAGCAACAAATAAAGCCGAGAGAGTACATCAAATAAAGTACTAAAACACAGAGCTCTAGGACGTCTAAGATCGCACCTAGGGTTTCGATTTTATCACATATTTTAATGCTGAGGCTTCCTCCAGATGTATCTACTCTTCTTATCTATGGTATCTACTCACTGGTGGTAACAGATAACGAAACAGTAATAGATGACGTCACAGGGCTACTAATTTTAAATATCACCTTATGGCAAGGGATAGCTCATTTAAAATTTATTGACAATTCCTATTCAGCTATATTAATTTTGTTTGTGTTTAGGCAAATTTTGGTGAATAAATTAAATAAATAGTAAAATTATTATTTCATTTCCAGTGTAATTAATTATGCGAATTCTTAGAGTAAATGTTCAAAAGGTTCTCGTTCTACTTGCCGTGATAAATGAATCCTATTAGTAAATTCTTAAAAACTGCTCGGCGCTCTTCACTAATTTATTGTTTTAAAACGTTAATACTGGGTGTATTCAGGGAACCATAGCGATGAAGGCCTTTCTTAAAGCGGTGTACTTTACTCGTGTGCTATACTCGTATCGCTGTAGCGCTTTAATAAAGCAGTAATGCATATAAATTATCCGCTTTACAGTTTTATAACTAAAATAAACGTCAAATTCTGTATTGAAAAATGCAAAAATGTTACCAACTCAGAATCATAAAAGTTGAATTTAACTAGTAACAAAATCTATATCAGCGAAAGTAAAGCGCTACAACGCTTCAATGTTGTAATGCTACATTTCCCTAAATGCACCCATCGTCGGGTTTCGTGGCAAAAAAATCTAATGATGTCAGGTCCGGTGACCGAGCTGACCATTCCATGGGATCTGCCAGTCCAATCCATCTATCACGATATTCTTTATCCAGGTAACGTCTTACTGCATCATAATAATGCACATGAGCACCATCTGTTGCAATGCTATTTCGCAATTGCCGAATTCATCTGAATTATCCTCCAGAATTCCAAGAATTAGCGCCTCAGTCGGATTATGTAACATCTCCAGACACACCTCACCGTTGAAGTTTCCCAAAATGCTTGCTCAAACATTCACTATTTTTTGGGGAATTGAGTATGTTTTTCGCCAAAGTTGTGCGAATTTGTGTCACTTTAATATCGTGCATTTTATGTGTTGACATTTCCATTGAGGGAAAAAGTACTTGTATCACTGAAACATAGGGTTTTTGTATAGTGTTGGTTTCGATTAATTTAATTTTTCATAATTTCACAGAATTCCAGGCCACTTGTGTCACTTTTTTGCCATCACTAACTGTTAATCGACCAGATCTTTTGACATCTTTAACACTACCTGTTCTTAAAAACGTGATAATTACTTCATAACTTCGTTGTCGATTGTTACATAGGTTTTTTCTCGCTGATTTCAACGAAACCCCTTTCAGAAACATTGACTCAACCATTCGCAAGATATCTTAGATTGAGAGAAAATAGTGAAATTTAGGCCGTTTGTGTGTTTTCAACTGTGACTTTCTCCTTGTTCCCTAGGACTCCAGTTGCATTTGGTTTTATAAAATTTTGACCAGGCATACGCGTCTTTTGATCCCATACATCGCTAAAAAATCACTAAAAGAAGTCAAATTAGGCTGGTATTTTGTCCAAGTGACCAATGTTCTCTTTTTTATATTTTTATATATTACGTCATAAAATCTCTAAATTTAATCGACTAAGAATTACTGCCTTACACCATACATCAAACCATCAAATATAGGAAATCTAAGTAATTTAATACAAAGGAAAATATACCACGTAGTGGACGTTTTCTAGTGAGGATCATTATTTAGTGCACTATGTCTGCAGACATCGCAGTGCTGCAGCTTCAGCTCTCAAGGCCCACTTTCAGGGTACGATAGCATAATGCAAATTTAAGTGTTAGAAGACCATTACGGGTTCCCACTCTACTTCCAAAACATCTTGCTGTCTCCAGTGGGCTCGAGGGCATGGGGAAGCAGGAAGCAAGACATATCAGTAGACTGAATTGTCCAGCCAACTCTCCTGATCTGAATCCAATTGAAAATATGTGGGATTATATTGCAAGATAAGTTAATCGTAGCGGCGGAGGAGGTACACTATTCCATAAAAGACAATGAAGTGCTTAATCATTTCAATTATGTTGAATAAGTTTTGTTGCAAATTCCTACAGTTCTTAATTTTCTAAATATCAGACTTTCTGGAAAATACTCCTTTAAAAAAATATATTTAGAAGACAATATAATTGTTTTTCTATGAAAACATTTCTTTAACTAGTTTGAGAGGGTCCAAGACTTTTGATATTGTGTTTAGTTTATCGCTTTTTTGGTTGATTAACTACCGTTCTACACAATTTGGAGATGTCCAAAAACATTACTACGTCTTTCAGGAAATCTTAAAGACCGTCCGTCAATATCTAAACGGGTTTTGATAAAATTCTTCTGAATAGACCATCAAGATAAAGTTTAGGAATAAACAAACCTTTTAAAAGTGAGGGATCTTGCATCAAATAGAAATCATCGAGGCTTTCAGCCAGAGCATTAATATCATCTTCTAAAGGCAAAATTTCATTAATAAAAGGATTATCAATAATCTCTATTTTTGGAACTCTATGAATAAGGACTCGAGTGCCCCCATTTTCACCAACATAAGTCTGATTTACAGATCCTTTCGAACCTAAAACAGATATACAATAACTGCATGGAAAACTTAACAGTTACATATTAAAATAGACGTTACTTACCAATAAATATTCCACTTCCTCCACTACCTTCCCGTGGATTGTTTGCACCAGCGCTAATTAAGGTAATATTGTTCTCATGGGCCCACATTTGTTGTACCTGCAAAGCTAAAAAATACGCAAATATCAGTTCGGAGGGTTGCTGAAATGTGATCTGTTTCAAACCCAATCCTTTTCTAATTAAATAAAAACCAAGGGAACGTGCACAGCTGGTGAAGCGTAGAGAGATGTCAAAGTTAATAATACGTTTGCATTTTTGCTAGTACTCTAATAGTACTCTAATCATTTTCTTTAGCGTTAAATTCGGTTGAAGTTTTTTTATACCTAATCAATCAAAATAAAGTTATTTCATTGAAATAAATAATCTGGGATTTTTGTAATAAAAAAATCTAGGGGGGCATGGAATTATTATGTGTAATCTGGGGAGGCTCAATAAAAAAAGTTTGGGAAACACCAAAGATATTTAACAAATGTTAAAAATTTTCGAAAAAAAAACAGGTACCTTGTGACGTTTCACCGTGTGTTGGGCCCGCTCTCGAGTTGTTGTGGCGCTTTGTCTGTTAACCGTTGAAGAGTTTTTCAGGTGTTATTTCATCTGTTTAATGTGATATTAGTAACAACTTAATTAGGAAAGGTTACGGTACAAATATTAGCAGCCACTTTGTGACGTACGCTTTCGGAAAAATTTACATCTATCGAGCAATCCTTTGTAAATTATCCTTGGGGAAACCCGGCATAAAAACGGCACACGGCGTACGCATAGGGGGACGAGATGTTGTCTTCAAAAGTTGTGATATCAATTTTTGGTAACTCTTGTTGCACTTGTTAAATATGTTTGATTTCAGAAAGATTCTCTATAACATTCGTCACTAAACAATCTGCACATTGGGAGTTCGTTTAATTTGAACTGCCTCATTAACAATTCTTCATTCGGGTTTGCTGGGAATTGGTATACCCTAGTACCAAAAGTCCGCAAGTCACATAGCGTTCAACTTTTGTCTAACAAAATTAATAGTCCACAACTCTTCTCTGATTGATTAATAACTAAAATTTCTTGAGGATATTCTTTTCGACAACTTTCTAATTTTTTTCTATGCGAAAATTTTAAGAAAAGATTGATGACAGTATTTGTTTTATTCCGATGATAGTTTCTGTCTTTCCTTGGTGAAAATTCATTTTAATTTTATATTAAATTAACAAAAAGTTCTACTTTGTATTCTGAAGAAGCCAGTAACCTGGTGAAACAAGATTGTCAATGGCAAATAAATATAAGTGAAAATTACCTCAGTGCTTTTATTTTAATATATATTGTAGTAGAATTTATAGCTATTATTTTTTCAATATAATACAATCCATTGAACGTAAAGCAATATATTGTTTCTAGTCGTGAAGCTCTTTCAGTTGCGCTCCTCTCAATGATTGAAATCTCGAATAAATATTAATGTATACAGTACATAATACCAAACACGTATCTTCAGCATGTTTATTGGGGAGGGGTGGTCAAGAAAAATAGAATATTGTGTAGGTATATATCTTTTTAATCACTCCTTTCAATTCAAACAAAGTTTTGGGAGACAACTGCTTGTTCCCAAAATTTTGTCACTTACCTGTTAAATAGGGTAGTTCCGAAAACCACATAGTCGGAAAAATTATATTTCTAATACCATTTTTGGGTAATATCAACGCAGGTTTCTTAAACATTATGTCGAAGCAGGTGAATATACCGAATGTTTCTCCATTTTTAGTCGTGAAATTAACTATTTCTGCTTGTGGGGGAGGGCTTAGTCCCTTTTCTCCGAATAAATTGTACTTACGGTACCTGAAAATTAAAATTTACATTTTAGTTAAAAGAAAAAATACAAAAATGTCAATGTTTCCGAAGATTTTAAACACCCTGTGGAAAAGGCCAGTGTGTCAGAACAGGTCACAGTTAACATTAAACATTTGAAAAGATTAATGAAAATTAATAAACTGTTAACTCATTCTTAACCCTAAATCATTTGTGTCCTAAAACAACACAAGAGTCAGTATAATTTATCTGGCTCCAAATTCAGAATCTCTGTGAGCTAGTTTCCCCGAAAATCCTAGATGTCGATCCTTATATCTCGGGTCTACATATTTAGCGATATTTATCAAATACATAAATTATTCGATAAGACTTTCTCTTGTTCGAAGCGCAGCTGATGAAGGTCCCCGACCAGAAACAATATACAGGGCTTTCATTTCAGAACTAGTCACCTAAATAACTTTTAAAATATTCTTAAAAGAAAAAGACAAAAAAAACACATTAATTTATATTTACGGGAGACCTATTTTACAGGTATAGGTCACCCTGCAGTTTCAACCCCTAAGCGGGGGTGAATATCACTTCTAAAAGTTTAAATACAAAGGGCTATCATCTGATATCTCTTCGTAATGGTCTCTTTTTGCCAATCTTTTGACACATCATTTTTAAAATCAGATTATTTTTTACAGATTAATGACCAAGAAACTGTAAAAAATAAAAATTTTGAATTGTAATCGAAAAAAAAAGTATGAGTATGAATACCGAGATAAACAAGTGAGGAAAATCCTTAAATGTTTTTGCGAAAGATATTTGTGACTGTAAATGTTAACAATTTATTATTAGTAATGGTTTCCTTATATACTGACCAAATTTCGGCAATGATTCTTTACAAGAAAGAATTGAAATAATATTTATTTATGAGGAAGAACAACTCTGTGCTCATGTTTTTCATCAGATAGGATAGAAAGAAACTGGAAGTGTGTGCAATAAAATCGTCAAGAATCGTAGAGTTTTAATTGAAGCTGCACAGGTTGAGATTTTAGCTCATTTTGCCATGGATCCTTAAACACCAATACCAAAAGTCTCCAGGTTAACAAATATTTCCGTCAGCTCTGTACATTAAAGGTTACGCCTAAATAAGTTCTTTTCCTACAAAATACAGCTTTTACAACAGGATGATTATGACAGAAGGTTAGAATTCTGCGAAGTAATGACTCAAAGAGTAAATGCAGACCCTAATTTTATTTAAAATATTTGTTTTTTTGCCGAAGCAGATTTTTTTTTTAAATTGGGTACCAATAAACATAATTGTAGATACTGGGACAATTCCAATCCACAAGTTTTTCGTGAAGAGCACATTCATCATCCTCAGAAAACGTATGGGCCGAAATTCTGAGAAATAAATTTATTGGTCCTTTATTCGTGGAAGAAAATTTAACTGGGGAAATGATTGAAATTATTAGAAAATGTGACAAATCCCCTTATAACCGAAACTTTAGAAAACTAAATATATCAAGATGGAACTTTGTTACTAGACGAAGAAAATCTATTTTTTCAACAGGACGGAGCCCCTCCACATTACGCCTTGCCTGTACGAAATTGGCTTAATGAGATATTTCCAGTTAAATGGATTGGTAGAAGGGGCGCTATAGATTGGCCAGCATGATCATCCAACCTAAAGCCCCTTGACTTTTTTTTATGGGGACATCTAAAAACTGTAGTGTATAAAACTCAACCTTGCGATATTCCTGAAGTTAGGCATAGAATAGTAGAGGAGTGTGAGCGGATTACACCAGAGACGCGTCAAAAAGTGTAGCAGGAATTCGAGCTGCGACTTTACCATTGTCTTGTCAACAATGGCGGACATCTAATTTAAGTACAAGGTCATTCTAACGCTAATACAATTTGAAAGTTTAAAATTACATTATTCTGTAAAAAATAATCTGATTTTAAAAAATGGTGTGACAAAAGATTAGCAAAAAATATACCTTTAAAAAGAGGTATCACAATAATAAATTAACGTGTTTTTTTTGTCTTTTTCTTTTGACGATATTTTAAAAGTTATTTTGGGTGGCTAGTTTTGAAATGAAAGCCCTGTATATTACATATATATTATCCTGTGTACAAAAGAATGACACCTCGAAGAGAGTGTTCTTTTACATTATGTAAATTAAAATTAAAATAATATATTTTGTGGAGACATACCTGGCGGATATAGTACCTTCTTCATTGAAAACAACATCGGAATTGTAGTACACAATACCATCCTGAGGACAAAATCTACCTGAATCCAGTAAGCAACGTTCCTTTTCTATCAAATTAACTACCAACGTAGTACCTTTAGTCATGGCTGCACACGATAGTTGCTTGAGAAAGAACTCATAATTTGGATTTGTCGAATTACACAGAACTTCACTATATGGTTCGGGAATCTCACTTATGGGTTTATTACTCAAAGGAAGTGTCAGTGGTATTAAAGTAGCTTCTGGAAATACTACAATATCAACATCCTGAAAATAGTTCCTGTTATAAGTACTTACAATAAAACCTTAAAAAGAATTTAAGTATGGCAAATAGGTTTTTCAATAATGTGTATTTAATTTAAAATGTGATAAATCATTAATGTAATGCCAAAAGTCCACAAAATTCCTTTTCGGACATAAAATTCAACAGCAATTATAGATAATTATTGTAAAATTTTAACAGCAAACTAGTAGAATTAAAGACTTTAAATAATAAAAACCCGCAAACATTTCTTTTGTTTTTGCTTATATAATGAAAAGTAATGGAGGAATCGTAATGCCGTCTACAGGAAAATTTTATAGAATAAGAAATCCTTCTTAATGATTCTGATTGGTTTAATACAGTATATATACGGATTGGTGAAACTTCAAACTTGGGAAAAGAATTCTATTGGTAAAGTAATAAAATTTGTGAATGAACAAATGCGTGCATGGAAATCGACCGATATCCCTAACATATTGGTCGATTTTTTTTTCGAAAACTCCTTATGGATGTGTATAGTTTTTTAACGTTTAATCTATTAAGAAAGATCTCTAGGTGATCTCATATACTTTTCTGAGACGTGCAACTTGCAGTTTTGCAGAAAATCGCCGAAAAGTCCAAAATTCTTATCAAAAATTTCATCGAAATGACATAACGGACATTTCCTCAGAAACAACGTAATAGTGCGGGAATTTTAGGCACTGGAAATTTTAATTGCGGATTTGAAAATGTTCTATGTAGGTACATTTCAAGCCTATAGGTAGTAAAGCATAGTATTTTCGGCTCCTTAAATAAATGAGTACCAAGCTCGTTTTGTTTGTATACCAGGCAAATACCTATTTAATTGAAATTTTTTCCATTTTGCGAAGACGGTGCTTTTGGTTGTCACATTCTTCCAGTCTAATAGAAAATTCAGTGACAATACATGTCAAATTCTAAACTGCTATTTGTTGCGTTTATACACAGGATGTTTAGTTAAAGCAAACAAAATCACAAAGTAAAGTGATAGAAGAAGTTGCAGTTATATGATGATTGAAATATAGGTAAGGCCGTTTAGCCGTATACACAGGATGGTTGGAATATAGGCTGGAGTGGACGTTTGGTGGTATAAAAATATTGGAAAATATGTGAAATTAAAATTATATAGGGTGATATGGTATGGACGTAAACAAATCATATTCATGATGGTTGAAATATATGCTGAAGTTGAATTATAATTTATAGCCCATAAGAAGTTGCATAAAGTGTGAAAAGGAATTAATGTTACACTGGACGATAATATAAAATGTTAAAAATGAAATAATTTATGGGGTAGTCCACAAAGAGTTGTATACTATGGTTGAAATATAGGTCGGATTTGACTCCGTAAATATGAGATAGATTCTACTCCGTCCTATAGTTTACAGAAGGCAGCTAACAAATGTATGCTTGTCCGTGGGCAGTCGTATGTACAGGATGGTTGGTACATAGAGTGGAGTGGAATTATCTATAGTTATACAGAATTGTCAAAAAAGTTGAAAAAAGGTTACATGGCGTGTTCGTAAACATTTACCAGTCAATTTAAATGAAAATGTATCATTGTGTAATGTTGAGGCTTTCGATGTTACCTGGTCCTGTCTATTAAGGTTATACATAAAAAACACAACTCTAGCAAATAAATAACACATTCAGTGTTGTTAGGTACCTACCCAGGACGTAAAAAATGTAAACATTGAAAGGTGCTCATTCTGTACAAATTAATTACCTACCAATCTACTATATTTTTGAAGTCGGTGCCAAGCAACAATCAAGTTTGATGAAGTAGTAGATAAGTATGCAATGAAGGATTTTAGATTTGCTTGGCACCGACTTCAAAAATATACTAAATTGGTAGGTAATTAATTTGTACAGAATGAGCACCTTTTAATGTTTAGATTTTTTACTTTCTGGGTAGGTACCTAACAACATGTGTTATTTACTTGCTAGAGTTGTATTTTTTTATAATAATAAGATACGACTGCAAAATATTTCTACACATTTTTTAAATTACAATTCTGCAAGATCTACTTAATGTACAATATCGATCAGCGTTATTAATCTTAACGTTATAAGCTATCACTGGAGGCAGATTAAGGTTCCAGCTGTTATTACAACCAAGTTATGATATTTTTAAAATCACTCACTTCACATCGGTTTTTCCAACTTTTCTTTATGAAAAATGCTGCGATCAAAATTTATAAACATTCATTTTCATATTTTCTGATTCTCCACAATGTATCTATTAACGGCATTATGAACAGGTCATTACTTTTTATATTATAAGCAAAAAACGAAAATACCTAGCCCACATTTTTTGGGGTTTTTAAGGCTCAAATAATTTAATTCTGCGAATTTGCTGTTAAAATTATGTCAGTTATGACTTATAAACTATTATTTTCGTGATGGCTTATGCGGTTTGCTGTTGAATTTTATGTCATAAATTGGCTACTGCATAAAAGGGGTCAAAATTGTTTTCCCTAGCAGGATACACAAATAGGATTTTGCAGCACAACCTTTTGCATGCATTTCAAGCTTGAAATCCTCAAGTTATACGAGGGCTGCCTTTTATATTTCGGGATTAGAGAACAAAAACAAATATTAATCATCGAAAATCGCTTTACTGTTTTTCAAAATATTCCCCATGAAGATCTATACACTTTTGCATGCGTTTGAACCAATTGTCGAAGCACTTTTTCCACTATGATTGAGATATCTCCAAAACATGCATTCTGAACGCAGCAACCGCTTCTTCAGGTGTCGAAAAACGTTGACCTCTCAGTTTGTTTTTTACGTACAGGAATAAAAAGAAGTAATTTGGTGACAAGTCAGGACTATACGGCTTATCACTCATCAAATCGATGTTTTGAGTGGTCAAAAATACAGTTGTTTGAGCCGATGTGTGAGAGCTCGCATTGTCGGGGTGAAGAGTGATCCGTCTTCGGCGGTTGGTTTTCCTCATTTCTTGGAAGACAACTGGCAAACAAACGGTTGTGTACCACGCAGAATTGACTGTTCTGCGTTGTTCTAGTGGTACGGTTGCGACATGTCCAGTTATTCCGAAAAAACAGGCGATCATTTGCTTGGAAGTTCTTCGTGCGCGAACAACTTTTGTTGGATTCGGCTCATCTTGAAACATCCATACAGTCGACTGCTCTTTACTTTCGGGCTCATACGCGTAAATCCACGATTCATCACCTGTCACTATGTCATAAACGTGTTTTGAAGCACCGCGATCGTATTTTTTGAGCTTTTCTTTCGACCAATCGACACGAGTCTTTTTTGAACGATTGACAAATTATGTGGGATCCAACGCGAACAAATTTTTTTGACATTCAAACGTTTATGTAATATTGAATGTATGCTGGTCCCACTAATGTGTATGGTTGACTCAATCTCATGATAGGTCACATGACGATCTTGCAATATCAGTTCGCGCACAGCATCAATGGTTTCCGGAATACCAACTGTTTTTGGACGACATCACGAAATTCGTCTTGAAGTGAACTCAAAGAGGTTAATACTGTAGAGCACGTGAAGTAGCGGAATTCATGTAATATCAATAGAAAGAGAGAGAGAGAATACGCGTGTCGTTCCTGATTGGTCAGTGTCAGTGGTGACGCCTACTATTGGTAGGGTAGAGACATAGCAAGCGCTCCTTGATATTGTCTTTCTCTTTCTACTGTTATTACACTGCCACTTACAATAACGCCCATACCTAATTCACTCTACGTATAAAACCTCTTTGAGTGAACTACGACCTCGATTAAATTCACCATACCATCGATAAACAGTGGTCCTTGATGGACTTTCATCGCCGAAAATTAAATTAAGTTCAGCCATGCACTCTTGCTGACTTAATCCACGTCGAAAGTTGTAAAAAATAATCGCACGAAAATGTTCACGATTTAATTCCATTTTTTGGCCGCGATGAATCCTTTAAGTTACTGTAAACAACACATAGCGCTCGTATGTCAAAATGTTCTGAGTACGTATAACCTCAAAAATGTCAAACTTTACGATAGTTGTCAGATTGCAACACGAGGGTTGTCCAATCCCGAAATATAAAAGGCAGCCCTTGTAATGGCAGCTTGATTGGTATTAAGTAAACTTTAGCAAAATTATAAAACAAAACTAGTTTCCAGTTTTTTATCACGTTTTCTGAATTAACTTTTTTATTCAACAGCTCTCAATTTGTAGATTATTGTAAACAAATCCTATGCTTTGCAACTCTGCAGTACATCGCTACAATTTCGACTTTTATTACGATGCAAGGTAAACTCCAAACTAAATCTAAAATTCTAATTTTTGGTTCTAAAATTATTTTAGATCTATTAAATTGTTGTAATGTCAAATTACAAACTAAACGCTGGTGTTGAGCTAATGAAAGAAAAAGCTGACGTACGCCTAACACACATGTATTTAAATTATTATTAGAACCTTAGAATCAAACTAACAATTGTACAGCCAAAGTGTTAAATTCTTACTTTTTGGACAACTTTTGTAACATCTGAACAACTTTTAATTAGTCAATATTATTTCATTTCAGTCATACTTGTTGTAGATATTTATTGTGTTGTCATTTTAGACATTTGCACCAATTGTTTCTCTTTTCGAAAATTTCATATTTTAAACTTTTTCGAATTAGAGAAAAATGTAGCTTTTAATGAAAATAAAGGCTACATTAGGTCACAAGTGAATTAAATTACCTACCTCTTTTATTTCTTTCAGCAACTTAATGTAATCATTTACAGTGAAATTAACTTTTTCTTCATATGACATTTTTGAGTTATGTACTGGATGATATTCAACAACAGCTGCATTATACGTAAAGTTTTTGATATCATCCTAAAAATTCTATATAATAACTTCATTCAATATAAAAAAATAGACACTGATCTTACCTCGATTCCAAAATGTTCGCTACAGCATTTTGTTACAAAAATCAACAATATTAGCAGATGCTGCAAGTGAAGTCCTAATTTTGACATACTGGTGGTCGGAACTCAATGAGATCTACAAATTGTTGTAATTAATTTAGTATCATAGCCATATATCAAGCTTTTTAAAGGCATCCAAAAACACATTTTTATAAAATCAATGGAATTTCCTGTACATCGGATCGAGTCGTTAGCCTGTCACTGCCACTTTCGCAAAGAAACGCCATTCAAACAATACAAGTTTACGTTCCAAAAACACGTCACACTGTCAAGGAGACTGAAGAAATATACACCGAAATGTAAGAGACAACAATTTCAGTTATTGAGTTGGCGTCTCTAATTCCACATTGGGAAAGAGTCAAGTTCTAGAGGTCTCGATGAGACACATTTTGCATTTTCATTAAAATATACATATCAAACTCCTTCTTAAGGAAATACTCCAATAAAAGTGAAGTTGGAAGCTCCTAATGGATTAGTCAAGAATGGTAGACAAGAACAATATCACCAACTATGTGAGCACGCTAAATACGTTAAGGCAAGAAGTGAACAAACGCTTCTTAGAGTAAGAAATGTGCACAGGAAGTACGCAGGAAGATGCCTACCAACAGCATATATACCAAATATATAGATTTTATATTCACTTTCGTTCAATTCACTTTTTTAAAAAATATATTTATTTAGAAACATACACAATTTAAAATTGAACAATTAAAATGATTAACTACTAGAATAACTTAATGTTATAAGTGATAATATTTGAATGACAGTATTTGAATGACAGTATTACAGTATTTGAATGACAATGAGATCGTTTCCAGTTGCTTTTATAACATCTAGAAAAGTGCTGATGCAAGTCAGCGATTTTACTGGTTGAACGGTCTCATGTAGGTTTCCGGGAAGTTGTTTGCATATAATTTAAAATGAAATTTGATATCTCTGGGAAGTCACATACGCTTTAAATTCGCTTTAAATTCCGTTGACTTCTTGAGTGTGAGAACTAAGTGCTAATTTATTTTGCATATATATATATATATATATATATATATATATATATATTTATATCTTCACAAACACAAATGCTTTTTTAAAAAAAATTATTTTTATTTAAATCACAAATTAAATATTTTACTTCAAAAATTACGTTAAACAATATAAATGAGATAATTGAATGCGATACACTTAATGACGCTCACAGCCATCGCATGTGCATTTATAAGCTAGGTCTTGCATTGTCAGCATCAGCAGTTTTACACGTGCGATGGGCATTTGCGTATTTCCTGGGAATTGCTATATCGTGTAATATGACACCATGTGAACGACTCATTTGACCGGTTACACGGTGTTGTCATATTATTATTCTAAGTATTGTTTACGACGTATATAACAACTCCCCTCACAAAGAAAAAGTTGCTGTTTTACAGGAACTTTTCTGAAAATAGAATTTGAAAAATAATAAAATATAAAGGTTGTATACATATGAAATTTGTAGAAGGCAAAAGTGTATAAAACAGCGTAAATTGTATAAATGTATAAAATAAAAATATAATTAGCATTAAGGTCCTTAAAAATAAAACCTAAAACAATACTTTTTAGCAATAAATGGGTTTTACAAAACAATTTTTGAAATTATTTTGGGGTACTTAGCTCGACGTCTTCAGTTTCGTTCTGTCGGAGGTTCGGTCTCAATCTTGGCAACAATTTTGAAATTCTGGTTGTGGGTGATGGACTTTCGCTGGTTGTATTGCGTTTACGCCAAAGCGTTTGGAGGACAAATACAGCAACAATTATTATTATGGAAAATATTGTCACGTAGGTGAACCAAGAAATGTTCTTTTTGACGAATGGCTGATTTATTAATTCGTCTAGGTCCTTTGAATAGTCGTTGAGTTTGTGGTTTGCGACGTTTAACTCCTCGAAATTCAATTCATGGAGTTTCAAAGGTTTAAGTTCGGGAACGACAATTTTTTCTGGTATGGTATCGCAGCAGTTGAAAGGGATAAGAACTGGTTGATAGTTGTCAAGGGTGTTGCTGCTTTTTGTGGCTTCTGCTTCGATTTTGGTTATTCCAATGAAGGCACTGCAATCTTTCTGAAGTTTTAATAAAGAGTTAACATTGAGTGTTAAGGGTTTTGTATTGATGTCGGTACAGGTGATGGTAATGCTAAGAGGCTCGGTAACCATAATTAACCACACGTTGGTTTCGAGTTTTTGAACGTGGTACCCTTGAGCAGAGATCACGGCACTGTGACAATTGTCCGGCACTTTTTTAAAATTTCTTAAAAGTTGGGCCTCGCACAAAGCATTTGAGTCTATCGGATATGCATAGAGTTCGGAACACAATTTATTTTGATTGTTCAACGGTTTGCACGCACTAAGGTCTTTTATCGGAATATACAGTAAGGAATCGTCGTTTTTTGCTATATATTTATGAGTGAATGAGAGTACATGGTATAACCCAGTTCTATCATCATAGATGGGGATTGGGTATAAGCGGAGAGCAGTAAATGATTGCTGTTCAATAAGTGGAATTCTGAGTACAAATACAAGGTCGGAATCTGTTTGAAAAGCTTCTAATTCTGTAATTTCTAAGTATCGTGCAATACTTGAATATTTGACGGGCAAAGGTAAATTATTTTTCACGAGATTCTGTGATATTTCCTGTAAGGCGGCAATGAAATGTTCGGGAGTTAAAATTGAAGTATGGATAATTTTTAGACGGGCAAAAGTTATGGAATTAAGAACATCATTTAAGTTGTCTTCTAGAAAGAGATAATTTTCCATCAGTTTTTCCGTCATTTCTAGAAATGAGAGTTTTGTTTCCACGTACGCCATTTTGTCGTTTACTTTACGAATCATATTTTCCATTTTTCGAATATTTTCGTTAAATATTTTCTCGTCGACCTGAATGCGTTGAATAGTTTCGTTAAAGTTCTTTATAACTGAGGTGGTTACGCTGATTTGGTTTTTCAAAAGGTTTTCGATCTGCAGTTGTCCTTTGTTTAAACTATTTATACTGTTGGTGAAGTACTCGCCGTCGGCGGCGTCTAAGTTACCAGTTATGGCTTTGAAAATTGATCCGGCGCCATCGATTAGTCCACGTTTGTACCTTCGAGTGTCCATGTGGATTTCAGTGAATTTGTTTTTGACAGAGTTTGAGATTTGGTTAAGTAAGTTGATGTGTGATTGAATGTCAGCACGGAATACGTTGGTTGGGTGGACGTTAGTTTTTAGTGATAAAGTTAGTGCATCGAGAATTCTGTCGTTGGTAGCGAAAGCTTGTTCTAGAGCGGAGAGATTTCTATGAACTAGAAGAGTCCATTTGTGATTTGACACGGCTATACGTGATTCTTCATGATAATAAATCCCTAGGGTGTTATTGATTGGCTTTATTTCAAATTGGGATGCTGCCGATCCGAACAGCAGGATGACCCTGTAAAGAAATCAGTCTTCTGTGAAAGGTTTCATACGGTCAAAGTTTACTTTGGTTTTTTGGTTAGTACGAGAATTAAGTAAAGTAGCTGAGTTTGTATGTAGTTCTACTATTTGAAATGGTCCGTTAAATTTGTTTTGTAGTTTATCTTTGAACTGAGATTCGCGTACGTAAACCTTGTCACCTACTTGATAATTTGGGGTTTTGTCCGAAACATGTTTATCGAATCGAATTTTGGCTTTTTGTTTTTGAGTATCGGTTCTTTCGCGTGCTATTTTGTAGTACTGTGAAATGCGGTTATTTAAGTCTCTGATGTATTTAGAAATCAAGTCCTTTTCGTTATAGAGGGTTTCAGGGGGTCGGCTAGATGTGTGCCCGAAAACGAGTTCATAGGGTGTGAACCCATGGGTTTTGTTAGCGGAGTTGTTGTAGGTAATAATTGCGTATGGCAGAATATTGAAGGGGTGTTCGTCAGGGTGCTCGGCCTTATGAATACGGATCATATCTAACAATGTTGAATGAAAACGCTCTAATGAACCGTTAGATTGGGGGTGTCCTACACTAGAGTAGGAAAGTTTAATATCGAACAATTTGCAAAGGTCTTTGAGGAGTGCATTGTCGAATTCACGACCGTAGTCGCAGTGTATTCTCAGAGGCGTTCCGAAGTGTTGGAAAAACACCAAGAGTGTACTAACGACGGTTTTGGCGGACTTGTCGCTAATCGGGTAGGCCTGGGAATATTTAGTTAATTCGTCTCGGATAGTGAGGGCGTAATTTCTGCTAGGAACTTCGAGAATGTCGATGTTTATTCTTTCGAAAGGGGTTCTTGGAGTTTCTGTTACTACTAATGGGTTGTCAAGGTTTTTTCGGAAAGCTTTAGTTGTCTGACAGATTTGACAGTTTCTAATGAAGTTTTCTACGTCTTTTGTAATACCTTGCCAGTTATACTTTTCTTTAATTCGTCTAATAGTTTCGTTGATCCCTCTGTGTATGTTGTTTTTACCGTTATGGAATTGATCTAGTATTATTGGCACTTGATCTCTTCCTACTGTTTTTGTTATGTTCTGACAGACTTTCCACTTTATGTCTGTTTCTGCAAATATAAACGAAAGCATTTCGAGTATAGGTAGGTCTAAGTTATTTTCAACGCAATATAGTTCAGAGTCAGTTAGAAGGTCTTTGCTCTTGTAAATTGAGGCAAATAATACCTCTTTCACAGTGTCGAAATCAGTTGGTAGGGGAATAATGTAATATCGTCTTTTTCGAACGCTTTTACTATTGAAAATGTTAATTTTGAATTGCTCGAAGTCGGCGTTCTCTTCGAAGATATCCTCAAGAATTTGGTTATGAAAATCTTTTAAATTGCCGGATTGAAGGAAAACTAAGATATTTTTGTTTTCTCTATCAAGGAGTTGACAGTTGGAGTACTGAATTTTACTATAGTCGATAAGTGAGACGGTCTTATACCGTTCTACGAATGTCCGAAATTCGGTAAATATTAGGTTATCGTTGTCATTTGTTTCAGGTTCGTCTGAGTCGGTGTCATCGTTTTCGTTAAGGGGGTTTATTTGAAAGTATTGAAGATTGTTGGTTGATTGGAAATGGATGCATTCATTGAAGTGAGTTATTTTAATGCGCGAAAGGGCGTCGGCATTTTTGTTGACTTTACCTGGCTTGTATATGATTTCGTAATCATATTCCTCAAGTTTGAGGCGCCATCTCGCGAGTCGACTACCCGGATCTTTGATAGAAAAGAGCCACGTTAACGGGCGGTGATCGGTCAGGAGTTTAAACTTGCGGCCAAAAATTATCGGACGAAAGTGTTTGACAGCCCAGACAATGGCCAGTAGCTCGCGCTCTATGGTGGAGTATCTAGTCTCTGCTTTGCAGAGGGTTCTAGAGGCATATCCAATGGGCAGGTCTTTGCCTATTGGTCCCTGGGAAAGTACAGCGCCGATTGCGAAAGCACTAGCGTCTGTAGTTAGAAGAAAAGGTTCGTTGAAGTCGGGATAGATCAAGATCGGAGTGGACGTGAGAGCTTGTTTTAATGTGTTAAAGGAGTCAACACAGTCTGAATTAAAATGAAATGAAACGTCTTTTTCAAGCAGTTTTGTAAGAGGTTTAGATATTTTGGCAAAGTTTGGTATAAATCGACGGTAGTAGCCAGCTAGACCAAGAAAAGATTTAATATCTTTCTGGTTCTGTGGTTGGGGAAGTTAAGTATACATTCGACTTTGGACGGGTTCGGTTTTACTCCGTCCTTTGTAATGAGGTGTCCTAAATATGCGACCTCCTTGCGGAGAAATTCGCATTTATCAGGCTGAATCTTGAGGTTTGCCTTTCGTAGGCGTTTAAAAACATCAGTAAGACGAGACAAATGGTCGTTGATAGTGGGAGAGTATACGATTATGTCGTCCATATAGACGAGACAACGTTCGTTTTGAATACCTAAAAGAATGTTGTCCATAACCCTTTGAAAGGTTGAGGGAGCATTCTTCAAACCGAAAGGCATGCGAACGAATTCAAAATGACCGTTCTCTACGGTAAAAGCGGTTTTTTGAATGTCCTTCGATTCAATTTCGATCTGGTGAAAGCCAGAAGCAAGGTCTAGTGTAGTAAAGTATTGGCATTTGCCAAGTTGGTCCAGTAAGTCTGATATGTTGGGTAAGGGATACTTATCGTCTACTGTGAGTTCATTAAGTTTACGGTAGTCCACGACTACACGCCACTTTTGTTTGCCGGATGCGTCTTGTTTTTTTGGGACAACCCACACAGGGGAAGACCAAGGGGAATTTGAAGGGCGAATGATACCTTGTTCTAACATTTTTGAGACTTGGGTTCGAACTTCTTCCTTATGGATTTGGGGGTACCGATAAGATTTGGTAAATATGGGTTTCGAGTTGTTTGTATCAATAGAGTGTTTTATTTCGTTAGTGAAACTAAGATTATCCCCTTCTAAATAGAAAATGTCCGAGAAATCGATGCAGAGTTGTTGGATTAATTCCGCCTCTTCTTCGTTGAGGTGTTCGAGTCGCAGTTGTTTGTGAATTTCTGTTAGTCTGTCTATGTTAGAGTTAGTTCTAAATGAAATTTCTTCGCAGTGATTAATAGAGAAGTTCTGGATGGATTCTAATTCAATTTTGTCAAAATTTATTCTTTTTGGACTAGCGTTTGCGTTTAAAACCGATGTGAAAAATTCACCTTTATCGTTGACGTGAACGAGAGCATTTGGTAATCTTACATTTTCTAATACTCTGGAAGTTAGAATGGCGTCCGTATTTCGTAACTCGCATTTAAGTTTAAAAACGCGTTCTGTCCGCGGTTCGATACTGATGGTATTTAAAATCGTTTGGTTGTTTATCTGTGGTTGGGTGTCGGTTGATAATGTCTCTTCAGTAACTTTCATGAGTGGGATGGTTTTGAAATTTGTGACGAGAACTTTCTTATTAAAGTCTATTACACAATTGTAATGCTCCAGGAAATCGGAGCCTAATAGGCCATCGAATTCGATGTCTAGATCGCATATGTAAACTTTGTGTGGATCTATTAGATTGAACGGGACTAAAGTGGATTCGTTTATGAGAATTTTTTGGTTAGTGATACCTTGTATCACAACGTTTTCAGGAGATCGGTTTGGAAATTTTTCACAAGTTTTGGGCTTGAAAATTGATAAGCCTGCTCCTGTGTCGATTAACAATTTGTAAGTGTTAGAAGCGTCATTGATATAAAAGAGGTTCTTTGAGTTAACAGAAAGTGCGGGGCTTATAGGAAAGCGTTTTCCGGGAAGTTGAGGTTTGGATTGAAGCTGTCGTTGAAATTCATTGTCTCGAATAGGGACTGAAGATTGAGGATTTGAGTGTCCGGTGGTTTGTCTACGGTGAGAGCCGTTTGAAAATTTCGCTGAGAATTATCGGGTACATCAGAGCAGAATTCAGGGTAACCGTTTTCATAAGTGTCGTAATTTTCATAATTGTGAACCTGAGAGTAATATAAATCGTTACTTTGTGGTTCAGTATCCAAATGTGAGTATTCATCTTGTTGAGGGTAATCAGGGTCATAGAAATTGCTTGACTGATCATTTGTGTAATTGGGAGTGTTATAGAAATCTGACTGATTAAAGTGATGGGCCCTTTGTTGCTGATTTCTGAAAAAGTTTGGATTGGGTCGAAAACTGTTAGGATTTTGATTTTGTCCGCTAGTTGAGGGTCGATTTTGTTGGAATTGTTGTCTATTCTGGTCAAAGTTGGGTCTCATTTGGTTTGTGGGTTGAGAAAATTGATTAGGTCGAAATTGCTGGAAATTATTATTGTTAAAATTCGAGTTTGGCTGTTGTTGCCTTTGTCTAGTTAAGCATTCGTTAAACGAATGCCCTGTTCGTTTGCAAAACGAGCATTGCTTTATGAAAGTTGTAGCGTTTGGTCGTTTTTGTTGTTGTAGGTTACGTGTCACTTGGAACTTTTGGTTTTCTAAGTGAGACAATTGTATCTCCCGTTTTATTCTAGAAACAGCAGTTACAATGTCGTCAGGGTTGCTGGCACGTATAATTTGCCCTATTTTCGGCTCAAGACCTGTTAAAAGGCTGTTCAGAGCCATAGAGTCAATGAGAGAAATTTGTGCGTCTTTTTCTTTCGTGGTTATCTTTTGTTTATTGACAGCCGCGTGCATTTTGGCTTCGTGTGTTTGAAGGCGGGCTGCGAAAGTTAATGGGGACTCATTGGGAAGTTGCCGCATTCTCTGAAGATCTTGGATTAATGCAGACAAATCGCGTGAATCACCAAAGTGTGTTTCAAGAAGCGTTTTGATATCGTCCCAAGTTGATGGGTTCCGGGAATTTACAAGTTCGGCGGCACGGCCTCTCAACTTGTTTTTTATGTGAAGGATTAATAAGGCTATTTGATTAGCAACAGCCATGTTGTGTGCTGTTGTGCAAGAGCTAATGAAAGTGTTAAGGAATATGGGATTCCCGTCGTATTCAGGAATAATCGCAAATATCTCTGAAATTTTGTAAGGTTCTACCGTTGGGGTTGTGGCACCTTGTCTAGTCGTTGCCATTTTGTATTTAGAATACGGTTATTGCACAATATTTAAAAATTTAAATCAGATTATCTTGTCGAATTGACAATGGTAAAACGTATAAATCAATGTTTAAATAAATAAATGTGAAATTAGATAGATATTAAAATAATTAGATCAAGTTATTATAAGTTGTCGTTCAAAATAATGGTATAAATTTAATGTGTAGTTATCAATATGTACCAAAATTGGTCAAAAATATTTCTTACCTTGCAATTTTACTCAAAATAAATGAACTGAATATATCAGGGGTAGTGATGTAATATGTTTAAAATATTTAAGGGATATTAAAGGATTTATCTTTGATGATAGAAATGGTGATTAAGTGTATCAATAAATAGAAATAATAAAATAATAATAACGTAATCCTTACAATATAATTCCTGGCATGGACTGTTCTGTAAGTTGACTGCACTGGTTAGCCGTTGCGTGTTCCTGGTGCTAGCTCGCTTCCAGTTGTGTCTCCAGCAAGAGGTTGATTGTCCCACGAAGGTTTGGAAACCACCACGACTAGTTAGAATTCTCGTGTTCTAGTCGTTTTGGAACAATCCTACTGACTGCGCCAATTTTATATCTTCACAAAGACAAATGCTTTTTTAAAAAAAATTATTTTTATTTAAATCACAAATTAAATATTTTACTTCAAAAATTACGTTAAACAATATAAATGAGATAATTGAATGCGATACACTTAATGACGCTCACAGCCATCGCATGTGCATTTATAAGCTAGGTCTTGCATTGTCAGCATCAGCAGTTTTACACGTGCGATGGGCATTTGCGTATTTCCTGGGAATTGCTATATCGTGTAATATGACACCATGTGAACGACTCATTTGACCGGTTACACGGTGTTGTCATATTATTATTCTAAGTATTGTTTACGACGTATATAACATATATATATATATATATATATATATATATATATATATATATATATAGATGTTTTAGGTGGTTTCCGGGAATTCATCGTAGTTGATAACTGATCCCTGCCGGGATCAATGGTAAAATGACGACGTTTCGGCAGAGTCACATCTGCCCTCTTCAGGTCGGTTCGCATAATTCTCGTATTCTTCTGCTTTCGCTTCTAGTTACTCGAATACAGTATTAGTTTCTCGGTTTGTGCTCTGAAAAGAACATTTTACCTGACGTTTCGCCAAAATCTCTTTTAGCATTTTCAAAGCTGAAATTCTGAAAATAGAATGAAGAAATTTAGAGAGTGGCTTTCTATTTATACCTTCGTTCGAGATCATAACCTGTATGATGACTCTTGAGATGCGGTGCCGTTAGTGGACTTTATAGCTTTACCTGCTAATCCCCTTGGGTTATGACCATCCGTTGCGCTGTTTATTGTTCCCTGTGATTGTTTTTCATTAGGATTAGATTTATTAGTAAGAGTTTTAGGATGGGTTTTTTGTAGAAGTGCCTTCCACGTTTTTCGCAAGTTTAGAGGGTCGTCTCGTTTATTTAATTTCCCGGTTTTTTAAATTTCGATTGGTTCCCGTATTTGCCTATTTCGGTCATTTTCTACGTTGGCGATTTCCTTGCACGTTTTGAAGTCTATTTTATGACCTGTATTGACTTCGTGTTGGAATAACACCGATGTCGTCTGCTTATTCCTAATGCTTCTTTTATACTCCTCCGCAAGATATACTATAGACCCCGTCGTTCTATAACTAATAATTTTGTTTTTTGGGTTACCGAGGACTTCGCCTCATTTTCAATCCTCACACGAACGTGTGAGGCCTGAAAATTGGCTTTATGTTGTGTTTTCTCAGTACTCGTCCTATTCTGTCAGTAGTACCTCTAATATAAAGTAGAATAGCTGTATGTTTGTTCTCCTCTATGTCTTTGGTGTCTTCTTGTCGTGTGTTTCGGTTAATTGCCGTTTTTTTTTTAGTTCTTCTGTTATAATTTCAATTTCGGTATCACATAGACCCCCTGAACTTCAAGGGGAATTTTCTCTTTGGGCGACGGTATGATTTCTCCAATCTTTCTATGTGGCTTGAAAACTGTTTTTACATTATGCTTAGCAAGGACTTTTCCAATTTTATCTGTTGGACTCCGGACAAAAGGAAGAAAAGCTGTCGCAACGTTTTCATCTTATTTCTTGGGTTTGGGTTCCTGTGTACGTGCTTCCTGTATTATGTAGTGGTTATAGCCATTTGATGTTAATGGCTTTTTCAAAATGTTCATCTCGACTTTACTGTTTTCGTTGTCTGTTCGAGTTTTAGATCTGTGTGTTTTCACTACTGAAAGTAACTGAGTTTGTGTTTGTGTTTGTGTGTTTGTGTGCGTGGTTTTCCTCTATACCGTGTGCCCTGTGGCTCCGTTTGATTTCTTTTTCATTAGGAGGTCGAGAAATGGCAGTTCGTTGTTTTGTTCTGTTTCCATGGTAAATGTGATTTTCGGGTGCATTTTGTTAAGGTAAAATTTGTGAAGTTGACCTCTACCATATGGCCATATTATATATGTGTCATCGTAGTCATAGCATAGGTTGGTACCCCTTGGTCTGAAGAGCCGGTCTTTCGATCTTTTCCATAAAAATATTTGCCAGCACTGAGGACAATTTGCCTGTAACGGCGTAGGTGAAGTATGTGTTTGATAAGCTGTGGTTAGCTAGATTGATGATATCTTCCGGAGGATGATACTTTTCTTCGATGTAGTGGAGGGCTTCAGTTACAGGTACCTTTGTAAAAAGGGAAACGACATCGAAACTTACTAATATGTCGCCTTTGTGTATTTTCATACTTTGTATTATGTTCAAGAGAAGTTGTGAGTTTCTGACGGAGGATGTAATCTGATCTACTAAGTGTTGGAGTTCTTTAGCCAGGAATTTTGCTAAAAGATATGTCGGAGAACCTGTTGCGCTGACTATTGGTCGAAGCGGGGCATCTGGCTTGTGGGTATTTAGGAGACAATAAAACTTCCCTTGGAATTATATTTTTCTGAATTTCTTCATTTATCGGGCTTGCTTTTATTTTTGCCTTCGTGGATTTGTCCAAATAAGTTGTAAGCTTATCCCTCTATAGTGTTAGTATGGTTTTTATCGCCCTTTTTAAATATTGATCGTACTTTTGCTTTTTCCATTCTTCTGGTATAGTATTGTTTTTCCAGCATTGATTATATAGATGGAGAAGTCTCAGTTGCAGTAGTGTTCCTCCATATTTCAGCAGTTCTGAATTGACACCATCCCTTTCTGTTGCTTTTCTGTTTATTGTAGTTTTGAAAGCTTCTCTTAGTTCCTCTACATCTATATCATCTAAACCTCTTACATCTGCTCTTTCTGTTTCTTCTTCTTTTACGTTTTCCTCCTGAAATAGTTTCTTGTAGTGCTTTACCCAGATAACTTATTCTATGTTTTTTATTTGGATTCAGTCATGTTCTTGTTTATTCAGTGCCTTCATTTTGTTATCTGCTATTTGTTGTTTACCATGTATGTCATTTTCAATCTCGCTATTAAAGGATTCCCAGAATTGCTGGTGTGCTTTTTTGGTTAGTGTTTCTACATAGTTTCTTCTATATGTATCTTCTGATTGGATTACTAAACTATTTTGTATAAGCTAGTTGCTTTTCGTCTACTTCCCGAAGCTCTATAATCGCATAACATTTTTTCTTGCTTATCTTTCTTTTTTTAGCTAATTTATCTGAGGCTGCCTGTTCTACGGCTGTTTTATGGTTTTGAATTCTACTTTTCTTTCTAACCGTCCAAGAATTAAGACTGTAACTATAGAGGTTTCTTATGCTTTCTTCGTTTAGTAAGTACACTTTATAGATTTCTTCTTTTGTTTTTGGGTTAATTTTCTTCCACTTATTGAAGATATCAACTGCAATCACGACTAAATAGTAGTCTAAACCTATTTCCGGTCCTCTATATGCTTATGTATAATTACCTGTCCAGTTAAGTATTGATTATTACATAATCAATAATTGATATAAGGCTTCGTCTCGTGCAAGTGTATTTGTGCTTGTCTTTTTCCCGAAAATTTTATAAGAATAACTTGATCCATGGCATTAGCTTTGTTGAAAATAAATTGTAATACTTCGTACAAGATCTTAGATTTCTCCTTCTTCTGGGGCGTAGATGGCTATCAGAGTTGTGTTACCTGTTTCTAATTTTAACCTAACTGTGAAAATACGTTCATTTAGCTATACATGAAACAAAAAAAACTGAAATATGTAAAAGTCTGTATATTAATATACAGGGTGAGTCTTTTTTATGATCAGTATGGGGATTTCGGAAACTAGCAGAGATAGAGCAATGGTTAAATTGGGAAAGATTTGCAGTTTTACTGGCCCAATTTAATGACACTTTCGGATTTATGTAAAACGTCATGGCTTACTAGATATTTTGAAAAAACCAAATTCTGTCGATTTAGTCAAATCCCTCTAACTCCTTTTATTTTTGATTTTATAAAAAAGTGTAAATTTCAGAATTGAAGGGAATTGTATCCCGAATATGATTGTCCTCGTTTGCGTGACAGCTCTCGTTTTCGAGAAATGACACAAACTTATCTTTTTTTGAATGGAAACCATAGTTCGCTATGACCTCAAAAAATCGAAGATTTTTAGAGCTTTTCAGCGATATAATACTCGATATAATTATTCATAAAAATAACGGAGTTATGGATGCTTTTCTCTCTTATTTTCACTTTTAACGTAGTTAGCCATGAAATAGATTGATTTATTAATAACTATTCCAAAAAAACATTAACGATTTTTTATTAGGTATATCAGATATAACGAAAAAACTAAATAAGTAGGTACTTACTAAAAACTTAAGAAATTAAAGTACATAATAATGGTTACAATTTATGTTCGAAAAGTCCACCATTGTTATTTAGACAAAAATTGCATCTTTTTAAGATTGACATTACCGCTTTCCTCACAGGCCGCCTATCAATTTCTTCAATTGCTTGTAATACCGCCTCCCTTAGGTCACCAACTGTCTCATACTTTCTTTTGTATACTTTGTTTTTCAGCGCACCCCATAAATAAAAGTCTATAACTGCCAAATTGGGAGACCGGGGTGGCCATTCGCGTGGGCCATTTCTTCCTATCCAAGAGTTTGGATAGATATTATCTAAGTGTTGTCTTACTAATAACGAGTTGTGAGCATGTGCTCCATCATGTTGGAACCACTCAATTTCTAAACGAGTTCTCAAATTCAAATTATGCAACATGTCTTGAAAAGTGTATTGCAAGAAATGCAAGTAGCGCTGCCCAGTAAGTGATTCGTCATAGATAAAAGGCCCTAGAATAGTAGACCCTATGACACCACACCAAACATTAAAACCAAATTTTATCTGGGGTCGTCTTTGTTCTACATGGAAAGGGTTTTCTTTAGCCCATATATGCTAATTGTGTCTATTGAACATACCGCAGTTAGTAAATCTAGTTTCATCTGACCATAAGACCTTTAATGGAAACTGTGTATTCTCAAGGCACATGTGTCTAAACCATGTATAAAACACGTCGATGTTCGTCACCAGCATGCAAAGTTTGAGAAACTGAAAGTTTGTACGGGTGGAACTTGTGCGCTTTCAGTACCTTAACTACACTTCGTTGAGATTTGCAAGCTTCTGCCGCAATCTCACGAGTTGACGTCGTTGGATTTTGATTTATCATTGCCAAAACATTTATTTGTGCTGCTTCGTTAATTTGATTACGTTCCTTTGGTGGTTTAGTAAAAGATCCATATCTGCATAAACTATCGTAAAGCCTCTTAAATGTACATAGAGCAGGTTGACGACGATTAAAATATCTATGAAAGTATTCCTCAGCTGCACGAACTGAATTTTCATGGCTTATGATATAACATTCCACCATATTCAGTTTTTCTTCATTAGAATATTCCATTTTATCACGAAAACTTGTCAATATCGACTGTCAGTTCAGCACTACTAATGGAATTAGTCTCAAATGAGAAAACGTCAAAGTGAAAAAAATTTTTTTCATGGCTGCCTACGTTAAAAGTGAAAATAAGAGAGAAAAGTATCCATAACTCCGTTATTTTTATGAATAACTATATGGAGTTTATATCGTTGAAAAGCTCTAAAAATGTCCGATTTTTGAGGTCATAGCCAACTATGGTTTCCATTCAAAAAAAGATAAGTTTGTGTCATATCTCGAAAACGAGAGCTGTCACGCAAACGAGGGCATGACAATCATATTCAGGATACAATTCCCTTCAATTTTGATATTTACACTTTTTTTATAAAATCTGAAACAAACAAGCTAGAGGGATTTGACTAAATCGACAGAATTTTGTTTTTTTCAGAATATCTAGTAAGCCATGACTTTTTACAAAAATCCGAAAGTGTCATTAAATTGGGCCAGTAAAACTGCAAATCTTTCTCAATTTAACTATTGCTCTATTTCCGCTAGTTTCCGAGATCCCCATACTGATCATCAAAAAAAACTCACCCTGTATATTATTATACAGTCTTATACATATTTCAGTTTTTTTTGTTTCATATATAGCTGTGAAGAAAATATTTCTTTTTTTTAGAGCTTGAGCTAGTTCTGCTTCCTTCTGTAGCAGTCCTCTCACCTTCCAGGTTGCAAATTTGATTGTATCATGAATCCATTTCTTATCATTTTTTTTTACCAATGTCATTGTCGTATGAGGCCTGTCTCCGAGGCTTGCTTAGGTGCTGTAAATATAGTTAGTTTTTATGTTACTGGCTAGGGCCAGAATAAAATAGTATTATTGAAGAGTTGTTCTTCGCTTAATATTCTTTTTCAAACTCGCCGTGCATTTAGTAGAATGCTTACGTGAACTTTGCCGTATCAAACCCCACATAGCACTAGGTCAAAACAAACAAATATGATACCAGGAAACCTTTCTTAAAGTGTACATTTATGTTTCATAATATGATTTTTAGAAAACTACCAATTTTTCAAACACTATCTCTTACCTTGATAAATTTTTCCGTTGACAACACTGTAAATTATTATTTAAGTAAACTATAAAAATAAATCGATGAATTTCTTATAAATTGTTAAAAATCAATCACACATCACTTTCCATAAATCTTGTATGAACAATTAAAAAAGAAACATACTTTATTTTATAAAACATACAATCGTATTGACACAATAATAGATGTTATTAAGTGCATTTGATCATAACTGGAATGGCATATTATAATCAAGATAAGGATAAAGAATGTAAATTTTGCTTACCACATTATTTTATCAGCAGTTGATTAAACACTTACAAAGTGCAAAATGCATTGTTAATTGACGGAAACGAGATAATGTTGTTCAGTAGGGACAAATCCAAACAGAAAGAAGCAATTATACAGGTTTATTAAAACGTATCCAATAAAATTCATAACCTTTTTGTTATTCACCATACAGAAATGACCAGGCGACACCATTCTTGTGGAAAAATGGACTTCCATTAAATTTGGTGTATTGTTGGTATGTTGTTGGAGTTGATGTTCTGACAAAAAAAGTCCATAGGCTCAAACAGATTCTATGATTAGGGGTAAAAAAGGGTTTATCTCGATTTTCGGCAAAACTACAAGTCCTATGGAAAAAAGTTAAATGGCAAAGTTGTAGGTAAAAAAAATATCTACAACTTTTGTGTGTGGTAAAAAAAGGTTTGTCTTGATTTTCAGCAGAACTACCTATCCTATGGAAAAAAGTTAAATTGCAAAGTTGTTGTATATACCAAACGTTTCGGGGTCTAGGTGAGACCCCGTTGTCGATAGTTAAGAAACTATGAATAAAAAAGGCACAATAGTCCATTGAAATTTTGCCTGAATCTGCAAAATGATGTGGTAGATAATTAACACAGAACATTTGTGTTTTCGAGGGTGCAGATTACGAATCTGTAATTACTTTTTACCGCAAGCTTGCAATAAGGGGGGAAATGCCCTAAAACCACCCCAAAACTGCAATGAATATGAAAAAAGTCGACCATCGTGTTCCTTGTAAAATTTCGTCGTGCAATTATTTAAGTTTTCAATTTAATTTAATTTTTGGAATGCACGCAAAATGTGCATAGAAACTCCATTATGCAAATATGCATCGTCTGTTTATGTAAAATTTTCGGAATTGCTTTTTGTATTTGGAAAAAATCGGACTATAGAAAGGTAGCTTATCGTAGGTGTTTGAAGTACATCTGGATTGTCGGAGTTGGCAATTGTGAAATTAATATTAATTTAATGTTAAGAAATAGTCACGTTTGTATTTAAGGATAGCTGAAATAGTTGCAAATTACACTTATTTGAAATTAATGTCATGTTAAACATTTCAAGATCACATTTTACTTATTTACTTACTTATAATAATATGCCTGGATTCTTTATTAGGCACTGAAGAATTGGATTTTGATTATTTTTAAATTTTTTATTGTCTACTATATTTTGTAGTTTGGTAATGTGGAATACCATATGACTTAAAGTAGTTTAATAAAGTCTATATTTTCTCCATCGACTCTCTAATACCTGCTGAACATGAAATGAAGGTTCATTATCGTCAGCGGAAGTCCCTATGAATTTGTTGAAGTATCAAAGACATTACAAATGTGACAGTGTCCATTTTAATATTAATGTTGGCACGGACAACTGAATTTTACCTTTATTTATCATTAGTACAATATTCAAATAATAATAACTTTATAATCCATCACATCTCATCTCAAACACGTTATTAAAATACTATACGGGATCCCTTAGTATACCATGACGTGTATTACGAAAGTCCTGAACTGAACTGAAAACTGAAATAATTGCACAATTCGTTGATTTTTTATAACTCGCTCCAGGTTTACAATATGAAACTTTACAAGGAACACGATGGTCGTGTTATTTGTTTGTTGAATAATGTAAAAAAACCTGTTTTGGGGGTGCTTTGGTGCATTTCCCCATTTATTGCAAGCTTGCGATAAAAATGAATTACAGATTCGTAATCTGCGCCCCCGAAAACATAAATGCTCTGTGTTAATTATCTGCCACCAGATTTTGCAGATTCAGGCAAAATTTCAACGGACTACAATTCTAAGATGTAAAATTAAAATGTTTGAAAATATCTATTTTTTTACATTCAGAAAACAACCAAGTTTTCGGTTTCTTATTTTTATCTTTTCCAAAAAACTTGTTTTTTCAAAAAAATTTGCTGAAAACTTATCTTTTTATGTCCCCAACACACTGCAATTTTTTTTAAATATCTATTTTTTCACCTTATTTTGACTTAATATCGAAAAAGCACCCTAATTTTCAATCGAAAATTCTCACGTCAAAATATCAGCTTTTTTAAAAAAGTCGGTGAGTTTTTTGTTTGTTGAAATCTCTATTTTCTAATGGTATTGAAAACATATATGTTACTATGGTAAACGTTCTCAGAAAATGCAACGACACGAAAGAAACTCGAAACTTAAATAGTAAGGCTGAGACCCTTCTAGCCCCTTCCTCAGTTCTCTATGAAATACCTTCACTCGGCTATGTAAGTATAGTATATTAAAATAGCAATCAATAGGCATCTACGCATATAATTTAAAGAAGAATCTATAACTTTCTCAAAATATTGTAGATGTCTTACTACATATTAACTTTATTAAATTATTTTTCTGAGAACATTTACAATATTAATGTATATATTTTTTACACCACCAGAAAGTAGAGAACAAAATGCCCACCAAATTTTTTAAAAAATCTGATATTTTGACATGAGAATTTTCGATTGAAAATTAGAGTTCTTTTTCGATATTAAGTCAAATTAAAGTGAAAAAATAAATAGTTTAAATCAAAACAGTTACAGTTTATTTAGCACATAAAAAGGCAAGTTTTCACCACATTTTGCGAAACATTTTTTTTTTTTGTAAAAGATAAAAAACTAAAAACTTGTTCTTTTGAATTTGTCACATAAATTTTGAGATTATGTGAAAAAACTGTAAACACAAAAGTTGTAGATATTTTTATTAGCCACAACTTTGCGATTTAACTTTTATCCACAGGACTTGTAGTTTTACCGGAAATCGAGATAAACCGTTTTGGGGAGTATATTTAAGTTAACATCCATGCATAAAAACATAGGATATCGGATTTTATTAATGTATCATACAATATATAATTTATATACTATTTGATTTTTGTTTTTTTTAACGATAATAAAAATAGCAAAGGTGTTTGCCATGACATTTACCAATGAACTGTATGTTTAAATGTATTAACTTTCTTTAGGCGTTTTTATATTTTAGGGTTAAGCAAGCACATTTTCTCTTTTATTTACTCTCTGTTCAGAGGTGGATATTTTCTAACAGTCATAAATAAGTTTCAAAGTCAAGCACAATATGTCGATCTTACGTACCAACCTATGATATCTTCAATCTTAATTAATGTTAGAACATTAAATTTTTAATAACTGTTAGGAGGTTTGTCTTTAATATCTCGGTAATGGAGAATAAAAAATTAATAGGATTATTGTACATTATTATAACGGATAACATTTGATTGGTATAACAAAATAAACTCCAGGCATAGGCAGTATTTAGGTAAATATTGTTTATGCAAGAGATTCCCCGATTTGAAACGAGTACTGCACAAGTTCAAACGGGGGATATTTAGTGACATAAATCAAAGTACTGAATATACTGGGTGTTTCTCAAATAGGGTTTCAAAATCCTGCTGTTTACAGAATTCATTAAAATAAACCAAAAAGTCCCTTTTATCATGTGCTCTAAAACGCATCCTTAGGAAGATATATGCCCATAAAAGGGCTCAAACTGTTTTTTTTTTCTTCTGTTATTGACAAAACGGTCGAAAATAAATAGAAAAAAATGTATGGGTTCTTACATAACTTTTTACATGTGCTATTCCGCTTTTCGACATGCAAATCATAAACGTCGTATTTAGGTCGGTGAAAAAGGTTTTCGGCCCCAATATTTTTTATTTCATTTTTTTACAATTTTCTCTTCTGAATTACAATTTTACGTAAAAAATATTATCTTTGTCGTCCAAATCGATTAGGTACGAATTCTATTAGGTACCCATAATAGAATTCGTAGATCGTTATCTTAGCGAGATCAAGGATGGCTTGACCAACATAAATAGGTTTGTTGTGCTAACTTCACCCTACAAGGGTGAGTGGGAAGGGGGGCGGTGGTTCCCACCATATATTACCAAATGTCACCTCTTGTAATTAATGGATGCTCACCCTTAGTACTATAAAATCTACACACTGTTGAAAACATCCATCAGAGTCTCATAGTGTACTACAGGAACTGTAATATTTTTTATACAGTCCATCTGGAAAGAAAATTTGTTAGATAAAAACCATTTCTGAACCTATGGGAGTCCATCAGCTAGTTCTATATAGTGAGTTTTACTTATTGGAATCAATACGACTTTAATGTACCTACCCCGTAATGTTGTTGATTCTATATGGTCGTAGCTTACGTGAATTTCCTAATACAGGATAAAAAATGTCTTAACCGTTTTTTTCATAATCAGTAAATTTAATGTTTTCACATTACTGTTGCAAAAAAAAACTTAATGTCCAGCTTAGAAACCTTTGTAAGGATATTTGTGGATTGTCAGCGCTAAAAAACATTAGGTTCCCATACACTTTTTTGTTGGAATCTACGGGATTTTGTCCACAGGGCAGTGTAAAATTTGTTTCAATATTCTTTAAAAATTGTACTGCTTTTAAATATATCATAATTATTTGAAAATCTTGTCTGTACAAACCTTCATGACATTGAAAATATCTCGTTTTTTAACATAACTTTTAATCATGTAGGTTGATAGGTCACTAGTTGGAATACAACGTCGCACACTTACACGTCTGGACCAGTTTCAAAAACATATCTCTAAGATTTTTGGTATTTACAATACACTCAAGATTTCTCCCAAAAATTTCATTAATTTATTAAAATAACAGCACCTACCTTTAGAATCTTTAAATAACAAAAACTTGTAAACAACTGTTCAATGACGAATCTTAATGTTATAACTGATCTTAGTGTTAGGCAACCAGAAATTCTGCTGGAAGATGAATGTATAATATGAGAAACATCCAAAACTTGGGAATTTCCCGTGTTTTCTGTGTCGTTATGACGAAACTAACAAAAAATTTAGAAATTCAAATTATTATTTAATGTTTACAATTTTTTAGATTACAAAACCTGACATTGTAACGTCTTAGAGAAATATCTTAACCTTATACTACATAGGGTTACATTACGACTTTGTTCCTTAACTTTTTTTAAATGTTTTTCCACGAATTCGATTTTCCCCATGTAACCACAAAGCATCCACCTTTTTGTAAGTTTGACTGTGAAAATTTATAACCAGTGTATATGAATAATACGATTAATGTTTTTGGTAATTTTTTTTATTTCTTTATTTCTACACTAAGTTAGTATCATTCAATGATGGTATCCAAAACAAGCTTGCTGTTTATTTTTATAGTCGCTCAGAGCTTTTGTGCAGGCTCGATTTATCTGACCAATGACAAAGGTGTTTAGTTCGTTTATTGCCAATATTTCGTTTGGGTTGAGGAAAATATCTTTAGTCTCAATTATTTAGGCATGGAATAATACACTCAAATGACGACAAAAACGTATTTTCGAATGTGTAAGTGAAAGGTATAGGATAGTTTTATGAAAGAAAATCGAAACTAACGAAAAAAAGGCGGCAGTCATTTTTTACTGAACGATGGTAGCGAAAGTTTCCTCCCGTCTCTCGGTATCTCCCTATCTCTTTCTTTGTGTCATTCTTCGCAATAAACATAAATTTACGGAAAAATAAAATAATTGTCACTATTTTGTACGATTCAAGTATTAATCCTAATGTATAATAGGTACGTAAATTCACAAGGTAGGTACTCAAACATAATTATATGAATAATAAATTTGACGCACTAACAGAGACAAACCTTCAAAGAAAAGTTTTCATTTAGTTTCAAAATCCAATATTTTTTTGACAATACCTAATACCAGGGTGTATTAAGGAGGTGGGCCAACAACGCTTTTAAAAGCGAACTCTAATTGTGATTAGTACGGTAAATGACCAAAAGATGGCGGTCCGAAAAAGGTAATAACGGACGAGCAGTACGAAGTGAATGGTATAATGGTCTATTACATTATATTAAATTCAGCTCAACGGAAATTAAAAAAAAAAACTAAATGCTATAGATATAATTGATAGAGAAAAGGAAATGTAATAAATAAATACAAGGTTTGTTTTCATATATACAACTTAATAAGACATTATAGGGGTTATACAATTTTAAACAAGTTACTATTATAGTAAATAAATTTCAGCAGTTTTTATGTAATGATTGTTTATTTGTAACTTTAAAAATAAATGACTCCCCACTTGATACTTTCATTCTCTGGTATATAAATCAGAATTTTTAGAGGCAATAAATAAAGTGATTTTGATAATTTTAGATGAAACTATTTTCATATGTATATAATATGTCAACAGATTGGCACAACATTGAAATCAAAGGTGAAGCTTGGTCGCCCAGCTACTTCTTGTAGAAACAAATGTTTGAGTTTTTTTTTAGTGTGTTTTCCAGAATCTTTAAATTAATTTCCAACTGTTCCAGGTATAATAGTGGTTGACTATAATTTTGTTATTGTAAATGGAATTGCACAATTTTTGGGATGAATTCGTTTAAACTCAAAAATATAAGGTATGTTTTATAACCACTTTGTATGTCTATGACTCACAGTCTCCGGGATAATTTTTAAGAAGAAATAGCCTTCAGTCTCAAACACAGCTGATAGAATTTTAAAATTTTATGAATTTCTTAGTTGCAGTTGCATTGGGATCTTTTGCTATAAATTAAATTATATCAGAAACTGATTTCAAATTAATCAAAATGAAACCGTTACGAACACCCTGTAAAGACATCAAAACGGCATTTTCCCTTTGGTAGCGCCCTCTTTCACATAATCAGTGAAGTAATCAAAATTATTGTCACTGCATAATCAATGTAATGGTATTTATGTTGACCCACCTCCTTAATACACCCTGCCTAATACGTAGAGGCGAGATGCAATGATCGACATCTAGGATTTTCGGGGATCATTACATCTCGCGTCTACATATTTAATAATATTTCGAGAGGACATTCTTTTGTGGGAACTGATGAAGGATCCAGAGCAGAAACAATATGCATTATATATATTGTCTTGCATACAAAAGACGCGTAAATATTTGAAAATTTCTGGTAATTTACAGTAAATTACCTTCACTTGAAACTTTAAAATTTGTCTTTTGACAGTCATAGCAGAAATGATTTTTGTTGGCGAGAAAAAGTGCCGTCTCTATAAATTTTCTTTTATATCAGTGCTCTTCCTTGTGACTTTGTTAGCTCCGCCTTTAGAGTAGATATGCGGTGCCCATTAACCCTGGTGTCCAGTGGTCGCTTTATCTCCCCAATGTAGAGTTTGCCATATTCACAAGGAAATCCTTTCTATACAGTTATTTGGTATTGCAGGAGAACCCAACTTTGTTTTTGTAATCATCCTCCTCAAGGTGTTACTGCCCTTGGAAATCTTTTTATGTGACAAGCCTTTAGTGTATGGTGATAATAGAGTTGTTACCGTAGTTTCCTCTCCCTGCCTAGGTAGTTTATCCAGTTTTTCAAATGCCTTGTGAATGATCGTTTCCGGAAATCCATTCGTCAAATGGTCTTCTCCATACTTCACTTGTTCCTGTCTCTGGTGTGCTGCAGATATTTCTGACTCTATCGATTAGTGTTTTGATGATGCCACTTTTCGTTGCTTAGATGCGGGTCCAAGTCCTTTGGAACGTCATATCAAAGAATGGTAGGCACCCACTTTCTTCCCTCTCCAGGTAAATCTAATGTATGGTCGAAATCGGTTTAGGTGTAGTTCTCTGTTTCTTCATGTTGCCAAATATTGAAGATGTCGTTATACCTTAAGCAGAGCTTAGGTTGCTTCTCGTACCTCTTCAGTACATGTTCTTTAAACCATTCCATGTAGATGTTGGCAATGGTTAACGATAACCGGCAGTCCATAGCCAATCCATCTCTTGCATGAAAAACCGGTACTTCTCCTGAAAGTAGCCGTTCTTAACCTGTTGGCCTTTCCATCTCCATCAGGGTTTCGTCCTCACTATATCTAGAGATTCGTCTAAGGTATGTCGTGAAGAGGTTTTTAAGGTCGAAAGTTACTAATTTAATATGTACGTTTAAAGATTTCATATTACTGACTGTTGTAAGATAGTAAAGTTTATAAAAAGAAAAAAATGGGCGAATTTTTAATTTTGCAGATCAGTTTCATTGATTTGTTGTATTAAAATAGTTGACAAATCAAATTAACCTTTACTAAAGCACTGTAAAACTCTTAATAAATAAAATGACTCAAAATGAAAATTATATATTTGAAATAATCATAAAACAAAAATAATCCTTAATACAACCATAGGTTCAGTTTCTTGATTTTAATACTCATCATTTGTAAAAGGGTGTCCAGGCACTGAAACAAATAGCGTTATCATACATTAAAAGAAAACAAATGAAAACATATCTACTTTAAACATTAACAGAAATCGACTAAAACGAGATCCAAATGAAAACAAATCAAAACTTACTCGTTAAATGAGCAGATTCTTCCATTGCAATCAAATGTGTCAATCAAAGCGATATCTTCGTTGGATAAATTAAAATCCCAGATGTCGAAATTCTGGATTATTCTACTTTTTGTGACAGATTTTGAGATGGTGATACAACCGAGTTGCACCTGATATTTTAAAACAACTTGAGCTGTGGTTTTATTGTATTTATCAGCGATAGCTTTAATCTCTGGAGTGTCTAACCAATTGAGATCCTCAGGTGTAGCCCAAGGTCTGTCTGGAGATCCCAGAGGACAAAAGGCAGTGATAACGATATTCTTGGATTTGCAGTATTCAATGAGCATTTTCTGGCTGAGATAAGGATGAACTTCAATCTGTAAGATGTAATAATTTACATTATCAATTATTCTTGAGAATTGCAGTACTAAGATTTGCTTATTGTAAAATAGCTATAACCCGCAACTTCCTCAATACAGAAATACGGTCTCCTTGAAGTAAAGACTTTTCTTTGTATTCCTAACATCTAGAAGAGTTTTACTGAACTCCGAAATTCCTGATTCTGTTTTCATGTTATGCTTTAAAAGATTTTAAAGCTTCTTAATATGCCTGCAAAATACATAGTTCTGAAACTTTCAAACATATGATATTCAGGTCATTTACAGAGAAAAAGACCTTTTGGTGATAAAATTAATAGTAGAAATAAACAGAGACCAACCTTTTCTATAGATAAAACATAAACTAATTGATGTAAAATTTAACAAAACAACAAAATAACGTCAAAAATCTCCAATAATTTAGTTTTTTATGAAATAATTATTGCAAATTTTAATTTTGTGCAGATACAAAACAGGTATTTATATTTCTAACATATGGATTTATGTAGTAAATTTAGCAAAATGGGATACCAAAACTCCATCTAGACACTGATGATAATGGTTGAGCATTTTTTTTAAATATTGGATTTTTGTGGCTGATATTTTGTATGCCTTTACCAAGTTTCACAAAATACTTCTAACTTATTCTAACTACACTTTACGTAAATAATTACACATTTTTGATATGCGAAAGGCGTAGGCTGTGTTAGATTTCTCAATTTGCAAATTTAGCTTGTTTTTAACTAGTATTTATTAATAGAAAATTTCTTAACAGGAATCTGAATTCAAAAACATAAAAATTACATTGTTAACTAATTGAAGCTTAACACAATTTTTTTTTCTATTATTAATATTTATAGGAGGCGTTAGAACCCGATCTTAGTGCCCACCTATTGTGAATCTAAACCTTCCAAAGACCCCCCAAACATAGACAATCAAATTCATTAAAATCCTTCCAGCCACCTACAGAGTCCAATTGTGAATCTAAACATCCAGGGACCCACCCAAATATACACAAAAAAATTCATTAAAATCTTTCCAGCCATTTAGGAGGAGTTATAATCCGATCTTAGTGTCACCTACCGGGTTCAAATGTGAATCCAAACCATCCCGAGACCCACCCAAACATACACAAAAAAATCATTAAAATTGTTCCAGGCATTTAGGAGGAGTCAGAACCCGATTGTAGTGCCCCCTATTAGGTTCACTTGTGAATCTAAACCGTCTAAAGACCCATTCAAACATACACAAAAAAATTTCATTAAAATTTGTCCACCCGTTTAGGAGGAGTTAAAACCCGATCTTAGTGCCACCTATCGGGTCCAATAAAGAATCTAAACCGTCCAAAGACCCACAAAAAACATACACAAAAAAGTTTCATTAACATCCGTCCAGCCGTTCAGGAGGAATTAGAACCCTATCTTAGTGCCAACTATCGGGTCAAGGTGTGAATCTAAACCATTCAGGGGCACACCCAAACATACACAAAAAAATTATTAAAATCATTCTAGCCGTTTAGGGGGAGTTCAAATCCGATCTTAGTGCCACCTACCGAGTTCAGCTGTGAATATGAACCGTCCAAAGACCCACCCAAACATAGACAAACCGTCCAGCCGTTTAGGTGGAGTTAGAACCCGATCTTAATGCCACCTATCGGGTTTAATTGTGATTCCAAACCATCCAGGGGCCCACCCAAACATACACACAAAAAATCATTAAAATTATTCCAGTCATTTACGAAGAGTTAGAACTTGATCTTAGTGCCACCTACCGGGTTCAATTGTCAGTCTAAACCGTCCAAAGACCCACCCAAACATACACAAAAAAAATCATTATAATCCGTCCAGCCGTTTAGGAAGAGTTAGAACCCGATCTTAGTGTCACCTATCGGATCCAATTGTGAATCTAAACCATCCAGGGACCCACTCAAACATACACAAAAAATTTCACCAAAATCGGTCCAGCCCTTTAAGACTATAAAGGACATACAGACATTTTGCCACCACAGAAGATGATTTCGTTCAGCTAATAGGCAACACATTTTTCAAAGTTATTTTGAATACATATTTTTGATTATTTTATTCAAAGCTAAATAATCAAAGACCTCCTGAACAATCGTACTGAAATTAAATATCTATGTCTGATTTAATTTTAATTCTCAATGTGACTTTTGGGGGAGGAGAGAGAGAGAGAGAGAGTTCACTACCTCTGTGACTAAAGTAATATAGAAATTCGACTTCCTCTCGTTTCATATTTAACTCATAAATTATTATTTATAATAATTTCATAATTATGTATATTACCTGTACATTTATTTGCTCTCTTTTTCTAACCTACATGATATATTCTTTAAAAAAAGGCTGTATATTTAAAGAATCCAAACGTTTCAAATTCTTATTCTGCCTTAATGATCAATGTCATTAAAATCTGAATAAAATAATTTTATTGATTAAGAAGAAGTCAGCTTAAGACTTTGAAACGCTCGTATTTTTAAACATACAAGTATGGTGTTATTTCCCAACAAAAAAGTGTTTGTTGGAAATATTTTGTTTTTTAGTTTAAAGAAAGTGAACATTTTCGTAATATGTACTACTAAGATATTTTGGAACTGCCTCATACCTGATTTGTGACTGGTGGAATGGTACAATTTGCCAACAATATCTCTAGTTGTTTTTGGTTGAAGGTAGAGACTCCAATAGATTTTGTAAGTCCTTTCTGTTGCAGTTCTTCCATAGCTTTCCATGTGTCCAAATAATCAACATCACTGAATTGTGCTTTACCATCTGCATCAGTAGGTAAGAGTGGCCCTTCTTCCTAAAAGAAACATACAAGTATAGCTTTTAACAAAACAATCAATTTTAAGGTGGGCATAAACATTTGTACAAAAAAAAAGTTTCACTTGAGTAAACAATATGCGGCATTGTGGGGATAAATACCATAGTTTAATATACTCAAACAACAAAATTATCAAATGTTTTTTATATCACTGTTACTCAAACAAGATTCTAAATTATAGTTGTAAATTAATTTATTTTTATTCAGCTAGTAGGCGAATATATTCATTTGTTTTGAAATAGTTTGACATTTAATTATTTTTAATGGCCTATACTTTCTATAGCCCTTATTGATATTCAAAAATTTCTTACATAAATCAAGAATTATAGTGAATTAAGTTAGTTGTAGTGAATATTAATAATTGGTTAGTGATCTTTATTGGTAGTTTCCTCTATTTAAAAGAAATATGCCACCAGTAAGACATTGCAAGGAAGCTGAAACAGCACAAATTGTAAATTTATATGCATAAGGATATAGACAAAAGAAATCGTTCAAATGTTTTAAAAAGGTATCAAGAGACTGGATATTTTGTGAATAGACGGCCAAGGACGCAAAAGGTGTATATCAGCAATTGATGACTGTTTTGTGTACTTATTTCTACTCGAAATCGCATATTGACATCCACATATCTCAAAAATAACCTACTCAAAGTAAGACAAGTTAATGTTACCTCCAGAAAACTTAAGAAGATTAAAGGAAGTGGGTATAAAACCAAGACGACCCGCAAATGTTCCACGTCTTCTCCAAAATCACAAAACTCGACGATTGCAATTTGCCAGAACACATACTCAGTGGAATATTAAGGACTGAAAAAAAGTTCTGTTCACTAATGAGACTAGAATTTAATTATGGAAGCCAGATGACCGTAATCATGTCTGTAGAAGTGTCGGGGAACGATACAGCAGCTGCAAATTCACACAGACTGTTAGTTTTGGAGGTGGCTGTATAATGGGTTGGGAAGATATTCATTGGGAGGGACCCAGCGGACTCGTGGAAGTTTTGGACAAATGACTAGTGACTGGTATATTGAAAATATCCTCCAATATCATGTTTTGCCATATGTGGGCCACATTGGACACGACAGGTTTATACTTATGCACGATAACGCTCGGCCACACGCAGCTGGCATAGTGATTAATTATCTTAAAGAAGTCCAGATTCAAATATTAGATTGGCCACCGTATAAGCCCAGATTTTAATCCTATTGCGCATTTGTGGGATGAGCTAAACGTCTATACGACGAAGGAATTCTGTTCCAAATGCACTAGAGCTTCGATTTGCGATACAACACTAATGGAATGCAATTCGTTATTCAAACTCTAAATAGTAGCATGCCGAGATGGATGCAAGCAGCAATTAGAGCTCGATGAGGGATTACTTCTTATTAACTATGCCCTTGTATTCCACTCAAATGGTTTTACTTACCTCTGTAGCATTTAAATTGAATCTAATTATCCTTCATTTTCATGACATTTAGCATTTCTTATTTTTTACGATTTTCTATCAACAATAGTTGAATATTTATTTTTAAAATATGTAAAATAAACTATTCGTTCTTGTTTGTTGCGTATTAATCGTTAAAATTTATACACACGAAAAAAAAAATTGTAAAATAAAATATTCGACAATTTTGTCCATGATTGTAGATTCAAAAATACCTCAAAATAATTCAAAGGAATTTCAAAAACATCATCATTACAATTCCAATTATTATTTAACAAACACTTGTTCGAAAGTGGTTTGTTACATACCACCTTGTTATTCCTTATCACCAAACAAGAGTTATGTACCCTCAATATTTACAATTTTTATTACTACCAGTAACTTTAATGATATTGGTTACAAAATGACTGCTTGTATAATGAATTCCTAAACATGTCAAATAACAACAATAATTATTATGAACCGATTCCTGTTTGCAATAATAGCAATACTGCAGACAGATCAAAAAGTAGATTCTTGTTATTGCTAATTATTCTAAAATTAAAAATTAACAAACCAATAATTTAAATCAGAAATTTAATAATAAATTTCTGATGTTTCAGTAATTTCTTTTCTTATTAATTCCTGTGTTCTTTTATTTATCTGTTCGGTACAAATTTTGCAATACCGTTTAATTTCATTATCATGTTATGTGATTCAAATCAGTGAAATACCTATATGCCACTGAAAACAAACACGTGGTGTGCACTGCAAATACCAAAAAAAAATCGCTAACCTTTTTGGCCAAATTTTGCTGAGCAATCATGTTCATTTTAAAGCAAATTTCTCTTATTTTTTTTTCAGCAACAACCAGAAATAAAAATTGAAATGCTCTCTTTAACGTTTACAATTAAGAATTTCTTTTTCTCTCTTCTATACATTTTTTTGCTTCGACTTTTTTGCAACTACGGATCAATTTGCATTTTTTCGTCATTCGCTTTCCTTCGGATAATTTTTTCCATTTCTCTGTGTTGTGTTGCTTTGAAATCGCAGAAAAACCGGTTTGGACTCAAATGTAACAAACCTTACAGCTGAAGGGTGGACTTTGAACATTGTTTTTTTTTGCATTACAGTATTTAATGTTACTGTACCCTTCTGAGGTAGTGTGTTTCTAAGATACTGGATTATTTTGTCAAATATTTTCACTGCTTGATCTATCCAAGTACCATTTTCAAGGAATCTTGTCGATGTGAACTACAGTGAAAATTCAATGCCCCCACAAATTACTATTGTTTTCGACAAACTAGCGTGACGTTAAAAATTATACAATATTCTAAAACTCCATATTTCTCCTAGCCAGTCTGGGTCAGGCTTAGCAAAAGCACTCACGATGTGTAAATCACAACTCCGATGTCTATTAATGCAACTTCTGACTCTTCCAGGGTAAGTTCAGTCTTTAGCTTTTGAAGGAAATTAACATTGATGTTCACTGAAACTTGGAACTTGCTTCAGTTTAGATCTGACAAACCTTCCGAAAATTTGTGTAATGCCTTATTATAGTTTAATGCCGTACCTATAAAAAGTCTTATCCAGTATCTTGTTTCAACTAGTTAGGTGATTTTGATCGAAAAGGTCATATGACCCAAGCCCATTTCAGATATTTGGGAAACTGATATTTTCAGTAACTTTGCAAATGAGCAGAGGTAAAATTGAGAGACTTTAAGCTCATTTGTAAGTCTAAATGTGATGCTTTTACTCTTTAATTTATAACATATATGACGCCCTTGTTGGTTGAAAAATTTAAAACTACCAGGGAAAAGCAACAGAGGTTCTGTGACAAAAATTTAGTGAATAGAATTTATAATACTGATGTGGCAGTATCCTCCTTGTATGAAAAATATTTTCATATTGGTGTTTCTTCGTGTTTTGTTACGTTGTCACTTCACAATAAAACATTTGCCTACACTTTAAATATACGTATTCAGAAATTAACAGATGTGTATTGAATGAAAAAACAGTTTTCAGGGCCATATAATAACCATGTACACAAAATTTCAATGGACTACATGAAAACAAAATTAACTATTAATAAATATATAAAGTTTTAAAAGTAACCAAATTCAAAAAGAAGAATTTTTTGAGCAGGTTAATGGCGCGACCAATGAAAGAACTCTTAGTTGTTTCTGTTGTACCCTTGGCCACAACTTATACCAAAAACCAACACATACAGACCGCTATCTCCATAAACATTCTAATCATCATCCTAGTCAAAAGAGTATTGTAATTGAAGCTCTTGTGGATCGAGCAACAGAATCTGCGAACCATGTCATCTAAAAGACGACCTACTGTATTGAGACCGAGCATTCCCGGCGAATGGTTACTCGATGCATGAGATAAGATGTTTAAATTCAAGACGGAAATCCACTCACAAAAAAGTAAATATCAGAACTTGGGGCCCACTTACCTGCCCTATATAATAAACACCAGATTGCATTGGGAAACTACTCAGAAAACGCCATGTCAAAACAGTTTACAAACCTACCCAAAATCTCTACATATTCCGTTCTTCTAAAGATCCTAGTGACCTTCTACCCTCAACTGGGGTTTACGGAATACCGTGTCATTGTGGTGTATATCGGTACCACATAGCGTAGTATCAAAATTCGTGTTGCCGAGCAAAAACGAAATGGGGGCCCCCACCGAGAGCCTTAAAGTTAGTAAATTTAATATTAAAACGTGGTAATATTAACTCGAAGGGCCTAGAAAAGGGTAACTTCTATGGGTTTAAACACCACAAATGCTATTTTTAATATAGTAGCCCAAGAAATCTGGGTATAAAATTATATTTAGGTAATGATAGTACAGGATCGCCCCCCTGAAGCATGAAATCGCCCCCCTGAAGCATGAAATCGCCCCCCACCCCCGGAAGCACGTGGCTGGATCCGCCCCTGCTACTTATATAAGTACTGTGTTATGTTTTCATTATTACATTAATCTTTTTGGTTATTTTTTAGTCGGTTAATTAAAAAAACATACAGTCGTTTTCAGATTTTTTAGTACAACATTATTATGTTATTTATTTCTTACTCACGGTACATATCTTTATAGAAATATGATCTGTCAATAATTATTTTGAGACATGTGATTTAAATTTCCATATTTGTGATTGAAACATTTAAAACTACCTGAGAAAAATCTACTTCACTACAATAATATTCAAATGGTTTTGTAAAAATCGACCAACATGACATTTAAACTCTTTACGGGTAGAATTTTTTTGTAGATACTGTTACGGAAAGTTATAACATGTGCCGAGGGAGGCCCCTGTATATACCAACCAAGTTTAACTGTCAGTTCGAGAACGATCTACATAATAGGCCTTTTCATATTCGAAAATTTTTAGTGGGTATGCGTCAACTTCTGTAATTTTTTTCGGGCAAAAAAACATTCTATTTACATGTCAATGGTGTCAAAAGGCCTATTCGATATTAGCGCCATAGAGTGAGCATTCGTTAAGTTAGTCTTGTCTAGTTAGTCTTGTCATAAGTTATAAGTAGTAAAATACATGTTCTAAGCAAACCGTCTAAGTGTAATTGTGTTTTGTGTTGTATATGTCAAAAAATTTGTTTTGAAGTTTGAAGGTTAATGTTTTGTCTTCACCTTAGAGCATGTACTTTCTCGAGTTAGCCTACAGTACACAAATCTCGTGGTAAGACTAAGGACAGAGAAGGCAATAGAGAGGACAAGAGGCCATTTCACTCGGTTGGGAGCTGCTTCCAATACAATACGTTCAGCATGTTGTTCATTGGCTGTTTCCACACACTAAGTGAATAGCCTCTTACTGTCTCTATTGCTCTCTCTTTCTAGCGTTGCCACGATTTTATATATGACAGGCTATATCTAGATGGTAAATGATCTAAGGTTTTCACCGTTAATAAAATAAAGTATTAATTGAACCCACGGGATCTGTAGCAATACAAAAAGAAATACTGTGCAACTACTCTTTTTGGAAGAGAGTTAGAATTCTGCCAAATTGAAATAATTTCCCTGAATTTTCAGGTGACCCCACGATTTCACTGACTTTCCGTGCACCCTTTGAGATTACCTTACATTCCCTGATTTTCCAAAAAGTGAACTACTAAAAACATTGTTAAAATTTCTCAACACATTAACTTTTATTTAGTAAACCAACCTTGCACTTCTCTGTAATCTTATGCCCAACGAAGTTTGGTTAAAGACCATAAAAGGCTTGATGTTCGGTAATATACATAGCTTTTGATAACGTATACAACAAAGAAATGTGAAGGCGACTATAAATTATAAATCTGATAACTTTTGTAGAGTAGATGACATGAATAGAAAGGCATTCAAAATATGTTTTAATTTGATCGAATGTTTATTGTTTGTTTGTTTGTTTGTTAACTGTTAACGAAGCACTTTGTTATTCGTTATTAGCTACCAGGGTACAATTGCTTGCTTTCCATAATTACAAATAAACTTACGTGATTCGCAACTTTTTTAGTAGGTACATTGTTTGTGCAAAACATATTCCTAGAAATACTGTTTAATAGAACAATGAATATTACGAATGGATTAATGTCGTGTTGGTAATAATAGTCGGATCAAAATATTGCTCAAACGGTAGCTTAAGTAAAAATGTTAGGAATTAATTTAATCTACAAGCTTTCAATTCCACTATGAAATGTCAGATCAAAATTACGTTATTATGATGTCGGAAAAATATGTGTTTACAAAAATTATAATATGAACCATCTTTACGAGATTTTACAATCCACGAAAGCAAAATAAATATATCGTTTCTAATCCATCACCATCAGTTGCCCTTCCCTCAGTTAATTAAAATCTAAAGTCCGACCGAACATACGCCTTCAGCCACAATAAGCACCTTCGCTCCAACTTGGAATTCGGCCAAAAGCCAGCCGAAGCTTTAGTCGAAGCCGAACTTTAATATCAGCCCCCATAAACGGACGAACTTATACGAATGAATTGCGGGCCGAGCACGTTCGTAATAAAAATAAAATAAAAAAAATATTTTTAATGCATCAGGCAATACATTAAATTAAAGGGCTCATTATGAGGAACACAAATATATATTTTACAGATTTTTTAAAATTAATGGTTTAGAAGGTATTAATAAAAAAATATATAAAATTCTCATTTCCCGCTTTATTTTCGAAACGATACTACCTAAAATTTTGAAAATAATTAGGAGGACTGGGGCTCACTTGAAATTTATAAGAAAAATTCGTAGGAAACCCCAATATTAATTTTGGGGATAAATTATAGAATTAAATGGAAAATAAAAATTAAATTTTCAAATGTATCATGTAATATATCAAATAAAAGGCTCATTAAGTGAATTACAAATATATCAAATTTTTAAATCATTTGTTTAAAAGATATTAATAAAAATATTAAGCATCGACTTAATTAATTCCCATTTTAGAAACTACACTATCTAAAATTTTGAAAAATATATTATATTTATATTTTGAAACAATTTCTCTAAAAGATTTAATAATTTAATATCTAAAATTTTACTCATTTTCCCCTTTATCTTCCAATCTACAGAGCTTAAAATTCAGACAGTAGATTATAAAAGACTTCCCTGAAAGTTCATTAGTAAAATAAAACTCTAATGGTGATTTTGAGGGCCAAATTAGAAAATTAAATACATATTTTTATAAAAATCAAGGGAATCATGTAGCAGATAAAATGAAAAGTCTAGGCTTGGAAAATAAAAGTGTATATTTTTTAAAAATTTAAAAAGATTCCTTTAAAGGGTATTCGGGTAAATATAAGAAAATGCACTCATTCCCTGCTTGTTTGAAACTGGAATATTAGAATCTTGAAGGTGGTACGGAACCTTTAGTATATGAGTTCAACTCGCATTGACCAAATTATTTTGTATATTTTATTCAACTTGTTCTTATTTAGCCTAGACTGTTTTAATTATTCTACTGGTTATGTCATATACACACTTGAAATTCCTAGAACCCGATCTTAGTACCCCCTACCGGGTTGAATTGTGGATCTAAACCATTTTCGAAACCCGTTAAACACACAGAACAGAATTCATGGTATATATAAAGATTTAAGCACTGTACTTATTGTTTTGTAACCCTAGCTTTCAATCAATAAAAATGAAACGTCGGTAAGCATTTAATAGCCAATTTTTATTGTCCCATTCAGAATATTCTCCTGAAATCATATTATATATAACATACTACAGTATTTCATCGGTATATGACTTTTTTTGTGAAGGAACATCGCTGAACACATACAAAGTATTGATAACAAATTTATATTTCCTTACTAAATTTTACAGTTTTTGAGGTACAGAAAAAAAATGTAGTATGTAATATACGTCTGTTTGATATTTTTTTCAAACGTCCATAGCTTCGCAAGTCAGTAGAAAGTTTCAGTTTGTGACTTAAATAACTGTTCAAAAATTGAACTCCATGACTTTACGGTTTTCCCCAAATGTCGTTTTTTGGAGTGCCTTTCATTTTATATGTTATAATATAAATGAAGTAATTAAATATCTGTTTTACTTTTAGCTATTTAGCTACAATATTACATTTTTTAGAAGTGTTTATAAAATTAAAATTGAAGGTACATATTTCGTAATAAATTCCTAAAATAATTTATATTTTGTGTGTGTTTTATTAGTTTATGGAAGTGAACTATATAACTTTAACCCTTCTACAAATAACGATTTTTCTAATATGCTTGTATGAAATCTATAAAATAATCTTCTCCTGTTCTTAAATTATAATGGATCTCCTTAGTAAACAAAACCTGACAAAAACTGAGGAGAATTTTTTTTGTCATTTTTTTTATCTTGTGGATTGTGCATTACTCACATTTTGCTCAACACAACGCGTTCTAATTTATTATTTTTTGAGTGTCCGATGCCGAAGATGAAATTAAACTGAATGATTGCAAAATACCTAAAAACCTCCTTAACAATTTCGAATAAAACCTCAAGTATATTTATATTATAGAATTAGTTACAACCCCAGCTATACCAAGTTGTTTTTCAGTTGGCAAAACTTACCTTCAATGCAAAAGGCAAATGAATCAAGTAGAGATCGAGATAGTCGAGACCTAATTCCTTTAATGTCTTTTTAATAGCAGGTTCTACCAAATCAGGACGATGCATGGTATTCCATAACTTGCTAGTTATAAAGATTTCTTCACGCTTGACAGTACCATCCTCGAATTTATCTGATAAGGCTTGGCCGACTTCCTTCTCGTTCCAGAAGACGTTGGCGCAATAGATGTGTCGATATCCTGCATCGATGGCATCTTTGACGGCTTGAGTCACTTCACCAGGTTTTGACTGAAACACAGTAATATATGAGTAACGTAACTAAACAGAGAGAGAATTTTATTAAATTCTGCTACCTGGATATCCGAGAGGACAAAGGCGTATCTTTAATTTTTTGAGGTCAGATAATTAACCTCTAAATTGGTTGACACCAGGTTTTTTCTCATGATATTCAAATAGCTTTTGTTCTACATCTGTTGTTTTGTTTCCATCATATCTTCTAATATTATTCAAGGAACAATATTTGTTTATATACATGCAATCGAGTCCTGAAGAACGGCCCTAATGATTTATCAGTGAAGGTCACATTTATGAGAAAATTAGTATTCCAAAATTTTAGCACGTTTTCCTGGCTATCTAACTATGACCTTGACCTTGCCCTTGACCATGAACTCAAAGTCAAATGTTTTCTTTTCAAAAGAGAACCCCATTTTTTAATCCAAATTCGGAACGGGCGCAAAATTTTACGTCCAAATTGACCTTGATCCTGACAATTGTCATGACCTGGACCACGACAAAGGTCAAATGAATTTTTATAAACGGGAGTTCCCATTTTTCATTCCGGATTTGTAGGGGCGCAGTATTGGATGTCTTAATATGACCTTGGCCATGAACTGACCTAGACCATAAACTTGAGGGTCATATCAAGGTCAAATGCATTTCTACAAACGGGAACCCTGATTTTTTTATTCCAGATTCGGACAGAGCTGACAGAGATATTTTACGTATAAAATGTCATTGACCGTGACTTTAGTCATAACATGCACCACGATCAAGTTCAAATAGATTATTACAAATAAGATCTCCCATTTTTTAATCTGGAATTGTAGGGCGCGCAGTATTGAATGTCCAAATAGGACCTTGACCTTCATTTGTCTTTGACCCTGAACTTGATGGTAATATCAAAGAAAAATGATCCAGACTAAAGCAGTTTTCCAGCTTAAAAATAGGCAAAATCCCAATAACTGTACCAATTTTTTCCTTATTCATGGGAGCCAAGTGAAGATACAGTTCAATAAATGTTCTGCAAAATAAATTATTTAAATCTGCATTGGAATATCCATTATTCGCTTAGTGGTAGTTATTTTTGCAATTAATTGACGCTCTAACTTTATTCCGTAGTTATTAATTGTCCATGATTAAGTTGTTAAGCCAACTTTGACGATATTGGGTACTCTAAGTAAAAAATCCAAAATAACACAACACTTTCTTTTTCACATAGACCGGCAAAGCAATCTAATAGTAAAAAACTATAGTGTAGGTGCCTTTTGAAAAAATGTGATATAAGTGTTTGAAATTTTTAAACCTTCGATTTTTTTAAGAACGACCAGTTTAAATTATATTAGCCAGTTATAAAACTAAAGTTCTCAACTACAGCTGATAAAAGAACAAAAGTCTTATTTCACTTTTTTGCAAGTTTTTGGCTTTTTATAATATTCTACTGGAGAGTTTTCTTTATAAATTTAATCTCAGTAACTAGTTGTGGCCGAGAATTAAAATTATTTTATTTTAATACCCCGGCGCATTCAAATCTTTAATATGTATAGTTCCCTTAAAACGCCTCGTTTGAAGAACCTTATGTCAAAATTATCAAAAATGTTTAAAATATCGGGGTTTTAGTTTAACTGCAATTTTCATCGTAAAGGAAAACGTATTTACCTAGCTGCCTATCAATGTATGGCCGCAAGTACTTTCATTATTTTTTAATTCGTATTTAAATACTTTATTTAACCATCATATATACATTTCTTCTCTATATCAATGAATAGGGTAGCCTATTTTAAACCGCAAACAGATGTTGCAGACGGTAAGAATATCACGTTCCTCGAGGACTCAAACATTTCAAAATAGACATTTTCAAATCTCTGAGAACTGGTAGTTTCGTCTAGAAAATATCAAAATTTGCTTTAAACTTTAATTTACAGCTATGAAACCCCCCACGAAGTATCCAGGCATTAAAACAAAGGATTCGAGATGAAGTGGCCGCAATACCGCTAGAAATGCTGCCCAAAGTTATGGGCAGCTTTGCAACGAAACTGCAAGAATGTGTGCGAGTGCATGGAGGTCACCTCTCGAATATTATTTTTAATAAGTGAACGATTGTGCACTTACAGAAAATTTCCATTCGTGTAGACTGTGTTGTCATTAATAAAATTTACAAAAAAGTTTTTTTGAATCTTTTCTTATTTTTTGAAATCGTCCCATTTCATTGGCTCACCTTGTATTTGGTTAAAAGCCTTTGTATATATTGAAATGTCAATAAATTTATTTACCCCCTGGATCAAAAAAAGAGAGAAGCTCTTGCCACTGCCTTAATGTGAAGACATTAAGGCAGGGGCAAGAGCTTACCAAAAAGAATCTTCTAAACAATTAACGTTTTTTATTTAAATGCAACATCGTTCATATGAATCATTATTTTTCTAGCCAATTTACGTCCAGAGTAGTTTTTAAATATAACTATTTACTGTAAAAATAGTTCCAGGGTCAAATCAGTTTACAGCATTTAAGTAACCCATACTATATTCTCATTTTGTTTATTCAACGTAATCGTCTAGGTAACAGTATCTAATGATAATCATTTCTCTACAAATCCCAGATAAACAGAAAATTCAAATTAACTGGTAAACTCTCAGTATTAATATTTGTTGTATCGATTTTTTATAAAAACGTGGTCCAATAGTCGTACCGTAACACTAAATAATCAATAAAACTGACGACGAAATATTTCAAGTTTATATGAATTGTGTATTAATGTTGGAATATTATTCACAAACATGTTTGAACTAAGTTTGCTTTAAAATATCAAACTACAAATCTATACTAATACCAGATAAACACGCTTCACTGTGGCTCTAATATTAATTATTATGAAAAGAAACAAACGTAGCATACACTGAGAAAAAAAATCTTCCAATCAATTAATTTAATACCCTAGTTATTGTTGCTGTAGGTACGCAGTGGCATGAAAGGAAATAAAAAAATAAAACATTTTTTTTATTTCCTTTCAAACCTAAACTAAACTAGCAAATCTCTTCCCGTGAGATAAAAAGTATATAAAAATACTTTTAAATAAAAATGGACCGTTATGTGAAAAATTCAAGTCAAGCCATCGACTACCTTTCGAATTTTGTAGTCACAGACATAGTCATTGAGATTTTTTATATACAGGGTATAATTGAGAATTTTTATATACAGAGTGTAACATAACATGCAGTACAGGTATTATGGTAGATGATAGAACTGATCGGTATAAGTAATTATATGGCAAAAAGTTTACGGTTTTCGAGAAAAAAATTTTCATAGTTCTCCAAAGTAAGCACTTACGTGTGTATTTACCCATTTATTTGCAAGACTGCAACAAATGTATTAACCGAACAGTACAATAATCAAAATCCTGCCACCAGTCTTATCAAATGAAACAATATTTAAAACAAAAATAATTTAATTTTTCAACTGAATAACTGAATAATAAAGGACTTCCGGCTAAGTGGCGAGCAGCCGCACGTGTGAGTGCGTTAGTGTTAGGAAAATTTAAAACATTAAGATGAGATGAGTGAGGTAATTATGCTACGGGGGCTGCCTTTTATATTTCGGGATTGGACAACCCTAGTGTTGCAATCTGACAACTGACAGCTCTATCGTAAAGTTTGACATTTTTGAGGTTATACGTACTCAAAACGTTTTGACATACAAGCGCTATGTGTTGTTTACAGTAACTTAAAGGATTCATCTCGGCCAAAAAATGGAATTAAAACATTTTCGTGCGATTATTTTTTACAACTTTCGACGTGGATTAAGTCAGCAAGAGTGCATGGATGAACTTAATTTAATTTTTGACCACTGTTTATCGATGGTATGGTGAATTCAATCGAGGTCGTAGTTCACTCAAAGACGAATTTCGTGAAGGTCGTCCGAAAACAGTTGTTGTTCCGGAAACCATTGATGCTGTGCGCGAACTGATATTGCAAAATCGTCATGTGACCTATCGTGAGATTGAGTCAACCTTACACATTAGTGGGACGTGATTAAGTCAGCAAGAGTGAATGGATGAACTTAATTTAATTTTTGGCGATGAAACTCCATCAAGGACCATTGTATATCGATGGTATGGTGAATTCAATAGAGGTCGTAGTTCACTCCAAGACGAATTTCGTGAAGGTAGTCCAAAAACAGTTGTTCCGGAAACCATTGTTGCTGTGCGCGAACTGATATTGCAAAATCGTCATATGACCTATCGTGAGATTGAGTCAACCTTACACATTAGTGGGACCAGCATACATTCAATATTGCATAAACATTTGAATGTCAAAAAAAATTGTTCGCGTTGGATCCCACACAATTTGTCAATCGTTCAAAAAAAGGCTCGTGTCGATTGGTCGAAAGAAAAGCTGAAAAAATACGATCGCTGTGCTTCAAAACACGTTTATGACATAGTGACAGGTGATGAATCGTGGATTTACGCGTATGAGCCCGAAAGTAAACAGCAGTCGACTGTATGGGTGTTTCAAGATGAGCCGAATCCAACAAAAGTTGTTCGCGCACGAAGCACTTCCAAGCAATTGATCGCCTGTTTTTTTCGGAAAAACTGGACATGTCGCAACCGTACCACTAGAACAACGCAGAACAGTCAATTCTGGGTAGTACACAACCATTTTTTTGGCAGTTGTCTTCCAAGAAATGAGGAAAACCAACCGCCGAAGACGGATCACTCTTCACCACGACAATGCGAGCTTCTCACACATCGGCTCAAACAACTGCATTTCTGACCACTCAAAACATCGATTTGATGAGTCATCCGCCGTATAGTCCTGACTTGTCACCAAATGACTTCTTTTTATTCCCGTACGTAAAAAACAAACTGAGAGGTCAACGTTTTTCGACACCTGAAGAAGCGGTTGCTGCGTTCAGATTACATATTTTGGAGATACCTCAATCAGAGTGGAAAAAGTGCTTCGACAATTGGATCAAACGCATGCAAAAGTGTATACTTCATGGGGAATATTTTGAAAAACAATAAAGTGATTTTCGATGATTAATATTTGTTTTTGTTCTCTAATCCCGAAATATAAAAGGCAGCCCTCATATAAGATTTTTCGAGTCTATATCCCCCAAAGATACTGATAAAGTAAGAAAGACGCTCGAGTTTGTGTTAGTTTTAGTAAAAAAGCCGGAGGTCCAAGGCTGCCTTGCCTTGTATATATAGTTTGTATATAACCTAACAATCCATCATTAATTTCATGGAAAGTTACCGAACTACGTATTATTTTATTTCAAGTATTGGTTTAAATATCTGTTTAATCTAATTAATCACCAAATATTTCATGGTATGCTAAAAGTCAGTGGTTTATTTTAATTCATGATACAGTTTTTTCGTTAACCTTTTTACTCGGCCTTGAAAAGTCATTGGACAATGGTGAAATATAAAATCTGTACATTTCATCACTTGTATATGGTATCAAGGGTCTTTACCCATAGCCACTCTTCACAGAGAAACCCTTAAAGAAGAAGAAAACCGTAATAAAGGAATTATTAATATTATTATGATTCAGTGTTGCAAAAGAGTAAGGTGATATTTATTTGTTTCGAATGTAATATTTTGACGTGGTAGGTAAGAGAGTTGGTTTTATGTCAATTCTGATCTTATTCCCACCAAATGCATAAACATTAAGATGCCACAACTATCATTCAGGAAACAACTGTAAAGTTTTTGTTTATGTTTGCGAAACATGAGTGTGAAAATTCTAAGCATAGTATAAAAAACTCCTGAATTGACGTTGCAAATTCTTGTTGTACAATTTCAAAATTATATATTGGTAAAGTCGAGTATATGTTTTAGGTAGTTACACTTTTTTTCAGGCAAGTAAATCTATTGAAAAGTAGCAGTAATATTGTCTCATAAATGAATACAATAAATATAAAAACTACATATTTCTAAAAACCATCATAGAAATTTAAAACTTGAGTACATTTCACTTTTTAGAATACTCTTCCCGTTCCGCAAAGTCTTATTCACGCACGCCAGGTTGCCAGATGTATTAAAATTTCCAAAAACTTAATTATGGTTTTAACTATACAAGATAGATATTGTAAAGTTTTCATTTACTCTTGGATTTATTTAAAAACCACCGTCGAACTCACTATAATTTATTTCCACTACTTTAATTTATATTCACATAACTATTTACAATTTATCTTGAACACCTGCTGTTTACTATACGGCATTCGAATACACAATGAATCCTGTCGCCAGCTCTCCGTATTTATATATCTCTTCTCCGAATTATCTAGAAGGTTTCTCGATCATTTGATGAAATTCGATAAATTTCCAGACGCCAGACTAACAACATTTTGGATTCCACGAGATATCGGATGAATGCCGATTCGACGAAATATCAGATGAATTCCGGTCACAATATGTATTGGGTCGCTTAATTCCCTGTCTCTTCCAATCAGTGTGGCCGTACCTGGCGATTAGTGGCCGGTGATGCGTGCGGCAGTGGCTCGAGAAGAGGTCTCCAAACGTTTTTAATTTGGATGCTGGGCTCGCTGATTATATTCTCATTAGAGATTATGTATGCCGTCTCCATGATTTTTTTCTTATACCAGTGCTCGTAGTGAAGTACCCTCGCCTGGTCCCAGTTGATGATATGATGCTCGGTCCATGAGTGATTAGCGACCCAATGAGCATGAACGGTTAAGGGTATAAATACGATGTATAATCTGAATTCCCCATCATTCTCCTGATGAAGATAACAGATTCAAAGCTATTGAAAGGTTGTGAGATCAATCATTTCAAGACGATGGAAGTTTTTAAAAAATTACGCCTTTATTTAATTTGAATATCGCACATATGAATCATTGTTTTTCTAACTAATCTACGTACAGAGTGGTTTATTAATATAACTATTTAACCGTAAAATTAGTTTGAGGGACAAATCAGTTTAGAACCGTTAACATCTTTTTATTTTGTTTATTCAATATAATAGTATAGATAACAGCATCTAATTGTCACATTCACAATTCCCAGATACAACGGTGGTTTAAATTAACTGATAAAGAAACTCTCATTACAAATATTTGTTTTATTGATTTTTATAAAAACGTGGGCCAATAGTAGCATAGCAAACTTTAATCGATATCAATAATAATGAAGCAGGGATTTCGAGTTTACATCACATACGTATTAACGTTCAAACCGTAAAATTATTCACAAATGTTTAAATTAAATTAAGTACATATACCTCAAAATATCAAAAATCAATTCTAATATTATAAATAGGTAATTTTTTTCATAGCTAAAAAAGAGAAAAATTTTATGAAACAATGTTAAGTGAATTTTATGTTTTTTTTTGAGCAATAACACCACAATAGAAATAAAACGACCTATATTGCAGGAATACCAAACGTTTCAAAGTCTATTCTGACTTCGTTGTCAATGGCTTTATATTTATTGATGTAGATTGCAAATTGAAAATTTGATTTATGACATTTAAAATTGACATTAGAAAATTTGTTGTTTTTAGATATACAGATAGCACAAAAAATTCTAAAGATCATGACTTATAGTTAACCAGCTTTCAAATTAGAGGAATTTGAAAGAGTTGTCTTTAGAATTTATAAGTGGCGTTCCTAGGTACGACTTTGTTATAAGATAGCGCATTCGCCAAAAATGCGATCAAAGAATTATTGGGTTGTTCAAAAGGAGGTTACCATTAATAATTTCTTCCTTAAGTAGAAACGATAAAATCGTCTTCATTCAAAAGAATTAAGGCAGACTCTTTTATTTTTCGTTTTGTGTTATGTTGTTCTTTGTGAAGTATAGTTGAATTGTCAAATTGTATTTCATGGCCTAGGTCCCAAGCATGTTCACAAATTTTTGATTTTTCAAATTGTCGTTTCTTTATGAAATTCTTGTGTTCATTTATTCGTACGTTTAATGGTCTCTATGTTTCTCCAATATAAAATTTATTGCATTCGCTAGGAATCTTATATATGCAGTTTTTTGAGTTCTGGGTTTTGTTTGTTGGTTTTGTTTTCGATATTAAAGATTTCAGTGTATTTTTTTGTTGGGAATGTTGTTTTAACATTAAATCTGTTGCCCACTCTTTTCAATCTTCCTGTTTTTAGAAGACAATGTTAAGTGATATAACTAATAAGTTTTGCCATTTAAAAATCTCTATCCAATGGATAAATTTACTACACGATAGTAAAAAACATAACTATAATTAAATGACTCATTAATACTCGTAGTGTGAAATGTGAAACAAACAAAAAATTTTCAGATATAATACAATTTTATTTGAGGAAGAACCGCATATTACGTAAACTTAAACGACGTAATAAACATGATTGAGTTATGTGATAACAGTTGTTGGATTTTCTATTACAATCATATTAGTTATCATAGAACTCATATAAAGATTTGTCCGTAGACGCCAGCAGATTTGACAAATTCTCCGCGAATCAGCGATCTTCACAGTTGGCTGCGGCACCAACCAATTGGCGGAAAAAAATTCAAACCGTTGGAATTCGTTGGAATTACAAGCAACTGGTGTCTAAGAACAATCCTATTATTGAATTACTTCAAAAAAGGATTCCAACGTAAACTGTAGTAAAATAAAACGTTCATTGCCCAAAAGAATTGCTCTTTGCAGCAATTCGCCACGGCCGACATCATTTGTACTAACATCCGGCCTGAAATAGTTATAAATGTAAGCTTCGGCAAATTCGGTTTTAACTCAGCCACTTTCGGCCTCGACTAGACTAGAAATCGGAAGCAGCTTTGGCCGAAGCCGAAATTTTCCATGTTTCGAATTGATAATGCCAAGTGAAACATTGGCGAAACGTCTGCGAGATTGAAACATGAATCAAAATAACGAACGGGCGTACTTCCGGCTAAAAAATTCTTCATATGATTTCAAAAATGAAACTCTACGCCTATACATTATACATATTAGCTTGGCTACAATAAGAAATAAACAAAAGGATCAAACTTGCATGAATGATATTCAGAAAAATGTCAATCTTGAATGGCAGTTCACCTGAAAAAAGTATTTGACCAACAGGTTCTACTGGTAATGACGATTGTAAAACCTGAATTCTGAAAACTCCACATTCCTTCAAAGGCTATTAACCTATATGATTGCAAAAATAAGATCGAAAGGACACATAATCTATAAAAAGTAAAATTCTGACAAAAAATGTACCCATTCATAAAAACAAATCGCTGAAATCACAATAACCAGGGCCAAGGCTGTTTTGTTTTGGTTTACTCCATGATGATGACAGCGTCGCTGTTGAAACGTGACTCGGGGGCAAAAATCAAAGTTTGGTGTTAGGGTACAAAACTTTGTGTTTATACATCTGTGACACACCAAAGGTTCCACAGTTTTTTTCAATTAACTTGATCTTACAGTTCAAATAACGATAATTACATTCATTTAATAATCCCCCCTCCAAATTTTATCTTAAATTTCGGATTTTTTTAAATTCATTTATTTTACTATTTTTAGTAGTATAATGGCACAATAGTCGCAATTTTGAATTTAATGAGCTTTTTTCACAACCAGTTTCGATGTAGCCAAAAATAAACCAAGATGGCTACTACACCTGTGAGCAAAATTCAATTTTTTAAAATTATTATTAACAAAATTTCCATATGTTTCTAACTTAAAGAACATTCATCTTGAGTTAGGTAAATAATAAATATTTTGATTTCCAATCCATTTTCATCGTAGATTTCGAATAACGCGTGTTCTGTCAATTGACTACCTTCAGATTCGCCAAATTGGATTGTAAATTACACAAGTTTTTCCAATTTCCGAAAAACGGTATACCTATGCCGTGCATATGAAAAAAATATGAGACCAACAAGAAAGTATATTCTTTCAAAAAAAAAAGAATTATCTAAATTGGTCCATAATTGACGAATAAAACACAATCGAATAGAGAACTTGGTTAAAGGCGAAATCCCGTACGATTATTTTCGACTAGTTTTGGAAATTTACCAGAAAATAATAAAATAAAATGTTTTACCTTCCAAGTTCCAAGACCGAAAATGGGAAACTCCACGCCATTATTGAATTTTACATTGGGCACAGGTGACATTTTTCTTGGAATTTTTAGCTTCGCGTATTCTTTAGATAGCCTCAACACTCCAATACAAAACTGCCGGTAACACTGAATGGAAAAATTTGCCGTAGGCATTTATTTGCACCTTACGCACTGACAATCCGAGTCTCTGTCAGTTAAAACAATGCTAATTCATCACAGACAGCTCACAGCGGTTTTCTTTTTTTATTATATAGCAAGAAAATTGAAACCTCCAAGTCGTACGTCTGAGCTCGACTCATAAGTTCTTGTGGCAGGAATTTATTTCAAGTCTGTACAGGATCGGATTCGCATCAAAATTATGTAATACAATAAAAAATTTATCACACACATATAGTCCATTCGTTGATAGTAAAAAATTGAAAATCTCGAAGAGGCAAAACAGCACTAAATACTACTTATAAACTAACATAGCACTATAATATGTAGAAAAAATCATAGTAATTGTAATAAAATTTTGATTTGGATGTGTTCTGTTTAATAAGGTTACAAGTTGTTACCAAATAGGTACAGAGCCGGATTAATTAGGGTACTTTAAGCACCGGCACTGTAGACCAAAATTTGAAAAATAACATATGTCAAGAAAACAACCGAGCAAAAATTATAAATATATATATATATATATATATATATATATATATATATATATATATATATATATATAGGAGCCATTATCAAGAGACAAAAGTGAAAAAGAGTTTCAGAGTCTAGATCGAACTCGGGGCCTCAATCTGCCTACTCCCCAAGAGTCACTAGGTAACTGAACATATATATATATATATACTGTTACCTAGTGTTACCCAGTTACCTAGTGACTCTTGGGGAGTAGGCAGATTGAGGCCCCGAGTTCGATCTAGACTCTGAAACTCTTTTTCACTTTTGTCTCTTGATAATGGCTCCGAAGCAGGAGTCGAAACGTCGAGTATTCAATAAATTCAGACGCGGTTCTCACCCGGAACCTAGCTTAGTTCATATATATATATATATTTATAGATAAAATTTGTTAGTATATTTTCCTACTCTCAAGCGTATATATAAATTAAATTTAAGATTTTTTTTAAATATGTGGCCAACCCTATTGTTATTTTTTAAGGCTGTATAAATTTGGCTTAACTTTTTGTGTATTATGTAAGTATGTAAAAATCCATTTATATGACATGTTTTATTAAAAATAATAATTCTAAAAATAATGGGCTGTCAATTTTGAATCTCTTACATAGGCCCCAACCATTTTTGTACCCAGAGGCCCCCACAAACTTAAATTCTACCCTGAATAAGTACCGCGTATTTGGAATATCTGGATGGGGATTCAATAAAAGTCTGCTAAATATTGGAAAAGTAACATTTTCCGAGTTTAATTATAATTAACATTGGAATTAGATTTTTTCGTTTATTCAAGGCGATTTTACAGGTACGTAGACTATGCCTTCTTCCAAAAAACAATTTTAGGGTTTCGTACATTTAATATACGGAAACCTTTATACCCTAATAAAATATCTTGACAACAGACATTTGCGCCATCTCGTGTTTTATTTGTGGAACGCTGATTCTGATAAGGCCGTAATTTATGTTTGCTGTGTTATAGATTAAAATTTAATTATCTCGTAAAATAGAAAGAAAAACATCAAACCGAAAGTGCTGTGTAGTAGATTGTGAAAATACACAAAGAAAAAAACCCAAAATTACAATTATACCACTTTCATGGATTTCCATATCAATTAGACATGAAGAAAAAATGAATTGCCGCGGTTCGATATCATGGGTAAATAAATTTGATTTCCACGTCGTTAGTCATTATTGTATGTTTAAAATTAATCATAATTGTTGTTCTATTAACATAACTGAGATTTTTTAATTACATCTGTGGGGCAATCCATCTCAACCAGAAACAAATTCAATGATTTGCAGTGGTCAAATTGCTTGGGTAAAAAGTAAACAATGCACATAACAAAAGTTACAATCCAACTATATTTCCTGCAATATGTATATAAAAAAGGAAAAAACTTCATGCTGTAGGCTGAAAGATTACGAATACCTACGACACGAAAAAATTGCATCTTCAGGAGTCGATGAAGCTCCAATTAAGATTAACACAAGTAAGAAAACAAAAACAAATTAAATTTATTCATTATATATAATTTATTGGTAGATTTCACTGATGATGAAGTTTTAATGGATCAAGATAAAAACTTTCACCTTGGAACAAGGATAATAAAGCAAGAACAGATGCAAATATACATGTTAATTCACAAAGAAATTAATATTGATTATATATTATTTATAGCTTTTATAATAACTAATAATAAAGAAGCGCTAATAAAAAATAAAAATAATGAGAATAAAAAGTGTTATTTATTTAAAAGATTATAAATATTGATATATTACAGGAAAGATAGTTATTGTAAACTTTGTTATGCATCTACATTGTTTGATTTTTCTGCTTCATCGAAAACAGCACAGCAGATCCTTGAATATGTTGCTGGATGTCATGGCATTACATTCCTCCTGTAACTAAAAAGTTAGTTTTTTCTTTATTCCTAAAAGAAAATATTATTAATTAAAAAATTATGTTAACCTTAAATTTAAATTTATTTTGGAAAGAAAAGTATTTACATGATTAACTTTTCTGATTACAAGAGTTATTGAATCTTATTTTTGTTAAGAGAACAACAATTGTGATTAATTTTATGTATTTAGTAATGACTAAAAACTTGGAAATTTAATTTAATTGCCCTTGACGACGAACTGCTGTAATCCATTTTTTTCTTCCTCTCCGATTGCTATATAAATCCAGGAAAACGGTAGAATTGTAATTTTTGATGTTTCCTTGAAACAATTTCAAAATCAACTACACCACACTTTCGGTTTGATGTTTTTCATTCCATTTTATGGGATAACTAAATTTTAATCTATAACACAGCAAACATAAATTATGGCCTTGACAGAACCAGCGTTCCACAAATAAAACACGAGATGGCGCAAATGCCTATTGTCAAAGATACTTTACTAGCGTATACAATCACTCCTGTGCATGTCCGTCTGTCAAAGCCAGGGGCGGATCCAGGATTGTCATTGGGGGTTCATCTAGTGGAGGGGGGATTGATGTCACTGAAGGTTGAAGGTTTTTTAATTTTAATTTAATTATATATTTCGTCCCTAAATATTAACATTAGGTCTTAGATAGATAAAAGAGGGAATTGATCGATTTTTGTATATTTTTATTAATATCTTTTCAACAAGTTTTTTTAAAAATATGAAAAAAATACATTTGCATTCCTTTCATTTGATATATTATATGATACGTTTGAAAACAATATACTTTTCCTTTTTCATTTAATTACTTATAGTTTCAGAGATAAAGGGGGCTGGTCGATTTTTGTATATTTTTGTTAATATAGTATGTTATTTAAATAACATACTTCTATTCCCCAGAGTCCTTTTGAATCTCTTGAAAAAATAAGTGAATTTTTTGTTTTTCATTTAATTCTATTCTATTAATATTAAGACTTTCACTTTATTTTTGCTCTGCACTTTGGGCAACGTCCCATATTGTTTATTTCCCCTAGAAGTACTCCCCAAAATCAGAATTTCTTCGGTTAAGATATGTACTCCTGATCGGATCACCAAACTATATAGTATTTCGAAGAAAATTGGCAGTGACAAACGGACAGACGCAGGTGTGATAGTATAAGGGTTTTCGTATGTTGAATATGCGGAACCTTAAAATTTTAATTTTTTTATTTAGTTTTCTAATTTGCATCTCAAAATTAACATTAGGATTCCCATTTCATTTTTTCTGTTAACATTTTTTACATAGTTCACAGTTTGAAAAAAAATCCTTTTATTTAATTTTCTAATTAGTGCCCTCCCCAAATTTATAATAATATTTTTGCTTTGTTCAATTTTTGATATTCTCTTATACGATATTTTAAAATCCGGTTCTGATATCAGCGTCCTTCATATACACCTCTCGATTGCCAAGATTTGAGATACCCGGAAGTACATGTAAATGAAATTTAACCTTGCTACATAATAAACATTCATTTAATGATGAAGTTTTGAATGTGTGCACACTGTATTCTCATAAGCATAACTAAATTTTTTTATAACTCCAAGTCATTTAATTTAAATAAATATTAAGCCAAAAAATTCGTAGGAATGTGATTGTTGTGTTCTTTGAGGTTGAATGTTTGCGATGGTGTAAATTACTTACATACCTACTCATATTCTAAGTATTTAACTTTAACGTAATAAGCAGATGTTTTAATTACTAATATCACATATCACAGAACTATTTCGCCATGTGACACAATATTCAATTTTGTATTTTATTCAAGCGATAATATATTTTAATATATTATTTATTTTGTTACATATATTTAAAAAATCGGAAAAATGTAATTCTGATTGACATTTTCGCTGAATCATTTCAACCAACATGTAATATTTAGGTAATAGTTATTTGGATATCTACCACGATATGGAATATTAAGTGAGAATAAATTTAGTGTTTAATCTAAAAGGAATATATACCTACTGTACTTGTGTTAAAGACTATTATGGATAACAAAAGAATCTTCTAAATTATACAAAAATATGACTAATACCAAAATGTAATTATTAACATTTCTTTTATCTTCTCCCGTCAGGTTGGATCACGGATAATCTACAATAGTTGAGGCTGGATAGCTACATTGTGAATTATGTGTTGCCTACGTTTGGACATTAAACGATTGAATGTTGGCATTTATTTTCTTACTAAGCCCATAGATTCCAATTAACCTTGTAAGGACGCGTTTTGTTCCCTAGCGAGACATTAGTTTCCATATTTTTAATTCAGCTGTTACAAATAAAAAACATTAATCTTACTGATTACAGAAAAACCATTAAACACATTTTTCAGTCTGAATTAGTAAATACGACTAAGTTCCATGATTCTAACCGTATTACAATAAGCTAAGTTATCAAAACTACGACTCGTTTGGTTAAGTACTTTTAGTTTCCTATCTACGGCTAGGCTTTTCATTTGCAGGTATTGCACTGCAGTCGTTTGTAGTATGCTCTGTGCAACTGACCTTCAACGTTCGTCTGTAGCACTACATCTCGAACTCTTCTAATCATTTTCTTTCATATATTTTCTCATACATACAATGCGATGCTTAATACGAACGGCTTCACTAGATATTTCCTTTTTGTATCGGGATATTTTTCGATGTTAACAGTTTCCTCTTTCACTTGATGTATTTCTTTTTTGTTATCTCCTCCGTCTTTATTGATTATATTTCCGAGGTATTTAAAATATTATATTTCCTCTATTTTCTCATTTTTGAACTTATGTCTGTTAAAGATGTAGTACACTTTCTGCTTACTAGTAGTTGAGTTTTTTCTGTTTATTTTCATATTATATGCAGTGAACGTTTCATCCATTTCTTGATAACTCTAGTACAGTTTCTGTAATCATATGTATTTTTGTTGCTATTAATCCTCACATATGTCTGCAGAAGTTTTTAAGTGAAACAGTAAGTTCTATATTTTTAATATAGCCGTTGTAAAATAAAAAATGTGACTTACTGATTATGAAAAAAAGATTAATTTTTTTCTGTATTAGGAAGTAGGAGTACGCTCTATAATTTTAAACAGATCACCAATGGTGGATCCAGGGGAGCTAAGGGGCTGAAGCCCTCCCAAAATCTGAGTGGTATGCTTTTTTAGTGTTTATTGTGCTAAAATCAACTATCAGCCCCCTCAACGAGACCAAGCCCCCGCCAAATGACAAACCTGGATCCGCCATTGCAGAGCACAATAGAAACATATACAATCCCACAGGTTACATTGTTACAAGAGATCCTACTGGAAGGAGTTGTGTGACGAAGTTGACCAAGATCCATGGGGAATTTTTTGTTTAACCGTATAATTTTGTTGTTGTCTAATCGTGATGCATAAAATCAGTTTATTTAAGGCCACCCCCATGACATCAACGAACTGCCCCGAATCATTGCACCGCATTGTCACTCACATAGTTTTGTTGTTTCCTGCGAAGCCTGAGAAAAAAACAATTTCTACCCGCTTATCCTTCGTGGCAGGTGAGGGACGAAGATATACCATCAGTGACTATGAATGAGCTGATGGGCGCGTGCAACCGGCTACAAAACGGCAAGGCTCCCGGTCCAGATGGCATACCTAACATCGCGCTAAAATGCGCCATAGCCAATAGGCCTGACATGTTTCTACGTTTATACATGTATGAGACCTGCCTAAAGCAGGGGGTTTTCCCGACTAAGTGGAAAAAGCAGAGGCTTGTGCTCCTCCATAAAGGGGGAAAGACTTCTAACCTCCCGACGAACCGTCATCATATCGTCCCCTCTGTATGTTGGACTCTGCGGGAAAACTCCTTGAAAGAATAATAGCAGATAGGCTGGAGCCCTACGTTGAGCCAAAACTTTCCACCAACCAATTCGGGTTCAGAAAGGGGAGATCAACCATCGATGCCGTGACACTCGTTACCAACATCGCCAGAGAGGCTATCTCGGGAAAGAGATGGAGAAGAGGTGGAAAAAAGTACTGTCTAATAGCCACCCTAGATATCAAGAACGCCTTTAACTCGGCTTTTTTGTTATCCGCTGGGACCGCATTTTGATTATATTTCCGAGGTATTTAAAATATTATATTTCCTCTTGCCAGGATGGAAGTTCCGCAGTACTTGCGCTTACAGAATGGTTTCATATTATAATAATAATAATAATAATAATAATAATAATAATAATATTTCAAGGACCGCATCTTGTTGTACCAAACTGAAAATGAAATGGCAAGTAGACTATAAGATCACAGGAGGTGTACCTCAGGGCTCTGTTCTTGGCCCCCTCTTAACCATGGAACGTAATGTACAACGACCTGCTCCTGCTCGGTCTGCCTGAGGGCGTCAGGCTAGTGGCATTCGCCGATGATGTGGCATTGATCATAGTGCGCAAGCACATAGAGGAGATACAAACAACCTTCTCATTCGCTAATTTATATAGCCACTGAGGGAGTAATTCAGCATTGGATGCTCGCAGCGGACTTGAGTTTAGCAGAGCAAAAGATTCTCTTTTCGATAATAAACAAATTAACTTCTTGTTAGCAGTCGGAAGGCAAGGGAGTTTAACCATCACTAAAAGATCCTCAAAATGTTTAGGCGAGTTTTAACCTACATACAGTCGCAGCCCTTCATCAGCTATTTGGGGGTGCTCCTGGACACACGGCTCAACTTCAAAGAGCACATAATCGCGGCCAGCAAGAAAGCAGCTGGGGTACAGGGGGCATTATCTAGAATAATGCCGAATGTCGGAGGCCCTAGACAGATAAGAAGACAGCTACTGGCAACAGTAACTACTTCTGTTTTGTTGTACGGGGCACCGATATGGGAGAAATCGCTCGAGCTACCATCGTACCGCCGGAAAATGAAATCAGTCCAGCGGGTCTCAGCGATTCGAGTGGCATCATCCTACCGCACTGTGTCTTACGAGGCGGTGAGTGTGATTGCCTCTACCCTGCCAATCGACATCCTGGCTGCAGAAAGGGGACGGCTTTATCGCAGAAAGTTAGAAAAAGACCAGCCGACAGGAAACAGCGATGAAAGAGCCATGAGTCTAGGGCAATGGCAGGAGAGGTGGGACAGCTCTACTAAAGGCCGGTGGACATATCGATTGATACCTAACATCAGTCGTTGGGTCAACCGCCAACATGGGGAGGTTGGGTTTTACATCACTCAACTACTGACTGGACATGGATGCTTTCGAGCATACTTGCACAGGTTCAGGAGGGCAAACTCCCCAAACTGCCCACACTGTACGGACGTGGTAGAGGACGCGGAACACGTGTTCTTCTCCTGCCCCCGGTTTCAGGATCAACGTGCTGAAGTGGAGAGGATTCTGGAGACTAATATCTTCCTTTTCTAAGACTTTAGATAGAACAAATAGTAGAAGCCTAGGATGCTGAAGGGCAAATGCCCCAAGAAATACCTGTTCAGAACAGAAATTTGGTATCAGATTATGCGGAGACTATCCTGGACAACAAAGAACTCCGCAATACGTTCGAGGAGTAGGCTTAGATTTTATGCTTCCAATGTAAGAGCAGTATTTCAACAACGAAATTATGCATTGAACGTTTCACCATTTCTTGCGAAGTAGTATTGAGTAAGATTTTTGTGCCGCAAGGGACCATGGTTGTAGGAGAAAGAGGTTAGGGTTTTAGCGGGTATACGGTAAAATACTGGTGACTTCAATGCAACGATTTACTCTTGCTTAGGAAGTAGGAGAAGTCATTAAACAGCATCACCAATGGGGAGTCCCGCACGACGGCCAGCACGTGCTAGCTCCCAAAAGTACTGAGTGGAATGTATTTCCCCCCTCAACGAGATTCGATCCGATAGAAAAAAAAAAAAAAAGGTTACATTGTTAAAAAATCCATACAATTACGGGGTTTCTGTAGTTCTGTATGCAACTCTCTTGGATATATTTAATGGGGCCCTGTGGAAAAATGCCATAAATTCTCATAAAAAAAGCATGGGAACCTATTGTGTTTTTGTCACTGTCAATATTCCCATACAAATTACGGGGTACATTAAAATCCTATTTATTCCAATAAAGAAAACTCGCTATATTGCACTATCAGATACATTCCGGTATGTGCAATAATGTTGGTAATATGGAATTTTTTCTTTCCATATAGACTGCATACCAAATATGACGTAAAAAATTGCTAATCATCAAATTCATGTACCTACCAATTTTATCTTTAAAAAAATAAAATTTTGATAATAGTTTTATTTAAAATTTCTGAAACCTAATTGGGGCACATAGTTCAATTTCTTAAATTCCCCCGGTATCGTAATTACGCAACAGCCACTCTCAACACTTTGTAATATGCAGTTTGTCAACTAAAATCAGATTAATGCTGTAATCGATATATTTTCTTCTGATTATTATTGATTACTGTTGTCAAGTTTTTATAATTAAGGTGGTTTGTATTTTTACAGCTTAAATTTCACTAAGAGTAGCAAATGCTGAAATTATATGGATACGGTGAGATTTACTTTAAATCGTCAGATTTGGCAACTCTGTGACAAACATGACACATCTATTCTCCCCTTCCTATAGTTAACCGGAAATTAGTGCAAAAATGGCAAATTTTTATATATATTTATATGATTAATTAAGGAATAAAAATTTCTTAATGACAGCGTATATGTATTATGCTATTATACCTTCTCCTAGAAAAAAAAGCATACACCTATAGAACTTTTTTCAATTGAAAAACCAACTTCCCTGGAGTATAGCATATTTTGTTATTTTTGTGTTTCCAACTGTGAATAAATTAATTACAAATTAATTGACATGCTTTGAAAAAGGTTAATAATATATTTTACCTTTACCGTTCAACAGATGTTAATTGTGGAGTAAATTTTTGCAAACATTTCTGTATTTAGAGTTTTGTGAAGAGGAGAATTAATAATTTATATTTAAGAGAGAAATGACATCAGCTGACTTAAAATAAAAACAGTTTAGAAACCGTGTGCAATCAATCACTATTTTCAGACATATCTTCTTTTTTATTTGTTTTATTATTTGGACCACTTTATATAAATGTAACCAATTCACTCTATATTGGATCCACACTCTATATGCTTCTGTCTACCGGTCACTCCTATATAACTTATTTGTCTATCATTTTCTGAATCACCCTGTACAACAATAATTAAACTCAACACAATATTATAACGGTCCTGATAACTTTAAAACCACCCTGTATAAATACAAATCCCCTCCACTCTATTGACTCTATTTTTCTATTGTTTAAATTATTCCTGTATACCAATGACTTCACTTCGCCCCAGATGTCTATTATTCCAATTAGGTAACTGCTCATGGTCTACCCTATATAACAAAATTCACCTTATTGGACCAGATTTTATGACTATAAATTTACTCTACCATTTATTCCAATCACCCAGTATATGCAACTGCTTCTAAATTTTTTTTAACCCGTCTAAATTTATACCCAGTCCTACGTCCTATAGTTCAAATATCCTAACTGCTTATGCATATATAACAATTTTTTGATAAACCCCCAATAACAATAATTTTACCCCACCCTTAATTCAAACACCATGTCTAAGCAACTACTTATGTTCCAAACTATGAAACTTTTTTAAACCGCCTTGTATAAGTGTAATTATACTCCACCTGGTATTTTAACCATCCAGTATACTCAACTGCTTCTGACAATTTTTAAAGCCTTTTGTATAACTGTAATTATTCTCCGTCCTATAACGCAAATATCCACTCTGTATAACTATAGTTTTGCTCCACTCTTATTTCAGCCACCTTGTATACGCAGCTACTTATGTGCTACCCAATACAAACTACAGTTTTTGCGCATATATTTTTCCGATTTTCAGAAAAATGGTATATTTTATGTTATGGAAGAATGCACGGAATCAAGTTGGATCATATCTTTGCATAAGTTTCAGAGAAAACAGTAAACATTTATTGAATATCGCTGAAATCTAGTCCCTCTCGTAAATCTCATGTTATAGGCAATTATATGGGACCTTTCTGAAATGTTTCTTAATATAATGCAGTTTAAATCATCAAAATTGCCCAACCCGTTTTTGAATAATCGCCCCACATACATAAAAAAAGTTGTAGACGAATTGATAACCTCCATTTTGGAAGTCGGTTAAAAAGTAAAATTACTTGATACTATTATATTAATTTAATGAAATTTACAGTATATACAAAATTGCATCACTTCTTAATAATGAAAATAACAAATAAATACAGTATTGTTATGTCCATACAAAATTCTTAACAATAAAACGGCAAAATCAATATTTGTCTGTCATAACATATAAACTAAAACAAAGTAATCCATTATTTCCAATACAGTTCAAAATATTATAACTAAGTATTAAGTTATATAAAAGAATTTAAAATAAATCCTCTGGAAATGTCAACATGGAAATTTAAAACTACGGAAATGTCCAATTAAAATGAAACACTCGGAATTTCAATGGATTGTTCAGCAAGACTCCCTAATTTTTCCAAGCCAGTGATAATTGAATGTAAAGATCTTTTATGAATAAGACTATTTATTAATATTGTGAGAGGGATTCATATTTCGTGGAATCAGCATTCATTCGATATTTCGTGGAATCCAAGACGCCGTTTGTCTGGCGCCTCGAAGCCGGCGGGTAGCCCTGTTAAAATCCTCGAGTATTCGAGAATCCATGAAAGAAATCTCTCGGCGGCTCTTTGACGTTCTAGATCCTTCCGAGAAGAAATATATAAATACGGGAAGCCGACGAAAGGATTCATTCAGTATTCCGTTGCCGTATATTAAACAACAGGTGTGCAGGATTGTATATAGTTGTGTGAATGTAAATTAGTGGAAATAAATTATAATAAGTTTGACTGAGTTTTTAAATAAATTCACGAACCTAGAGTGTAAAATAAAAACATTACAATATTAAGAACTAGAAATTTATAAATAAAAATTAATTTCAGATAACATGTAGAGACTTAGCCTTCAGCGAAAGGTAGAATGCTGAACACCACAATAAAAATCCTTAACAATATGGACTGACAAGGCAACATACTCCAGAAAACAAATGCATGGTTTTGTTAAATACATAACAGATGTCAATACCCCAAAAGACGTTTAGGGCTGAGAGAGAATGCTGTTGTAAAATAGCCTAGAATATTAAATCTTCATAAAATTCCATTAATTTGCTGCCTTCCACTTCCTCATCTGGCAGCAAGTGTAAATTAGAACATTTTAATTGGACAATCTCCTTCTAAATGTTTTGTTGGTCCCGAAATTAATAAAAAGTGTGAAATATTCTCACATAGGTATATATCTACTACTTACCTATGAATAACAATTTAAAGGAATGAACATTTTGTCATATCACAGAATACTCAATTTACCAACTACTGGAAATACTGAAATATTTTAAAACTAACAAGTATTTATAGAAAACGCCCTGTTTACTTGCAAAATTGAATTCTGATAAATTTAAAATTAAATGCAAAATTCATATTTCTAAATTGGGTTTCAAAAAATCATTAAATGAATTGGCATTAGCTGTACGTACTTTGGAAAAAATACTAGCTTAACACATACCTAACGTCAACAAGAAAAGAACGACATCTTGCGATTACAATATTCAGTCATGAATTAAATTGGTTCTATCGTAAACCTAAATTTCACAATTTGGTATGTTCCAATTGATCAGTCTTTTCATCCGATAAGGTATATTCATGCCGACAATCAATATCGTCAGGAACGTTATCGTATTTACTGGTGCGATCTCTTTCTTTCTGATGGTTCTTCAAATCGTTGAGCAAATCGTTTGGCATACCACGAGGCGGGGTATTGTCTGGTTTGTTGTCATCGACAGCCTCGAGGACTATCCGTAGAAAACGGCAGAATTTCTCTGGGTCCACAACACCTTTGTGATTTAAGACGCTCGCCCAAATTCCTATCATTTCAGATCTCGGTACTTTGTGGCAAGGTTCAAATTCCAACACTTTTAAAATATGTTTTAGCAGGAATGTGAATGTGTCCTTTTTCGATAAGTCTTGTAAAACCACTATTATTTTATGCCTTGTGTTGGGCTCTAGACATGATGAATTATCTATAACAAATGTAAGAATTAATTTTTACAGGAAGTTTAAATTTTATAGGTGAACTATTAAAAAGTGAAAACAAATTATCATTCAGTAATTTTAAAGAGATTTTAGTTACCATGATTTAATGCAGTTTATATCAACACCTCACAAAGAATTATTGTTAATTAACAAAATAAAAAAAACGCTTGACAGACAAAAATGTTTTCCAAGGGGTTGTAGGAAATTATATGAATTGTGCAAATTTATTTTCAAAACATTTTAATACACCAAGCGCTTTCGACTATTAATAGTTATCATCAGAGCTTCTACAAAAAACCAAGTCACATGCAAAAAAACATCTTTAAATAAAACTACTTACAGTTGAAGCTAATGAGTTACAATATAAATATTCAATTTTAAATAATTTGGTCAAGTGCGAGTTGGACTCACATACTTAGGGTTCCGTACCACCTTCAAGATTCAAATATTCCAGTTTCAGACAAGCAGGGAATGAGTGCATTTTCTTATACTTACCCTTATATCTTTTAAAGGGAGCGTTTTAAATTTATAAAAAATATACACTTTGATTTTCCTAAATAGACTTTTTATTTTATCTGCTTTAGGATTCGCTTGATTTTTATCACAATACATATGTATTAAATTTTCTAATTTGGCCCTCAAAAAGTAACATTAGAGTTTTAATTTACTAATAAACTTTCAGAAATGCCTTTTATAATCTACTGTCTGAGTTTTGAGGCTCTGTAGATTGGAAGAAAAACGGCAAAATGAGTCAAAGTTTAAATTATAAATTATTAAATCTGTTATTCAAATTATTTAAAAAAATATATAAAATATATTTTTCAAATTTTAAATAGTGTAGTTTCTAAAATGGGAATTAAGTCGATGTTTAATATTTTTAATATCTTTTATACAAATGATTTAAAAATATGTTATATTTGTAATTCACATAATGAGCCTTTTATCTGATATATTACATGATGCGTTTGAAAACTGAATCTTTAGTTTCCATTTAATTGTATAATTTGTCCCTAAAATTACTATGGGGGTTTTCTAGTAATTTATTTTCCGTTTAATTCTATTATTTGGAGGCCAAATAATAGAATTAGGGATTTTTTTCATATTTTTCCTATAAACAAAAAAATGAGGTCTTAGAGTTTGGGGAATAACGGGGAGAATGGGTAATTCTTTTAGAATATTTTTTAACATATTTTAAAATATTCATTTTAAAAAAATTAAAAAAATATATTTGTACCTATTCGTCATAATGAGCCCTGGGATTTGATATACCTATTACATGACCCGTTAGAAACAATTATAATTTTTTATTTTCCATTTAATTCTATAATTTGCTCCCAAAAATAAATATTAGGGGTTTCTTCTCATTTTTTCCAGTAAAGTTCAGGTGAGTGGCTATACTTCCAGTTTTTCAAAATTTTTCAGCTTATGGTTTCGGAGATAAGGGGGAATGGGTAAAAATTTTTATATTTTTGTTAATAACTTTTAATTTATTTATTTTATAAATATGGAAAAAATATATTTGTTTTCTTCATCAAGAGCCCTTTTATTTGATATATAACATGCTGGGTTAGAAACAATTTTAATTTTATATTTTCCATTTAATTCTATAATGTGCCCCCAAAAAAATATTAGGGGCTTTTCCTTATTTTTCCAGTAAAGTTCAGGTGAGGGGCTATACCTCCATTGTTTTTTCAAAATTTTCCACCTTATGGTTTTGGAGATAGGGGCGGGGGAACGGTCGATTTTTTATATTTTTGTTAATATCTTTTAATTTATTTATTTTAAAATTTTGAAAAAAATATATTTGTTTTCGTCGTAATGAGCCCTCTCATTTGATATATAACATGATGGGTTAGAAACAATTTTAAATTTATATTTTTCGTTTAATTCTGTAATTGGCCCCCAAAATTAAAAGTAGAGGTTTCTCCTTATTTTCCAGTAAACTTCAGGTCAGAACCTATAAATCTATTTGTTTTCAAAACTTTACGTTTTATTGTTTCGGAGATAAGGGGGGGGGCTTGGGTAAATTTTGGTATATTTTCGTTAATATCTTTTTAACTAATTTTTTTTTTAATATGAAAAAAATATATTTGTGTTCCTCAGAATGAGACCTTTCATATATTACATATTACATGATGCATTTGAAAAATTTTTTATTTTAAAATTTTTATTTAATTCTATAATGTCCCCCCAAAATTAATAATAATTATTTCTCCTTAATTTTCCTGTAAAGTTCGGGCAACGCTCTATATTTCCTATTGTTTTCAAAATTTTAGGCTCAGTAGTTTCGGAGATCAGGGGGGGAACGGTCGATTTTTTTAGTTTTTTCCCCCAGAAGTACCCCTAAAATCAAATTTTTTTTCTTTTACGATATGTACTCCTGATCGGGTCACCAAACTATACATTGATACCAAATTTCAACCTCTTCCGTCCAGTAGTTTAGGACTGTGATGTGACAGAGGCAGAAATCCTGAGTGATATTATAAGGGTATCCGTATATTGTATATACGGAACCATAAAAACAAAGTAGAGTATGAACTGGATACATACTAGTCAACAAATTTTTCTATTCAATTTAACAATTTTTTTTGGGAAATAATTTCAAAGTGAGGTTAAACCATGTCGGAAATGTGGTGACCCCACTTTGAAATTATTTCCCAAAAGAAAAAAAAATTAAAATTGAATAGAAAAATTTGTTGATTAGTGTGTATCCAGTTCATACTCTACTTTGTTTTTTAAAATTGAATATTTATATTGTAACTCATTAGCTTCAACTGTAAGTAGTTTTAGTTATGTTAAGATGTTTTTTTTTTGTATGTGACTTGGTTTTTTGTTTCTATTAATTATCGAAAGCGCTTAGTGTATTAAAATGTTTTGAAAATAAATTTGCACAATTCATATAAGTTCCCACAACCCCTTGGAGTGTATTAAAGTGTATACAGCAACTCTGTGTATTAGAAAAATGTTTTACTTAGTACTGAAAGGCTTAGAATTACTACTCTTTCTTATGACCATGTAGTAATGTAGTATGCATAATTTTTGTCCAGGTACGCCAATGGCTTATTTGTTTCAGCATTAAAAATCATTGAGTATTTCTGTTAATCAGTAATGTCAGTATCTGGTTTTTATTTGTATTGTGTATTAGCTACAGCAATGAATTAATCTATTACAGTACTCTCCAAGTGGTTCTTTTTTTATCTACTCATCAAGCATTTTAATGACAAATTGTGTATTCTATAATTGTCATTGTAACTTTTTTATAATGTCTTATTTAGCTTCGAAAACGTACCAATTTCGTTTCGTCTCTAACTGTCAGATTGGTAAAATTTCAGGGTACGGTGTATTAAAGAGGTGGAACGACGGTCCTAGCTACTTGAAGAAAGAGTTCAAGAAGTTCGTATAGTACACTAAAAGTCTGTAAGAGGCCTCTAACGGTCTCGTCCCTAAAATATTTTTAGTTGTAATTAATTCATTTTTACTTATCGGATAGATAATTAGAAAAGACGCTTATAAAGTGAATGAAAATTATAGTTTGGAAGCTAATCTGTTTTGGCCTCTATTGAAAGGAATATTTTTAGTACTCTATAACTTTAAATAGCAATAAGAACATAAAACAGAATTTGTAAATAATTGTCTCAGAGGAAATGCACGTGAAACTATTTTGGAATAGATATGATTGGTTAAACCACTTTTTTTCTGGTCAGTAAGATCCATAAATCGATTCAACCGCCAAGTTAGCTTTATTTTCCAAAATTTTTAAGATTATTTGAATATTTTAGCGTTTTCGAGTGTTATTAAGACTTATTAGCACTTTTCTAGACTTGGTCAAGAAAAATAAAACTTTTAGAAAGTCTTATGTAGAGATATGACGAAGAATTTTCTGAACTCGTTCACGTTACATTTCTAAACTAATTCAATTTTTAACCTGATTGTGAAAAATCCTATCTCAATTTTCATACCAAAAAATTAAAAAATCATTTTAGGGAGTGGAGTGTATAATAGAAAAGGACAATCATAAAAGAATTTTTGTGTCAAATTTCCAATCATCCAAAGATGAAGATATAGGTGTTACCGGAAAAAGTGCGTTGCTTGGGCTTAGAAAGCTAGGTGGTATTTAGAATAAAACTTGTGACGTAGCTAACGTTGAGATGAGCAACGTATGACCCGCGTGTTACCGAGTGTTCCATTTGATAGTGTCAAATGACACAATTTAATTTCGAAAATACATGTGATGTTGTTTGCAGACACCTAGTATATTAATTATACATCTATCTATATCTTTGACAAGGGAAGGGAGAGGACGCGTAATGCTGCTAGCAAAAGTGTGCCGTTTAGGCACCAATTTCTTATAAATTAAATCATTCTATACTTTCCCGTAAAACGTAATTTATGGTTGTTATTTTTACACATCTCTGCCACACAATAAGCTATGCTAACAATACAAGTATTGCATGCTCTTTTGATTCAGAAATCACAAATTATTCATTTAACAAATTAAGGTACCATTCCACCTAAAAACCGGCAGACTTTCATATCATTGCACAAGACGTACATTCTTCTCCCTTCCCTTGTCAAAGATCTATATACTAGGCTTCTGTAACCAAGATCACAACATGTCGTAATTTGAGCAGAATATCTCTAATAAAATATTATTTGATAAATGACTGCTTTACTTAATATGCAAATATCTCCCTCCCCCCCAAACGTATTTTTAATACTTACATTTCAATTGATTTTGACCGCTTTACTACTTTAAATGCTGATTTTCATTTTCAGTAATTAATTCTTAGAATAAATCACTAGGATGTGGCCTTTTAATATATTTTAATATAATTATAGAGTAGCTATTTCACATCTTTCACTCGGAAACAAAAATAAACTAAATAGTCTTGATACTGCTTATGTCTCACGAACAACGAAATTACGATCTGCACGCATAATGCAAAATTTCTAGTCTTCACTTACCACAGTATTTCAAAATTTGTTCAACAGCTTGTTGATTGATTAGACTATCTTGTTCTTGTAAATACATCTTATGACAAGTACACATTTCGAGGATATCCGATTTGTATTTCTCCAGTTCGCCAAGTTTTTTCTTCGACACTTTCCTGCTTAACTTTATAACTTTCTCTCCGATGCCTAATTTCTTGTACAGGCCTTCTGTTGTGAGATTTGATTCTATTAGTTCCACCATTTTTCTAACGACATCATCGACATCGGCACAACTCAAATTGCTTCCACCTAAAGAAAAATGAAATAAGATTTCGAAAACTTTTTTATTTACTTGTACATACTTCTTTTGGATGATGCTTTTGAATGACCACTATCGGAACTTTGTATGCTTTCTATAGAATCTTGACGAAACATTCGATTTCGGTTCCTATCCAATGAATCCTGAAAAAGGAAAAACAGTATTAATTTTTCATATTAAAAAGGTTACCTGAATAATAAATTTTTAGGAGAATACTTTACACACATACAAGGCCGTAGCCAGCGGGTGGGGTCTGGGGGTTCAACACCCCCCGAAATTTTGGAATATTGGATTTCAAGATTCAATTTTAATCAATTAGTCATCTTTTTCATAATAATAAATTTTATATTTATACATTTTTATATATCTTATCAAACCCACCCGAAAATATTGTCCAACCCACCCCGAAAAAATTTTCTGGCTACGGCCTTGCACACATAATAAACAGAAAGTTAAAAGGAATGTTGATCTGTATATTCTCTTTTAAACTCACAACTCAAAAAACTGCATATACAAAATTCCTTGCGAATGCAATAAATTTTATATTGGAGAAACATCGAGACCATTAAAAGTACGAATAAATGAACACAAGAATTACATAAAGAAACGACAATTTGAAAAATCGAAAACTTGTGAACATGCATGGGACCTAGGCCATAAAATACAATTTGACAATTCAACTATACTTCACAAAGAGCAACATAACACAAAACGAAAAATAAAAGTGTCTGCCTTGATTCTTTTGAATGAAGACGATTGTATCGCTTATACTTCTGTAGAATTCAATCGTATCTGGTTACCGACAGTTAAGGAAAAAATTATTAATTGTCAGCTCCTTTTGAACAATCCAGTATCGGGATAGTTCATAAGGTTTCCCCTTATGACGTTAATGGTCTCACTGACAAAACAGAATTCTTTGATCGCATTTTGGCGAAGGCACTATCTTATAATAAATATTTTACTTATAAATTCTAAAGACAACTCTTTCAAATTCTTCCAACTTGAAAGCTGTTTAACTATAATCCATGATCTTGAAAACATAAAAATAACGAATGTGTTTCGATTACTACGGTACAAATGTTTCAATTTTTGGAAATGGATGATCTTACTTTTTTTGTGCATACGATGTCTGACTATTAAATAACGAGATTGGTGACCAGAAAATGTCCTAAAAGTGTAGGGAGGGAAACGAATGCAGCGTTGGATACCTGGAAGTAACATATGTCTTCTGTTACAGTACGAACACACGTTTTAGTAGCTGCAGTATTATTTTTTCTATAGGGGTTAGAAACAAACTATTTCTTCCCTCGTGTCTATAACAATGTGTGACGAAAAACATGAGCAACGCAGCAATGTGAAATTTCTCGTTAAATTTAAAAAAACTCCTACTAGGTGCTATAAATTGTTGAAAGAGGATTATGGTGAGAATTCTCTATCTCGTGCACGTGTTTTCGAATGACATAAAAAGTTTTCGGAATGACGAGGGAGCACCGAAGATGACCAACGTCCAGGTCGACCTGTATCTCCTTCAACTCCGCAAACAGTGATTAAAATTGTTAAACTGTAAACCAAACTTACTATTGGAACGTTTTGGCAACACTGCAAGAGCGATTTCGCAAGAACCATCCGGACTTGTGGACAAACAACTCGTGGATCTTGCACCACGACAACGCACCTGCCAATAACGTACTGTCTGTGAAGCGTTATTTAGCCGCTATAAGCACTCCAGTGCTCGAACACGCGTCGTATTTGCCTGACTTAGCGCCCTGTGATTACTTCTTGTTTCTGAACTTGATCAGTCTGCCTCAAAAGAAACCCAGTTCGAATGATGGAAGGGGTGAAGCGAAATCGGCGGAGCTCCTAAATGCTCTTACAAAAGATGACTTCCAGCATTGCTTGAAGAGAGTACGTTGAAGGAGAGCATTCGATAATAGACCAAATTTTAAAATAAAACTCCTTTTCGTAAGCAATCTCGTATTTACTAACCAGACCTCGAACTATGATGATTTACGTTGTGATGTGATTTAATTAATTATTAAATTAATTTCGATAAACAGTTATAAATTGTGAATAATGCAAAAACGTATTACTTACCACTTTCTTTCCGTCAAGTTCGTGGGGATTATTGATGAAGAACAACAACAAGCTCTCGAACATCCGTGTAGCTTCATGAGACTGCGTTACAATATCCTTATAATTGAAATTCTCTATAGATTCCGTGGCAAAGATAAGAGTGGGACCCCAACAAACGGAAAGATTATATGTGTCCATTTTATTTTGATCTTTATACTTTGCCACTTCTATCAGATGCCTTATTAACACTCGAAGGGACTCCCAATTGGCTTCTGGTAGGGTTTTTAGGATATGCCGAACTTTTTCAATATCTTTTTTGGTGTAGCTTTTCTCCACTTCTGAAAATAAGATATTTTTTTAAAATTTTCATAACATTAAATTAATTACAGTGGGTTAATTGCAGCATGTCATTAATTATTTTTTTGAGAATTAATGCCACCTCAAATTGTACTTTATATTAGTAATAAAATTCATGGGTGCAGGGTTTCCGGTACTTGAGCTTGGGAAAATTTTGAAGGTCATAGACATCACCCCACTTTTTGATGCCTACCGCTGGTCGCAATATGCCGGTATCGTCTGCGCGAACTCTTTAGCGCTCTAATTGGTCGATTGGCACGCTCGTGTGACAACACTGCCCTGTCATTGGCCAAACACCAAGCACCAAAGTTCATACCATGGCGCTGGCTCCATCAGTTACCGAACGAAAAAATTTTAGAGCTTATACATCTGGAGGTAGAACGAGAGTCCGGTAGAGAAAGCAAAAGGCTATTTCACTCGATAGACAGCTGCTTCCAATGAGCTACGTCCAATATGTGGTTCTTAGCTGCTTCCACGCACCAAGTGAGAAAACATGATGATTTCTTTCTAAATTCGTTTATTTGCTATATATGTTGTCAGTGACAGGCGGATAGACACAAGAGAAAACCAATAAGGGTTTCCTATAGTCGTATGTACGGTACCCTACAATCGCCTTTGACTCTATTCTTACAGAGAATCTGTGGAATTATAGAAATTGAGAAAGAAATAACAGATGTCGCGAAACAACTATAAACAAATATTCGTAAAATGTATAAAAATGCGATCAAAAATCAAAAATTTATTGTCAAAATACTGAATACTACCTTCTAAGCGGGGGTTCTCAAGCGATTCCGAAATGGTGTGTGTTGAGTGCCAACTAATTTGTGTGGTGGCTATGGAAGACTGTTACATCATGAAAATACGTGTGGCCACTCAGAATGTTCGCGAGTTTCTGTCTCGTAAGACTAGATCACCCTCCTTACTGACCAGACTCGGACCCCCTTCGATTTATTTTGATTCCCGAAACGTAAAATGGTAATATTGTGATGGCAGTACTACGATTTCAGGTAGAGTCGATAAATCGTAATTGACATGACACTTGAAGAGCCTGACTTTTAAAGACTTACAGGGATAATTTCGACAAAGGACACATATGTGTGGGATAAGTCTATTGCTACAAATGAGTATTTTAATGGTGATAAGATCAATACAATTGTATTAAATAATATTTTATGACACTAGTTATTGGATAGCCTAACATACAACCTATGGAACACAAATTGGATGCTTCAATAAAAAATAAGTAGTATAAATAAGTAACGGCAAACGAAATGGATTACTGCTCAAGATGTTGTCAGGTGACGCTGGATCAACTTTCTTACTGACCAGACTTAGCACCATGGGATTTGTTTTATTTCCATAGTGTAAAATGTGTTATGTGGTGGCGGCACTACTGGGAGAGCCGATAGAGACCATAAAACGTAAATTGACAACTCACGAAAAGAGTCTGACTTCTAAAGACTTCCAGTTTTCGTGTTTAGCGGACATCCTAACATATGACCAAAAAGAGAAAAAATTTAAACAAGAAAAATCCGAGTAAAAGCAAATAAAATAGAATATTGACGAAGGTTATGTCAGATAACAAAACTTTTCTATGAAATTTCTATGAGGAATTCAAAACAAAGTTTTATTGAAGATGAATTGGTTGACACTATTAGACAGGTGAGGTGAACAGAAAAGGGCAAGTGGATTAAGAAAATTATGTTTGTGGTCCAAAATAGGAAGAAGGAATCAATTAGAAATAAATGATAAATAAAAAGGAGAATAAAAAGATAAATTATTTTTAGTCAAATGAGTTGTTTATCAAATATTTAACAATTCGTTATGTCGTTATTTAAATAAGTAGTAATATGTCACACATTCACACACACCGGCAAACTCGTGGACCTCCCACATTTTCTAGAATAATAGGAAATATGTTAAGCTTATTAATTTTATGAACTTCGTTATTCTATGTTGCATTGGCTTTGCAACAATTTTTGTATGTTTTTTTTATGTGCAGAAAATTTGTACTAAAATTAAGTGAAGTCAAAATTGTAAATTTTGAAATTAATTCACTTAAAAGATAACTGTGTACAACTTTAATCCCCAGGATGGGTTCCTCTATTCTGGAATACTGAATTAACTCACCACCGCACCAAAAGAATTGAATTATTATCTTGAGGAGTTATGGGGTTAGGGCTTCTAAATATTGCTCTGCCACTTATATCCCACACTTGTTCAATCGGATTAAAATCTGGTGAGTTTGCTGGCCAATCCAGGTGCTACTTCTTCCACATATTTTTTAGCCTCCGTCGATCACACCTCAGCTGTTACTCGGTAATTCAAGCCTGGCGTCGTCGAAAAGACGGGCATTTCCCTACTGCGGTAAAAGCCAATTGATGTTTTCTCTAGTAAGTCGAAGCACTCCTAAACGTCTGATATTGCCAGCCTATCATAAGTTTTTGTCTTCTAAATGTTATTTGTGGCATCTTCTTGATTATTTTTAAGTTTTATTGGGAATAACACCACAATTGAATTAAAAAAGCTGTAATACCAAACGTTTCAAAGTCGATTCTGACTTGGTTGGCTTTAAAATATGTATGAAAATGTAAATTGCAAATTGAAAGTTTGATTTATGACATTTAAGTTGACATAAGATTTTTGTTGTTTTTAAATATACAGGTAGCACAAAAAATTCTGAAGATCATGAATTAAGTTAAACAGCTTTCAAGTTGGAAGAATTTGAAAGAGTTGTCTTTAGAATTTATAAGTGGCTTTCCTAGGTACGACTTTGTTATAAGATAGTGCATTCGCCAAAAATACGATCAAAGAATTCTGCTGTTTCAGTGATCCCATTAACGTCATAAGGGAAAACCTAGTAAAAACCTTATGAACTATCCCGATACTGGGTTGTTCAAAAGGAGATGACTATTAATAATTTCTTCCTTAATTGTCGGTAACCAGATACGATTGAATTCTAAGAAGTAGAAGCGATACAATCGTCTTCATTCAAAAGAATTAAGACTCTTTTATTTTTCGTTTTGTGTTATGTTGTTCTTTGTGAAGTATAATTGAATTGGCAAATTGTATTTTATGGCCTAGGTCCCAAGCATGTTCACAAATTTTCGATTTTTCAAATTGTCGTTTGTTTATGTAATTATTATGTTAATTTATTCGTATGTTTAATGGTCTCAATGTTTATGCAATATAAAATTTATTGCATTCGCAAGGAATCTTGTATATGTAGTTTTTTGAGTTCTGAGTTTTGTTGGTTGGTTTTGTTTTTGATATTAGTTATTTCAGTGTATTTCTTGTTTGGAATGTTGTTTTAACATTAAATCTGTTGCCCACTCTTTTCAATCTTTCTGACAGACCCTGTATGTATGGTATAGTTGTAACTGTAATGTGGTTGTCTTGAGTAGCAGTGTTAACAAGAGAAGTTCTGGGTTGATTCGGAAGGTTTGTTCTTTGTTCAAGTCTGTCTTTGTTGATAAATTTTGTGGGGTAATTGTTGCCAGTGAGAACATTTTTTATAATTGTTTTTTCTTTGTTGAATTTATTATTATCATAACAGTTGGTCTTTGCTCTATCATATAATGATTTAATAACTAAGACCTTTCTTTACTGTAATCGGATGATTTGAATTGAAATGTAGGTATCTGTTAGTATGAATAGGTTTTCTATAAACTTCTGTTTCGAATGAAGATTCTGTTTTTGTTATTAATATGTCTAGGAAAGACAGTTTGTTATTTTGTTCAATTTCTAGGGTGAATTTGATAGTTGGTTCTTTGTTATTTATGTCATTAGTAAAAATTATCATAAGTTCGTCTAAAATGTGCTCCGACGGCTATGTTCTGTTTACGAAGTATAAAATTGACTATGTGATCCTCTCTTGCAATTGTGGCTCTTGGACCTCCTCCACCAGTCTCTTAGAAAATTATTATTAAAAGTGTTTCTCCATTTAGATGATTTGACCGAAATTGTTGATGTAAACAGATTATTCTTTTTAAATTTTAATAACTGCGCTATTAAAAGCAGACAATACATTTTTCCCGACTTTGAACATTTAAAAAACATCCGTATAAAAATATATGTTGATATAGATTTTGTATGTATGTATAATATAATTTTAGGATACTTACTTGTTAGGTTCAATAGTTGATCACAAACATGACAAGAGATCAACGGTTCCTTAAGCTCTCTAAAAAACAACTTCAAACATCCTGTCAATACGTCGACGTCTTTCGCATAATCGTTAAGGATTTCCAGCTTCCCTTTGTCAACATCGAAGCGGATTTTTTGAATAACAGCCAAATTGCCAGACGTCCGGTAAATACCCAAACTTTTTATATTGTCAGGTTTTTCTATTAACTCGATGGCTTTCTGAATAAATTTCGGCACACCGCCATCTGTCTTATATATGTTCCGTAAAGTATTTCCAAAAATCGGTTCATTCTGATAAATACCCTTCTTTTCCAATACTTCCCTGCTAGATCTTTTACCTAATCCCCATGCGATTGCCTTTTTCACCAACGACTTTTGGTCTGCAGAAGAGCCCGACTTCTCATTTTCCAAAAAATGTTTGGCATCTTTGTTTGAACCGAATGTAAGCTTATACACTGAATTATTATGTTCATCCATGAACTCCACAACTTTTCTGTCTCGTAGCGTTCCATGTTTTAGCTGAATATTTTTTGCAGAGGAAGCTAAAAATTAACAAAATCTTATAAACAATATTATATTCAGACGCATCATGTAATATATCAGACAAAAGGCTCATTATGTAAAATAAAAATATATCATCATCAAATATATCATATTTTTAAATCATTTGTTTAAAAGATATTAGCAAAAATATTAAACATCGACTTAATTCCCACTTTAGAAACTACACCATTTAAATTTTGAAAAATATATTTTATTTGTATTTTTAAATAATTTGAATAACAGATTTAATAATTTATAATTGAAAACTTGACCTATTTTGTCCTTTATCTTCCAATCTACAGAGCCTCAAAATTCTGACAGTAGATTATAAAAGGCTTCACTGAAAGTTTATTAGTAAAATAAAACTCTAATGTCAATTTTTTGGGGCCAATTTAGAAAATTAAATACATAAATATTCTTATATTATAAACATCAAGCGAATCATGAAGCAGATAAAATAAAAAGTCTATGTGTGGAAAATGAAAGTGTATATTTTTTATAAATTTAAAACGCTTCCGTTAAAAGATATTAGGGTAAATATAAGAAAATGAGCTCATTCCCTGCTTGTCTGAAACTGGAATATTAGAATCTTGAAGATGCTACGGAAGTATGCGAGTCCAAAGCACTTGACCAAATTATTTAATAAAGTTATAAGGTGAACTTTAATTGGACTCATAAGGTATCAAATATAATTAATACAACCCATATGAAAATAAATATTTTATTAACTGGATAAATTGTATATAGCGAAAAATTTCTTTTACATCTAGACTAGTGAACTTAGATTTATTTAAGCCTATCTTTGCAAAAATTCCACAGGTGTTTCATTGTTTGTTCTTAAAGAAGGTATATAGGATAATACATAAAAACTATTGTTAACAAAATTTTATTCCTTAATTTATAATACGGTGTGTTTAAAGTTGCAAAAATAGTAATTTGGCAGTTTTGTAACTATTCAGCAACAGAATGTAAGTTTATTTTAACGTATTTTCAATAAAAAATACACAAACAACTGATCAGAATCATAACTTCATGCCTTTAACGGTTTTCTCGCAAATGTGATTTTCTTTCGAGGGACATATTATTTTAAGTGAAGTTTGCAGCACTACAATTTTACGTTCGACCCAAATAAAGCACTTCCCGTAACTTTATCGAACTGACGTTTTTTTAAATGTTTTTTACAAAGGGATATCGATTAGTAGCTTTTTATATATTTGATGTACCCATTATTCCCATATAGTTGTTTGTAATTAAAAAATGTTAATAATAATTAGTGTTCAACTATATAACTGTAAAATTCATATTAGTTTCTATCAATTTGCTAATATAAATGTCATGTCAAAAAAATTATATTACAATGCTGGGAATTTAATCTACAGTTTTGTACTTTTACTGCGTTACATTTATATACGTTCAATGACTTTTACTTGGCCATACTGAAAATACTTTTGGTTGATTTCAATGTGGACATAAGTTTGTAAAATGATTTCCGCTCTAATCGAAAATTATATATTTTCTGGTTCTCTGCCTCAAACATAGTGTTCAACCCTTTGAAATGCTGAGGACTCCATGGATCTTTAATCCTACGGCCAAACGAAGATATCACCAAAGTTTAATGAGTAAATGAATCAATCTTATACTATAACTAAATTAGGACCTTTGGAAAACAGCATCGTCAGTATTAAACAAATTCAAATGTTTACTTGCCCACATAATTTATATAATAGAAAAATAAATAATTACATAAACATATAATAACCGTAAAAGTACAAAAACAAAAAAAATGTGTTTATGGGATTCGAACTCGGGTCAACACTATTAACATATAACGATAGCCATCGCTTCTCGTCTGTGAGCAGTCAGATTTACCTTTCATTATTGAAATGACATTTATTTTAATTAATTTAAATTAAATATTAAAAGCTGGTACGAATTTCAACATTTACATAATTGTATATGAATTATTACTATCAATTCCTTAATAAAATAATCTATTTAAAAATCGTTTGCATAAAAATCTATAAAGAAACTACTTATATATTTTACAATGTGAAAAACATTTTTAGGAAATGTCAGAAAAGTTCGATACGTAACAATTGAAAATGCCCATTTTTACAGTTTTTTTCCAAATAGCTTAATATCTAATTATCCAATCAGGTAGATGAACCTATTATTTAGTAGCTATTGAAAATGCGTAATTAAACTTGCTTCTGACACTATATCTTTTCATTTAGTTGCTGTAAAGTTACAAAAACTGACAAAACAAAATTTTTGCAACTTTAGACGCCTCTTATAATTAATTAAGGAGTAAAAATTTGTTATCAACAGTTTTATGTCATATACAGTCTTCAAGAACAATCAATCAAACACCTCTGAATATTTTTTGCAATTGAAACCCAAATTTCATAAGAATTAAAATTTAAAATTACTATGAGCTATTATCTAACAGACCACAAAGATAATTACTATATTTTTTGTCTAAGGAATTTTTTGACAATTATTATCTGCAAAAACAAGTGAAATGTTAGTTAATAATTTAATTTTTTCTATTGTTAGCCATATTAAATTTTAGAAAAAAGATTTTTACCTTATCTAATGATATCTAGACTAAATTCTTAAGAAAACTTACATAGCAGTACATGTTAAAGAGGTGAGAAAAAAATGTGTTGAATGGGGAGCAGCTACAAAAAGTCAATATTTTGCTTGACGTAATATATGTATGTATGTATGTATGTATGTATGTATGTATGTATGTATGTATGTATGTATGTATGTATGTATGTATGTATATCAATTTTTAAAGATAAAAAATTGTTTAAATATATTTACTTACATCTTTATCCGTTTTGTTCTCACTGCAGAGGTAGAGGTTCCCATTATCATATTTCAGGAAATTATGTTTCTTTAGTTTGTGAATTTTATTACTTGGTAATTTAATTTGTTCACATTTTCTAGCTTCAAAATATTGGCAATTGTCATCCCTAAAAAAAAAGAATAAATATGTTAGCATATGATGGCCTAGAAGCTTATTAATATAAAAATATTAATTATTATCAATAAAATTCTTCATAATACGGTAAACGCTAATTAATAAACAATTAATTAAGTTCATAACCGTTAAGCTTAGAAATCAATCAATATCAGCTTAACACTTAAGAACTCGCTAATGGGTCCAGTGGACCCAGTCCCTTGTATTTTGTTGAAATACTTAAAAAGTACGAAGTTTGCGACGCTGCCGTTCTTAGTACCTTTCGACCATAGTATAAGTCGATAGATTACCCTCTAAGCTGTCAGTTAGCGCGCCGCGTGTGAGTGCTAAGGACGAGAAAGGTGTGTATGGGTCCGTTGGACCCGGTAGCGACTAAATACGTGAGTGTTTTTTCATATAGTTATTTATGTTTGTTTACTGTTTTTGTTACTTTATTTCATAGAATATGGCGAGCAACCGGCCTTTGAGACCGTACGAAATAGAAGAATATTTAAATGAAGAAATAGAAGGCGAAGACTGTTCTGAGACTGAAGATAACCTAGAAATAAGCGAGCATGAAACAGATTCCGAGCAAGAAAGTGACCACGCTGAACAAAATATTCAAGATGAGCTTGAAATAACCACACATCCAAGGCAAGGTATCCGTCGGCCTGCACCTGATCTTCGCCGTCCGGACCTAGAAAATGTACCTTTGACAATTTTACAAAGATGTTATTTCATTGGCAAAGATAAAACTACTCTATGGAATATTGGAGAACCCGCAAGAAACGTAAGAACCCGGAGTCATAATATTATACGTGAAGTTCCTGGGCCCTGTTCGGAAGCACTAAACTCTGCAACACCTTCAGAAATATTTAGTCTTTTCTTACCAGATGATACCTTGTCGAAAATTGTACAATTTACAAATACTTATATGACAGAAAATTTTGAAAGAGAGAGAGAGAGACTGTAAGCCTACTAATATAACTGAAATAAAAGCATTGTTAGGACTTCTTTTTTATATAGGAAAGCTAAGAGGAGCACATCTGAACAGAAAAGATTTGTGGGCCACTGATGGTTCAGGAAGTGATATCTGTATATCAGCTATGTCAAGAAACAGATTTCATTTTTTGCTCAGATGCTTACGTTTCGATGATATCAGGACAAGAGATGCAAGAAAAGAAACTGATAAATTGGCACCAATTCGAGAAATTTTTGAAGAGTTTGTGTCAAATATTCAAAAATATTACAAACATGGAGAACATGTCACCATAGATGAAATGTTATTAGCTTTCCGTGGTCGGTGTGCATTCCGGCAATATCTTCCTAGCAAACCAGCAAAATATGGACTCAAAATACTTGCGGTCTGTGATTCAAACACTTTTTATACTTCCAATCTCGAAATTTACGCCGGCAAACAAAACGACGGGCCATACCAGGTCAGCAACTCTCCAAGTGATGTGGTAAAAAGATTGGTGGACCCGATAAAAGGTTCTAATCGAAATGTCGTCATGGATAATTGGTTTATGAGCGTTCCATTGATGGTAGAATTATTGGACAACTACAGCCTGACTTGCTTAGGAACTCTGAAGAAAAATAAGAGATACCTCTAGAGCTTACACAAACAAGAGGAAGAGAAGAACACGCAACCTACTTTGGATTTCAAAATGATGCTACACTGATATCTTACGTACCCAAACGTGGCAAGATAGTTCTCTTAGCATCCACTATGCATCATGATGCCAAAATTGATGACAAAACTGGAGAAAAAAAGAAACCTGAAATAATAACTGATTACAACGCCTTCAAATGCGGAGTCGATGTAGTTGATCAGATGACTGACACATATTCTGTGTCAAGACGAACTCAAAGATGGCCTCTGTGTATATTTTTTGGGTTATTGAATATTAGTGGACTAAACACTTACATTATTCAAAAGGCCACAGTACCTTCTTATGATCTTACACGAAGAGATTTTATCAAAACGTTGGCTATTTCTTTGATTGAGCCACATCTACATGTAAGAATTTCTATCACTAATATTCCACAGCATATCAAAACCCGTATCCGAAACATAATACCACAAGTAGAACCAATTGCAGCATCCAACGCACCCCTACCAACGAGTGGACGAAAAGTACGTTGCGGTCTCTGTAACTGGAAGAAAGACAGGAAAACTAAGGTTTATTGCGTAAAATGTAAGACACCAGTTTGTGGAGAACATACAAAACAAATTTGTGCAAATTGCTATAGCTTAGTTTTATAAAGAAAAATGCATAACTATGTTGGAAACTGATTTTATACCAAAAATTATAATCTAAAATCTGTTGATTTTGAAAGTTGATTTTGCTTGTTAGTATTATGATTGATCTCTTATTCATATTTTGTCTTAGTAGATACATTATAGTAGTATATTAAAATAAAGAAGATTTTGTTTAAAATATATCGTTACAGAATTTATAACTAAATGTTTAAGTTTAGTCATAAAACTATGTCAAAATTCCTTCTATTTTTGTACTGAGTATTTGATTAAGTAAAACAATAAATATTCGTATTATATGAAATATTTGTTTACTTTTTGCACATTATTAACGATATAAAATAATATCTTTCATTAAAAGCAGTTTTAAAATAAACACATAATATTGTCTGGGTCCGCTGGAACCAGTAGCGAGTGTTTGTGTTTCAATTTGAAGCGCGGGTCCCTAAGTGTTAAAGAATCAATGATGGTTTATTACACGGTTCTTTTTTTGGCTTTAATAAGTTGAAACATGAAATTGTTGTATGAATCCGAACCCGTAAAGAAAAAGAATACCGAAGTAGGAATGTTTGTAACCAAATTATTAGTAAAAAGCCATAAAATAATGAATATTGTAAAATCCCGAAAAGAAAGAATCATAATTGCTTTGATAGGTTTTAGTTAGTTTTTTCGTTTGATTTCTATCCTAGTTTTCCGCGAAACTCCTATTTATTTACGTTAAAATTTTGATGCTAGAATATATGGCAGGAAAGCTAAAGGTATGAAAAAAAGTCGCCATGGTATTTTAGAGATTCAAAGTTCAAAATATAATTTAGACATTTTTTTAGAGCAAAAATAGTAGGATTAAACATTGTGTGATGTTAAATTAGATAAATAAAAATTGCATAATTTTACCCATAGTATACCAATAGAATAATTTAATCTAAGTTGGATACTGTAGAGGGATAAAAATTAAGTTGTTTACGATTGTAAATACTTGTTATATCCATATTTAAAAATGATATTGGCTTTTCAAGAATCGAAATACACTCAATAATCTGCTTGAATGTAGGAATACTCATGATTTGAATTTTGTTGTTGTAAATATTTCAATAATCATTAAAAGATGTGCAATTTAAGAATGGCATTACTCTAAAACAAAATATTAATTATATTCAAAGTTAGTGCCCAATTTCGGTAACACTCATAGTACCAGACAGCTCCTTCAAAAATTAAAGCAAAAGAAACTGAATCAAAATACATCAACATTCGAGTTGAAGATTAAAGTGAACAAGTATAAAACATTTAAAAAAATATATAACCGACTTCTACCTATGACTAAAAAGCTAAAAATAATTATAACAAAATACAACTTTAGCAAATAAATAACACATTCAATGTTGTTAGGTACCTAACCAGGAAGTAAAAAATGTAAACATTAAAAGGTGCTCATTCTGTACAAATTAATTACCTACCAATCTAGTATATTTTTGAAGTCGATGCCAAGCAAATCTAAAATCCTTCATTGCGTCCTTATCTACTAATTCATCAAACTTGATTGTTGCTTGGCACCGACTTTAAAAATATACTAGATTGGTAGGTAATTAATTTGTACAGAATGAGCACCTTTTAATATTTACATTTTTTACGTCCTGGGTAGGTACCTTACAACATTGAATGTGTTATTTATTTGCTAAAGTTGTATTTTGTTATAATTATTTTTAGCTTTTTAGTTATAGGTAGAAGTCGGTTATATATTTTTTTTAAATGTTTTATTTTCAACTTTTTAGTTTTTTTTCGAACTCGGGTAGTTTTCCTTCTTTATTTTTCATTTTGTATGTATAGCCTTAATAGAGACAGAACCAGGTAACATCGAAAGCCTCAACATTACACAATGATACGTTATCATTTAAATTGACAGGTAAATCTTTACGAACAAAATGTACTAGTACGCGTTGACTTAATAAGCCCAAAATATATTTATGCCTTATGGACTACGCCATGTAACCTTTTTTCAATTTTTTTGACAACCCTGTATAACTAGATATTTCCACTCCAACCTATGTACCAACCAGCCTGTACATACGACTGCCCACGGGAAGCATAAATTTGTTTGCTGCCTTCTGTAAACTATAGGACGGAGTAGAATTCATCCTATATTTACGGAGTCAAATCCGTCCTATATTTCAACCATAGTATATAACTCCTTGTGGGCTACCCCATAAATTATTTCCTTTTTAACATTTTATGTTATCGCCCTGTGTAACATTAATTCTTCTCCACACTTTATGCAACTTCTTATGGGCTATAAAAGAAATAATTTTTTAATCACACTATAAATATAATTCAACTCCAGCATATATTTCAACCATCCTGTATATGATTTGCTTATGTCCACATCATATAACAGTTTTTTAATCACCCTATATAATTTCACATTTTTTTCAACATTTTTATACCACCAAACGTCCAGTCCACCCTATATTCCAACCATCCTGTATATACGGCTGCCTACGGACCACTATCATTCTAGTTTGTCCTATATTTCAATCTTCATATAAATGCAACTCCTTCTATCACTTTAGTTTGTGATTTTGTTTGCTAAACACCCTGTCTATAAACGCACCAAAAAGCAGTTTAAACTTTAACATGTGTTGTCACTGAATTTTCTATTAGGCCGGGAGAATGTGACAACCAAAAGTACCGTCTTCGTAAAATGGAAAAATTTTCATTTAAATAGGTATTTGCCTGGTATACAAACAAAGCGAGCTTGGTACTCATTGATTTAAGGAGCCGAAAATACTATGCTTTACTACCTATATGCTTGAGATGTACATAGAAAATTTTCAAATTCGCAATTAAAACTTCCAGTGCCTAAAATTACCGCACTATTAAGTTGGAATTAAAATATTTATGAGGAAATGTCTGTTATGTCATTTCGATGAAATTTTTGATAAGAATTTTGGAATTTTCAGCGATTTTCTGTAAAACTGCAAGTTGCACGTCGCAGAAAAGTATATGAGATCACCTAAGGTTCTTCCTTAATAGATTAAACGTTAAAAAACTATACACATGCATAAGGAGTTTTCGAAAATCGACCAATATCTTAGGGATATTGGTCGATTTCCATGCACGCATGTGTTCATTCACAAATTTTATCACTTTACCAATAGAATTCTTTTCCAAAATTTGAAGTTTCACCAATCCGGATATATACTCTATTAAACAAGACCATATTCGTTCAAAACGGTGCACCACAGGAGAAGAAATCAGGTAACATACATACAAAAAAAAAAAGCGAAAAAATACGCGACGAATTGATAACCTCCTCCTTTTTGGAAGTGGGTTAAAAATATAATAATACAGCTAGTTGGAATACCCCAATAACATTTCAAAACATACCTTATCCGGACTCCGGTATCGAATTCCACGCTCCTAGATAACCGATTTGCACGGTCTTGGTGTTCGGCATCATCATTCACTGGAAATTTGTGAAGTGAGCATGGAGGTGGGCCGGGATTGTCCTTACCTTGCAGGGACTTGAGTACTTCCTGCAAATAAATTATAAAAAGCATGAGTTGATTGCTCAAAGGATATTTATAATAATATTAAACGAACAGGGTTTTTATGTAATTGCGTACTCGAAAACCGCTCTAACGATTTTGATCAAATTTACAGATTTGGGAGTTTCGTTGCCAAAAAATCGAGCCGGGATTTAATCTTTGTGAAAATTACAAAATGTACCTAACGACAGATGTCAGAATAAAATGGCATAAAGTTAGTTGTCGGCTTGGTTAGGCAACCACACATGTATGCCAAAGTACAAAATAATAATATAATATTGATGGCATAACCGTAAAGTTATTATTACTAAATGAGGAGCAAACATTGTTTGGTTTACTATCAGTTTCCAATTTTTATGCTATAGTGTTGCGTTTATTGTGTGTTTGTAACTTTAATAACAACAATAAATAAATAGGCAAAGACAAAACGATTAGGTACCATTTTCTCCTCTGTCTCACAACCGATTTTCTTCATTTTTGTTTTGTTTAGCTACTGACTACCTTCAGTGCAGAACGCTAATATTAATTTATAATATTGGTTCGTTCATTAAATAAAATATAATAAAAATTCATTATTTACGTCCATACTGTCAACGCCAAACAACTGACAGAGCCGCCGCTGCCAGACGGTCAAAACACAAAACATTGAGTAATTATATATGGCCAGGATAGGAAAATCTTAAGCTTTTAAATGTTTCAAAGATTTATTGATTTAAACTCTCACTGTTTGGCCTTATTAGGGCTTGATCAAGAGTACATGTTATACTAAAGTTAAATTTCAAAAGTAACATTCAGGTAAACAATATTATAAGATGTGCTAATAGTAAAATTATAATTGTGGGTTTTCCCCAGGTACACAGTACCCGGAAGATACCAGTTTACCTATAATGAGGGTGCTAATAAAATTCAGCTAGTCGTTTGTCGTATACATGGGTTTTGTTTGAAGGATTTTTTAATTTCCAGTTGTTCTAGTAAATTTAATCTTTTACCTTTGGGTTCATTGTGAATAAGGTCTACATTATTAAGGCAATGAAATGGTTGTTCTATGCAATGTGTAGACATGCCCATACTTTTTCTATTATTCAAGATATCATATCGGTGTTCTTTTAATCTACAGTTTATATTACGGGTAGTATTGTTTACCTGAATGTTACTTTTGAAATTTAACTTTAGTATAACATGTACTCTTGATAAAGCCCTAATAAGGCGAAACATGTGTTGAGTGTTTAAATCAATAAATCTTTGAGACATTTAAAAGCTTAAGATTTTCCTATCCTGGTGATATACATTCATAAACAACCTACTGCAACTTCAGTCGAAATTATATATGGATGGTTAGATGCTGTTATATTCTTAGAGCATGTATTTCTGGAAGTGGCATGCAAGCGTCGTTATTGTTTAGTGGTAAAATAGTCACTGTAGTAGATCAGTATTGATTTTTCGGACGCGTTCCAGTAACTTTCATATTAAATATTCTGTTTTTAATGTGAAATTAATTATTTGATTAATACATTATTACCACAACCTTCCCGAAGGTGTTGTGTAAAAAAATATCAGACAGCGGACAATAGAGAATGTATTGAATTTTTAAGCTCTCCTAGGGTTGTTGGTCCGCTCTTTTCTTTCATATTCCTGAACTTGATTGAAGCCGCAAATGACGAAAACTTTTAGGTTGCAAAGAACAATCTTCCAATTATTAAATTTGGGGGTGAAAATAAATCAGTCAAAGTATAGTACATAGGGTGTCGGTAAAAAACAAATATCATCCATACAATGGAAATGCTGTAGAACCTTTGGTGTGTCACAAATGTAAAAACACACGTGTTTAAATAAAGGTTTGGGCTTAGAGCGAAAAACTGTGTTTTTACATCATCCATACAAATTAAAAATGATACCTTCAGATAGGACCCAGGCAGCAAAGACTGGAATTCGAAAATAACACCAAACCATTTGTTTTAGTGATAAAAGTACTTTCGTGAGTTACATATTCAATGTCCAGAAAAAGTGAAGACTTAGCCAGGCATTTATAAAGTTAATCGGTGAGGTATATCTGGAGATGTTACAAATTGCAATTGAGCCGCTAATTCTTAAAATTCTTGCAGATAATCGACACGAATTCGCCAATTTTAAAAAAACATTTCAACAAGATGGTGCTCCGGCGCATTATGGTGCAATAAGACGTTACCTGGATGAAGATATCGTCATACAAGGAGGTCCCATAGAATGGCCAGCTCGGTCACCGGACCTAAGACCATTAGATTGTTTTCTGTGTAGGTACATGAAATCCAAGGTATGCGCTACAGAACTCGATAATATTAATCTTTTAATTGTCTTCTAAACGTTGTTTGTGGCATATTCTTGATTATTTTTATGTTTTTTTGGGCAATAACACCACAATCGAAATAAAACGACGTATATTGATGGAAAACCAAACGTTTCAAAGTCTATTCTGACTTCGTTGTCAGTGGTTTATATTGATGGAAAACCAAACGTTTCAAAGTCTATTCTGACTGTTGTCAATGGCTTTATATAAATATATATCAATATACGTCGTTTTATTTCGATTGTGGGGTTATTGCCCAAAAAAACATAAAAGTAATTAACGTTTTAAAACAAGGAATTGTTGAAGAATGGGGGCAGTTTTAGCTGGCACATTCGAACTTGTACGATAAGAATTTATTAATAGGATGCATCTATATAATCAAGTAGAACGAGCAAATTTGAATACTTGCTGTAAGAATTCGTTTGATTAATAACAGTTTAAATGTGAGGTAATAATAATTTTAGTAGGTATTGTCAGTACTATTCAAAAGAGCCATAACTTGCCATAAAGTTATAATATATATTTAAAATTAGTGATCACAGTGGGCTCTGTGACGTCATTTGTTACTGTTACGTCATTTGTTGCCACTAGTGGAGAAGTTTGAAAGATTTGGAGACTTTTTTCCATATTGCCTGCTAGCATTTTAAGTGTCACAGTGTTTTATGCTTTGCAACACCTACTTATGTTAAACTTACAGCTACCTTTACATTCACACTTGGATGACATTTTAACAAATTCTCACAGTGAAAACTGACTCCGTAAATCTTCAACAGTAACATACAATCTTGCGATAACAAATGACTTCAAACTATTACCTATTACGTAATAATACTGCGATTTCCCAATTCCTAACTTAGTTAATTAGCTAATATACTTCCGCGAAATAATAGTAAGGTGTGTCGGGTATGCAATTATACAGTTTTTATACTATCTTGCATAAATAAATCAATCATACTTACTCGACAAATGGTACTATCACTATCATTTTTGGTATAAATTTCATATTTGATCTTTTGCAACCACTTGAGAAAATTGATATTTTCGTTTAATTTGACATAGCTCCACATTAATATTTTGTCATTTTGAAAAAATAATTTGGTCAAGTGCGAGTTGGACTCGCATACTAAGGGTTCCGTACCACCTTCAAGGTTCTAATATTCCAGTTTCAGACAAAGAGAGAATGAGTGCATTTTCTTATATTTACCCTAATATCTTTTAAAGAAAGCGTCTTAAATGTATAAAAAATATACACTTTTCCACACATAGACTTTTTATTTTATCTGCTTCAGGATTCACTTGATTTTTATCAGAATACATATGTATTTAATTTTCTCATTTGGCACCCAAAAATTAACATTCGTTTTATTTTACTAATAAACTTTCAGAGAAGCCTTTTATGATCTACTCTCTGAGTTTTGAGTCTCTGTAGATTGGAAGAAAAACGGCAAAATAGGTCAAAGTTTAAATTATAAATTATTAAATCTGTTATTCAAATTATTTAAAAATACAAATAAAATATATTTTTCAAAATATAAATAGTGTAGTTTATAAAGTGGGAATTAAGTCGATGTTTAATATTTCTGTTAATATCTTTTAAACAAATGATTTAAAAATATGATATATTTGTCATTCACATAATGAGCCTTTTATCTGATATATTAAAGGATGCGTTTGAAAATTAAATTTTTATTTTCCATTTAATTGTATAATTTGTCCCTAAAATTACTATGGGGGTTTTCTAATAATTTTTCTTATAAATTTCAAGTGAGCCCCAGTACCCCTAAATATTTTCAAAATTTTAGGTAGTATGGTTTGGAAAATAAAGCCAGAAATGAATTTTTTTTATTTCTTTATGTTAATATATTCTAAACAATTAATTTTGAAAATATGAAAAATATATATTTGTATTCCTCATAAAATTTTTTTGCAGCATATGGTTTCGGAGATAAGGGGGGGGAATGGGTAGTTTTTTAAATATTTTTGTTAATATCTTTTAATTAATTTATTTTAAAAATATGAAAAAAATATATTTGTTTTCGTCATAATGAGCCCTTTCATTTGATATATAACTTGATACGTTAGAAACAATTTTGATTTTATATTTTCCATTTAATTCTATAATTGGCCCCCCAAAATGAATATTAGGGGTTTTTCCTTATTTTTCCAGTAAAGTTCAGGTGAGGGGCTATACCTCCATTTTTTTCAAAATTTTTCAGCTTATAGTTTCCTTTCCGTCATAATGAGCCCTTTCATTTGATATATAACATGATGGGTAATTTTCCCCCAAAATAAATATTAGGAGTTTCTCCTCATTTTTCCAGTAAAGTTCAGGTGAGGGGCTATACCTCCATTTTTTTCAATATTTTCCAGCTTATGGTTTCATGGGTGGTATAGGGTGTTCCTCAGAATGAGACCTTTCATTTGATGTATTACATGATGCCATTTAATTCTATTTTGTCCCCCATTAATGGTTTCTCCTTATTTTTCCTGTAAAGTGCGGGCAACGCAAAATTTTTCAGTAGTTTCGGAGATAACGGTCGAGTTTTCCCCCCCAGAAGCTTTTACGATATGTATGATCGGGTCACCAAATTATACATTGATACCAAATTTCAACCTCTTCCGTCCAGTAGTTCAGGAGAAAATTGCTGTGATGTGACAGTGGCAGAAATCGGAAGTGATATTATAAGGGTATCCGTATATTGTATATATGGAACCCTAAAAAATCAGTTGCATGATTATTGCCGATTATTCTTAAAATATTCAGTTTGTATGTGTAGGTGTTTTATATGAAGTGACTTCTTTTTTCCTCGCTCTATAGACGGGATAATATTCTACATACGATATAGAAAAAAAATTGGCACCAAAGAAGAGCTCTTCAAATTCTAAGTACTCCCTAAATGAATTTAAAATTTCCCCATACGTTTTTCCCGTTATTCAAACGCCCATAAACCGAAATAGAGGAACTTTTGCTCTTCAGAAAGGCTATAAATATAATGAGATATTTAAAATTTTTGTGTATTTATGCCACTTGTCCCGAAAACTATTAGCTTTGCCATCTTGCTGTAAGAGAGTGGTACAAGAGGAAAATCGAAAAATCACGAAAATCGAGCAAAAATCGCTTGTTACGGGGGGAACGGGGGGATCCCGAAGTGGGCCCATACTTTTTTCAAGGACATAGCTTGTACCATTTGTTAGAAAATCGGGAAAAAAAATGTACCGACTTTCTTATATAGTAAGGTGATGGTATTAAAATATGGAAATGTCTTGGTTCGAAATCTGGGGCATAATAAATAATTGAAAATAAATTGGAGTAATGAAAATAAATGTCAGATAATCAACTTCAAGATGGAGATCCTTAATTGGTCTCTATATACAGTATCCTCATAAGTTGGTATCAATCGCAAAAATTTGTTAAGAATATTATTAAGAGAAAAATTTATTCTTCTGAAAAAGATTTGCATGGTCTAAAACGTACACTATAATAGCCGCTTCTTCAATTGTAGACGAGGTTTGTCAGCAAATTAATATGAATTTTGCCTAAAAGTGACGTTCCTTTATTTTTGATAATATCTAAAATTGTTATCAAAGAGCAGTAATTTGAATTAAAAAATGCATCTAATTATGACATAATCACTAAAAATTATTTAATAAATATTCATGTCACTTTTTCAAGCTGTATACTAGATTTGATAAAGAATATAAATTTTGTTTAAAAGTGAAATACCTTTTAATAATATCAACTGAACTTGCAGTGGGTTGCTTATGAAACATCTTATAAATAATAAAAATACTAATAAAAAACTTTAGCTTTTTAATGTTTCAGTATTTTATTCGAAAACTAGACACATTAAAAAGCTAGTTTTTCTTTAGAACTTTTATTATGAAATACCTTTATTTTTAATAACAACTCAAATTTATTATAAAATTCGTAGAGGATGGAATATTAAATGAAAGTAAACGGAATTAAATCAAAATGTATGATAATTAAAAGACCTTAAAAACTGATGATACTCAAATCGTTTACAATACAGTGTATCCACTTAGGTTGGAATCATATGCAAAACTTTCTTAATACATACACATATTTATAAAACAGGTTACTTCTCAATTCTATACAACAGTAAACGAGATTGGTCAAAACAGTGTAATGTTGATTAAAAGTAAAATACCTTGTTTTAAGTAATATCAAAAAAGTTGACAGAAAACTGTATCCGATTACATCACATTTAAAAGACAAAAATCGACTTAAAAAATAACTCAATTAAAATGCAAACAATATTTTTTCCTGCATTAATACTTTTTCCCAAGTCGGTGCCAAGTTAAAGTGAAAATAATTTGGGGAGTACATTTATAAGTTGTACTTTGCAACTTTGGCTGTTCAACTTCGCACTGACTTCAGAAAAAGTATTTAATTGTTTACACCAGTTTATAGAGAAAAACGGAACTCATTTTCGGACATAACATTCAACAGCCATTTGCTTATACCATCACGTCAGTAACAGTATATAGACAATTATTCCTAAGATTTTAACAGCAAACTCATAGAAGTAAACTATTTAAATAATAAAAACCCGCAAAAATACGAAGTTCTTTTGTTTTCTGCTTATTTAATGAAAACTAGGGAAGGAATCGTAATGCCGTCTACAGAAAAGTTGTAGAGAATTAGAAAATCTTCTAAACGAGTGTTTATACATCCTGATTGGATGATTTTTTATCGAGTATACTCAGAAAAACTGGCCAAAAGTGGATTTTTTTTTCAAAAATTTATAACTTTCTGGTAACTAATATTGGAATATTTAATCATCGCAAAAACGATAGTTTATGATGTTAAGTTTATATGGGTGGATAACTATTGAATAAGTAGTTTTTGAAGAATTGGAATTTAAATAATTTAGATAAATATTTTGCACATCCCACCGTATTAACGACTGACTCTCGCCTATTCGTACATTTAATTTATCGGCATTATAGGGAAAATCCAAGATAGCCGAATTGAGGTGGAATTTATGAACTTTCAAAAGATATTTTGCATATCGCTGTCGAACTTTCATGGTTAATACAATACATTCTGCAAAATATTTCTACAAATTATTCAAATTCTACAAGATCTACTTAATATATAATATCCATCTTTAGCGTTATTAATCTCAACTTATAAGCTATCGTTACGAGGCAGAGTAAGGTTCCAGCTCTTATTACAACCAAGTTATGAATTTTTTTAAATCACTCACTTTATATTGGTTTTTCCTTCTTTTCTTTATGAAAAATGCTGGGATCAAAATTCATAAACACTTATTTTGAAGATTTTCTACAATTTTTCTATTGACGGAATTATGAACAGATAATTACTTTTTACATTATAAGAAAAAAACGAAAATACCACATATTGTTTGGGTTTTTTAGTGCTCAAATAATTTACGTCTACGAGTTTGCTGTATATGTTTATGCGGTTTGCTGTTGAATTTTATGTAAAAATCTCTATTGACGTGTATTACAGGAAAAAACATATTTTCGCTATTTACTCGTAGTTCAGTTACCTGTTTTGAAGTAGGTTTTTGTCTTTTTTAATGTATTTATTGCATAGACAAATTGTATTTCTTCAAATTTTAGCTATCTTCAACATAACACGAGCAGGGACATACATTTTGTAGATAGATAAAAGTGTAAAGCTAAAATTAGCAGCAATTACCGAGAAAGTTACAACGCGATACTAATTCGCACTGCAATTTATGAGGCAGAAAATTGATTACAGAAATTATATCTTGTAGTGAAATCATGCCAAGGCTATCGCTACCGGTAGGAAATTGAGATTAGTTTAATTGTGGAAACCTCTTTTAATGATAAGCATTAGAAAAAAATATTCCATACACTTTAATTTTTTCTATTTAAGAATTATATAATTCTCATCAACTTTTAAATAACTAGCTTGAAGGGCATTGAGTATTACGAAATAAAGATAAATCCCTATATGAAAAAGATCGTATCTGGGCAGGAAATATTTTTTGAAAATTTTGGTGGTAGAGTAGATTTGTAGATAGTCAACGATTTAAAACACAAATCACCAATTTTGGATTTTTTTTCTGTCCGTCTGTCTGGACACGCATCACGCAAAAACTGGATTTTGATAAACTTGTGGGAGTACTTCAGTATTCCGGTTTACATAAAGGAATGCTACTTTTTAACGCGAATAAATATCTCATTTCGAAGTCAAAATTGGGGAAAAGTACACAATGTAACCTTTAATTGCTATCTATCAGTCTGAACACTCATAATGTTAAAATTACTGGACGGATATTGATAAAATTTGGTGTGGCGAGCCGCCTCTGGACCTGAAAAACCTGTCATAAACCATTAAATTGCTGACTTGCTCTCCGGACCCAAAAATTTCTGATTTGTCCCTCTCTCTAGGACATTTTTTTCCGATTTGCCCCGCTCTAGTACAATTGGTTTTGCTAATTTTGCCCCCCCCCTAAACGAAAAGCAGGGTACGCCCTTGGAGATACTTTATTACCTGTGCTAATTAATATATGAGATACTTTCGAGGGTGAGAAAACAAATCAATTATATTTTATAAAATAGGATCTTTTTTATAAAAAAGTGAGTTTTTAGGTGATTTTTAAAAAAGCTTTCAAATATCCACACCAATATACAAAAGAGAAAGTGGTATGGATATTTATTCGTAATGGTAATATACATACGACTACCTATACTAACATACAATGAAGTAAAAATTATTTGTTCATTTGTGTGTTGGTAAAATGCAGAAAAATTGTCAAAAGGCTTAAAAGTGTTAAAAATGCTAAAATGTCAAAAATGTCTATTCGTACAAATAAAGAGGTAGAAAAAATTTTATTATTATTATTTATTTGTGTTTGTTTTGCTAAAAAATGTCAAAATCTTAAAAGTGTTAAAAATGTGATATTGTCAAAAAGTCGAAAAATGTTAAAAATGTCAAAATGTAAAAAGGTGTAAAGAATGTAAAAAAATGTCTAAAACTTTTAAAAGGTAGAACCCATCAAAATCGTGGAAAACGTCAAAAAAGTTGAAAATGTCAAATATGTGTCAAAAATTTCAAAAATGGTTAAAACAACAAAAACTTGAAAAGCGTCACAAACATTTAAAACTTCTTAAACGTTGTTAACGTTTCAAAAAAAAAATTCAAAAATCAAATGTCAAAAAAATAACTAAATTTAAAATTTAAATGTCAAAAATTTAAATGAACTAAATGAATACAGAATGTCAAAATGATAATTAACTGTTAATATTATCAAGGAAAGGAAATAGTTTTAAAAATGTTCAGTGTGCAAAAATTGTAGTTGACAAAATCTGAGTTTTGACTCAACCTTAGAAATTATTTAATTTTAAAAAATTGTGAAATGTGATATAATATGTGATATAAAACTCGTTTATTGTGATGTTAATTAAATTACGAAATGATTGTAGAGGAGGTCTTTGATTATTTGGCTTGTACATTCTGGTTTTCTTGTATTCACTTTTTCATGCAACACATGAATACTTAAAATTTGTAAATGTGGGACAAGGAAAGATCTGACTTTTGCTGACTATTGTTCATCATAAATTTAAACAATATTTGCGGTAAAAATGTAATAAAAACAAAAAAATCGTTGCAAATATAATTGTGAACTATTACGGAAAAGAACTTTATCTTTTTTTAAACTATTCTACTTCTGAATGTCAATTCGCTGAAGTAATATGGTCGTTGAAAAAACAGTTTCCGATGATCTAATTGATATGTTCTAAAAATTATCGAAGTTACAGTGTCCATTTTTAAAGCACGTATTTGGTATGAGAGAATATACGTTTTTCGTGAATTACAAAGTTATACGATTATTATTAAAACAAATAAAAGAAGTAAGTTTATTTTTTTGTTTAGATTATGGAAGCAAATTATAGAGTTTGAACTGATAGCTCATTTTTAAATCTCTACAATGTTGGCCATAGTAGCAAACACGGTTTAACACGTATATTTAGTGTATAAGCCAAAAACAACTATATTTAAGTGGATTTTTTGATTTTTTTTGGTTTTAAAAAACTAATAGGCATCGATAACAAAAGTTGATATTTATGGTTATTGGTGATCTTTTATCTCTAGAACCCAATGGTGTTGATTTTGTTCTAAGATGAATTTTGCCACGAATAATGCCGTTATATAAATTAAACGAATTCTATTGTCCGCCTTTGTATAGATTATAGTTGATTATTTATTTAACCAAATCATAGGTGAAAGAGTTTAAAGTCTCTGCCGTTGACCTTGCTAACTGGACTACAACGAAGATTTCGAGGAAATAGTAACAATAGAATCGTTTTATTGTTTGTTATAATGACTTATTGAAAGTCTTAAAATCGATCTCACATTATTACTTCTGGAAATCAATTAAGAAAATGTGGGTTTTAAGACTAAGTTGATTGTGAAACTTCTGTTCTCTTCAGTACCTTCACGTACGTAATAAAAGTGATACACTTAATTTATGACTTACATATGATAACGAATTCATTGTTTACATTAAGTTACTTCAACCTCACCATTTATGTCAGATTTCAACATGTAGGTATAATAAAATTATAAGTACCCACTTTTTATAAAAAGGCGTCTTTATTACCTTAACGGGATTTTAGTTGAATGACAACAAAGTATATCCATATACCAAAAGAACAGAATTCACAATATTAATTTTTTAAACACTGATAAACAGCAATAACAATATTTGTTAAAAATAAAATTGGAAAATGTAGAACTTGGTTAGTACTTACAAAATCGACATAATACAAACCACTTCAAAAGACAACTTGAATTCCTTAACATTTAATTATTAGTATAATAGTATTTTGTGGGTGTTGAAAAGTAGTGTATCAGGAAGTAGAAAAAATTCCTTAACTACTGAAACATGTTGCTTATTGTGATAATTTCGCAACAGAGAGATCCCCATCTTTTCTTTTCTAGAAACCTTATTGCTGTCAATCGTGTCAAATGTCAATTAATAATATCTAGTAAAAAACTGATAATTTTTTATTCAATTTGCTGTACCACAAGAAGATATTCCATTAGAGGTTCTTTACAAAAATACATATCAAAATACAAAGAATGTGTGTTGTTCTAAAATAAACCCACATATACTATTTAAGAAACCCTCTACTTCAGGCTAGATGATTTTCTACATAATCATCTGTCTTGCCACCATATATTTCACATTTATTATTTTTAAAAACGTAATCGCAACTACTTTTTCATCTTTTAAAATTCATTGTCGTTGAGTTTAAGCAGCAGAGAAAAACGTATTAGTTTCCATTTTATCAACTGGGTTATAAGATTTACCGAATCTACCTTAAAAGAATACAATTTAAAATATTCAAATGAATTAAGTCGTTTCAGAGAACTCAGTGGAGTTTCATTCTTAGTCACCGTTAAATCTGAGAATACAGAATATTATAGTGTACTTTTTCGTGGTATTCCTTAACACAATGCAGTTTAAACGATCGAATCTATTGATTATTCCTTTTTGAGTCGGTTTAAACTTTGTAAAACTGTCACAAGTAATATTGTTTTAGAAAGTCGGGACAACCTGATTGGCTTACACATTGTATACGTTGTATACGAACATAGAATGATATTGTTCTTTGGGAATAAAACCACAAACTTGAAAGTGTGTATATTTCTAAAATCAAAACGTTTCAAAGTGTAAATTACCTGAGCTATTGGTATTAATTCTTGCGCTAGTCGTTGCAACAATTTATTTGTAAATAATGTCGCACGAACATGTCTTTCCTCTCCTCTGTCTTCTTTCTAGTTTGAAAATTTTTAACTTATGAATTGCTAGTTTTTTATAAGTTTATAATTTATTTCCTTAGGGAGTTTCCATTTTCGCTTGCGTTAATAAATGTCATATACTTAATAATTCATATTTGGATCATAGACGAATACCGATTTTATACTATGTGTAGCCTCCTGGACAATGGTTTTACTTCTCATAAATTTATTCACCTTATCGTCATGTATTTACTTTCCTCCCACTTTCGAAATTATTTCACAACAGAACTCTAAGCGTCTAAAAGTCACCCAATAGAACACAATTTGTAACAAACAATTTCTAACAATTCCCCTGCATGAATTTTGTATGAGCAATTTCGTATATGTACACGTTAACATCGACCCATTTATTTATTTTAAACGTGTTTACAAACTATGAATTATTTAAACATGTCATCAGTTTTCAAACAGTTCTGATTTCAGCTGATAACAAAAACGATATGTTGAAGAATATCCACACGCTTCTTATGAAACACTGTACGTGTATTGGAGTTCAGATTATTTCAGTGAGTTAAATTTTTTTGGGATGTTAATAAAATATAACCACAATTACATAAATTAGTTGTATTGATATACAAAATAATCCGTGATAATCATAAATTCCTTATGAGTATTCTTAAGTCGATTTTGTCTGTTTTCACTGGAGGTTTCATGAAATCAGTAAATGTTTTTTAATGTATCCTGGCAATTGTAATCAACGTAAAAATTTAATTATGGAAATCTCCATTTTGTGGTCCGTAATTTTAAACTTATTTATTTTTTTACAAAAAGACAGGGACACTAACAGATTATAAACCCAAAAGCAGTATACTCGATATAGTTTTAAATGTAAATACAGTGAACTTGGCACGGTAGAGTTACTTTCTGAAAGATAGTTGAGTTATCTCTGGTTTGTATTTTTCTGATTTTTAAGGAATAACACCACAGTTGCTGGAAAGTCTGTATATTTCAAATAGTCCAAACGGTTCAACATTAATATCAAACCCCATTTTCAATGGTTATAAAATTTAATTTGCCATTGCTAACCTTTTCATTTTTAATTTTTTGACTTTCTGGGCATCCGCATATGTGTATGTGTTAAGTTTGCAAGAATGCAGCCTAAAGACGCTCTTAAAGTGATAAAGACGTAGGTTGCTCCGTCCTGTAAATAGCCTTGTATATAAAACAAAAATAACTAGTAAAGAATAGGGAACTCTCAGATAACCCTCACTAGAAAACCCCTTTGATTGGCCTGATAGCCCTAGCACTTTAGGCCAAGAAACTATTACTATTGAAAACGAAGTCTGATTTGGACAATTTGAAGTATACCGACGTTCCAGCAATTGTATTCCAAAAAAATCACAATAATACAAAACGATAGAGTTAATTATTATAGTTATAGTAATGATCAATATGCGAGTATTAATTTACACACACAAATAAATTATTAAAATGGGTTTTAACTCTACTGACTGTTCTTTTCATCTTACAAACATGCCCGAATTAGTATTGCGAAAATGTTGAAGGTAGTGTCCGTAGTTCTTAGGGCTCTTAATTGTAAATGTAAATTTATCTTTAGTATTATATAGGAGCAATCTAGTGTTTTTTTTTGTTAGATAGAATTGAATATATTCACAAAATACAAGAATAATTTCTGTTCGTGATGCCCACAATTTCGCACATTTTAAACATGTATTTTGTATACTTTCAAGTCTGGTTGTATAAGTGACATATTACGGGTTCCAAACCAGAGACAAAATTGATGCGGCTATGTATAAATGCATTGTACAATATTAGAAAAGTTGTTGAATACAGTGATAGAGTAAGTAGAAGCGTAAGTAAACAGAGACGAGAATTATGCGAACCGTCCTGATGAAGGCAGATGTGAGTTTGCCGAAACGTTGTCATTTTTTAACATACGCGGTTGAAGTCATTGAAACCACCTGATATGTATATATATATATATATATATATATATATATATATATATATATATGTTTTTAAGTTTTCGCGGGAACTAAATGTTTCAATGTTTCAGGTGGTTTCCGGGAATTCATCCGCGTAGTTCGTAAAAAGACGACGCTTCGGCAGAATCACATCTGCCCTCTTCAGGTCGGTTCGCATAATTTTCGTAGTCTTCTGCTTTCGCTTCTAGTTACTCGAATACTAAGATTTTCAGAAGCGCTCGCGCTGTTATATAGTCGCGGCTCGGCGCCTATTGGTTGGCACCGCGAACGGCTGCGTGTGATTGGCCCTGGGCGCTCAGTGGGCACGCCTCCCGCCTGCTGATTTTTCAAGGGGACCACGGACAGTATTGCAAGAATTCTACGGAGACACAATATCGATACTATTTTCAATACAGACAGAAAAATAAGCACGGTGTTGAGGACTCCGAAGACGAGGATCCCTTTAGAACAACAGGGAGTGTACGAGATTCCATGTGCAGACTGTCATAAAACCTATGTGGGGCAAACTAATAAAAGAGTTCAAGCTAGACGTGATGAACACCAGAACGCTGTAAGAAAGCAGGAAAAAACAACATCCATTGCGGAACACGCCACCACGATGTCACACCGAATAGACTTTGAGAACACCAGAGTACTAGTAAGTACTAGTAAGAGAGGCAATTGATATAGCGAAGAGGCCTCACAGTCTAAACGCACGCAATGAAATTCAGAACTTATCGAATTGTTGGAAAATTCTATTAAACACCGTACCGGCCTGGACCCGTCCAATAACAACTCAACCGGAGATAAAAAAACCAGCAGGCGGAAGGCATGCCCACTGAGCGCCCAGTGCCAATCACACGCAGCCGTTCGCGGTGCCAACCAATAGGCGCCGAGCCGCAACTATATAACAGCGCGAGCGCTTCTGAAAATCTTAGTATTCGAGTAACTAGAAGCGAAAGCAGAAGGCTACAAGAATTATGCGAACCGACCTGAAGAGGGCAGATGTGACTCTGCCGAAACGTCGTCATTTTACAATTGATCCCGGCAGGGATCAGTTATCAACTACGCGGATGAATTCCCGGAAACCACCTGAAACATATATATATATATATATATATATATATATATATATATACGTTTATATTGTTGTAAAGTCCGTGGGTTCAATATAAAATTGCAAAACTAATATTCACTTTTACTTTTCTAGAACTTTATTTACATCAAATCCTACAGAACAGCTGATTCACAATAATATTACGAATACGCTCGTCGTGCTTTCTAACTAACTGCTGCGAGGTGGGTCCACCTTTTAAAATCAGTGACGAATTCTCTAGTATAATCCAGTGTCAATTTTACAGTTGTCGAGTTATGATCGAGATAAGTTTTTCTCCCGTCCGAACGTTCTAGCTTTTTTTATATCCCAGCGATCGTTGTCGTACTGAAATGAAACAGGGTCGGCTTTGGTAAATTTCGTAACAATATGTAGGCTAGAATAGCATCCGAGCAGTTTCTATTCTCATTTGGCATCCACCATTATACACGTGTATATTTAACAAAACAGGGTTAGTATTATTTAGAATCCGTCAAAATAGAGGATCATTTGGGAACCATGTATTGATATACTACTGTCACGGTATCATCTGAATTCCATCCAACTAACCTGGGCAAGTATTGCCTTAAATTGTCTTCTAAACGTTGTTTGTGGCATATTCTTGATTATTTTTATGTTTTTTTGGGCAGTAACACCACAATCGAAATAAAACGACGTATATTGAACGAAAACCAAACGTTTCAAAGTCTATTCTGACTTCGTTGTCAATGGCTTTATATTTATTGATGTAAATTGCAAAATGAAAAACATAAAAGTAATCAAGAATATGCCACAAATAAAGTATTGACACTATGACAAAAAACAGTTCATATGGATTCCTTTATAATATTTCGTTATAAGCTTTTACAGGGTATTGGTAAACCGCTGGTGATGTCCGCTGGAGGTAATAAATTGGCATCCGTATACCAGATGCCAATTGACTAGTGGATGCCATATTTATGTGTCATGATATATACTATAGTGATAAAAAGCCAAAGAAATTAACGTTTTTGATCACAAAGACTATTTTATGTTCATCAGTAAATTGGTTATTCTCAAATTAACCTCTTAAGAAATTGTATGGTATTTTAATTTCACGAAATATTTCCACAAAGTCCATATTTATTCGCAAAAACAACTAAATTCAATAGAGAAACGAGACAATAAAGTTGAAACAATACAATTTCACGTTACATAAACACTACGTTTATTGCAGTTTAATGTTAAAAATAGGCACGAATACAATTGAAATTGAGTAGCTTTTGTAAACATATAGCCTTTAACAAATCATACTATAAATAGCTTTATTTCAGTCGGCAGAAAATAAAGATAAGATCTGACTTGGATTGCATATTTCAGAAGGTGAATATCCTAATTATTTTGTTTTTAAATAGATTGCAATTTATAAAATACAATTCATCTTTTTTAAGTACAGTTCACTGTTATCAATATACTGAAATTTTAATTTAAAAAACAAATTATTGTAATAAAAATTGTGTGAGATGAATATTTGTAATGATAAAAATGTAAGTTAAGTGCAGAAGCTTTTTTAAACTTTTATTATTAGTAGCAAATTATAATGTTCTCCAAGTTATACGTATATAATAATCTAATTTGTCATTTTGTTATCATTTATCACCGACAAAAACACATTTTTACCTATCAGAAAATTATATAGTAAAATAATGTGGTCAACATGTTCAATTTTACTTCAGTTTGGTTTGACCGAAAATAAAGTTCACAGTGTCATATGATTCGTAATTGCATTTAAAGAATTGTACAAAATCCCCAAAAAATACCACATGTTTTAAACCATTGAGTAAACAATATAACAAAAAAAACGTATGAATTAATTAGAAACATAAATAAACAATAAATAGTGGCAAAAAACATTCCTGTATTTTTTCAATTATTTATGCATTTGTTAAATAAGTAATTTTTCAATTATTACAAAATCCTGGATAACATTTAAACTAAATACTTACTTCAAATTTTTTGCCTTCTTTAATCTATTTTCAGATAGTTACAAACAAGATCCCCGTTGGGATAATTTAAAAAAAATATATTTTTCATAAATGATTAATATTCCCTAGAAAAAATTAAGTATATACTAAAGAGTACATTTGTTTATAACCATGATTTAAACAACAGGGTTAGTTAAATTAACATTTTCATGAAATGGGATACAAGAAAATAAAATGTATATGATTATATGAGATTCCTTAGATTTAGAATTAAAAAGTGGAAAACAACTATCTGAAATTTAAAATTTTAATTCAAGAATTATTCGAGTTTTTATAAAAAATCTAACTTGGCTTATAAGCTAGATTACTCTTTTTTTAGCCCTAGGTTCACATCTAGTTTACAATCATAAATATTGGTAATAGAGTTCCGGAGTTTTAATAAACTGTTTTTTTTTTGAAATCACCAATAGTTTTTGGGATATTACCGAAAAATTATCTCCCATTTTTTACTATTTTTTCTTAACATTCTAGATTGATCATAATTGTCTGTGAAAGTGAACTATAGTTCGATAAAATGGGGCATGCTGACTAAATTAAAATAGAAGAATTCCCATGAATTATTAAGCAATATTAATAATATTAATTAAGTTACAAATTCACAAAATAAGCCAAACATTATTAAACTTGCTACAGTAAAAATAACCAGCAAGTCGAGAGACCAATAAATCACCTTCTGTCGTGCTATTCAGAATGTTCCATATTTGTCATTAAATTCTGTAATATTTGCTAATTTTATTTCATAATATTGGTTCAATAATTAAATAATAAAATAATAAAAAAAAACATTATTTACATCCATACTGTTAATGACAAACAAAGCCACCAGATTGCTTAGAGAGAAAATCATAAGATAGGTTGACTCCAATGTGAAAGACAAACTAAATTAAATGTAAAACTAAAAGTATTAACACTTCGCTAAAGTCATTTTCTACATAGTCATGCTATTGAAATTGGACTTACGAAAAATTATAATACATAATAATCGCCGTTTATTGGGCGCCCGCAAGTTTGCAGTTTGCAACATTCATTGCATTGTAAATATAGTTTATCAACTATTTTTTGGAATAATATGTTGCACCTCATCAATTTATTTCTGATAATATCTTCTTTATTTTAACCTTATACTTTTAATTTAAAGTCCTTTTATTTTTGTCGGATAAGTTTCATGTTATTTAACTAAGATTAAAATAAATTGTGAAATTATGCACAAATTCACGACAAATAGGTAGATCTGACAACCCTGAATGTTTAGCCATCTGCTGGATATTTGATTTAAATTTTGACATTTCATTACTTAAGTAGCGATTACGTTGAAAGTTTTCAATTCAATCAGAAAAGATTTCAAAGTATTTTCAAGGTTTCAAATTCAATTCACAGAAAAAAACTACTATTAATTAACAGTATGTGATTCGTATTTCTTTTTATTTTCCACATAAAACAGAAATTGTCATGGGTTACTACGTTGGTAAGTAATTTTTTTATATTGAAAATCTTACTGAAAATTAGTGTATTCTGACAATGTGGGTATCTTATAGTTAATTAATTTTACATTACATGGTCCCATTGCTGTAAAGTTCTGACTGTTAAAAACATTTTAAAGATTTGCTCGAATATAAAAAATGTACCTGCCCATTCATTACGTTATATTAGGTACATTTATTCTAGAGTAAAATATATTTTTTTGACATATTTTAACTTTGAAATCTTACATTGCTGGGTTTAAAGTTTACAACCTAAATGTTCACAAAATTTAAAATTCAAAACGCTCTACACGACACCACAACCACTGTGTAATTATATATGCTAGATGCTAGGTTGGTTTTCAAATGATAAGCAAGGTAAGCTCTTTGAGACCGTGTGATGATGATCTTTTACTATCTTTAGAGTTGCCGATGGTTCAAGAGGAAAATATTTAGTGTTGTAAATTATAGATCAGTATTAATTTTTCGGACAAGTACTAGTAACTTTCGTAGAAAATAAAATTAGTAATTTTGTGCTGTGATTATAATTCTATCATTAATATAATATAATTTTCACAATAGTCCCGAAGGTGTTGTGCAACAAATCATCAATCAGCAGACAATGGAAATGACATTAAATATTGGAGTTTTCATTCGGTTGTTTGTCATCTCTATTTTTTAAATCATTTGTGTGTAAATGACGGAAACTTTTAGGTTACAAGAAAAATCCGCCGATAATTAGATCGAGCATGTTACATAGATATATTTATGTACAAATAATCCTTCAATTATATACATAAATAAAAAAATGTTTCGTGAATTATTTTTATAAACGTAATCCAAATAAAATAATAGGAATAGCAAAGGTCTGACATACTTTGCTAATTTCGCCTCAACTCTATATCTTATACAGACAAAATAACGTCAACTCATAATTTTAATGAATTAGGGTCGTATTTCGACCACTGGGCGACCGCTAGTTTATTTAAAAATATAAATACAATTTAATAAACTTTTATTGTGATTAGGCAATAAAAACAAAAATTCTTTATAGTTATGTACATTCACTGAATGGTTGCAGTTCAGAACTTATTTAAAAATTATTAGTATTTTTTAACAATAATTTTTTATTCTACCTCTACAGTTTAGAAAGTTAAACACAAACTTATTTTATACTAATTACTGCGACCTAAATAATAAATTCCAAGTTTGTATTTGTTTTCAAGAATTTGACTCAATATTTAAACATTTTCAATGTCTAACTTAATGTGATTCCCAGTTTCATCCCAATTTAAGTGTTTTAATTATAAAATAAGTAAACATTTGACTAAAAATAACAAAAGTTAGACGATAATAAGACAATATTGTTAAGGGGAAGTTACTTCGTAAACAAAGAGAAAATCAATTTTCCATAAAAAAGTTGGTTTGAAAAAAGCAAAACATAAAAACTATTTCCTCGCTGTAATGAGACCATTTTACATCACTCCCCAAAAAGACCAAAAGATTAATTTGTCACAAACCAGCTAAACATCATCACCTATTACAAAAATTGATTATAAACATTCTTTAAATAATCAAAAACTAGTTTTCAATTATATATTTCAACACATCATTATGTAGTTTGTTTAATACAAGTTTCTGTAGTATAAATTTCTAATATAACTTGTTTTATAACGACACAAAAAACAGTTCACGAAAATTGCTGTATACATTAATTAGTTTAATGTTTTTAATTTAAATAACTTAACGTAATACAATACGTATCAAGCAGTAATAAAAAAGTAAGACATTAAGGCACTAAATAAACACGTACTATAAAAATCGTTATCAAACCATTTCTAGAGCATTATTCAGAATATTTGTGTCTACTTGCCACCCATATGTTGGTACCGGAAACATACATTCTTTAACAATTTAATTTTGTACAGTGGATATGTATTGTTGTTTAAAACACTCGAATTATCTGGTGTACTGTACATACATACCTATTCAGTGACTTCCGAGCTGTTTTTATATTTCTGGCACGTGGTATTTTGGATTGCGATATATTGGAAAAACCTTAAAATATTTCACAAGCATTTTATTAATCAATGTTGTTATTACAGATGATCTTGCTCCGGCAGTACACTATTTTGTATCATTATTGTGTTTCAATAGATTCAGAAAAATCCATGATTAAACTACAAATATTTGTTTTGTCTTAAAAAAGTATGAGTTAATTTATAGTATTTAGATTCTGTGACCAATATGTAGCAAAATATTGTTATAAAATCCATTTTACGCCGCCCATGAAAAAATTAACAAATCTTTGATGGGGCAAAAAGCATCGACCTCCAGAAACTTGAACGCTCCGGCAACAACGTGAACAACCATCGAAAAATAGTGGAGAATTTCATCGTAATTATAAAAGGACGTTGTACATTTCATGTACTTAGTTCAGTTAATATTCCGTGTGAATTGTATTGATCAGCTGTAGTAGATAAATAGTCGATTATTTTTGGTGTAAATAAAGATATCCAAGTGTTTTCTGAATGATATTTATGATATATTTTTCATTGTTTAAGTACTTCTTGGGAAATAACAGCATAAGTCACAGTCAAATTGCTGTATATTCCAAACGTTTCGGCGTCTAGGTGAGACCCGGTTGTCAATGGTTAAGAAACGATGATTAAAAAAGGCACAATTCTAAAATGTAAAGTTAAAATGATTGACAATATCTATTATTTGATTTCTGATGTAACTAAGAGAATTTTATTTGTAATATACTGGGTAGCACAGAAACTTCATTAGCAATTTCTAATGGTCATGTCCTTGTGCACAATCCAATATCGGGATAGTTCATAAGGTTTTTCCTAGGTCTTATGATTTTAACGAGATCATTGAATCAACAAAATTTTTTTGATTTTTGACGAATCTTATAACAAAGTCGCACCTAGGAGCGCCACATAAAATTCTGAAGATCACCCTTTCAAATTCTTCCAATTTGAAGGGAACTTTATGATTATATGATCTTTAGAAGTTTCTTTGCTACCCTGTATGTTACAAACAAAATTCTCTTCGTTACGTCAGAAATCAAATAATAGATATTGTCAATGATTTTAATTTTACATTTTAGAATTGCGCCTTTTTTATTCACAGTTTCTTAACCAATGACAACGGGGTCTGACCTATAACCCGAAACGTTTGGAATATAGACCAATTTTCCGTGACTTATGGTGTTATTTCCCAAAAAGTTCTTAAACAACAAAGAAATCGAAAGTGAACGTGAATAAATGTGTTAATTTGATTTTGAACCCACGAAATTTATTGCAATATCAACAAAAACTCAAATGCTAGTAATAGGACAGGTCATTTACAGAAAATTATGCGTTTTTAAGGAGAAAATTAAGATTAGAACAAAACCAAAACCAAGGTGTGAAGTGTGATTTTCTTAAATCAACAAAAAAGTAAAAAAAAAATGTAAGTGTCTTTAGTTTTTTTGCGTTTTACACAAAATATATCCACTAAAACGTGTTTGCTACTATATACAATGTTGTAGAGAATTTAAAATCCTACACAATGAACGATTATAGGTTCAACTCTGCTAAACTGTGCTTTTATAATTTATACAAAAGTTAAATATATTATTTAAATGTTTACAATTAGTTTCTTATTCACTTAAAATGTCTACATTTTCTTACCCTGATATCTTTATTAATTATGAGCACTGTCCATGAAATTTCAAGATTTACCTACTTGAAAAAATAAATTAAAGATTCATCTATTATCAGTTATATTATTTCTTTGTATCAGATTTTAGTGCACTGCGTAAATTAAGTTAACTAGCTGTGGCCCAGTGGTCGAAATTCGACCAATTGTGTCAATATCTCTGGCAGGTTAAGTAACATGAAAATTTTATCGTGACATTCTATCCTAGGACTTTAGGGAGAACAGCAATTACACAGAACGGATCCAGATTCGGAACCTCTGTGTGATGGTTTCCTCGAAAATCCTAGATGTCGGTCTTACATTTCGCTTCTACAAATAAGTATCGAAATTTAAGTTTTTTTCAGATATAATTCATAGAACTTCATTTGTGTTCAAATTCGTAATTCTTAATTTAATATGACAATTCAACCCCTATTCGGCTACCCTACATATGTATTTTTTCTAACCCCCCTGTATAGCTATAATTGCACTCAATTCTCTAACATTTATTAAAATCCTCATTATAATAATTCCATCTCATTATATATTTCCCCCACCCTATATATGCAACTGCTCATGGACCACGCATAATATTTTTTAACATTTTTGAACCAACGGGTAAACCATTCTGTATATGCCACTGCCTATGACCCACCATATTTACTCTTTTTGTTTATGAAATTTTTAATTATCTTCTGTAACTATAATTCTACTCCGACCTATATTTCAATCATCATATATATGGAACTCTTCGTGGTCTACTCTATAAATCATTTCCTTTTCTAACATTTTTTATCACCATCCTGTATATCTATAATTCCTCTCACGCTATGTTTCATCTTAACTATATATACAACTGCTTATGGGTTACGAAATGTTGTATTTCCATTTCCGCCACCCTGTATATGCATCTATGTACATTTTTTGCACCACCCTGTATAACAATAATTCTACTGCACTTTCTATTCCAAGTACCCTGTAAATTCAACCGCTAATGGGCTTCCCTATATAATTATTTTATTAGTTATAATTGCACTCTACTCTAGATTTTAAATACCCTATATATGCAACTGCTTTTGTGCCACCCACGAAAAAAATGATTTCTAACATATCTGGAATCGCCCTGTATAATTATAATATACAACGATTACTTTGTCACTAAACAATAATAACGCTTGCATGCCACTTCCAGAAGTACATGCTCTAAGTATATAACAGCATTGGTATGTCTATATATAATTACTCGATGTTTTGAGTGTGGCGGCGGCTTTATGGCGGCGGCGCACATTCAGTTGTTTGCCATTGACATTATTGACGTAAATCATGGATTTTTATTATATTTTATTTAATGAATGAACCAAAATTATAAATTAAGATTAGCATTCTGCACTGAAGGTCGTCAGTAGCTACTAAACAAAACAAAAATGAAGAAAATCGGTTGAGAAACAGAGGAGAAAATGGTACCTAACTCGTTTTGTCTTTGCCTATTTATATATAGATTCTTAAGTAAAAATATTTATTCTGACACTAGACATACATAAAGTGTATTCATAGTTATAACAATTAACAAGAGTAATGTACTACAGCTATACAAGTTTCGCTTTTAAACCTATAACAGTCTGCACACCCTGTAATTTTACGTTAACACTATAAATCAAAGTCATAAATGACGATTTTAGAAATCGAAAGACGTAACAGCGAAGTAATTTATAAAAATTCCTGCATGCATAAAATGATTTCAACAGACTATTAAGTAATAACAAAAATTACAGAATCAGGGAGTTTGATAAATGGTATCTAAATTATTGTTATTGCTTTATTGCTCATAATAAATAAGGATTTTATCTAAACTAAAATTAACCGGTTCATATATTTGACTAAACATTTCTCTTTAAATTATCAGCCATTAATTATTTTGTTTTCAATGCTAATTATAAAATTAACATTTTTGGAACGGATATTTCTATAGCTTCAACATTCAGAATTCAGATCTCAGTTTGAAATTTAAAAATACGACAATATTATACACATTTGTTAAATTATATATATTTTTAAACGACTTGTTTTTTTTTCTTTTAAAGTCTTAAAATTGGAATTTTGCTTACCTGGTCACATGACATTACTTTCGAATTATTTCCTAATTCTAAAAACTCTAAATGATTCATTGGGCCGAAAAACTGTTATTCTTGGCGAACAAGGAGTTCGGAGAAGAATATTAATCTGGGAGAGTATTAAAGATGCACAGTAATGAATTTTGCACATATATTTTTTAAATCAGTCTAAAGATCTAGATTTTCAAAAATGTTAGGTTTTTACATAAATTTCGTAGAGAATTGAATACCACATCAACATGAGAGTCGATTTTGTTAAGTCTTAAATCTTGTCATAAATACTTCGAAAATATGATTAATTTGTAAATTTTTCGAAAACCATTTTCAATGAGAAATGTTTTAAAATGCAAGTAAACTTATTTACGATATCTATAGGTACAAAAGTTCTGGATCAAATTACAAAATCGGCTCTATAAGGAAGAAGGACAATTCTCTACAAATCAATAATGAAATAAAAAAATCGATATTAATTGAAATGGAAGGTTGAAATTTAGAAAATCATATTTTTGGTATAGGTATAAAATAATTAAGAGCAAATTATAAAATCTGTTCTATTAACTTGATAGACGAAACAATTTTTCACGAAATTTACCAAAAAATTACTGAGAATTTGGGCCTCAAAAACGGAAGTGCTGCTGCTTTGTTGTTAATTTTTGCCTGGCAGTTAATACCGGGAAGCGGTTTAATTGAGAAATATAAGGTACTGATCAGTTTTGTAATAAATAATTTGGTCAAGTGCGAGTTGGACTCGCATATTTAGGGTTCCGTACCACCTTCAAGATTCGAATATTCCTGTTTCAGACAAGCAGGGAATGAGTGCATTTTCTTATATTTACCCTTATATCTTTCAAAGGAAGCGTTTTAAATTTATAAAAAATATACACCTTGATTTTTCCACACATAGACTTTTTATTTTATCTTACTGCACTGACCATTTCCATTAATCAAGATATTAAATTAGTACACCCATTATAACATATTCCTTCCGAGTAATAAACCATCGCAGATATATACACGTAATCTTGACTAGTAGCGTGTTTTCTGGCTCTCAAACCAGATGCTTGCGATCGTCTTCTAATGGTCTGACTGAAAATTAGTGTTCCAGTAGCTTTCATATGAAGTTATTATCCCTGACCCTGTTTCGTTTCGTCAGACAGACTATTACACACAATGGCTCATAAAAATCCCATTTGTACAGAAACTACGTTGTTTTCAGACAGTGGTAAAACAGAGCAACAATATGTTCAGGAAGGTGATCCTTTAAGTACCGGATTGTCTCGTCTATTGAACCATAGTGAACAGTGATTTTACATCGAACTAACAAGCACGTCATTAGGTGTTATTGATAAATTTTGTTATATTCTATACAAGATGCCTAGAGCCTCTAATAAAACTGCAAGTGTTTTGCGGTTTCGTAAGTTGGTGAATCTATGGAGCTCACGATTGATCTCAATGGAATATTTGCCTTGTGGATCTTGGGCAGTATTGGGCACTCCATAAATCTTCTGGGCTTCTGATTTTATCTTCTGCACAAGTACATTCAATGAGGATAATTTTATTAAGCTGTTGATTTTTCGTATAATGCTCATTATGGGATCTTCTTGTGTCTCGGGATCCAGTAATTCGTCCATTTTTGTCCAATATTCTTCTGGTCCTATTATTTACCGTGGCTCGCTTTTCAGTGGCAGTTATGTTACTTTTGGATGTCTTGGCTTTGCTTAGTATTCAGACCAGTTTCAATTCTAATTTCATATGCGGAATTTTGAGAAACATTTCTAATACATGACTCAACTTTAACATATACCTCTTTAGTTTGCCTTTGGCTAAAATCAATTTTTGATCCTCGGATAATTAGTAGTAGTCCTTTCGAGTTGTTTATACTTCTTCTTCTGTCTGCATATTGCCGACAAGATGGTTTCCTTAAATGTAATGTTCGTTAAGTGGTCTATATTATTCCAATCACTCCAGTGCATGCAATTCGCTATATGTATGTGAAGGTTTAAGAGCTTCCTGTCATTTATTTCCAAATTTCTTCTTGTTTTATGAATTCGGTCACGTAGCAGGGATTGTTCCATACGCTTATAGATTGTGTTTGCCTGTGTTGACATTCAAGTGTGTCGAATTTTAAAGAATTTTGGATCATGTTCGGGTCTCGGCATCGAAGTAGGAATGTAAGAGAACATATCATCTGAGCTTTTCTCTTGCTACTACTCCAGTAGAGGCATTTTATCAGAGAATGAAGGCTTTCATAGCCGAGGTCTATTTAAAACGTCAGGAAGCAGATATTGGAGAAAATTGATAATTGAATGCTATGCTGGAACGATTTAACCGCCAATATGACCAAATTCGAGTTCTCCATGGAACAACGTTGTATGCGATCGTAATTAATAAACCACCGTCAAACTGGGAAGAATGTATGAGGCTTTTTTTTCTAATTAAAAGTAGTGAAAGAAATAGTTGAGCTGAATTCACCGTATGTATATGACGTATATGACGTTGTTTTCAAATCAAAGTGCTTTCCTGGGCGGTTCATTATGCAGAAGCAAAATGGGGATGTCAGTTTATTCGAATCAGCAGTGATGCAGCTGAAAGGGGGCAAACGACGAAAACTAAATATTGAAAATGGAAGCAAAATGTAAGAAAATTCTGCAGAGATGGCTTAATCATAAAACAACGTTGTAACCGCCTCATTTCCACAGGACACCGTAGTAACCGACGTGGATGTACAACGTTGTTTTATTAATTTATAACAAATAACCTGATAGGTCCTTATTCTTTATATATCTAAAGCAGTAATAATATAATAAATAATATTAAGCGATATAAAATCAATCAAATGAGGTTTATAAACATTCTACCTATCAAAGCCATCAATAATAAAACGTTTTTTTTTCATGTCCCAAAAAAAATGTTTTTGACTCTTAAAACCTTGTTTCAGCTAAGCAATTAGTGAACTGTAATAATAACGAAGAAAAAATGGTTGTAGAGGTTACCATCTCCATAATAACTGTGAGTAATTTACCAACATAAATATTTCTCTCTCTCTCTCTCTCATTGCTCATTGTGGTTTTTAATTTGGCAATATTTTGGTAAATTATAAGTAAAAATATACTCTTATACTTAAAACATTTGATATACTGGTTTACCTAACGTAGAAACTCATAGGCGCCTTCATTCAATTCTTAATGTATATTATTTGCCCGATTTGTGTTCGTAATTCAAAGAATAAATATATTTGTTAAGAATCTAATTATGCCAGTTTGCCACAATAGTACAATACCAAAGGAAAACCCCTTTATTTTAATCAATTTTTTTTAATGCTATTTCGGGTGCTAATATAAATCCCTTCATATCTTATCACTATTACAGATGATTTCTTTCAAAAATTCATATTTTATTTACTTAATTTTGAATACGTGTTCAACATTCACAAAATATATGATATATGTGAAATGTTCATAACGATCGTCGCATTGTAGTTCGTTGTTCAAAATAAGACAAACTCACATATCCATTGTCCCCACATATCCCTGAGCCGTGTTATGTCAAATATTCGTTCGAAAATTACAACCGATAAGTGAGATAATGACAAAATAAATACAGCTTGGAAGGTTTTTACACAATGCCCGGTTATAAACACAATAATTGTTGTTTGCTTTATTCATTGACAAAATCGTACAGCGTCACACACTTAACTATAATGCTTCATACTATAAAATCTATATATAATGAATGATATGTGTATATGGAAATTAAACATACGTCCTTCAACAAATAGAGTTATTAAAATTTTAATATGAACGATAATTGTATTTGTAACAAACAAAATAAATATTTCTATGAGTATAAATCACATGCATTTCAAACTTTTAATAATATGGAGTTTTCATTGTTCTCAATTGAACGGAAAATTAAGTTATTGTTCGTAATTTCCCAAACATATTTCTTATACTTGTGAAAATTTTATGATAATATATACTACAGCCGCAATATCAGGGGGGATATTTTACGCAATCATATTGTTTATGAAATTTCAGAATAACGGTGAAAATATGTTACTTACAATTCACACCACATGAAAGTTGCTGTTTTAATGAATTTCAATTAATGTAAGAAATAATAAATTTTACTTTTTATGCGAAATATGTTAGTGAAAGCGTAAAACAAAATGTATTGAACAACCACCGAATATGTGGATTTTCACTTATTGTGCTGTATACTTGAGGATACAATTTTCTGTTTACATTTGAACTACACTTTTAAAGAACTAACTCACTCTATTTACAACTAACTTCGAAAATGGAATGGACAACGTCATACAGCATTCGCTTTTATTTAACATTGTCCTAAATTTTCCAAATCCGCACTGAATATTTATCTCAAATACGTCTATTCTCGAAATTTCTGGTTTCGTTCCATTTCAAAAAATAGTATTAATTTTTCTGAAACATTCCATGTAAACTCAGCTAGTTTGCGTTTTCGACATGTGAATATACAGGGTGTCCCAACGAAAACAAGCCATCTGTAATATTTCCCAAAGTACTAATTATTTTAAAAATCGCAGTAACACGTATTTGTCCATACTAACCGTAAATTGAACCTACCTATGTGACACCTCGTTTTAAAACCTGTTTAAAAACGAATATCAACGATGGGTCGTTTTGATATTCCATCAACATTTAGGGAATTTCCGAATTAAAGCGTGATTCCCGGATGTTTTTCTGAACTCTGATTGACGAATAATAATTAATAATTCGTTTATAAGTTTAAAGACTTTTTGCTACTACGACAAGGAAAATTAAACTGATAATGGATTTTAAATCATTTTATTATAACAAATGTTCGATACGGTCTCCATTGTATAGCCTGTTCGACGAAGAGTACTATTTCGACGTGTAATTTTTGAGAGCGCAACTGTGTATCACTTCTCTTATAATAAAAAATTTAACAACTTCTTTCGTTAAAAAAAAAGTTGCTAGAAAATGTCTTACTTTCTTTCCATAGTTGCTTCAGTATACTTAAGGCTTACTTCTTTATTATTTTCCTTACTCGACAAATTAGCAGAAAAAAATGAAATTATTGTTCTTTATGCATAGAGTAATAAGTGTGTTAGAGAAACTGCACGTAATTTCAATGATAGGCATTGAGAAAGGCTCGTAAGGCATTAATACATTACTGAACTGTGGAGCAAATTTAACGAAACGAGATCCGTGGTTAACAAGAAACGCGTGCCAGGAAGAATCGTAGACGTTAAAGTAGCAGTATTATGTATGATATGTTGCAATGGAACCGAAAAATCTTTAAAACAAATTGCCTTAATATCTAGTGATCCGCGAAATAGTGCTCACAGAATTGTCAGGTGACCTAAACAACAATCCCAATTTTTTATACAATACTTGGTTCTCTGACGAAGATTTGCGAAGAGTTTGTTTTTCTCATTCAATCCAGCTCGAATCTTGAAGGCACAGGGGAACTTCTTTTTTGCTCCCTTCTAATTCCGGGTACATCAATAACAAGTTTCCAACAATTACATAGTTTATTAAGCTATAATAATCACAATCTATAATCACAATCTTCTCTATAAAATATGGTGATGAGTCTAACAAGACACTGCAACAGTACACTTTTCAACAATGTTCAAAAACTACTACGGCTGACTGACGCCATTGATTTCTATTCCAAGAAAATTCTACTTCCACAAGCTTTATGAATTTTCTTCATAATTTACTTCGATCTACTGACTAATACTGTTTCTTCCAACGGTATACATTCCCAAAATGCTTTATGACCTGGTTGAAAACCAATAAGTAAATAACTACAATTAATTACTACCGAGCTACTGCTACTGCGCACACAGGTTTCCTGGCTACAACTGAGCGTTGCTACCAACTGACTTCAATTGTTACTGCGAGGTTCCGCTGTTGACTAAACCCACCGTTAGAGTGCGCCACTACGCATCTTTTTTTAGGTACTGGACGTTATTTAACCCTTTCAAAAGAAAACTTTGTTTTCGAACACTTTCTTTTATTTCGAACCCCCCGAATTTCCATCTTTTGAGTTCCAAAATTGAATTTTAACCAATTTATTTTTTCATAAAATAAATTTCAGATTTATACATTTTTATATATCCTAAAAATACATGAACAAAAATATAAATTTTGCAGTCTTTATCAGTGCAGTCCTTCACCAACGAAAAAAAATTCTGCCTACGGCCTTGAGGTTGTTATGGCTAAATATTTAAAATCATGAGTATTTTGAGAAATATTTCAGGTGGATAGTTTTTGTTGGGACACCCTGTATAGTCGGCATACGAGAAATTTTCACCTGGGTATGAAGCCATATTTGTGTGCAATAATATATTATAACAAACACAAGGTGTTGATAACGGTGTAAACTATTTTAAGAACATGTAGAATTCATTAAAACAAGAAAACAACTTCTTATGTATTCAAAAAGTTGTTTAAAATATCTTAACTATTAATGGAATTGTTAAATTCCAACAAATATTATCAATATAATTACATTTTTTGTGATCATAATTTTTTAAAAAACTTCTATTTCAGGATGTCGGTGTTGTTTATTTAAATGTGATAAATGATAATAAGTTAATGGTTTGTATATAAAACTAAAGACATTAAAACTTCATTCTATCAATTTGTAGTTTATTGAAAAGGCAACATAAAAATACTAATTATTTACGCTCTAATAATTTGCGTTTTCTATTTTGAAATAATAACAATGCGGAATCATGTCTAAATTTATTAGATTATTCAAAAAAATTATATATACTGCAGCTGTTTGATTGGCATTGTCCTATCTGATAACTACCTAAATAGTTTTCACAGTTGTTTTTAACACAACAAATTGAAATCTTATACGAAACTGAATAAAAAAATTAAAACTTTTACCAGAAAAAAATATATGTAAACTCTAATTCAGTATATTCTACTGGTGGACAATCATAGTGATTATTTATGCCTTCCAGCACCAAACCACTTGGCCTCTATTACTCCCAATCAGTTAATTCTATTCCACTTTTCTACAGATCTCCTCCAACTTTTCCTAATATTAATTTATAATTTTCGTACGATCACTCTTTGTCATGTATTAATTAAATAAATTGTAAATTTTCTTCGTACAACCGAATTTTCATAAAGTAGTAGTAAATTGTGACGGGAATTTATCTGATATTTCGTGGAATCCGAAATATTGGTTTAGCGACCCGAGGTCGGCGGCTGACACTATGGAAATTCATAGAATCTCATCGAATAATGAAATATATAGATATGGAGAACTGCCGGAAGGAATTCATTTAGTATTAGATTACCGTCTAGTAAACAAGAGTTGTTCAAGATAACTTGTAGCTGTGTGAATATAAATAAAAGTAGTGGAAATAAATTATAGTGAGTTGAACTGTGTTTTTAAATAAAATTTTATAAATATTATAGCTAAAATTATGGCTTTGTTCTTCGACGGTGTTGGGTTCATGTTTGATTTTCCATATTTCTATTTGTTCATGTTCATGTTTGTGTTTGGAAACGTTTCAACTCCAAACATAATTTACAATACATTACTTCTATAAAGGACTACAATTTTTCGAAAATGAACCAGCAAATTAAAGACATTCTTAACAATCTTTTCGAAATTACTAACAATAAAAATATCAAAAACTTGTCACACATTCATGTTATGCATATCAATGGCTAAGTGCAAAACTTCTTAAGTTAAGGTTTCCTATTGTGTGTTTAGTTCCCCAATAATTTATAAATAACGATATATCTCCTTGAAGTTTCCTTGGACTCCCATCGTCTTGAAGTGGTTGATCTCATAACGTTTCAATAGCTGTGTATCGTCATCAGGTGAATGATAGGAGTATCAGTCGTATTTATATTATACCCTTAACCGGTCATGCGTCGCCGGTCATGGTCATTGGGTCTTATCTGGTCCAATCAGCGTCGTCGTACCTGGAGGTTGGTTGCCGGTGATGCGTAGCGGCAGAGGCCCAAGAAGAGCTCTCCAAATATTTTTAATTTGGACGCTGGGCTCGCTAATTATATTTTCGTTCGAGATTATATATGCTGTCTCTATGAATTTTCTTTTGTACCAGTGTTCTTCCTTGTGAATTGCTCTAGCCTGGTCCCATTTGATATTATGGTGTTCGGTCCATGAGTGATTAGCTAGCCCAGACTTTGTTACCTCTGCCCTTTGAGTAGCTATGCGGTGTTCCTTAATCTTGGTGTCCAGCGGTCGCTTTGTCTCTCCAATGTAAAGATTGCCACATTCACACGGTACGCTGTATATACAGTTATTTGGTATTGCTGGTGCGTCGGGCCTCGTTCTTGTTATCATGCTCCTCAAGGTGTCGTTGCTTTTGAAGATCATTCTGATTCCATAGCTGTGTGCAATTCTTCTAAGTTTCTCCGACAAGCCTTTAGTATGCGGTAATAGTAGAGTTGCTACCGTGGTGTCCTCTTCCTGCCTAGGTGGTTTGTCCAGCTCTTCAAACGCCTTGTTAATGATCGTTTCCGGATATCCGTTCGCCAAAAGGTCTTCTCTAAGTTTCACTTGTTCTTCTTTGAGGGCTTCTGGTGTGCTGCAGATATTTTTGGCTCTATGGATTAGTGTTTTGATGATGCCAGTTGTCGTTGCTGATGGGTGGTTGGAAGGTATAATCCTGTATGCGTAGCCTTCCTGTAGACTGTTGTTTGGATTCCGGTCCTAGTCCTTTGACACTTTACATCAAGAAATGGTAGGCACCCACTCTCTTCCATCTCCATGGTGAATCTAATGGATGGTTGGGATTGGTTCAGGTGCTCCAGGAATGTCTGTAGTTCTGTCTCTCCATGTTGCCAAATAATAAAGGTGTTATCGACATATCTCAACCATAACTTAGGCTGCTTCTCGAAACTCTTCAGTGCATGTTTTTCGAACCATTCCATGTAGATGTTGGCGATGGTTGGTGATAACGGGGAACCCATAGGCAATCCATCTTCTTGCATGAAGAACCGGTTCTTCTCCTGAAAGTAGCAGTTCTTGAGGCAACATTCAAGCAAGTCCATGATTGAGTCTATTGGCAGCTCCGTCCTCTCAATCAGGGTTTCGTCTTCAGTAAGTTTCTTTACGTACGTGAAAAGGTTTTCAACGTCGAAACTTACTAAGCGATGTTCTTTCTGGCTCAAGTTCCATGGATCCGATGATTTCGACAAAGTGTTTTGAGTCCTTGACGTGCGATGATGTTTTGCCTCCAAAGGTTGGATGATTGGTAGAAGGAATTTCGATAGTGCTGAGAGGTACTCCAGCCTTGTGTATCTTGTGTAGTCCATAAAGATGTGGTGTCAATTTCCTCCTTGTCTCGGGTAGAATGTATTCAGCAGCACTCTACGTTGCTTTCTAAGGGGCTAAATTACGCTGTAGCGTAGTTACTCGAACGAGTATTCGAGTAACTAGAAGCGAAAGCAGAAGACTACGAGAATTATGCGAACCGACCTGAAGAGGGCAGATGCGACTCTGCCGAAACGTCGTTATTTTACCATCTATCCCGGGAGGGATCAGTTATCAACTACGCGGATGAATTCCCGGACACCACCTAATATATATATATATATATATATATATATATATATATATATAAATATATATATAAACAACATCTTTGGTTAAATGAGGAAGGTAAATCGAAATACTGGCTAATGAAATCAGCGTAGTATTTTACTTCTCGCCGGTACAAACTGCAAAATTATAGGAAGAATTTCTATGAATGTTCGTTCATTCAAGTGTTTCAATGACTTTCATCACAACGTATCAAATACACAAGGAAAGGCCGAATTATTTCACGGGTGCTACCTCTGTATATAATTAATTAGCACTCTATTGTGGATTATCCTTGACCGACAAAAATTATATTTATAAAGATGTAGTACTTTAATAGTTTTGCTGATTGATGAGTTCTAACGTTTGACATTTGTCACAAATTTTACAATAAGTCTTTTTTATATTAAACAAAATCCCATTAAGCTACTACTGACGTTTCAGGAATCTCTCATACAAACATGAGATTTTCTTTGCTCAAACAATGAATGCCGACATGGTAATAGTGCAATTAGCAGAAATAAATTTGCAACCATGTATGGCAAACCGATTTCGCTGATGAATGAATATCGTCGCGGGAAAAGTTAAAGAAAGCGCTTAAAGAACCGCCATTGTTCCAACTTTTCAACCGTTTGATAAGAGATAAGAACAACGAAAACGTTTCATTCATATAAGGAGATACCGTCTCCTATGACTTACCTTTTACTATATTAAAAACTGTTTACATCAACGGTTAAACAGTTGGCTGATGTCGCAATTTAATCTTTTAGCTGTTATGAAAGCAGGATTTGGTAAACATACTTTAAAAATTTATTATCGCTTTTTCGTACAACTTACGAACGAATATAAAACGTATTACTATACAAGGTGTTAACTGCAACTAAGATGTGGAATGAACGTGACAGTGTCAAAGACCTTTGTCGACGAAAATGTATCCTCGTTTTTATATATACGAATGGAAGCTCAACGTTTTTCATGTTATAAATTATTCAACGAGAACCTCCAAATTAACAATCTTTTTCAATGAATGAACATGGCAGCACCAGATGGAAATTTTAATTACCAAGTTTCGGTCGCTTACACTTTTTACTGTTACTACACATTTTTAACATTTTTGGTCTTCCATTTTAGCGATAATAGAAAAATCTTAAAATAATAATACACAGTGTGTATGTAATTAAACTAACGACTTTGTCAGTACAACTAAACTGAAGGATTTCCCTCTTACAAACGATTAAAGGGCGTACCCAAGCCTATGTGAATTAGTACAAGTTGAAAATGAAGAAAATTGTGAAGTAAAAATACACTTCATAAAAAAAGGAAAAAAATTGAGGAAGAAAATTCTGAATACCTAAAACAGAGCTTAAAGATTTTATACAGAGATGCAGTTTCCAAACATCCATATATCCACAATTTTTGTTGTTGTTTAATGTTTCAACGATTTCTGTAAAGCTGGTACCTGTAAAGTGCACATCATTTATGTATAGTATGAAAATCTGGGAATCCAGCAGACTACATTGATGAAAACCGTGATTATTTAATGGTCTTTTAGGCATTTTATAATTTATGTTTACTGATTGAAAACTGTGTGTTAGATGTTGTCTATGTTAGCCCAGTACGGTGCCACCATTTCATATTGGTTACAAATAGTACCAAATTTGTTCGATCTATAATCTCCAATTCTCTTTTTAAATTTACAAAAACACTCACAACAGCATTACTTTCATCTATTTTGTTTGTTTTCACTTTGACAATATCATTTGGCATATACTATGGCAACAGGAATCCCATAGTGGTATGTCCAATGCTTAAAAACGGAAACAAACATGATGTGACTAATTATAGAGGTATAACTCTGTTGTGCAACCTCGCAAAGATCCTTGAAAATGTTATCTATACTCAGACATACTAGTATTCAAGCAACTATGTCGCCCTATCAGCATGGTTTTGTTAACAAAAGGTCAACTGTTACGAATTTAGTGGTAATTGCCCAGTACTATACAGATTTCTTCAAAGATTTTGACAGAATAGAACATAATTTATTACTTAAGAAATTACATAGTATTGGCTTCTCGAATGACACTGTTCAACAGATAAGATCATATCTTCCTAATAGAGTCCAGTACGTAACATTCAATAGCCATAAATTTGATGAATTTACTGCAACATCTGGTGTACCACAAGGGTCCATTCTTGGACCTTTATTATTTATATTATTCATAAATAACCTATGTAATTTGCTGGATGTAAACGTCTTTGCTTCGTAGATAATTTGTCGTCAGTGAACAGCGTTGTTGACTGTGAGGAGCTGCAGAACAACTTTGTTTTATTGAAAAATGGTGCACTAGTAATTATCTTGCTCTCAATGTACAGAAACGCAAAGTTGTTCGATTTACAAGGCGACATTCGACTATGAAATTCAACTATCGAATATGCAATTCTAACTTAGAAATGTGCAATACAGTCAAGGACCTTGGAGTAGTGTTGTCTTTCTGACACCACATAATAATCAAGCTTTCGGAAGCCAAGAAGTCATACGGTGTCTTAATTCGTAACTGTAGACAATTCACAAACATCACTGCCTTAAAAATACTGTGTTATGCGTACCGTACCGTACGATCTAAATTAAGAGTATGCGAGTGTGGTCTGGAGTCCAATTTACGAAAAAACACAGGCTATCTATGGAGAGAGTCCAAAGACGATTTCAAAAATTTCTTATTTTTAAAGTGGATGGCTCTTATCCAATAAGGGGAATTAGTACTAATGATTTATGTATGAGGACGAGTATGACGCCCTGGAACATATAAGAAGATTCGCGTCGTTGGCGTTATTGTATAAAGTTATTCATGGACAGATCCATTGTTCTGCTATTTAAGTATGCTCAATTTTAATGTAACTAGTCGCTGTATTAGAGCTGTGAGTACCTTCAAATGCAGCAGAGCTACAACAAACATACTGGTGAGTTCACCAATATACAAAGCGTGATATAATTTTAATATACTACAAGTGATATTTTAGAATGTACCCTCAGTCAACTTCGGAAGGCTACAGTGGAGAATTTGTAGGAGTTTTACATATAATTGTATATAAGTTTCAAGGTTTTATTGTTACTTTTACTTTTTAATTTTTACTGTTTTTATTCTATAATTTTTACTTTATTGTATTCTTTGTTTTCTTTATTTTCTTTTTGCAATTACCTTAGTTTTTCACTCACTATTCAATAACTTTAGCTATAATTTAAATTGCATATTAAGAATAATATACCCTTTTATAGAAGTAAACGGGCAAAGGTTGAATAATAAAGCTAGTATTTATTTATTTATTTATCTGTGAGAAAAACTGGATTCTTAGCATTTCCAATTATTTAATTTTAAATTATTAACAAATTTTGAAAAATCATTTATAGCAGGATTTAAACCACTTTTCTAGATATAATTCCCATCTAGTCAGCCCCAATCACATTTTTACTAGCGGCATAAAGAATTAATCACATTTCGAACCAGATTAAAAACTATTATTTTGAACTTGTGAACTAGACTAAACAATTGATCCAGTTATAAAAACCTACTACCTCGATAGCGAATTCAAATATATATCGGATAAATATCTTATCTTTCTAGAAATATTAGATAATATAATAAGCGAGTTATATATATGAAACACGATTTATACGACAACATGGGAAATGCTTGTTTACCATTTTGAAAAGGAATAATGTTCACAATTTCCCTGTCAACAAACAACATTGAAGTAGATAAAACAATACGATTAACAAGCAGACCAGACCTACTGCAACATCATAGTTTATTTTAGACCGACTTCCTCCAACCAAATTGCTAAATTGACTTTGATTGACGTGTAGTATTGCAATAACGACAATTACAATTAAAAACATCCTCAAATTTATTCGTGTCCTCACCTCTAATTCAACTAAAACATCTATTTGCAAAGTAGCCTCCCAATCGGCCGTGGATACCATTTTTCTGTTAAATTTTGCCCATTCACATGCATCTAAATCGAAGACACTCTGTCTATATATCGAATCGTCGTCACCTGTCCAACACGCTCACTTGATGCACGACGTGCAACATACACATCAACACAACACACCACAACAAACGCCAGCCGACTTTTTTCACGCTCACAACGTATATGATTGTTTATGATTTCCCTAATCATTCCTAGACTGCTTTAATAAACTCGGAGCTTTACATGCGCAGTAATTTCCTAATCGGGCTCATTATCTCTTTACTTAGTACGGACGGTACCACTGCGCTTATCGAAACTTGAATATTTGACTACGTACCAACCCGAATACAATTTTGTATGCTTTCATACCGGTTGTCTTTTAAATATTATTTTAATTTTAAATTATTAATATTGTAACTACTTTTAGGATTCCGTATATACAATATACGGATACCCTTATAATATTACTGCGGATTTCTGCCTCTGTCAGTGACCCGATCAGGGGTACATATCGTAATAGAAGAAATTTTGATTTTAGGGGTACTTCTGGGGGGGAAAACTAAAAAAATCGCCCGTTTCCCCCCTGATCTCCGAAACTACTGAGACTAAAATTTTGAAAAAATAGGAAATATAGAGCGTTGCCCGAACTTTACAGGAAAAATAAGGAGAAACCATAAATATTAATTTTGGGGGGCAAATTATAGAATTAAATGAAAATTTAAAATTAAAAAACGCATCATGTAATCCATCAAATAAAAGGTCTCATTCTGAGGAACACAAATATATTTTTTTTCATATTTAAAAAAAATAAGATACAAAGGTATTAACGAAAATATACCAAAATTTATCCATCCCTCTCCCCCTTATTTCCGAAACTATAAAACGCAAAGTTTTGAAAAAAAATAGAGGTATAGGGTCTGACCTGAAGTTTACTGGAAAAATAAGGAGAAACCTCTACTTTTAATTTTGGGGGGGGCAAATTACAGAATTAAATGGAAAATATAAAATTAAAATTGTTTCTGACCCATCATGTTATATATCAAATGAAAGGGCTCATTATGAAGAAAACAAGTATATTTTTTCATATTTTTAAAATAAATTAATTAAAAGATATTAACAAAAATATAAAAAAAAATTACCCATTCCCCCCCCTTATCTCCGAAACCATATGCTGTAAAATTTTGAAAAAAAAATAGGTGAGGTAGGTGAGGCGCTACCTGAACTTTACTGGAAAAATTGCCCCCCTAATATTCATTTTGGGGGGCAAATTATAAAAAATTATAATTGTTTCTAAAGGATCATGTAATATATCAAATCATAGGGCTCATGATGACGAATACAAATAAATATAATTTTTAATATTTTTAAAATAAATATTTTAAAATATATTTAAAAAAATATTTAAAAAATTACCCTTTCCCCCCTTTATTCCCCAAACTATAAGACCTAAATTTTTTTACAGGAAAAATATGAAGAAATCCCTACTATTAATATTGGGGGCCAAATTATAGAATTAAACGGAAAATAAAAAAATATATCATGTAATACATCAAATGAAAGAGCTCATTACAAATATAAATTTTTCATATTTTTTAAATTAATGGTTAGGTTAGGTTAGGTATAACATAAAGATATAAAAAATTCTCATTTTTCGCTTTATTTCCGAAACCATACTACCTAAAATTTTGAAAATAATTACTGTACTGGGGCTCACTTGAAATTTATAAGAAAAATTATTAGAAAACCCCCATAGTAATTTTAGGGACAAATTATACAATTAAATGGAAAATAAAAATCAATTTTCAAACGCATCTTGTAATATATCAGATAAAAGGCTCATTATGTGAATTACAAATATATCATATTTTTAAACCATTTGTTTTAAAGTTATTAACAAAAATATTAAACATAGACTTAATTCCCACTTTAAAACTACACTATTTAAATTTTGAAAAATATATTTTATTTGTATTTTTAAATAATTTGAATAACAGATTTAATAATTTATAATTTAAACCTTGACCTATTTGCCCTTTATCTTACAATCTACAGAGCCTCAAAAAAATAAATAAAAGGCTTCCCTGAAACTTTATTAGTAATATAAAACTCTAATGTTAATTTTTGGGGGCCAAATTAGAAAATTAAAATCCATATGTATTCTTACATAAATCAAGCGAATCCTGAAGCAGATAAAATAAAAAGTCTATGTGTGGAAAATCAATGTGTATACTTTTTATAAATTTAAAACGCTTCCTTTAATAAAAAAAATTAGGGTAAATATAAGAAAATGCACTCATTCCCTGCTTGTCTGAAACTGGAATATTAGAATTTTGAAGGTGATACGGAACCCTTAGTATCCGAGTCAACTCGCACTTGACCAAATTATTTATAATATAATTATTTTTATTTAGAACGCGCAACAGGGCCTTGAAAGGGCCTAGGGCGTAAATTACATTTTATGTAACAATTTTGATAATTATTTTATTTACAATATATACAGGGATTCCTTAACTATATGCTTCCATTCATGCCTATTGGTAGTCATGGTTTTCCATTACACTATACTCAGCCTCAGCAGATCTTCTCCTACATTGTCCAGCCATCTTCTCTGAGGTCGTCCTTTTCTATTCTATGATATTCTATCGGTTTTCCATTTATGATTTATTTTTGGTATCCTGTCTCTCGTCATTCGCTCGACCTGTCCTAGCTATCTGAGCCTGTGGGCACTTACAAAAGTAGATATTTTGAGCTCACCATATATGTTTTTTAGTTCTTCATTATTTCGTCTCCTTCACCCACTTTCCGTTCTTATGCCTAACGTAAATGTTCTTTAACATATTCAATTCCAATCGTTCGATCCTTTCTTCAATTTTATTAAGAACCCAAGTGTCACTCCATATGTTACTGTCGCTCGAATTACTTTTATTTTCTATATATACTCTTTTTTTGGTTTTTCTTGAGACAAATTTGGATTTCATCAAAATCTCAGCATTCCATACTTCCTGCTTCCCTTGGCTATCTTTGCTTTAATCTCGGCGTCCTCTCTTCCATTTTCTTCAACTTTGACCCCCCAAATATGTAAAAATCCCTCACTCTTTTGCAACTATATGTTCAGAATATAAATATTTTCTAAATAACTTTTTGATAAGAATACTTTGCATAATAAAGTAGAGAAAAATCTTACTCATTGAGACTACTTTGCAATTCCCAAATTGCTATATTTCAGTCCATGTCCGAATTACCGTATAATTTTGCCAAACCGATTTGCATGAAAATTTGGCAGTAGGTTCTGTTTACCCCTTACTTCAAAGTTGACCTTGTGCCGAGGGTTGCTTTTGCCCTGGGGTGAATGCCGCCCCTTCTTTAAATATAACTCCGATAGATTGACTCATTTTAAGCAACTTTTTATTTTTCATGTTTTTTCTTACTGTCAATACTTTTTGACTTATTCGTGATTGAAAGCATACATTTTTCAACCAAAGAATACGTTTTCAATTGTTTCTTTCGCGAATAACTCAAAAACTAAGCAATTATTCTAAGCAACATGTAAAAAAAAAAGAACGGTGGGTTTATGATCTCTGTAGACCCAAAACGAACTTTCAGCTTGTTGAAGGTTGATTCTTATTTAACGTGACAACAATGTATTTTTTGGCAAAGATTTTTATAGACTTTTATAAAGGTCTTAAAAAACCTTTAGTTTCGTTTTTTTATGAAAATCTGCAGCCGCAAAACTTACCAAAATAATATTAGTATCTATTTTTTCGGCTCAAAAAAATGTGAAAATCACCCCCTAATTAGCACCCTAATTGAAAATAATTGTTGACACTTTATAATTCCCTATATATAGGTACTGCAATATGCTCAAAATATTTTAACGGATTAGAGTGCTTAAAGATTTGAAAAATAATTTTAAATAGGATATGCATTGTTTCTTTCATTTTATTGTTATTTGTTGTATGACAATGCCACGAAAAAAGACGCCGCCCTTAATATTCACATTGAATCCAGGACGACAACCGTCACCAAAAATTTATATCAAAACTTCACTCTTTATGCATGATAAAATATATACTTTGTTTCGGTTTAGTAAACAAATAGAGAATAAAAAATCATTTTTATATGAAAATTTTAAACTTCAATTGGTAAAAAAGCAGCTTGGAACTACGAAACAGGTTACTAAGGCATAATGTGTTTGAAAAACAACGTAATGTAGCAAATTAAAAATTATCTAATCCGAAGATAGTAAAAATGAAACAATATTCTCTAAGAATATTTGTCAATTTAGAAAAATATTAATCACTAATTCTATTATCAGTTATAAAAAACTGTTCTGTAAACAGAAGAATATAAACATTTTTGAATTATGATTAAACAAACAGAAAGACAGAGGAATCAGTAGAAACTAACATTAAAAAAATAATAGAGAAAAAATTAGGAAAAGTAAAGAACCAATCAATACAACACTTAATAGCGAGCAGTCTGGCTAGATTAATAAAACGTTTTACAGTTGAAAAAGTAATAGTAGGGGAGCCCAAGCGGGGATTTCGGGATTTACTCGAGCGAAGCAGATTAATATACAGGGGGATACCTTGTACCTGGTTAAGTATATCCACTAAACATTAGCCCTATATATAGGGCCGCCCGTCAAGGATAAAGGATCAGATTAGTAAAAAAAATGATCATTTGAAATTCTCCAGCGCGTCAGATTAAGGTAGGGTGAGTTAGTTACATGGTAAAACGTGTATATTCCACTAATCTGGCAATTCGAGAGTGACGTAGAGAAGGGGGAGGGCAACAAAGTTGTAAAAAAAACGTCATCTCGACATTCTCGAGCGTGGTTAAATTCTTTTTTATTTTAAAGGGAATAATCCAGATAATCGTCAGATTATGAGACAGCAGGTTCAGACCATATATATGAACCATATATATCTTAATCTGACGCGCTAGAGTATTTCAAAATGACGTTTTTTTTTCCACATTCTAATAATGGCCGCGAGTTGGCGTCATATCCAAATCGTCAGATTATTAAACAAGACCTTTTTTAGGTTCACTCAACAGCCCCTTAAAAAATCTGACGCGCTCGATTAATTTTTTTTTTCATTTTCAACCCTTACGTACGACCACCCCCATCATGGAAACAATCAGATTAACATACGTAAATTTTTAAAAGTACGTAGGACACGGATGGATGCTATCAATATCTGACGCGCTCGAATATGTCCACGCAACAGTTTTTTTTTACATTTTTGAAAATTTATAGCCGCTCCCCCCACCGATGAAAAGGTATACATTATATGACATTTTTTTCCTTATCATCTAAATTTCGCAATCCAATAGGTCTCTATGACACTCGAGTAAATCCCGATTTAGATACGTGGGCTCCCCTACTATAAAAAGTATTTAAGCAAGTATACAAACTGTGAAATATTCCGATACCTTAGTTGAGATCGACTGGAATAACTTTCCAACAATTTTTAAAGTGAAAATCGCGTTTTGGTTACACATTTTTGACAAATCTAGCAAAAACAAACAAATTTTAACTAAACCAATTTAGTTTTAAGTTAATGAACTTGTCTTTAATTTTATGCTTTAAATTAAGAATGAAAGCAAATAACCCAATCGAATCATTCTATTTCCGTAATTCAAAGTACATGAGCTTACAATAGTGGAAAATTAAACAATAGTATTTAATTGTTTAGGGAAATTAGTATTCAGCGCGAACTCCACCTGCGACAGATATCTAACAGGTGTTCCAGCTAGTATTGGATACAGAAAGACGTATATTTACGTCATATACAGGGTTCTTCAAACGCGGTGATACCTTCAACGTTTTAGGGAATCTAAACATGGTAGAGATTTGAAATTTTGGTTGAGGGTGTTTTTGAGAATGCTCATTTTAGCTAAAATGTTTTCAACCGTCGATCACTTAAGGTTATATCAGAATTTGCTTTTACCTTTATTAATTTAAATGGAGAAACATATATTTTAGGATGAATTCTGAAATTTAAACCATGTTTTATCATCACTTTATATATCTACGACGAACAGGTTCGTGGAATCAGCATTCATCCGATATTTCGTGGAATCCGAAATGTTGTTCGTCTGGCGTATCGAGGTCGGCGGTTGGCTTTGATGAACTTATCGAAGAATTCTAGAATCCATGAAGGAAATCTCTCGACAGCTCTTTAACCTTCAGGACAAATCAAAGAAGACAATAGAAATACGGAGATAGTCGTTTAGTAAACAAACAACAGATGTTCAAGATAAATTGTATATATTTGTGTGTACATAAAATTAGTGGAAATAAATTATTGTGAGTTGAACTATGTTTTTAAATAAATCCAAGACCTACATTGAACCCGTGTGTGAAAAGAAAAACATTACTATATTTAAAAAAATTACAATACAACTCAAAATATAAGTCATAACTTCCAAACAAAACGAAATAGAATTTACAAATTTTTATCTGCTATAATTGATAGTAGTCATACTAAACTCAACTTGCTAATACATACGGGGGTTCCAGAAAAAACTAAATTTAAAAAAATCAAATACGAACACATTCATTTTTTCAAAGTCTATCTACTATAAGTAATTTCGAAAAGATTGTTGAGGAGGTCTTGAATTATTTTGTCTGTTCATTGGGTTTTCTCTCCTCTAAAATTTTTTCCTGCAACAGATATATGTAGTGTTAAAAATTTCCCGGATTATATGTAGAACAAAGTGTAGTATGGCAATTTTACGAAATTGCCTTACTACACTTTGTTCTACATATACAATTTTTAAATATTTATCTGTTGCAGGAAAAAATTTTAGAGGAGAGAAAACCCAATGAACAGACAAAATCTTCTACTATATATTTTATAACTATTACATTCTTCTTTTTGATCGTCTTTTGCCCATATGAATCTTTCTTATTGCTAGCTAAGAAAAAAGTTTACTGACAACTACTGAAATTGTTTAAAACTACATTGAAAGCAGTTTTGTTTGAATTTAGAATGGAGCCGAGATATATTATGAAAAAATAAAAGTCATCCTTATAATCAAAAACTGAATATGACGGATTAAATTCACCCTATATATCATTTGTTTTCGTAAAGAACGTCTAAAAAGATGACAATGATGTCACCTGCTGAGATTCTTATACTGTGGACTCAAACTGTGCTAAACTTGCATCTTATGACAATTTAAAGAATGCAAATTTTTATATAGTAGTATAATAATAGCCAAGATTTTGATTAAACTTATTTATGATTACATGCTGAGTTAAATTTGCATAATAATAAAATTTTAACAAATATTTGTCCTACCCGTTGAGATATAGGAACTTTTAAAATTACTGGAAAATTCAAATTTATTATAAGTAAGTCTTACCCACGAGAAATTTGCATTACGTAGACACAAAAAAATTCTGAGTAATAAATATTAATAAGACAATACGGGGGTAGATTAATATGTATTAGGAAATGAAGTTGCAAAGTCTCAATATAGCTTCTATTTCTTTAACCACTCAAAAATAAGATGTAAACTCTCTTTAAATACATTTTTGTTTGAGATATTATTTCCTCGTTTAAGCTGAATTTGTTGGGTACCATATGGAAGTCATAGAGACCAAGATGAGACGGGTGAGTATGGTGGGTTGGACAGAAATTCGTATAAGAACAGATATACATGGTGTTTCTAAAATAAGGTTCCAAATTTCTGCTGTCTATATAAGAAGATATATGCCCTTAAAATGACTCAAACAAAACTGTTTTTTTTTTCAATCACCACTTTTACTAATTAAACACTGCAAAGTTCAATTGACAATTTATCAATAACTTAAACTGTTAAGCGTTGTGGTAACGTCACTCTTTTATTTGCCATGGAAAACCATTGGAAATATCGATTTGGAGAAAGATAATATTTTTACGTAAAATTGTTAGATTTTATAAATCTCTAGAGAAAATTGCAAAAAAGAAATAAAAAAATACGGACCAGAAAACGATGTAGCAGATGTCATTTAACGTAGAAAGTTATATAAGACCCATACATTTTTTTCTATTTATTTTCGACCGTTTAGTCAATAACAGAGAAAAAAATTTGTTTGAATCCTTTTAAGGACATATAACTTCATAAGGGTGCGTTTAGGGCACATATTAATACGTAATTTTTGCTTATTTTAATGAGTTCTATACACCCTGTATAGACCCCACGTTCAATCTTTCAAAGTTTTTATCACATTTTTACAGATTTTTTAGAATATCAGATGTGTGCTACAAGTACTTTCGAGTACAATCTGAAACCAATACACAGGATGACTCAAAAATGTAATAACCTTTGTGATGTCATAGGTAACCTGACATCAAACTTTTTAACTTTAATGAATTTTCACCTGCTAAAGTACAAAACATTGTCATTATTTCCAGGGTATGAGTAGTTGTATTTTAAAACGCTACCCAAAATATGAAAATGTAGCAGAAGTACAAGATCGCAAAGATGTGCAAACATATCCACCCAGTCGACTTATAGTTAAACGGTTGAAAGAAAAGGTTGAACTAATGGATACTGTTCAGACGGTGCAGAGACAACTTCCATACCTAAGTCATAAACGATCTTCATCAGCCAGGAAAGATTACTGAAAAGTTGTAGCGAAACATTAAAAAAGTCAAGTCTGGGGTCTGCATCAGCCGTTCAAAAGTAAGTGGGAAAGTTGCATTCCAATAAAGGTAAAAACTGTAAAACAATTTTGTTGGTAATGTATATTTAAAAAAGAACCGACTTCAACTGACTTAAAATAAAAACCGTTTAGAAACCGTGTGCAAACAATCACTTTTTTCTGACATATCTTGTTGTTTTATCTAATTTACAATTCTATTGATTATTTTAGTGTATTTTTATCTCTCACACACTTCCTCACTCTCTAATTTGTATTATTTTTTCTATATTTTCCACATATTTTTTAACTTTATTTGTTTGTTTTATTCCAACCACCCTGTATATGCATCTGTGTATTCGTCACCTACTAGAACACATGTGTCTATTATTTTCTGAACCACTCTGTACAACTATGATTAAACTATATTGCAACCGGCCTGATATTATTTAAACCAAGTGTATAAATATAAATTATCTCCACCCTATTGATTGTTTCTAATATTGTTTCAATCACCCTGTATACCTATATTTTTACTTCGCCCCATATTTCAAGTATTCCTTATATGCAACTGTACATGGTCTACCCTATATGACAAAAACTTTCACATTTTTTTACCACATTGTGGTAATCCAATCAGTATATGAAATTCCTTCTACAATTTTTTGAAATATCCTAACTGCTGATGCTCATATAACAAATTTTTGATACACCCTTAATGACTATAATTTTACTCCACCCTTATTTCAACTACCGGTATAAGCAATTACTTATATTCCACACTATATAATATTTTTTCAACCACCCTGTATAACCATAATTTTCCTCCACCTTATATTTCAACCACCCTATATATGCAACTGCTAATGTACCACCCAATATCAAATTTATTTTTCAGATTTTTTTATTTCTGCTGGAATTTCTATGCATGCAAGACCGACATCTAGGATTTTCGGGGAAACAGTCTTTACATCTCGCGTCTACAAAGTTACCGTTATGTACCAGAAACAATATATATCATATATATTGTCTTGCGTACAAAATAATGACATCTAGTAGGATGTATTCAATATCTCTGACAGGTGAAGTAACCTGAAAATTTTATCGTGACATTCTAACCTAGGAGTTACGGGAGAACAACAATTACACGGAACGTCTCTAGATTCGGAACCTCTGTGTGCTACTTTCCCCGAAAATCTTAGATGTCGGTCTTACATCTCGCGTCTACAAATTTACCGTTATGTATCAAATACATAAATAAGTGTTCGACAGGACATTCTATTGTGGGAAGCGCAACTGATGAAAGTTCCCGACCAGAAACAATATATATCATTTATATTTGCGTACAAAAGAATGACACCTCGAAGAGAGTATTCAATACTCTGGCAGGTGAAGTAATCTGAAAATATTATCTTGACATTCTAACCTAGGAGTTACGGGAGAACAGCAATTACACGGAACGGCTCCAGATTCGGAACCTTTAGTTTCCCCGAACATCCTAGATGACGGCCTTTACATCGCGTGTTTACAAATCATCATAATTGCCCAAGCCGTTTATGAACAATCACGTGAAATAACACGTGAAAAATATGAACTGGATGCAAGAGGGCGGTAAATTAATCTCAATTCACTGATTTTACTATTATCGCTTATTCAAAAAAAAAAAAATCATTTTTACCTTTGAATATGATAAAGGTGTTCTACTTCAAACATATGTTAATTACAGAATTGACAGTTTTTACAATTTTCATTTCTTAACTGACTAACTGTTTCATCATCAATTTGGATCTTTCGGAAAATATCTACTATATGAAGTAAAGGGTACTAGGATGGTTCATGGTGAGTAGTTTGTATCTGAACCGTTTTACAATTATCTCCAGGGGTCTGTTTCAGCTTTTAATTTTACTTCTTTCCAGATGTGGGCACTCTAGAGTAGAACGGTATCATATGCGAAACTTTTGATATCACCCTCGATTGGTAAGAAGGATATGTCAATATATAACTTAATGACATCTCCTCCTTTATTTTTTTGTATTACTTATAACGTTCGAAAATTAAAAATTAAAGAAAGAGTTTCAGGGCCTCTGACCAGGCCCATGTCAGTGGCCTATTACAGAGATCAATCCAGCTATTTGCAAAAAAAACAGAGCCGTGTATTGCAAATATTTACTACATTTTTCAGTTATCTTAAACTTTAATTAACACATTGTTAAGACTATTAACTAGACCAACAACTGAGAAGTAAAAATGACCAAATAACCTAAATCAATACAAAGTGAGAGTTCAAACGCACTAGGATAATTAAAAGTGAATTAACACCATTTCCAAAAATTAATAATTATGTCACATCCTTTCACTCCTTCTTTATATCTATACATACGGTCTGATGATTTTCTTTCTATTCACATCATACATTTATACACGAAACGCATAGCATCACGTAAATACTTTCCACGTCAACCGAAGAGGATAGATTTCTTTCTTAATAAATTCTATACGTATACGATGCGATTGTATCTGCAGATCGATATCGTGACTTATCGTAAAATAGTTTTTGATTTTCCTTCTGAAAGATTATTTATATATTTATCCAAGAAACTGTTATACGTAACGTTAATTGTAAAAATAAATCGATATAGGTATGAGAAAGTTTATTGAACCGGTATGAATCAGGTGATTTTAAATCACATGTTTTCTTTTCTCCCTGTTTGACAGTGTTCTGTATATATTGATTTATTTTTTATACTCGTCAATGATAAATTTCAAGTGAGGCCTTAAGGAATTTTCCAGGAAACTGCCGGAAAATATGCCATATGCAAGTCGGACTCGCGAACTGAGAGTTCCCATATCACCTTCGAAACTTTTTGACAGAGTTCAAAAACAGGAAAGGGTTCTCGATTTGATTGCTTTTTTGAAGTGTTTTCAGCTAAAAAAAGTCTGAACTGATTTAGATTTTAAACAGTTCCAACTGTATCCTACTAAGAGAATCCCGAAGTGGTCACATCATTTTTTCAATGAAGTCAGACTTACTGACCTCACTGTACACGTTATCGTATGATAAAATCTGATGCGAGCGCCTATCAAATGAAAGGGCTTATTATGACTAAAACAAATATATTTTTTTCATATTTTTAAAATAAATTAAATAAAAGATAACAAAAATATTTAAAAAATACCCATTCCCCCCCCCCTTATCTCCGAAACCATAAGCTGTAAAATTTTGAAAAAATAGAGGTATAGCGCCTCACCTGAACTTTACAGGAAAAATACGAAGAAATCCCTAATATTAATATTGGGGGCCAAATTATAGAATCAAACGGAAAATAAAAAATATTTTTTTAACGCATTATGCAATATATCAAATGAAGGGGATCATTATGAGGAATACAAATATATATTTTTCATATTTTTTAAATTAATTGTTTACAAGATATTAACATAAAGATATAAAAAATTCTCATTTCACGCTTTATTTCCGAAACCTAACCTTTTCCTAACCTAACCTAACCTAAAATTTTGAAAATAATTAAGGGTACTGGGACTCACTTGAAATTTATAAGAAAAATTATTAGAAAATCTCCATAGTAAATTTAGGGACAAATTATACAATTAAATGGAAAATAAAAATTCAATTTTCAAACGCATCATGTAATATATCAAATAAAAGGCTCATTATGTGAATTACAAATATATAATATTTTTAAATCATTTGTTTAAAAGATATTGGCAAAAATATTAAACATCGACTTAATTCCCACTTTAGAAGCTACACTATTTAAATTTTGAAATATATATTTTATTTGTATTTTTAAATAATTTTAATAACAGATTCAAAAATTTATAACTTAAAACTTGACCTATTTTGCCCTATATCTTCCAATCTACAGACCCTCAAATTCAGACAGTAGATTATAAAAGTCTTCCCTGAAAGTTTATTAGTAAACTAAAACTCTAATGTTAATTTTTGGGGGCCAAATTAGAAAACTAAATACATATGTATTCTTATAAAAATCAAGCGAATTTTGAAGGTGGTACGGAACCCTTAGTATGCGAGTCCAACTCGCATTTGACCAAATTATTTTATTATTTGTGTAATATGTTGGGGGTTATATTTTCGAAAACTGGTAGAAGGTTCAAAAGTATTGTATCGTTACGTGATTATTTCTGATGTTTATTATCCTTAGATACGAAATTTTTCATTAGGTCACTTTTCAATACAGATTGGTAATATATGATGTTGAGAGGTATGGCAAGCAATCGATTTAAAAAACTATAATATAGATAAATCAAAATTTGGCAGCTAGAGTATAAAAATAATTATATTTAAAAAAGAATAAAAAAATACAATTGTTTAATTGTTCGGCTAAAATTGATAGTCGTTCGAACACATATACTCCCCTACATTAGAACTATTTCAATCGATTGTTTCAACAAGAGAATGCACGACTACTTGTAATCATAAATACGGTGACAACTTTCCCCATAATCAGATAAATTTGTTGTGCATCCACCAAGATTTCTCGATCTAGTGCCTTTTGAGCATTTGAGGAATATTATGGGTAGACAATTGAAAAATCTACTCCATCCTCCACAAATTTTAGTAAACTTTGTTACTAGTTACAAGTGACGTGACTAGATTAACTCAGGATAACGCACCGTAGAGTTGCACCTCATAAATTCTTGTCTTATTGTTAGTGTCCGATTCCCTGTTTGATCGTTTACTTACTTTAATTAATATACACGTATACAAAAAAATAATGTAACGAAGTTATTTTTTCGGATTTCTACGTCACTTGTATAGTATATATATTACCAGAAATGATCATAATCAAAAATGAATGAAAGGGTGGATCGTAAGAGATGGGTTTAGTTTAGTTTATTTATTTGTAAAGTATTACAACTGTGTGTTTTTACAAGTCAAAGGTACACAAGTATGAAATGTATTAAATATGTATACAAAAGAACATATAAAATGTTATTAAAATGGTAAGAAAATAAAATGTCCTATTTACTAATATATAGACAACAATGTACATTATAGAGGCAAACACATTAAAAATTTATACATTGAAATCACTTCCTAAGTACTCCTCAAAAGAATAAAAGGCGTGTTTTAAAAGATAATTTTTTACTCTTGTTTTAAAATGATTTACGTTTAAATTTTTCTGCTGGCAGTGCATTAAAAAATTTAATGCCATAGTAGTCAGTACCCATTCTCGTTCGTTGCAATCTGTGGTAGCTGAGTACTAATTCTCATCCTTTCCTGGTTGAATGGGAATGAATATCGTTGTGTGTTCTGTAGCTGTTTTGGTTCTGCTTCATATAGGCAAGACACTGAAGGATAGAAGTGCAAGGTACACTCGCGGTATTTAAAGCCTGCAATAATTATAACACAACGGCGTTGTAACTTAAAAATTTGAGCAGAGCACGGAGAATGACCCCAATTTAAAATCGCGTAGGACATATTGGAGCTAAAGATAGATAAAGATAGATACATTTTATGACAAGCTCCTTATAAGGAAAGTTATTTTACATAATTTGGAGCTAAGAAAATTAACATGGGCTTCCCAGGTCAACCCAGGATCAAGGTAGACCCCTAAGAACTGGTACATCAATCTCTAGAGTCGATGGTGAAGATTGTAATGTAAAATTAATGTTCTGGGTCTTACTATAGTTGAGACTAAGTCTATCGGCTAAAAATCAATTCTGTATTTCACGCTGTTGGATTTGAGTGCACTGCAATATTGGGTTTGAAGGTTGATAGCGCAGCAATGTTGTGGTATCATCAGCAAACAGGATTATCAGCAGATTCAATGGATTGTTAAAGTTTGGCAAGTCATTTATGTATATGAGGAATAACGGAGGACCCAACACAGAGCCCTGAAGTACGCCATGCTGAATCCTGCGATTCGCGGACTGCTGAGTCTCAAAAAGAACATACTGTTCTCTTGCTTCTAAATAGGACTGTATAAGGGTAATACTGCTCGAATCAAAGTTGTAGTGAGATAGCTTTTGTAAAGGATTTCAAAACTTATACAATTGAACGCCTTCGTTAGGTCCAGGAATGTACCATATGTATTATGCTTATTTTCAAAGCCCTCTGCCACAAACTCACTTAGTCGAGTAATAGCCAGAGTTGTGCTCTTGTTACGAAAACCAAATTGATTTGGTGTAAAGATATGATTTACTTCAAAGTAGTTAATCATTTGGTCTTTCAATAAAGATTCAAGAATTTTAGAGATTAGTGGCAATAGAGATATAGGGTGATAGCCCCTCCAAGAGTCTCAAAGTTAGCAAGTTCAAAAGCAAAACGAATATTAACTCCAAAAGCCTGGAACAAAATTACTTCTATGGGTTTAAACTTCAGACAGACTATCTTTAATGAAATATCCCGGGAAATATGTTTCCAAAACCATAGAAAATCCTTTTTCTATACTCGGATATATTTAGTAAAAAATCGCCTCTCCAGAAGGAACAGAACAACACAATAACGTGCATATAAATGATACTGACGATCAGCTAAGCGTAAATTACTCCGCAGTAATTTGTAATTTCAAATAATAATAATGGGAACACAATTTCTCTATTAGCGAGCTCATCTTTATTAACATTTTTATAATTCGAGCGTACGCGGCTTCCTAGTTGGCAGTTGGCGTATCTTCAGCAATTAACATCGTAAAAATAGTTTACTTAAGACCAAATTAAGTGAACATGACCTCGGATTCAAACGTCTATGTTTACATAATACCGATTAATGTTGATGTTTATCTGCCAGCTGGGTAGTCTGATGTTCGTTCATGCTACTTTAAATTCTTTCGCATCAAAGCATTAGCTTCTAATAAGCGTTATTGATTGTGGCGTTTGAATTATCGACCCATTTTCTCGTTTGATTAAAACTGCGTCATTTCACTTATGACATGTATGTTACGATGTTTCATAAACCAGACTGTTTATTTCTAAATTATTTTTGCTTATATATACTGCAAGTAAGCTCCGGTAAATATTTATTTAAGTATTCTTTGAATAACGATTTACATGATTCGAGAGCTTGACGGCAAAAAGTTTATTGATGCATGTCAATGACTATGATAGTCACATACATATTCTCTCCAAACTTTTTTACACCAACTTCAAGACTTAAATGCATCAAAGATTTAAAAAAAAACTTTTTACCTTTTTTTCTGTCATATCTCTGTAAAAACTGCTCCGATCAACATTTGTGAACACTCAATTTGAAGATTTTCTTATTCTCTGTAAGTTTGGCATCACTTTTCAGAAACAACAAAAAATATTCCCATTTTTTTGGGGTTTTGATGCTCAAATAATTTATTTCTTGGACTTTGCTGTTAAGATTGTCAATTAATACTTCTAAACTATACAGATTTCCAAAAGTTTTGTTCCCCATATGTATAGAATATACCATTAATGTTTTAAGAATTTTAAATATCAGTGTTCAACCGTAACAAAAAAAAACAATAAAAAATGTGTTATAAAATTTTCTAAAAGTAACTAAACAAAGCAAATTAATACTGAGTATAGGAATCTCTGCTTCTTATAACAGCATCCAGACGTGTGGTCATCCCTTTAATCAATGGCCCTCTTCAAGTAGTCCCACACATGTTCATATCAGGTGACATCGGTGGCCATTCTAATATAGTGACATCTTGATTTCGCAGTTGTGCTTGACCAGCTCTAGACCGATGATTGCATTTATGACATTATTGAGTTAATAAACGTTTGTTATTCTACCTGGTATATGAATCAGTAGAGTTTATGTTGAACATTATGGCCCCCAAAACATTTCTGTCCCGCCACAGTAAGAGTCACCTTCATCACTATTTCCAGTCTGTATGCATTTCCGGGTTTTCACCAAATCCCTTACTCGATAATCATCATAAACTAATTCATCACTAAAAAGCACTCTTAAGTAGTTTCTAAATGATAAATAAGCAAAAAGAAAGCACGTTTTTCTAGTCAACTAAACGCCAGTTTTGGTGAGCTCTGGCCCACTGCAGGCGGGTAGGTCGATGACGAGCAGTTAGCATGTGGACCCTTAAAGATTCCTGCTTCGCAAACCTGAGGCCACAATTCTTCTTCGAACTGTTGCATTCAAAATTACTCTATGATAAGTGGTCTGGTTTGGAACTGCGACCCTAGGACCTACTCCTACGGACTGAACTATACCGATCTTCACGTGGTGTGGTAACACGGTGTCGGCCAGTTCGAGGTCGGCTTTGCACTTCACCCGTTCTTCGTGCCGACTTATGGTTCTGCAAGTGGTCTGGTCTGGAACTGCGATCCTAGGACCTACTCCAACGGACTGATCTTCACCGATCTTCACCTGGTGTGGTAACACGGTGTCGGCCTGTTCAAGGTCGGCTTTGCACTTCACCCGTTCTTCGTACCGACTTATGGTTCTGCAAGTGGTCTGGTCTGGAACTGCGATCCTAGGACCTACTCCTACGGACTGATCTTCACCGATCTTCACGTGGTATGGTAACACGGTGTCGGCCAGTTGAGGTCGGCTTTGCATTTCACCCGTTCTTCGTACCGACTTATGGTTCTGCAAGTGGTCTGGTCTGGAACTGCGATCTTAGAACCTACTCCTACGGACTGATCTTCACCGATTTTCACGTGGTGTGGTAACATGGTGTTGGCCAGTTCGAAGTCGGCTTTGCACTTCACCCGTTCTTCGTACCGACTTATGGTTCTGCAAGTGGTCTGGTCTGGAACTGCGATCTTAGAACCTACTCCTACGGACTGATCTTCACCGATCTTCACGTGGTGTGGTAACACGGTGTCGGCCAGTTCGAGGTCGGCTTTGCACTTCACCCGTTCTTCGTACCGACTTATGATTCTGCTCATTGTACTTCTAGTAATGTTCAGTTTATTTGCTATCTGGTGACGAGATAAACCTTCCTGCCAGTGTTGCCATTCTTGAACGACAGCATTATGTGCTCAGGGTTGTAAAATTATCGTATTCTTGAAAAAATTATCGTACGAAAATAAAAAATTCTTGTCAGCGTTTTAAATTTAAATAATATAAATTTCTAGTTTTAAAATTTACCGTGTTTAAAAATTTAGAAGTTGTTTTATGATTTTTTTTTTGAAAAACTGAAATAATTGAAGTTAAAACATATGTTTCACCTGTAGTTTGTTGACTGTTAAATATGAATAAAAATAATATTTAATCTTATTTTTTAAATAATTTTATCAAGTCGAATACAAAAAAATAGCCACATAAATTATAATTTTCGTTTTTATATTTTTATCAAGATCTGATTTTGAGCCAGCTCCAAACAAAATTGAATTGTAATTATTTCAGTATTATACCATAATAATTTTTAATTTGATTACCAATTTAAATATCAATCATTTTTTTTTTCAAATCAACCGTCCCGTGACACCACCCATCGCTTAACGCTTAACAGGTCAAATTGGGCTCAGAATAAGCACTCTATGTACAGAGGACTAAGTGTCAACATTACTATGGAGGGAATATTCACTAATATCGTGTCAAAATTAGAAAAAGAGAGCCATAGAGAGAGCAAGAGGCTATTTCACTCGATTGGTTGCGACTTCTATTGAGCTAAGTCCAGTATGTAGTTCATTGGCTGCCTCTACTCACCAAGTGAGATAACCCTCTTTATTGCCTTTATTGCTCTCTCTAGTCTCTCCCCGATATTTGTGCATTTCAGCCATTTCCGTTATTAATAGGTCCAGGCAAGAGATGGCTCTTTCAAATTCTGTATTCGAGTTTGCAGGAATAAAAATATGACATGGGAGCATAGTAAAAATTTTGATTTAAGCAGGATTAATAGGATTATTTGACAAAAGTAAAATTATGGTATAATTATGTTATGGAAACTGGATTATCGTACAATTTTACCACATAACGACACCTCAATGTTTAAACGTACAATGTGCTGAATTATGTGTTGTGTACGATAATTATGTGACGAATGCTAACGCTGCTTCCTGCCACAAACCAATAATTCTGCTACGTATAATCTCGGACAACTCAAATTCCGGCATTTCGCACTGTTACCACCTACCAAACATTGAACAGTAAAATAACGCCCAGTATTGAATTCCAGCTTCACTAAATATTTCAATAAAAAAAACATTTTAGCACCTAAAATTGTGTGGATAGTAAATAAGTTATTTTAATATATTTTTTAATAAACATTACAATTTTTTAAATTTAGGGAGGGGTGCAAGACTTCTGAAAGTGAGTGTATTATTTATGTGATGGCATAAGCGGTTTGCTGTTGAATTTTATGCAACCTACAAATCTCTATTGACTGGAGTACTTGTATGACTTCATTGGGCCTAGTCGGATACCATTTTGCTCTCTGACATATGTTTCGGCAGTGTTTTTTATCTAATTTTTCCGAAACTGTTCGTTTTGTAGACCTATAAAATATATAGATACTGTTTTTTTTTAATTGATTAATTTAAAAACTTGAAAGCAAACGAGAAAAAAAATACTATGGAAAAAAATATTAATAGTGATGTCTAAAACATGTCGGAAAAACGACTATATGAAATTTTATTACCAGCTGATTCTCTTAAGATCCATTCGTTAAAATCTACAAATACTTTTCGTTTTACCTGAGAAAGTTTATTATCCGATTTTAGAGTCTGAGTCAAAGTGTAGATTTTAAGGACAACTAAAAAATATTAGGTAATGACAATTTTCCTAAAAATCTTAAAATGAAATGTAGAACATGATAAAAAAGTGTCTGACAGTGAACCTTGCCTTATACATAGCTTAATAAAAATAAATAAAATTTATACTATGAAGTATTGTTAGGTGTGAGTCCATTTATAAATGGTTTGGAAGTAGTACGTCCCAAAACTCACAAATCTTTTAAAATAATTTAATTCTCTTTTTTGTCGTTGTTGTTGACATACTGACTAGTTTCGGGGTCATAGTGAACAATAATATTATTTTTTGTAGCTTTTACTGTGGGGATGGGGTACTTATAACCCCGAAACTAGTCAGTTTGTCAACAACAACAAAAAAAAATTTCACGCCATTTTCAATTAAAATTTAATCTTTTAATATCAGATAATAATTTTCCAATTTTCCAGTCAGACGCGTGAATTATTTTTTTTATGTAGCCTATTGTAGCCTGCCTTCCAAATGTCATTGTTATCTCTTAATAATCATTTCAAACCATTTCTATAGCTTCAGAAATCATTGATAAAAGATTTATATTTAATATATTTATTTATTCAAATGCAATAAAAAAAGATATACCTGTCTATTTCGTGAGCTTTCTCCGTATTTTTTGGAGGTAACTTGTCTGTGTCCCCAGATTGGGAGATTGTCTCCTAAATTTAGTAAGAAATCTAGGGTAAATATTTTCTTAGAGAAGCTTCTGAGGATTTTAAATTTCTTGGATACAAAGTTGTAGGGTTTCATGTGTGACAACACGATTTGGACAGAAAATGGTCTGCTGCGACCGAAAGTTGTATTTTTTAATGAAAATATTCGTGGATGTCGATAGAGAATTGTAAAATAACCATGTTTTGTTCTTGTCGGTTTTTCCATTCGATCCAAATTTTTTTTGGAAAAAAATTCACATAAAAGTTGTAGGATGTCAAGTGGGTATCAAATGGCCCATATTACTTTCCAATTAGGACAGAAAATGACAACCCAACCGGAAGTATTTTGTTTTTAATGGAAGTACCCAATTTTTACAGTGGATTTTTAAAATAAAATAAATGAGAAACAGCCCAAAAACGTCCAAGAACAAAAATTGTTTGTTTTTCATTTTTCTTTCGAAACCCACCGTAAAAATGCAGTATGTACATTAAAAAATATTACCGGTCGGAAAAGGTCATTTCCTTGATGTAGTACATGGGTCATTCGATGATAGGCTGCACCTTATTTCAAAATATTGGAATCCACTCAATATACTTCCGTGTTCAAAATAACCCAATCGTAACAACTTTGATGGGTTAGAAACAAAAATTTTAAATAAACCCTGTAGTTTTTATAGATTGTTTTTTGAAACATCAGCTGATTACTAAAATTTACTACCAAGACTAAAATTCAGAAAAAACTAGAAAAAACGAGGCTCACTCATATCTTGCAGGAAAACCTAAATTAAATCGTAGCAATAATGTTGGGTGATAAACCCGATAAAATAAAGAAAATAAAAGTTACTTTGTAACAAACCTCAAAGGCGGTACAGAACTTTTCACATGCGAGCCCCAGATACTTGAACAAATTATTTTTCTGAAAATATTAACAAAAGCAAATGCTATAAAAGGTTATGGATTTATAGGGAAAATTAATAAATGTGAATTTACATGTTTTTTATATGTTACGTAAAAAATATAGACTTTTAGAGAAGTCTGGAATTTTTTGAGTATTGGCAAAAAAAACTATAAGTATTCTTATTTATCTTCCAATATTTCAGTCTTTACGCGTACATATAATTTTTTCCAATTTGTATTTTAGTTAGTAAATATTTCTTATACAGCCTTTGTGTTTATTATGGTTATAACTATTAACCTTCTCTAAATTATTTCACATTACATGAAATTTTTATTCTTTTGTTTTTCATGAAGTATATTACACTTATATACCATTAATTTTAATCAACACTTATAGATCCCTGAGTCATCTACATGCAGACGCATAAACTTTTATCATCTGCCCGCTGTCTGTCACAACAGTAAATTTTATGAAGTGTACAAAGTGTAATTAAGCTATTGCCTAATAGATGGCGCCACGCTTAAATGTATCTATTATAATATTACAGGATCAATTCATAAATTTTGGACATTAACTTAAGTTTATTGCACCAGCATACAAAAAAGAAAAAAATGTCTGAATCCTGCATGCGACACGTGATTGTACTTTACCTTAATTTCTGTATGATTTATTTACTACTTAGTACCTTTACTTTACAATCTAAGAGGTCACTGAAACATATCAAAAAATCAGCAGCAGCAGGAGAGAAGGTTAGAGTAATACCAATTCTTACAGTTCTTGATGAAACAGTAGTACCTAATTCTAGTCAAAATAAAAATTGAGACCTATGACCTATATATAATATTGGTGTTTATTTTGTAATTATGACACAATTTTTTATAGAAATCTTTTGGTAATGCAAAACAAATTAAATAATTTTAAAATATTGCCGCAACAATGCACTCTGAGTGTCGTGTGTCCCTGCATCTACTTCAGACAGATAATGATATTCAGGAAATATATATTGAAGGGTTTCGCCGACACATGTAAAATTCCTAAGTTTTACAGAACAGTACGAATACCGAGACTAGAAAATTGGAATTTGAAGTGAAGTAACTAAGAAATAACTGTTTTTTGATATTCAAGGTAACACAGAAAATTGCAAAAATCACATAAATAATAAAGTTCTCAACATCTTACAAAATAAAACACCAACAAAAGATTAGTCTACTTAGATCAAGAGTTCCCGACATGTATCCGAAAAAAAAGAAATACCAACGGAAAGTTATGAATAACTTATAGAAAAAAAAAAACAGCGAAACACCAACAAACATGTTGATATTTGACTGCACTATTGTATTGTAGGTGAGTGATGATATTAGTTTGAAAAACTCGAGGGATCGATTTTTGTTACCCCTTTCGTTGCATAAAAAAGTAGGTTTCGAATGGTTTTTATGAAACTCAGCTATTTGACAGTCCAGAATAGGAGCATAAATATATGGCAAGAATTCTACTTTCTTTTTATTTTAAATTTTGCTGTTTCATAATCCTGATGGTATATACAGTGTGTCCGGTTATGGACTAGCGATAATCTAAATACATGTAAAGCAACATTTTAATACACAAATACACCATATACTAAGGCTCAATACCCCACCCCTCCATATGGCAGCCATTTTTTTTTATGACCTATTCTCTATGTGTGAACATAAACGTACATATCTCTTAAAGTTTTGGTCTTACTTTTGGACGGACAATAATACTGTCTATCAACAACATTTCAAAACAAAGTGTTAACGTTTTCTTAACTTTTGAAAAAAAGATGAAATGCAAAAAAGGGTAAAAAATTATGCAATTCAACAAATTATTGCAAATCAATGCAAAAGCAGTCCCGATAACCTTTCATTTTTTTTCACTAAATCGAAAGTTTTTGAGTTAAGGTACATTAAATTCACAACTGTATGTTTATTACTTTAGGAGTTATTGTTGGTTGAACATAGCGTATGCGCAAGCACAAAAGAGAGTTACCTTTATTATACCGTCAACATATGTGGTTGCAGCTAGATGGTGCACCCGCGCACTATTCTCGAGAGTGAGAAAATATTTGAACAATAACCATGCACTGTGGATTGGTCGCGGTGGTGTAGTAGCGTGGCCAGCTCACTCACCCGATTTGACCTCCTTGGACTATATTTTGTGGGGTGATATGAAGCAAAAGCTGTATGCTACAGTTCCAAACACCAGAGGAGACCTCGTCGCTAAAATTAGGGCAGTCGCCGAAGAAATAAGATCACACCTAAAACTAATTAAGCGCTCAACTGCCCAGATAGCACACAGAGCATTAACTTGTGTACAAGCTGGAGGCGGGCACTTTGAACAACTGCTGTAGGATAAAATTGAATGTGTATAAAAGATTGTAAAAGTATCAAATAACAATTAATAAGAATTTTATGTGGTTTCAATGTTTACCTGTTTAAAGTCCCGACAAAGGTCTTTTGTGCTTGCCGATACGCTATGTTCAAACAACAATAACTCCTAAAGTAATAAACATAGCTTAACTCAAAAACTTTCGACTTAGTGAAAAAAAATGAAAGGTTATCGGGACTGCTTTTGCATTGATTTGCAATAATTTGTTGATTTCCATAATCTTTTTACCCTTTTTTGCATTTCATGTTTTTTTTCAAAAGTTTGAAATGTTGTTGATAGACAGTATTATTGAGCGTCGAATAAGCCTATTTTTATCTCAGTAAGACCTAAACTTTAAGAGATATGAACGTTTTTGTTCACACGTAGAGAATAGGTTATAAAAAAAATGGCTGCCATATGGCGGGGTGGGGTATTGAGCCCTAGTATATGGTGTATTTGTGTATTAAAATAGTTGCTTTACGTGTATTTAGATTATCGCAGTCCATAACCGGACAGACTGTATATCAAAAGTCTCAGTGGGTATAAAGTCTAAAATTGACTTTTCCATCCCTTGCACTACATGCAAGAAGGTGGCTTAGACACTCTGGTGTTTGCTAGCTCTAAAAGCCTGGATCAAAAATCTTAATCGATATAAACGCTGAAAGTTTACTCAATAAATTCAGTTTTCTGGGACGGTAGATTGAGAACAAAATATTTTCAGAATTCCACGCGCTCAGAAAATAAACTCCTAGTAGGGTTTGTGTCCCTAAAGAATTTTGTTTCACGTATTCAGAATGAAACAGCAACCACCCTTCATAAGAATTCTTTCCCAACGTCTTCAGGAGAAGCCGTTATAATCGCTACATAAAGATTTATCACCATTTTTAAACTTCTTGCGATATCATCCGAATGAAAGACGAAAAAAAAGGAAAAACTATCTGCATTATATTGAAAAATTCGTAATTTTCATATGAAACGGAATCCGAACGAAGGATATGTGTATTTCTTTTTTGACTTTCTTCGTCACGGTCCTGGAAAAAATATTAACCTATATGTATAAAAATAAATGTTTACGTTTCTCATATATACGTTCCTACACCAGTCATCACATGGTGATGTAACTTTGATATGTCGTTCTTTGTAACCGCGTGTAGCAGAGACGAACTAAGACCTAGGCAACCTAGACACGTGCCTAGGGCCCGTAATTTTTGGGGCCCGAATATTAGGTACTATCAAACGCGTCATGACTGAAAAAATAGGCCCGCTTTACCTCAGTCCGCGACAGGCGTGTAGGTGTAAAACATATATATTTCTTGGCGCATCCACCAAAATGGAATATGACCAGGGACCAAATTAAAAACTAGAATTTCTCAAACTCTGTGGTGATCTCCAATTAAAATCAACAATACGGTCAGAAATCAGATATAGATTAGTTATAGCTGTGTGATGAACTCAAAACCATGATCTCAAATATATGGTAAGCTAAAAGAATATTGATTACTATACTTGTAACGGTAGCGAGTGGGCAAAGGAGTTTGGTAAGCTTAAGCTGATAAAAACTTATCTGCTATCAACCATATCTCAATCGAGGTTAACAAACCTGGCAACACTTTCAATGAAAATTACATTACAGAAAATATAAACTTCGATGCTTAATAAGAGAGTTTGCCGATAGAAAGACTAGAATAGTAAAATTTTATTAGAAAGTGTTTAATTAAATAAATAAAAGATTGTATTTTTTTTAATTTTTCCAGATATCTACATTAGGAAGTAGAGCGGAGGCGCCGATAGAACTCTCGCCCAGGGCGCCTGTAATGCTATTCCCTAAAATAATAAATCACTTGATATGATAGAATCAGAACAAGAACATTATGCAAAGCTATTGGGAATAATTACCAAACATGAGCACCCATCGGAAACAGTCAAATAAAAAACCATGACAAGCAATCAAGAACCGCTAAATAGACGTTGCGAACTTACCGGGAACAGCTAGAAAAAAAAAAGACAAACCACAAGGAATAGCTGGACATTTCGGGCAACTGTAGATACCTGGTGCTACCTCTGTGAAGGAGCTAAAATCAAAAAAATCGCGCCAATTATTGGACCTGGAACAACAAAGTTTGCCGGGTACAACTTGTCTAATATTAATATCATACAAAATAAAATCTAAATTCCATAATAATTAATTCATCGCACATACATCGTTAGGTATTAATAATTTTTTGGATAAATTCAGATAAATGAAAAAGGTTCTATATCTATCATTTGATGTAATTATACAAAAAGTACCGGAAAATAAATGTATATTAGTTAACATGTTCATTATTTCTAATCAAATTTATCGATATTCTTAAATTTCCAGATATTCATTGGAAAATATTTAACAAATAAATAGCGTTAATAAACGCCAATAGAAGCTCAGTTCCGCACTGAAATTATTTGGTGTAATGATATCTATCGACCATCAGACATTTATGTAATACTCAAATCATTTCATTATTTGCTACAATACTAAACCAATAAAATGTTTACAGCTATTGGATCTAAAAATATTTCAATATTTACATTATCCCTTTCAACATGTAAAAATTATCTAATTTTAACTTTGTCAAGATTCAACTGAAATGATTTCACGTATTATCTCTTATCTTATACAGATATTTGTAATATCAGTCATCAAAAAATAACTAGTACAACATTTTTTAAATATTTATCATAAAATTAAAATACATTAAATCCTGAATGTTCCCAATAACAAGGTACTGATATCTTGCAATTGCTACAAAAAATCTCAACTTTCTTTCTGTTTAAGGCATATTTTACTAAACCTCTTCACAAGACTTTCCGTTCTGAGTTACATAGTATTCACAGTTGTGCTCCTCGCTCTACGGCATCCTTTAGTATGCCTTAATCAAACATTGTTTTATATGTCTTAGCCAGAGTCTCACTCAAATATTAACTATTAATAATGTCATAACATTCATTTTGTGCTGTCAAAAAATAAGAAACCCTCCAAAAATTAATCATTCTAAATAAAAACTAAACTTGCGAATACGATAAAAACAAGTCAAATAAACAACAGCAACAAGAAAATGCCTTGACGATAAATAGAGTATAGAGAAAAACATTTCGAAGGCGGTTAGGGTATAAGAAGAGAACGGTAAAACGCAGTGTAGAGTTGAGTTGAGTTGAATCGACGCATCGAAGCGAAGTTTTGTTTTTCCAAAATTTTTTAATATACAAAATTTGAAAATAAAAGACCAAACCAGTTTACAGTAGAAATTACCAGAAATGAGCAACTACTCTTTATTTATAATACAAGACAAATAAAAAATGATCCCCACTTAATATGTAGGTTAGTGATTTATTGGTACGTCAATGTGAGGATTATACAAGTTATGCGATATATGACTGACTGAATAGACCAATCAATAGAGATTTTTTCGTGCAAAAAATACTATCAGGATACTGCCTGTGCCATCACATTAAGAACGATTTGTAGTGATATTTTGCTACCTTTTCCACTCGCAACTATGGTTTTTTACTTTTTTATAAACAAATGAAACAAGAAAATTGCGTTTTTTAACCGACTTCCAAAAAGGAGGAGGTTATCAATTCGTCGCGTATTTTTTTTTTTCGCTTTTTTTTGTATGTATGTTACCTGATTTCTTCTCCTGTGGTGCACCGTTTTGAATCAATATGGTCTTGTTTAATAGAATATATATCCGGATTGGTGAAACTTCAAATTTTGGAAAAGAATTCTATAGATAAAGTGATAAAATTTGTGAATGAACACATGCGTGCATGGAAATCGACCAATATCCCTAATATTTTAGTCGATTAGTCCTTATGGATGTGTATAGTTTTTTAACGTTTAATCTATTAAGGAAGATCTTTAGGTGGTCGCATATACTTTTCTGCGACGTGCAACTTGCAGTTTTGTAGAAAATCGCTGAAAATTCCAAAATTCTTATCAAAAATTTCATCGAAATGACATAACAGACATTTCCTCATAAAAATTCCAACGAAATTTTATGCGGTAATTTTAGACACTGGAAGTTTTAAATGCGAATTTGAAAATTTTCTATGTACATCTCAAGCATATAGGTAGCAAAGCATAGTATTTTCGGTTCCTTAAATTAATGAGTACCAAGTTCGTTTTGTTTGTATACCAGGTAAAATAACTGTTTAAATGCAAATTTTTCCATTTTGCGAAGACGGTGCTTTTGGTTGCCACATTCTCCCGGCCTAATAGAAAATTCAGTGACAACACATGTCAAACTTTAAACTGCTATTTGATGCGTTTATAGACAGGGTGTTTAGTTATAGCAAACAAAATCACAAAGTAAAGTGGTAGAAGTAGTTGCATTTATATGAAGATTGAAATATAGGACGGACTAGAATGATAGTGGTCCGTAGGCAACCGTATATACAGGATGGTTGGAACGTGGACTGGACGTCTGGTGGTATAAAAATGGAAAAATGTGAAATTTGAATTATATAGGGTGATTAAAAAACTGTTATATGATGTGGACATAAGCAAATCATATACAGGATGGTTGAAATATATGCTGGAGTTGCATTATATTTATACAGTGTGATTAAAAAATTATTTATTTTATAGCCCATAAGAAGTTGCATAAAGTGTGGAGAAATTAATGTTACACAGGGCGATAATACAAAATGTTAAAAATGAAATAATTTATGGGGTAGCCCACAAGGAGTTGTATATTATGGTTGAAATATAGGACGGATTTGACTCCGTAAATATGGGATGGATTCTACTCCGTCCTATAGTTTACAGAAGGCAGCTAACAAATTTATGCTTGTCCGTGGGCAGTCGTATGTACAGGATGGTTGGTACATAGGTTGGAGTGGAATTATCTAGTTATACCGGGTTGTCGAAAAAAGTTTAAAAAAGGTTACATAAGGCATACATATATTTTGGGCTTATTAAGTCAACGCGTACTAGTACATTTTGTTCGTAAAGATTTACCTGTCAATTTAAATGAGAAAGTATCATTGTGTAATGTTGAGGTTTTCGATGTTACCTGGTTCTGTCTATTAAGGTTAAACATACAAAATAAAAAATAAAGAATGAAAACTACCTGAGTTCAAAAAAAACTAAAAAAGTTTAAAATAAAACATTTAAAAAAAATTTAACCGACTTCTACCTATAACTAAAAAGCTAAAAATAATTATAACAAAATAAAACTCTAGCAAATAAATAACACATTCAATGTTGTTAGGTACCTACCAAGGAAGTAAAAAATGTAAATATTAAAAGGTGCTCATTCTGTACAAATTAATTACCTACCAATCTAGTATATTTTTGAAGTTGCCAAGCAACAATCAAGTTGGATGAATTAGTAGATAAGTATGCAATGAAGGATTTTAGATTTGCTTGGCACTGGCTTCAAAAATATACTAGATTGGTAGGAAATTAATTTGTACAGAATGAGCACCTTTTAATATTTACATTTTTTACTTCCTGGGTAGGTACCTAACAACTTTGAATGTGTTATTTATTTGCTAGAGTTGTATTTTGTTATAATTATTTTTAGCTTTTCAGTTATAGGTAGAAGTTGGTCATATTTTTTTTTAATGTTTTATTGCTCTATAGATTGGTCTAGAACTAAATTTGCCGGCATTGTAGAGTTCTATGTTTGCGGTCTTGAGAAAGATACTTGTATATGTCCATTTAAATAATGAAGTTATATGATTCTGCAAAGTGTCATAATTATTATAATAATAAATGTCTATGATTACAAATTTAAGTGTAGTATGGAAATATAACGATTATCAACAGAGAAAACTTTGCCATTTGTTAGTTCTGCCCTGGAGAATCAGAAGTCTCTATGGACTCAAACTCTATAAGTCTTTTGTGTCCGCCAAAGTTGATTATTTTACACCTAATGAGGTATAGCGTGAGAGTGGCTCCCGGCTATTCCTTTTTTGAAACTTTGACATTTGATAGTTCTGAACTTGTGATTCAAAAGTCTTTACGGACATAAACTCTGAAAATCTCTTGTTTTCGAAATACAACCCCCAAAGCCATATATCCCAAAATGGGTAAAAAAGCAACTTTGGAATCCTGTATGTCGAAAACAAAATACTTTCAGTACAGAAGAATAAATGGCAAAGTTTCAATAAAATTAGCCGAAAATCACTTTTTCGTTATACCTTATAAAAGACCGTATTATAGCTCTGTTCATTCACCGGGAAACACCATTATATTTCGAGAAAGTTTAGCCAAAAATCACAAAACTGAGATATTGCGACTTATTCGAAAATGGCATAGTTTTGGAAAAAAGTCCATAATGAGCGATGCAGCCTCTATTCTAAATGGATTCGTTAAGACATAAATCTGTTTTTTTTTTAATTTGTTGCTACCCACTCGTCATCTTACAGATGTCTACTCCACTGCATAGAATAATTAGCCAGTTGAAATAAATACCTTCAACTCTTATCATCAGTTAAAAATAAAATGAGCCTCTGACCCTTCCTCTCAATACATATAATATAAACCGCCTTTCAACTAAATAACACTGTAGTTATTTTAATGCGTTTATATAGTGCAAGAATCATCGATATATTGACAATATAATCTTCTTTTTATGAATACAAATGTATTATTCATATACTACATAACCTTGGCATTACAGATTTTTGGTTAGGTACGTAATAATTAATATGAGTCAGACGCAATCAAAGATCATTCATTCATCTACGGAAATTTTAAATCGAAGTAACTACTCTCATGGGTTTCATAAAATGGATAAAAAAATTTGAGCAAATGTCTGAATTTTTGACATAAGTTAGTTTGATCTATTAGAAAGCTGGGAATGAAAAAAAAATAAAACCGAGAGAAAAAAGTTTGCAATAAAATTGTGAAAGATGAAATTGGTCATTAATGCAATTTATACAGAATTTATAATTACTTTTATGTTTTTTTGGGGAATAACACCACAATAGAAATAAAACTACGTATATTGCAGGAATACCAAACGTTTCAGTCTATTCTGACTTCGTTGTCAATGGCTTTATATTTATTGATGTGATTGCAAAATGAAAATTTGATTTATGACATTTAAAATTGACATTAGAAAATTTGTTGTTTTTAGAGATACGGGTAGCACAAAAAATTCTAAAGATCATGAATTATAGTTAACCAGCTTTCAAATTAGAAGAATTTGAAAGCTGGAAAAAACCAACAAAACCCAGAACTCAAAAAACTGCATATATAAGATTCCTTGCGAATGCAATAAATTTTATATTGGATAAACATTGAGACCATTAAACATACGAATAAATTAACACAATAATTACATAAACAAACGACAATTTGAAAAATCGAAAATTTGTGAACATGCTTGGGACCTAGGCCATAAAATACAATTTGCCAATTCAACTATACTTCACAAAGAACAACATAACACAAAACGAAAAATAAAAGAGTCTTAATTCTTTTGAATCTTATATAATTCCTTGTGAATGCAATAAATTTTATATTGTAGAAACATCGAGACCATTAAACGTACGAATAAATGAACACAAGAATTACATAACGAAACGACAATTTGAAAAATCAAAAATTTGTGAACATGCTTGGGATCTAGGCCATAAAATACAATTTGACAATTCAACTATACTTCACAAAGAACAACATAACACAAAACGAAAAATAAAAGAGTCTGCCTTAATTCTTTTGAATGAAGACGATTGTATCGCTTCTACTTCTGTAGAATTTAATCGTATCTGGTTACCGACAATTAAGGAAGAAATTATTAACGGTAACCTCCTTTTGAACAACCCAATATCGGGATAGTTCATAAGGTTTTTCCTAGGTTTTCCCTTATGACGTTAATGGGATCACTGAAACAATAGAATTCTTTGATCGCATTTTTAGCGAATGCGCTATCTTATAACAAAGTCGTACCTAGGAACGCCACTTATAAATTCTAAAGACAACTCTTTCAAATTCTTCTAATTTGAAAGCTGGTTAACTATAATTCATGATCTTTAGAATTTTTTGTGCTACCTGTATATCTAAAAACAACAAATTTTCTAATGTCAATTTTAAATGTCATAAATCAAATTTTCATTTTGCAATCACATCAATAAATATAAAGCCATTGACAACGAAGTCAGAATAGACTTTGAAACGTTTGGTATTCCTGCAATATACGTAGTTTTATTTTTATTGTGGTGTTATTCCCCAAAAAAACATAAAAGTAATCAAGAATATGCCACAAACAACGTTTAGAAGACAATCAGAATTTATAAGTTAGGAGATGGCATGTAAAATGTTATAAACCTAAAATTTATAGCTAGTACCAAGCGACTTAGTATTTACTTACATAAGAACAACATAAACTTTCCTTGCAACCATATTTTTCAATTATTACATCATAATAACATTTTTTTTAATATTCAATTCAATCGACTTTTAATTTTTTAGAAATTGCCTTTTCGTAAACAATCAAGTACCTATTCCTAACTGACAAAGCAACCCTCACGAGATTAATTTGTTTTTGATTAAACTGCACTTTCTAACTATTGTTCTAAATCTCAATATTTTTTCGTAAAACAATTTATAATAAAATTGTGCATACTTTTAAATGTCGTCAAATTTATTATTTATTATAAGCTCACCGCTTAAATTATTTGCAAATTTAATCACGCTTTTGCAAGTGATGAGGAAAGTTTTCTTTTGTTTCCATGCATACAAAAATACAACAATTATACAAAATTCTTGGCTGTACTAGTAAATTTTTGTTTAATAATACTTTAATGAAACTTTTCGAAGGTACCTTGTATAGCAAACCTAAATCTACAGCTGCGAATGTTAAGCGAAGCACAGTATAAATAAAATTATTGTTTATATTTTCCTGTAATAATATTAAAGGAAGTGTCGGTCATAAATTTTACAATTACTCATTGAAAACAATGAACTGGAAATATTTATATGTGGAAACTAAATCTTTAAATTCAGACTATAATTATTTTTTGGTTTGAGACTCCACACTTAATGATCCATTTATCACCATAAAATAAAATACGAGAGTAATACGAAATTATGTGAATACAAAATTTAAAATTTGAAATCAGTGTTATCTATTTGAAAACAATAAAATATAGTATAGTTTGAAAAACAAAATAATGTATAGTTAATAATGTATCATCAAAGTTGAATTAGTCTCATTAATTTGTTTTTCGTTCAAATATTGCTTTGAATAAAGTTTTATTAGCCCTTAATAAAAAGTATTAAAACCAATATATACAATTAATAGGTAAACAAATCGCCAAAACTGTAAATATTTGATGGACTTACTGAGATTAGTTGCTTTATAACCAAAGCTTCCTAACCTTTTTATAGACATAATAACTATTTTAGGATGAACAGAAAAGATGAAATAAAGCAAAACATAAACTATGAAAATGGTGAAGAAATAGCTTGTTTCAACCCAATAGCCAATACCATCAATTGCGAAGACGCATTCAAGGTCCTGACGAAAGAGACAGATCCCAGTAAAGAGTTTATAAAACAGTTTCCAGAGCAGCTGACACACCTTACACGAGAAAAACAGTAGAAGGCCAAGCAATTTATTCTAGATCACTGGCAAATTTCACTAATCAAGATGATATCACTGGTCGTACAAACATCATTTATCACCAAATAGATAGTGGAAAGACTCAACCAATAAGAATACCAGCTAGGCGGCTACCATTGGGGCAACAACAGGCAGTCGAGGAAAATATCGATTATTACAAAACGGAGTTATTGAGCCAAGATCAGCACATGGTCTGCTCCCGTCTTTTTTGGCAAGAAAAAGGGAAGGTACGAACCGATATTGCGTGGACAAAAACTGAACGATGTGACGAAGAAAGTGTGCCCGGATTTATGACCCGTTGGTTCTCGAGGTAGCTTTATCAAATATAGAAAAAAAAACATTATTTAAAAATTGAATACAAAAATAATGTGTTTTTGAAATAAATTGACAAAAAACTGTTAGCACTAACTATACTTTAATAAATTGGTAAACATATCTGCAAACGCACAAAATGACCGAAACCCATTTAATCATCCCACAATTAACTATGAAATTAATTACTAAATCCTACTAAAACCCAAAAAAATGGGTCTTAATTAATCCCAATAGACATAAAACAAATCTATGTCATTCCAACATGAAATCATGCATAGATTTGGTTACATTTGAGATCCAAATCGGCATTACGTTGGTAAGAGCTTATCGAGTCGCTGGAGAGAGTGTTATAGAGAGCACGAACTACGAACAACCAAACGAAAATTAAAAACAGGTTCCCAGCCATCAGCTCAGAAAGAGAGCGTTTTCATGTTTCAGGAGGGATAATTTCAGGTATCAGAGAGGGCGCAATCTAGTATTATATTTACCAGAGAAGAGAGGGTTGTTCTATGGTTTTGGAGACATTTTGATTATAGTATGTTCTGGACTATGATATTAAAAATAGTCGAACTAGGATTTACATTCATAGAAGTCACTATAGTCGTGTATTTAAGATTTCCTAGTTTAAGTTAAGTAATAAGTCTATATATACTCTTCAGGGGATTTTACATAAGAATTTTGTAATAAAAAAAATAAATGAAAAAATATAATAATTTTTATTACGAAAAAAATTGGTATTTTATTACCAAATGTCTCATTTCAACTGGAAAGTGGAATATTTCTCGAATATATTGATATTCACTATTGAAAATTTGTCTTAATAGATGCACATATAGTGTAGAGGACTTTTTTTACCTTTTTGGGATGAACTTATGAACAATTCCTAATACATCTTTCCATATAAGCACGTTATGAAAGATTTCACGTTTTTGTCGAATTGACCGAAACAGTCACTGTAGCTGTCAATTTGAATGAAATGAAATGTAAAAACACAGTTTTGCTCCCTAACACCAAACCTTTATTTTAAACATTCAACGTCGTTTCAACAACTCTAAGTTGTCATCATCAAGGAGTAAACCAAACTGAATGAAATGAATGAAATATACTGACTTTCAAAAGTTTTGCACCCCCTGGGTACAAGATATATCCTTAATATTTATTATTTCACTGATAATAAATGTATAACAATTAAGTTAACACAATTCTGCAAAAATTAATAAATCATTTAAAATAAATTTTCTCAAAGATAACTAAAAAAGGCAAATTAATATTGTGTACTGGAACCTCTGCTTCTTATAACAGCATCCACATGTCTGGTCATCCCTTTAATTAAGTATTAATCGTAACATCAATTTTTCCTTTATTCTGTAGCAGCAACAATCAGTTCTTGTGTCATTCTGGGGGGGGTTAATTCTGCTAGAGATGGTCCCCTTCAACCATACTTGTTCGATGGCATTCATATCAGGTGACATCAGTGGCCATTCCAATCTAGTGACATCTTGATATCCCAGCTCTGCTTGAACCGCTATGAACTGCTCCCCTAATTCATTACGTAGACGGGTATAATGATTGCATTTTTGACATTATTAAGGTAATACATTCTACCTGGTATATGAATCAGTGCAGTTCTTCTGTTACACATTATACCCCAAAACATCCCACCATAGTAAAGGACAACTTCAATCGCTGTTTCCAGTCTGTATGCATTTCCTGGTTATCTCCAAACCTTACCCAATAATCGTGACTCTCTAATCCAAACCGGGTGTCATCAGAAAAAAGCACGTTTCTCCAGTCAACTAACGCCAGTTCTTGGTGAGCCTGACCCACTGTAGACCGGCTGTTCGATGACGAGTGGTTAGTATGGGGACATTTAAAGGTCCTTAGGATTGTTGCATTCGAAATTACCCCATGGTAAATGGTCTGGAATTGCGATCTTAGGACCGAAACAATGAGTGACCTACACCGACTGGCTAATTGGGCAATATACCGATCTTCATGTGGTGTGATTGAACTTCACCCGTTTCTTCGTACCGATTTAAAAATGTTCGGTCTATTCGTTTTCTGGTGACGAGAAAAACCTTCTTGCCATAATAATAATAATTCTGGCTCGTATAAACTCGGGCAACTCAGAATAAGCCATTTCGTATTATTACCACGTACCAAATTGTGAACAGTAAAGTAATGCACATTACTGAATTTCAATTTCACTGAAAATTTTATAAAAAAAAATTTTACATCTAAAATTGTCCAGTGTGGGTAGTAAATAAGTTATTTTAATTGTGTCCATTAATATTTTCTAATAAACTGCATTTTTTTTAATTCAGGGAGAGGTGCAAGACTTTTGAAAGTGAGTGTATTTATAAATCATCCTTCATCGTGAATCAGTTGATGTATCAGTGAAAACCGTATAAAAATCTCTATAGCAGTTTCGTTACTCAGATTACCATGCACATACAAACAGGTAATCAAACAAATGCAGCAGGCTCTAATTTATAATTGGTATAGATATTCTTGTTTCATTTCCCCAGATAATGAGTTAAACGTACCTGATATTCCATAATGTCTTGTTCTTCTTCACAATACGTATTCCTTAGCTCACTTTTCCACAACATAACGTCTTCAGATTCCTTAAGCTCTAACTGTTCTTCTTCGGACTCAGATTCTAATTCCTCCAATCCTACTTGAACGGGTTCCGGTAACGGGGAAATTTTCAACAAATCTATTTCATCACAAAACTCAACACTGATCCAAGAAATTTTAGCGTACTTCACGTCCAAATTGGGGATTTTTTCCTCCATTACGCTTACCATCTGCCATGTATTTTCGTAATCGAACTCTTCCATGGCAAATTCATAGTCTAATGTGAACATCTTACGACTCTTACTCGAAGGATCTTATATTTTGAAGCCAATAAAGCACACTAACGTTTGGATCCAGTTTCGCGAGGATTCGTTGAGACGAAACTATAGGAATTAGTTACTCATTTTTTGTTTGCTATCAAATATGTGTAACTTTCATCTGTCGTGATATATCCGTTTAGATATAAAATATCCGGGAGTGTTCGGTGACTCCGAATTTAATGTGTGTAATCAGTGATTCAACTTCGTGTAGGTACCTATTATAACTTTTTTCCATTTTGTGAGAAAACATTATAATACATTAGAGCTACCGTCTAATTGTAAATTAATCTACCAAAAAGGAATTCTAAATCATTATTTCATACCAGTAATAATTAAATAAATAACATTATACACGGATTACAATGGGGGCATCGACAATATAAGTGCCAAAACTATTAAAGTATTATCAAAGCATTTAATTGAACCAATTGTACATATTATTAACTTGAATATTAATTTATCTATCTGGCCTGAAGCAGATTTTGTACGTATTTACTAAAGTAGTGAGAGATACCTTTAATCTAACTATAGTCTATAGATCTCCATGATATCTAATTTAGGACAAAATTTTACACCTGACTGATTGATTTTTAAAAATATCATTGCAAATACCCAAATGGATAACGAATTTGGTAACAGAAAACCCTACATAAGAATCACTCAATAGCAATTACATAGAATTTTAATTGATAAATTGGAAGGATATGCAGTTAGAGGGATGCAAATAAACGTTTTACAAGTTACTTAGAAATAAGCAACACTGAATTAAGACAGATGAAAATTATAGTGAATTTTTTTACCGTCAAATCAGGGGTTCCTCAGGGAAGAATTTCGGGGCCACTACTCTTCATTTTATACATTAATGACATCTTGGTGGATATGCCATTCAATATAATAACGTATGCATATGATGCTGCGGTTATCTCGACAGAGAATTCTTGAAAAGGAGTTCACATGAAAATGAATAAGTATCTCGACCACACTGCTGACTGACTTATGTTAAAGAAACTCTTCTTACTAAGAAACAGTTTGTATGAGGTTTGGGAATTATTCAGATAGTTTTCCTGATATATTTAATACACAAATAAATTGTAAATATTTAGGAATTATTTCTGATCAAAACTTAAAATGGAATCAACATATTCAGTACATTATTAATAAAACCACATTTTTGCTAAATTATCTAGATTAATGAACTTTGAAACCATTAGAATGATTTATTACTCCTTATTTCACAACATAATTAATTAATAAATAATGCTCAAACGAAAATGAAAGTTCTAAGTAAGATTAAGCCTATAGAGTCGTAGATAAATATATCAAGTGTAAAGAATATCAATGAAGGGGGCATAATGATTGGATGCGATGATGAACACGAAATTTTAAAGCTTAAAAATATGGCTAGTGATGAACTAAGTGACGAATATGACATTAAAGATGTGAAAGGTGTCCATCCTAAGATAAAGATGGTTGGAATGTGTTGTAAGTGAAATGAATCAGTGTTAGTTGATCATGTGATGAAGTAAAATGCGTCAGTCTTTGTGAATGGATTCGCGTGTAAAGTTCTCAAAAATTTGGACAACAAAAAAGAACATGGTATTTCAAGCTGTAATACAAACTGATGTGTTCACATACAACAGAATTATGTCAATAGGTAACGAACAATTAGTCGTAGGTTTGTTTTAAATGTAGTGGTTACAACCATCATTCTGAAAATTGCAAAAATTCTAGTTTAAGTTTCCCTAGATGTTCTGGAAAGAATACTGTTCAACAATGTAAAGCTAATGACACTAAATTGAAATGTGCAAATTGTCTTAAAACAAAAGAAAAGAGTAATGCTGAAAGTATTAAGATAAACCATGTTGCGTGGGACAGTACCTTACTGGTTTATAAACAAATGCTGAATCAATACAAATCATTATATGTTCAATAGCAATCAAAAAATACCCCTAACACAACCAACGCTCGAATTTATAATCACTCTAAAATGTCTCCTCGGTTGCCCTTTACTATTTATTATCAGAATGTCCGTTGTTTAAATACAAAAACTCATGAAATTTTTAATACTTCTTACTTACACGTGTAATTACGATATTATAACTCTTACAGGCTTGATAAGCATGTAAATAACAATGCAATTTTAGGAGACTAATATAATGTTGTTCGATCTGATAGAAATTTTGGTGCTACACATCTAAAAAGAGGAGGTGGCGTTTTAATTGCGTTAAACATAAGATACAAATATATTGAAATGAATTTACAAAGTATACGTGCGGCTGTGCCTTTAGTGGATATTGTTGGTGTGCAGTTACACTTGAATTTCAAAAAAAACATTTGTGTTTGTTGTTTACTTTCCACCAGCACTTAGTTTTCACTATTATAACAGGTTTTTTGAATCTTTTGAGTCAATTGATATCTTAAAAGGACAGTTAATTTACATACTGGGTGACTTTAATATCCCCGAGTACGTTCATTGTGTAGACAATGGCAGTAATCTAAAAAATCATTTACTTTCTCTTCAGTCTTTTCTATTTTACTATAACTTCTCTCAACTTAACAAAGTACTTAATATTAATAATCTTATTTTAGACCTAGTAATATCAAATCAAAAATGTGTAGGTAACAATTCAGAAGATATTTTAGTCAAAGAAGATGTCCCTGCCCTAAACGTGACTATAAATGAACAACCGGTTAAACTCATTAAAGAATCTTCTAGGGAATGTGAAATATTCAATTTCCGGAAAGCAAATTACCCAGAATTGGAAAATGATATTCAAAATTGCATAGAATATGTTCCTCGGAATAGTAAATATCGATCCTGGTATACCATCGAGATTAAAACTAAGTCTAAGGCGTTACAAAGATACAAACAATCTAATGATGAAAATCACCATCAAGAATTTAAATATCTAAGAACAATAAGAACAAAAATAAAAATAGTCATCAATCAAGCTCATTTGAACTATCTCAGAAATACCGAAAATAATATAAAGAATGACGCGAATCAGTTTTGGGCTTACATAAACTCTAAAATCAATCGAACAATAGCTACTTAAATATTACTGAATTTACAACCTCCACAATTTTAGCTGCCCTAAAGCAACTGAAGCCTAAACACACAAAAGGTCCTGATCAGATTCCTGCTTTTATAATTCGCAATTGTGCAGCTGTTCTTGCTACTCCTTTGACAAAGATATTTAATGTTTCTTTAAAAACCGGTGAATTTCCTACTGTTTGGAAACTGTCGAGGATTGGTCCAGTACTGAAAAAAGGAGACAAAAGCAATATTGAAAATTATATACCTATTAATATCATCTGTATTTTCCCAAAGTTTTTGAGATGGTTTTTCATAATCTGCTTTACTTGCATTTACAAGGTCAGATCACAGTACACCAGCATGGTTTTATTAAACAAATCCACCATTACGAACCTTTTTTGTTTAACTCAGTACATTTCTGAACATCTAGATAAAAATAAACAAGTGGATAGTGTTTATACGGATTTTTCAAAAGCTTTCGATAGACTTAATCACGGCATTTTGCTTGCCAAACTAAAACATTTTGGTGTATCTCCCTCACTTATTATATTGTTAGAATCATATTTTACAAACACAAGTGCCGTGGTTTCAAGTCAACAAAAATTGTGTCAAGATCTGCTATATGCTGATATTAAAAATCTATACTCTAATAGAAAATGTAAATGACTGTTTTAGGCTGCAGAAAAGTCTTGACAATGTGAATGCCTGGTGTAAAAAAAAACGATCTGCCATTAAATGCATCAAAGTGTAACGCCATGACTTTTACCAGACGGCAAACTTCTATTTTGTTAGACTACAAGATAGAGGGTGTTACTTTGTCAAGACAAACAATATTACAGATCTTGGTGTGAGTTTTGATAGCAAATTACATCTTAATTTGTATGTTGGAAATACTGTACAAGCAGCTTGGTTTTATAATTCGAAACTCTGAGGGCTTCTCACACCAAACCAAACAGTTTGGTTTACTCCTTGATGATGACAATTTAGAGTTGTTGAAATGGCGTTGAGTGTTTAAAATAAAGGTTTGGTGTTAGGTTGCAAAACTGTGTTTTTACATTTGTGACACACCAAAGATTCCACAGGATTTCCATTAAAGATAAGTGCGTCCACTCTGTTTTATATCTCTCATATCATGCGTTATCTTTTTCTCAGTGCCTCACGCACTCTATATTAAGTATTATCTCTATGGTTCCAACAGCCGATGCTTATTAGTTTTCAATATTTAGTTAATCTAAGACCCTTTCGTTCACTTCTAACCTAAAATTCGTAATTTAATATAAAAGTTATTCAACTATACAAATAGGAAAAACCTAACACTACCTTTTCTCTAAATAAACTACTAAATGCATATGAAAACATATAAAAACAACCAGGAAATAAAACACAATTATGAGTGAATAAGGAAAAAAATCGAAATACTGCTAACACCCACAAAAATGTACATAAGTGATTTAAATCAAAACAGTTATATTATCCAGAATGACAGAAAACCAACATGTCATTCTGTTATCAAGTTCAAACTTGCTCATATTTGAGACCACAAATTTGTATGCCATTATTGAGTGTATTGTGAGCTTATTGAGTCGATGGATAAAGTATGCCAGAGAGAGCCTCAACAAGATGAATCTTTACATGCGCGCTTGCTTATAAGTAATAAGTTCTGATACGCCATACTTTAGTGAAGTTTACCTCATAATTTGTACCCGAAGAACTCAATTATTAAACTCAACTACTGGTCACAACTATTTGGAGTCTGATAGAGATCAATTATAGAAAACTAAGGGAATATTTATTACGAAAAAGATGCTTCTATTGCTACCCAAGAGAGTCACTAAAACTGAAATTTTTTTCTCTTATATATTTTTATGAATTATTGAGACTGTCTTAACGGGTGGACTTATAGTGTAGTGAACTTTTTTAAACATTTTTGAGAGGAACAAGTCGTCATACTTCACTTCTATATTAACATACGATTTGTGTAGGGCGCGTTTTTTCCGATTTGACCGAAACAATCTTCGTAGCCCAGTCAGTTTGAATGAAACATTTATAAGTTATACGTACAAACTTTCTACGAGGATTGGTCTGTGTAACTGTAAAAAACGTATCAAGATCCCTTTAGTAGTTTCTGAGATTACCATGCACATACAAATAGGTGTATTTTATTTCCTCAGATAATGACTTAAACCTACCTGTTGTTCCAGAATGTTTTGTTCTTCTTCACAATACGTATTCCGAAGCTGACTCTTCCACAACATAACGTCCTCAGATTCCTTAAGCACGAATTCTTCTTCTTCTTCTTCTTCGGACTCAGAATCTGATTCCTCGAATCCCACTTGAACGAGTTCCGGTAACGGGGAAATTTCCAACAAATCTATTTCATCACAAAACTCAACACTGACCCGCGATATTTCACCGTATTTCACATCCAACTGGGGGATTTTGTCGTCCCTTGCGCTCACGCACTGCCATATATTTTCGTAATCGGACTCTTCCATGCCAAACTCATCGTCTAAGGTAAAGGTGTAAACATCGTACGGCTCGTAGTACTCAAATTTGTACCTTAAATTTTGAAGCCAACAAAGCACACTGACGTCGTCGCACATTTTTCGCCAGGATTAGTTGAGACGAGAAGCGGTCGACGTTAGTCACTCTAGATAAAATTCAAGCCACATCCTTCAGATAACGCCTTCAATTTTCCGTAAATCGAACAATTTCGTTGTGATGATAAACACAAACTGATGGTCGTGGAACGATGTCATTTCCTAAGCGGTTTCCATTTTTAATGTATCTCTCGTACGTATTTGTATACATATCGACGTAAACATGTCGCTGGCTCCGCATACTGCTTCATTGATAAGAATATTACGAGAAGATGTACGAGACAGAGAAAGAGAATTGAGTCAATTTGCCGGGATCATTCTATTTAAAAGGGTTAGTCATTTCATTTATGAAATGAAAGATGCTTAAGAGAGTCAATTGACCGTGCCATGGCGCAACTTAAATTACCGGTTGTTCAATTTAATTGGTTAATTAACTAACACGAGTTCAACTGAGAGAATGCAACGAATTAAATAACCACATGTGCCAGAAATCATCGAATGTGTAAACGTCTCGTCAGTCGCCGCTAATGCAAAACGACTGTTGATCCAGTCAATGGAGCCTACAAATGGTCCTTATCGATATAAAGAAATTTTTATGGAAAATTCCATATAGAAAAATGAGGTGACAAGACTTTGATTAGGATAATAAACGTCTCAGATTTTGAGAAAAGAAGTTGAATAGAGCCCTCAACAAAATATGAAGTTTTTATCACATACACAATAACAAAAACGGGGTGGCTAGTTCCATTTCTGTGTATCGTGGCCTCAAAGTGAAAATGGAAATGGAGGATCTATATATGCATTTAATTTACTTTTTACCTCGCTTTGGAAAATAGCCGAATGAATTTCGAAAATCAAGATGTGAAAACGGGCTCCGTTACACGGTGTAGTGTTTTTTGGACAAGCTTATAGAGTGGGATATCAAAATAAAGAGAAAAGGCAATTACAAAAATATATACAACTTATATGATGAAAAGTAAGTTGGAACGATAAATTGTCAAAGTTAATAAAGTAAGTAAATTTATCACAATTTGATTATCAACTATTTGGTTCAGTAGGTATACAAATCTAAACCAATACTTCAACACTAAATAGTGTTGAATAAAATATATTAAATAAAACAATAAACCAGCCTGAGTAAAGGTAAAAAAAGCAAGCACTACAACATAATGTGACGGAAATTCATCCGATATTTCGCGAAATCGCGGAAATATTGTTGGTCTGGCGACCCGAGGTCAGCGGTTGGCGTTATGGAAATTCATCGAATCTCATCGAATGATCGAGAAACTTTCTAGAGAATTACGAGAAGAAATATATAAATACGGCGGCAGCATTCATTCAGTATTTGATCGCAGTTTGGTAAACAAACAACATGTGTTCAAGATAAATTATATATAGTTGTATGATATAAATTAAAGTAGTAGAACTAAATTATACAGAGTTCGATTGTGTTTTTAAATAAATCCAAGAACCCGAAGAGTACAATACATCAACTTTATGTTAAAAATGTATAATGTACCACGTAAAAAATAAAGCATATATTATAATAAAACTAGCACACCCAACAGTCTGTCCGTGGTCCGGAAGATATTCTGCTATTCTTGGCACGGTACAACTTGTTTTTTGAACGATAGTTGTGGTATATCAGGTTTATATTTTTTCTGAATTCTTTGGGAATAACACCACATAAACTTGAAAGTCCAAACGTTTCAAGGTCTAAATCAGAACCTGTTTTCAATGGCATAAACACAAATGAATAAGAAATTAAAAAAATAAAAGGATTCGTAATGACAAATTTAAAAAAATGTCTTTTAATTTTTTTAAAATGGAGTCTGATTAAGATCTTGAAACGTTTGGACATTCAAGTTTATGTGATGTTATTCCCAAAGAAATCAGAAAAAATTATTTTTCAAATAAAACCGTTAGTTCCAGATATTAGCGCGTGCAACAATTTTATTTGTTATGGTATATGATTTATGCTCTCTTGGCGATGTGATTCTGTTTCAATATATGTTTTATAATTTCATTAAGTACGTATCGAAAGAAAAAACAACAATATGAAACTGTGGACTTGTTATATCAAATTATATTATTAGGAAAATTCCCAAAAATTGATTCAGCCAAAGATCAATTAATTAAAACCTCTAAATTTAAATCTAGATGGCCGTTCTTTGGCGAAAGTTGAAATTCATAATGAATTAGTAATACGCAGTTTATATACACACTTTATTTAAATAATTATGTGACACATATTTCAGTAACCCTGTCTGAAGACGCTGCAGTGCCAGTGAAACAATTGTCCTATATTTGCAAAAAAAAGTATCAGTGTATAATACTTATTCTAAAAACTCCAAAACTCCTCAAATAGGTATGTAATCAACATAAAATATATTATTTTTTCAGGTTTAGCATACGTCAGACTAGGTAGTAATATTGTAAGAAGTATTTTGGTATGCATTAAATAATTGCAATTCAAAATGACGTTATTTATACATAGAGCATGGGAAAACAGTTCTGTATTGAAGAATGATTAACATCTTTATGAAAAATTATTATCTATTCGAAATAAGAATAATATATAATTTTATAAAATTGTAATTGTTTGTTAATTTGTACAAGTTTCACATAAAAACTAGTGAACTATTTTTGATGAAATTTCTTTTACAGAAGAGTCTGTAATTAGACTAAAGATGTGCCTAGTTTATCTCGTTATAGTGACGGAAATGGTAGATATGGCAAAAAACCTGAACGTTGTTAAATATTGTAAATACGCTACTGGTTCCTGGCGCACGCACCAAAGATTATATACATTGTATTTAGTGGGAGTATATCAACCAATATCACGATTTTAAAGAAACATTTATATCAACCGTAATTGCTACCTGCTGCTATTAACCTTAATCAATGAAGAATCGATTGTATTGCTATACAAGATAATTTTTAAAACACTTCAACAAATGGAGTTGGTTCTCAATCCGGGTGAACTTTTGTATAAAGGCGCCTACAGACACACAAACATTCCTTGAGATATGTACGCCCGTACAAGTACGTACGTACAGTACGTACATATTCGTCAATGTGTAGACAATATCCACAGATCAAACCCAGGGACAATATCTGCCGTACAAGTTACACGTACACATCTCTCCGTCTGTAGGCTACACGCATTTACGTATGGCAGACCTCATGCAGGTGTCTTGTCTCTGGATTAGTGGGGTTACTAAAGTTAAAAGAAATGCATAGCAAACTCCATTGAGATAATTTCGAAAATCATCCGGTTCTATTCCAGTAGATTTATATGTGAAAATCAATCACGCTGCAACAACCAGTTTTTTACCCATTTACTTCGTGGCTTTCGTTTATTCAATAGGCTATTTTGGATCTTCTTGATTATGCATACACACGCCACTGCTAATACATTTAAATCACTGTTACTTATTGTCCCCACGTTTATTAACAAACTGAATATAAAAATTATCTTCCGTGTATAGGCAATTCGAACAAACGCGTACATATCTCAAGGAATGTTTGTGTGTCTGTAGGCGCCGTAATATGTATGTTACGTGATATCTTGGAAGATATTAATACATTTTTTTGCTGAATAGGCTATACGTTGAGGGTGTTTTTCAGTTTTTAAGCCAAGCTGTTATACCAATTATACACACAGGAAGTGTTAACAAAAGATACAAGGTGCAAGTAGAATGTTAGTTTACAATTTATAGGATGGAAGCACCTGTAGCAGTATGCAGGGTGTCAGTATAAACAGTGTAAGTTTACAGGATGCCACTCAACAGACTGTAAGTATACAGCATACACGTATTCAGCGAGTACGCATACAGGGTGAAGTATGTGCAGCACCAGTTTAATTTAAAGGGTATACATATAGAGGAAGTTCGTATACAGGTGAGTCTTCAATCTTCTGAAGCCGTATAAAGAGTGCAAGTATACAAAATTTGAATATAGTGGGTATACGTGTACAAGGTGTGTATTAACAATGAATCATATGTTCTAATGATCGGGCGTTCAGTCGTTTGATAGTAGCGCACTGACGACGGGATCCAACTAGAACAATCTCGAAAGTTTTTAACATAATTACTTTGAAAAGTTCAGTTAGTTTTCGAATTTGTATCGCGAAATTTCTAACCTAGGAATGGGACACTCGATTTGGGAGTCACACTAGCTTGGGTGGATAAAAAAATTTCAAATTATAACTCCAAATTCTCGGAAATCTTTAACACTTAAACGTGAATTTAAAATTACGAAACCAAAATAAATTTGTTTTTAAGTTTATGAATTAAAAATCTAAAAAATATATATATTTTTGGCATTTTTGTTTTATTTTTTTAAATTTATTTTTAAACGGTTTTCTTGCTATATAAAAAGTATAAGTAGGTGCTATATACAAATTTGAAAAATAATTACTTAAAATGGTCTAGTCGTGACTATAAAATAACAAGTATTTCCTTAAAATTTATTTTCAAACTAATAAACATTTTAATATATTTTTTATTAAAATATACATTTAGTTTATAACTATTTGCACTTTATTTACGACTAGCCGTTACCCGGGGCTTCACCGGCATTAACAAACATTACAGAACGACTAACTTACCTGTTGAAGTAAGTGCAGCGCTAATTTCTCCAAAATCTGTCAATTTAGCTGAGTCGGGGGCAATATTAAATTTAAAATAATCTGAATAAAACGTTCTCCTGCGGTAAAATTTAGCCTATATTTTAAGGCAGACCTCTAGCAATACATCGGTGAAAATTGTATTCAATTCCATGAGTTTTTGCGTGATGCGGTTACATACGTACAAACAGACCGACAAAAATTCTAAACACTGGTGTCCTGTTGCTCAAATAAACATCTCTCATATTAGTTTTTCTTCGACTATCTATATGTATAGATTACACGTATTTAAAAACTTCAAATTAATGAATGCACATCTTGTTGAAAAAGAAGTTCTTGGTTCCTTATATGTATCCACGGAGTTTCTACTTTAATTCGATTTACATCACTCGTGACGTTAAGCATTCTTTATTTAGAGTTACAGTCATTATTACTGTCTCCAGCAAAAATAAGGTACCATATTAGATATATTTTTTTTTTTGAACGGGCTTTAACGATTAGAATAGGTTAAACTGTATTTTATTAAGATAAAAGTGGTCCCGTACAGTTTTCATTGACATCAAACTTATCTATTTTCTGAAAATCGGAGAAAAAACGGTCAAACCTGTACACATATTTCTTAAGTCCATGCGTCAGTCCAGCTATCACTTATATTTTTAATAGTAGTCGCAACAGGTAACACCAGTTTGAAATTCTGAATTAGACAATTATAATGGAAGCATTAATTTCTTCTAATTGCCTCAAAATTGTTCCCATAATTGTCTAATAAATTGTCCCCATTGTGATTTTTACCAAAAAACCCTACAGACTGGACTATATGAAGAAAGCTGATTATGAAGAAGCCAGTCAGTATTTGTTTTTATGGATGTGCACTGATAATTGCTGTGTTAATTATGCGATGTTCACGATTTAATACCATAATTAAATAGATTTACGATAGGAAGACGGACGAGTTCGTGAACTTTTGTAGAGCTATTTTAAATGACAGCGTCGGAAACATTGGACAATTCACACTGTCAATATTTGTTGAGAATTTATTGATTTATTCATTACATTGTTTGAAATACAATGTTCGGACTAATAAAATAAAGTTAGTTCGCCTTTTGTTTATTTAATTAGCTAAACTAATAAGATTTCTCGTTGTTGACATTATCTACTTTATCCGACAAGTTTTTAACGAAAGCCATGTTATTTTTAATACCATAAGCCGAAAGGTCGATATATCCCTAACCTATATCATGAATAATAACAGAGTGTAGGCTTCCGTATTTTCTTAATAATTAATTTACAAATAAACTGCGTGGCATGGGAAATAGGTTACTCAATACTAAGTAACGATGTTTATTTTTTATATAATTTGCTGAACTACTCAAGTATCAGAGTAAACCCAAATGTGGAGGATCTGGAGGTTCACACAGCACCGAAATTCTGGAATTTTGGGTTTAAAGATTCAATTTTAAGGAATAAACCATCTTTTTCATAAAAATAAATTTTATATTCATATATTTTTATACAGTGCTTTCGAAAAGTAACGAATAAATTCATTATCTTTTTAAACAAAGGCACTTTTTAACATACGGCCCTTATTTTTGACGTAATCGTTATTCGAGATATGACGTCATCAACAATTTTTTAAATGGTGTCATCCAATTTTGACCATGCTAATTGAAAGAGCCTGTCATTTTACGTACACTCGTCCAAAATTATGATTATCTGACGGCCACCTTAGCGACCAAGGTTTTGTTTATTACCTGTGTGGTTGCAATTGTTTAGAACAAACTTTTATTGAATAAATAAATAAATTATAAACAAAATTTAAAAAATACCACTTTGTAGAAAATCCTAATTTTAAACGCAAATCTTTATGATTATTTTGTCTAATTAATGAAAAGTAACAATATGATCATCAACGATACAAATGGAAAAAAAAACAAAAATTTAATTATATTCTGAAAAAATAAAATTGCATTATTTTCAAAAATATGTATTAAATATATTTCTTTCAAAAAATTTCCAAAACAAAAAGCATTAACAATCTAATATCAATTATTCTAAATATTTCTGAGGCATATTAAAACAAAAATTTATAATTTATTTTGAAAAATGAATAAACATCAAATAATTAAAAATTAAAAAATAATTATTTCCTGATACATATTGACATTTAAAATTAGGAACTTATGTGTAAAGAAAGTTTATGTGAAGACATTTAGCAATTATTGCATTTATTTTTCCTTAATAAAATACGGTTTAAACTATTCTAATTGAATAAGTGATTTCCGAAAAATCAGTAGAACTTTATTGGTGAAGTATGGTGAACCGTTTTGAATATGAATAAGGTCTTGTTTAATAGAGTATATACTCGGATTGGTGAAACTTCAAATTTCGGAAAAGAATTCTATTAGTAAAGTGCTGAATGGAATTTGTGAATGAACACATGGTGGCATGGAAATCGACCAATATCCCTAACGTATTGGTCGATTTTTCAAAAACTCCTTATGGATGTGTATAGTTTTTTAACATTTAATCTATTAAGGAAGATCCCTAGGTGATCTCATATAATTTTCTGCGACGTGCAACTTGCAATTTGGCAGAAAATCGCCGAAAATTCCAATATTCTTATCAATAATTTCATCGAAGTGACGTAATGGACATTTCCTCATGAATATTTTAATTCCAACGTAATAGTGCGGGAATTGTAGGCACTGGAAGTTTTAATTGCGAATTTGAAAATTTCCTATGTACCAAACTCGTTTTGTTTGTATAACAGGCAAATACATATTTAAATGAAAATTTTTCCATTTTGCGAAGACGGTGCTTTTGGTGTCATATTCTACGGGCCTAATAGAAATTTCAGTGACAACACATGTCAAACTCTAAAGTGCTATTTGGTGCGATTATACACAAGGTGTTTAGCTATAGCAAACAAAATCAGAAAGTAAAGTGATAGAAGGAGTTGCATATATATGATGATTGAAATATAGGACGGAGTAGAATGATAATGGTCCATAGGCAGCCGTATATACAGGATGGTTGGAATATAGGGTGGAGTGGACGTTTGGTGGTATAAAAATGTTGGAAAAATGTGGAATGAAAACCATAGAGGGTGATTAAAAAACTGTTATATGATGTGGACGTAAACAAATCATATACAGGGTGATTGAAATATATGCTGGAGTTGAATTGTATTTCTATAGTGTGATTAAAAAATTATTTATTTCATAGCCCATAAGAAGTTGCATAAAAGTGTGGAGCGGAATTGATGTTACAGTGGGCGATAATAAAAATTTATGGAGTAGCCCACAAGGAGTTATATAGGACGGATTTGACTCCGTAAATATGGGATGGATTCTGCTCCGTCCTATAATTTACAGAAGGCAGCTAACAAATTTATGCTTGCCCGTAGGCAGTCGTATGTACAGGATGGTTGGTACATAGGGTGGAGTGGAATTATGTATAGTTATACAGGGTTGTCAAAAAAGTTGCAAAAAGGTTACATGGCGTAGTCCATAAGGCATAAATATATTTTGGGCTTATCTGGTCCTGTCTATTAAGGTTATACATACAAAATAAAAAATAAAGAATGAAAACTACCTGAGTTCAAAAAAACTAAAAAGTTGAAAATAAAACATTAAAAAAATATATAACCGACTTCCACCTATAACTAAAAAGCTGAAAATAATTATAACAAAATACAACTCCAGCAAATAAATAACACATTCAATGTTAGGTACCTACCCAGAAAGTAAATAATGTAAACATTAAAAGGCTCTCATTCTGTAAAAAATAATTACCTACCAATCTAGTATATTTTTGATGTCGGTGCCAAGCAAGTCTAAAATCCTTCATTGCGTACTTGTCTACTAATTCATCAAACTTGATTGTTGCTTGGCACCGACTTCAAAAATATACTAGATTGGTAGGTAATTAATTTGTACAGAATGAGCACCTTTTAATGTTTACATTTTTTACTACCTGGGTAGGTATCTAACAACATTGAATGTGTTATTTATTTGCTGGAGTTGTATTTTGTTATAATTATTTTCAGCTTTTTAGTTACTAGTGGAAGTCGGTTATATATATTTTAATGTTTTATTACCAGTACGGTTGCAATTGTGTATAACAAACTTTTACTAAATAAGTAAATTATAAACGAATTTTTAAAAATACCACTTTGTAGAGAATCCTTCCAGTGTCTTCGCAAACGTGAAATTGTAGTTGTTAAAAATTTTATAAGTCAATATCTTAATATTGCAAAAATTACTTGTTAGGACCAGTTTCATAAAGGGTTAGTGTTGGTCCGTGGAGTGTAGGAAATTACTTATCTCTTGAAAAACATCTTTTAAATGTGTTAAACGATAATAGTTACCCACTTATTTGTGAAAAACTAAACTTCTTTATTTTCGTATTAATTTGTTAATAACGTTTCAATACTTTATGTGTGAGTTTGAAATGTTTGCACATTTTTTAAAAAGTCATCTAGTACGCCCTCGCTCATATTTATTATAGCAGTAGCAATAATTAACCGCTCTTTGTACTGAAATACACAAACAAAAAAATCACTTAAATTGGCCGGTAAAAATAATAATGTGACCACCATTGTTTACGTACTACGAATTATTAAATCATACTTATATGCTAAAATGTTATTGTTTGTAAATTCTAAATATTTGGTTTTTAACGTTTTGTGCATAATGAGAATGATAACGAAATAAATGACATCATATTCACATTCTTCGGAAACTTCAAACATTTTGTTCTGTTTACCTACTCGAAAATTTTTAACATTGCATAGAAGAATTTCCACAAACATTCTGACTAATTTATATGTCACATATATAGTATACATACCTACTGAATTGAGAAAACAAATGTTCATCAAAACAACTGACTCATGAAACAATTAAATATATGATCAGGAAAGATAACAAATGAGATCAATTTATTCTGAGAATTAAATATGTGTTTAGATACCGAAAAGCAGGAGTTCGTTGGAAATTTTATTTGTGAGTGGTTTATCTGTAAACGATCGTTTTTTCCTATATGATTTAGACAAGCAAAATCAGAGTTGCATAATTAAGCCAAAAGGCTCGTTTGAGTTCAAGGGCGTCGTACTTAGTAAAGTATCAATTTTAATATGTATTATGAACTGAAGGTCTTGCTAAAGGGTCTGAAAGGCACTTTGACAATTTATTACTCTATTATGGGGTGCCTAGACGAACGAATGACCCCAACTTGTTTCGTAGTCCATAAATGTACGACTAATTAAAGTAAATAATTCACAATTGGTCGGCAACACACCCCATACTGCGTTTTTGGTGGTGGTCTTATGACTCACTTTGAATTAATACTAAACTCTTAGATATCAACCTACATTACTTTTTTTTTTTGGGTAATAACACCACAATCGAAATAAAACGACGTATATTGAAGGAAAACCAAACGTTTCAAACTCTATTCTGACTTGTCAATGGCTTTATATTTATTGATGTAAATTGCAGAATGAAAATTTGACAACGAAGTCAGAATAGACTTTGAAACGTTTGGTTTTCCTTCAATATACGTCGTTTTATTTCGATTGTGGTGTTACAACCTACATATGTAAGCAATACACTCCACCCAATAATGTAGGATAAAATCGATGAGCTGAGTGAATTTAGGGCCGTATGAATACAGAGTTAACAACAAGACATCAATAGAACAAAATTCGTTAAATTAAAACTCCAACACATGCCCAAATAGGAATTTTTCTCGCAAAAATAAATAATAAAACCGTCCATGACTTATCTTCATTCCAACTGAACTCTACCTCGATCAGCGTGTTGGCCAGGGGATTTAATTATGCTGCTGCTCCATCTCACATACCAACAGAAAGCATAATATGTGGCGTGGAAACAGCAGTTTTAAAAACTGGAGAACTGTGCAAAAATAATTGGACAAGAAGTGTAACAAATTCTAAGAAAGTCTAAACACCCAGAAGGAATCTATCTATAGAAGTAAACGAGGACTTGAAACAAAATCGACTGTAATTTTAGATACAGCGGTTACACAAAGAAAATACAAACATTGCTACAAGATTCAGCATACAAACAAATCACTACTGATTCAACAACATATCTGTAAAAAACAATTAAGTCCAAACCTAAGCAAGTAGAATTGACAAAAATGTTCAACAACTCATTCCATGTGAAAAGTGTTCGAGATGTCCGAAATTCGACACATTTGATACCAATAGTAAGCTCTATTGGATCCCCAACACAACAGCAAAATTCGTAGCCCAATAGGTGCAACCATTTGCAGAGGGGGCACTCATGAAAAATCCGACACATTTGAGTGAAATACTTAGCGAAACTGTTTTACAATCAGTCTTCTGGTAAGCTTTGATTTAGTGTACTTTTTTCAACAACATTCCTATCGACTAAGCCATGGACATCATAGTAGGAAAATACAAACCATCTCAACAACACAACACACGGTCTGAAAAATACTTATTTTATTTACGATAATAATCATATAATGGTTCTGAGAAGGGAAGAAGGATTGTCCGCTGACCTAATACCTAGCCCTCCTCCCTTCACCAAAACCTGTACGGGATGATCTGGTTTAAATCATTTCATCTGGGAAGTGATAACCCCACGGTTCCGAGTTACCCGGGTCACCAGGGTCAATTGGTGACACCACCGATGAAAATGGAGCTACGGAGTAGATTCCTCGGAAAAGAGCCGCTGGCTAAGGATCGCCAGGGCATGTCTGGAACGGGCGCTGGACATGACAGCATGCGGGACGTCGGTGGCAGGGTACTGCGAATAGCTACAGCCCAAGAACCCCAAGAACCACAACACTCACCAATACGGTCACAGCATCAACGTGACCATCACCAAGGAGTCAAACGAGAACGAGAACTCCACCCGCAGAAAATGTTGCGCCGGATCAACCACCAGCGCTCACTCAAGCGGGACTGAAAAGACAGCGCAAGAAATGGACTAGCGCCATGAATGAATGTATAATGCGCATGTTTTACAGAATACTCCATCAAGAATTATGTCGTGAGTACCCAGAGCTTCAAGTTACCGAACAGAGAGTCGCAGATCAATATCGTGTCATCTTGAGAAATGGCCTTATTTCGCTTAATCAACTGGACACAATAAAGAGCGAAGTTGAGCGCGAATTATTTGGTCGAAATATAACAGATCCAGAGCCTGAAACACCTTTGGCGCAAAGAGCGGACGAGACACAAGAACTTCAACAAGAACAGCCAGCCAACAATGACATGCTTGAGAAAATTCAATCAGAAATGGAAAGAGCTCTTATAGAGTATAGTGGAACCGATCTACTGACTAGACCAACTCTTCCCAAACTAAGATTTAAGAAACTGGGTGTCGTCTTGCAGGCCATGAACACACTCATCCTGCCAAACTATGTTTTAGGTGCTAATAAAACAATTGGGGTCGCAATAAGACCAAAGCAAAACCCCCAATTTAGACAAACACCTCGAGTACCACCTTGGCAACGAAGGCTAGAAGGGAAAATTAATTCTCTTCGGAAAGACATTGGAAGACTGACCGAGTACCTACGAGGGGTCAGGAACAACAGACTAGAAAGACTTGTCAAGACTATCATGGACTATAACCGAATACAGTATATATACAAACCAGAATCTATTTTAGAAAATAACAACTACAAGCTGTACTGGGACCGCACGATACTGACCGATCGGACTGTTGCTCACAATAGACCAGATATAGTTTTAGTAGATAAAATCTCTAGGAACACAACCTTAATTGTCATAGCAATCCCCAACAACAATAACATAAATATTAAGCAGGGTGAAAAAATAGCCAAATACAGGGATTTGGAATTTCAAATAAAGGCACAGTGGGACATGAACAACACACGAACTGTACCAATTGTTATGTCAACAACAGGAGTAGTCCCAAAACTCTACTAAATAATTTAAAATACCTTGGTTTGGACGAAAATCTTTACCAACTAATGCAAAAAGCTGTTCTGTTAGGAACAGCCCGGCCGGTTAGAAAATTCATGGGAAGCTGACACGACTCCAACCACGGGCCTGATACCTGGCAGGGGCTCCCACAGAGCTAAATCCTTTTGATATCTAGGATATCTGGGGTTAGTGAATTTTCCCCTAAAGGCACGTTATGCGTGCCTTAGAGGGAGTGTGCTGCCATACACTGTATGGTCAAGTCGGGGGGGGGGAATAATAATGGGATCACCACTTTCACTAATAACAGCAAACCTCTTTATGGAGAACATTAAGGAGTTAGCAGTAAGAGTCGCAACTTGTAATCCCAGTTGATGGTTAAGAGATGTGGATGATACCTTTGTGTATTCATCACAAAATAAAATGTACCATGGAGTCATGGCAGGTTAAAGCAAAAAATCAATTGCTATTCACATCAGCAATCAGTCCAATCGGATCTTACTTTTGGAATATGCCTCGTACTATTTTTGTAATGCGACAAAAGAACTTCGCCAATCCTAATTCAAAAACTATAATGGAGCAAGAAAGTGTACACAGCTCATAATTTTTAGCATTTCGACAAAAGCTCTTCTGATACTGAAAGTGCTAATGATAGTCGAGGTTATATTATTGTTAATTAGATCTAAATGCACCAACATGAATGATAAAAACACAATTCTACTACATTTTTAATAACACATCAATAGGAAATTGTTTAGTTTACTTGGGATTTCTAGCATTCAATGAATGATGTTATCACTAATAAATTTTATGATTACTTAAACTGAGTAATTTCAAAACATGTTTTGTTTACAAGAACATTTATCTCTATATTTCCTCCATACTGTTAAACACATTATGGATATCCGATGTCCGCTTCGTCCATAACTCCAGAGTTATACAAACTAAAAATACCTACTCTCAGCTCCTCACACATCTCTTTGGGAGACACAATTTTGTTCTCATTTCTCAATGGTCTCATAAACAGTGCGAATGTTTAGAAATGTTCTCTATAATACAAGAACGTTTAATTGTTCGGTATAGATCAATGAGTTAATTTTTAAACTATTATCTATATCTACATAATGGTACAAATTTTGTTAATTTGAATGGGGAGAGTAAATTCAGGAAACTACTATACATATTGAAGTTCTTCCACCATTATATAGTGCAAATTAGCTAAATTAATTATGACATATGTTAACTGAACTTAATAAAATTCTCAAGGAATATAAAATAGTATAAATCTAGCGGCCACAACTGAGACGAAAAAGAAATTCACAAGAACAAAAGAATTAAAGATTATGTGAAGTTATACAGTGGTGGTGTTCAAAAGAAATGAGCATGATGTGGTGTAGCTCTCTTAGTCGATAGAAAATGGCAACACCAAATTCGAGAGTATAATTATGTTAGTGAAAGAATACTAACGGTTAAAATGAAATTTGATAGAGGCTATATAACTGTAATAAATTTATAAGCTCCTGAAGAAGGAAAATTTGCAGAAACTGAAATATTTTATACAGAATTGTAAATACATCTAACAAATGCTAAAAACGATTACATTATCTTGATTTAAATGCAAGAGTTGGGAAAGATCCCATCACAAGATTTATTGGTAAATTTTGAGACGACCCAACGAAACCTAAATGGATTTACAGTTAAAAGAATTTGTCGCTTCGAATAAATTAAAAACTGCAAACATTTTGTTTAGAAATTCACGTGGTCCGCAAGAGGTTACCGGTCTCTAATAGATTATGTGATCGTTTCTCAGAAAATAACTTCTAGAGTTGTAGATACGCAAGTGTACAGGGACAGATATATGTCAGCACAGACCACAGCTTAGTCAAATCTACGATTCAATTATGGGCAAGATGGAAAAAGTCTCATGCCGTTAAAATCAATAAAAATGTTGCCCAAATGTATAAAGTGCATGTATTGCTGATTGACGAAACTCCAAAAAGTGATAATATAAAGGAGGAATGGACAAATATTAAAAACGGTATACGATAAATAAGTAATGAAGTGCTGTATAGTAAAATTATTAACCAGAGGCTCCAAACTATCTCAGATGTTATACTATTAGAAGAACAGGCGGGTCCTGTATTGACGATATCTTTATTATAAAGCAAATAATTCAGAAACATAGAGAAATCAGTCGAGAGCCTAGCGTTCATACATTACAAAAAAGCCTTTGATCGAATCCACCGAGACAAACTTTAACATATAATGGAGAAACAAGGGGAGCCTATTCAGTTAATAAGCGTAATACTAATTATGTACCTAAACAATAAAATCATTATTGACACTGGTAAAGACATTACTAAAGAAATAAGGGCCAATCAAGGTGTTAGACAAGGATGTAACAATATTTAATATAATATTAACTAGATGACCTTGTGAGAGCAAACCGCACCACGTGGAATAAAGATGCTGATGATCAAGTTTTAATACAAAACAAAAGAATTATCACTGGTATTATACAAGTTAAATTTGCTATCTGCGGATTATAGTCTAAAAATATCTATAGAGAAAAAGAAGTCTATGGCGTTTCTGACAACAGATCTGATTTCAGATATTTAAGATGCGATGATAAGAAGAAGATAAAGATATCTCGAACAAAATTTTCGTCAAGTGTGTGGAGCCATCAGAAGAACACTGAAGAGAAAGACGTTAAAAGAAACACAGATATAATTATACAAAGCTATATCAATCCCCACGCCATATACTACAGGCAACTGGTAACATCAGAAAGTGAGATTTTTAAGATTGGCAAAGGGTTGCACCGTTTAAACTGTATAAGAAATGAAGACATAGGACACGAACTATTGGTACAAAAATAACTAAATCAACTAGAAACTCCAAGAATAGATGGAAAGAACCTGCAATGAGGATGTCTCCAGAACGAATACGCCAAAAAATGCTTAATTGGTGAAGTCGGAACAGACAAATTTCCTAATTCTTGAAAGGTAGAAGAAGAAAAATACGTTAACTACTATTAAATAAAACGGACATGTATATAATAACAATGAACTGGTGTTGTGTTGGTAAGGCATCAATGATGGTCAATTTCTTTTTTTAAACGCCCGAAAAAAGAAAGAAAAAGTCGGAAACGTTGAGAATGATTTTACGAGTGGACCGAGAAATTGGAAAATCCGAGAAAAATTGGAAGTATATTATTCTCTGTGATTCTTACGTGAATCACGATTGGAAGAATGGATACATTTTATGTTTTTAGGGTTCTGTATAAACAATATACGGATACCCTTATAATATCACTCCGGATTTCTGCCTCTGTCACATCACAGCAATTTTCTCCTAAACTACTGGACGGGAGAGGTTGAAATTTGGTATCAATGTATAGTTTGGTGACCCGATCAGGAGTACACATCGTAAAAGAAGAAATTTTGATTTTAGGGGTACTTCTGGGGGGAAAAACTAAAAATCGACCATCCCCCCTGATCTCCGAAACTACTGAGCCTAAAATTTGGAAAAAAATAGGAAATATAGAACGTTGCCCGAGCTTTACAGGAAAAATAAGGAGAAACCATTAGTTTTAATTTTGGGGCGCAAATTATAGAATTAAATGAAAATTTAAAATATTTTTTTTATTTTTATATTTCAAAAAAATAGTTAAAAAGATATTAACGAAAATATACCAAAATTTACCCATTCCCACCCTATCTCCGAAACTATAAAACGTAAAGTTTTGAAAAAAAAAAAAGTTATAGGGAAAGTTTACTGGAAAAATAAGCAGAAACCTCTACTTTTAACATTTGGGGCAAATTACAGAATTAAATAGAAAATATAAAATTAAAATTGTTTCTAACGCATCATGTCATATCAAATGAAAGGGCTCATTATGACGAAAACAATATATTTTTTTCATATTTTTAAAATAAATTAATTAAAAGATAATAACAAAAATATATTTAAAAAATTACCCATTCCCCCCTTATCCCGAAACCATAAGCTGTGAAATTTTGAAAAAAAAATAGAGGTATAACGCCTCACCTGAACTTTACTGGAAAAATAAGGAAAAACCCCTAATAATCATTTTGGGGGGCAAATTATAGAATTGAATGAAAAATTAAACTTGTTTCTAACGGATTATGTAATATATCAAATCACAGGGCTCATTATGATGAATACAAATAGGGTATTTTAAAAATTTACCCATTCCCCCTTTATGCTATAAGATCATTACAGGAAAAATACGAAGAAATCCCTAATATTAATATTGAAGGCCAAATTATAGAATTAAACGGAAAATAAAAAAATATTTTTTTAACGCATTATGAGGAATACAAATATATATTTTTCATATTTTTGAAATTAATTGTTTACAAGATATTAACATAAAGATATAAAAAATTTTCATTTCTAGCTTTATTTCCGAACTCATAATACCTAAAATTTTAAAAATAATTAAGGGTACTGGGGCTCACTTGAAATTTATAAGAAAAATTATTAGAAAACCCCATAGTAATTTTAGGGACAAATTATACAATTAAATGGAAAATAAAAATTGAATTTTCAAACGCATCATGTAATATATCACATAAAAGGTTCATTATGTGAATTACAAATATATCATATTTTTAAGTCAATTGTTTAAAAGATATTAACTAAAATATTAAACATCGACTTAATTCCCACTTTAGAAACTACACTATTTAAATTTTGAAAAATATAAATATAAAATTGTTTGCCTAACAAATTTAATAATTTATAATTTAAAACTTTACCTTTTTTGCCCTTTATCTTCCAATCTACAGAGCCTCAACATTCAAAGAGTAGATTATAAAAGGCTTCCCTGAAAGTTTATTAGTAAAATAAAACTCTAATGTTAATTTTTGTGGGCCAAATTAGAATATTAAATACATATGTATTCTTATAAAAATCAAGCGAATTATTGAAGCAGATAAAATAAAAAGTCTATGTGTGGAAAATGAAAGTGTATATTTTTTATAAATTTAAAACGCTTCCTTTAAAAGATATTAGGGTAAATATACGAAAATGCTCTCATTCCCTGCTTGTCTGAAACTGGAATATTAGAATCTTGAAGGTGGTACGGAACCCTTAGTATGCGATTCCAACTCGCACTTGACCAAATTATTTCCTTTTATTCATTCTGGTCCAGGAAAAGAAATTATAATCACATGTTAAAAAAGAATGTTTGCATGTATGCATTCATATACTATTTATCCGACTGCGTTGAACGTTTGGTGTATTTTAGTAAGTCGGTGAATTATTATGATAAATCATTTAGATTTTTCTGGCGCATTCACCATAGTAAAATATGATAGCTACCTTATTCTGCAACGAACAGAGTAAACACTAGTATTAACAAGGTACGGGAAACAGCTGGAAAAAAACATTGTGGAGCTACCGGGACAAGCTAGTAGAAACACTGCGAGGCTAACGAGAACAGCTTGAGAAGGCACCCCTAAATACTTCCTACTACCCGTGTAAAGAGACTAACAGAACAACATCTGTCGGGTACAGATGGCTTGATTATAAGAACGTTATTTTCGCTAGGGCGAGCATCTACCTTTAATTAACACTCAGAGGATCAAAATATTTGAACTAACTTAGGTGCTCCAATTCAACGAATTTCCTATTACGTATGGATCTTTAACCGGATTAACTTGATTTTTAATGAAGAAAGGTAAATAATATATAAAATACTTATAATCTGTACTCACACTGTCTATATTCCTCCTAAAGCTAATTTCATCGTCCTTGTAATACACACAGTGATCGTTAATTCCAAAATGTTTTTCTATAACAACGTCTGAAACAATATCGACCGACTTATCACTAATCGCAAGCTTTGAGTCCGTTAGAGTAGACTGTTGCAGTATTTCACTCGAGGATGTATCACTAGTTGATAACGACTCGACTTGTAATTTAAAGTCAAAAATGGTAACCGGAAATATATCAGAACAACTGTTTTTCCGCGGAAGTTTCAAACCTTTGTCTGGCAGTAAACTTCCCATACTTTGAGACCTTCTGAGTATGATTTTAGTGGGTTTTTTATCGTTACATGTTTCAGTTTGATCAAGCTCCTTCTTCTCCTCGACTTCATCATCTTTTGTGCTTTCTGAATGCCGTATTGTGACATCGTCCGTTTGACAGTGGTTATAGTTTTCCTCGACAATTTTTTCGAATTTTGGCATGGGAAACAGTTTATCATCAGGTTGAATGATTCTGCTATTTACAGGACTGGAGATCATATCTTTTGTTAATGAAGTTTTAGTTTTACCTTTATTCCAGAAAAGGTTATCTGTGCTAAAAGCCTTCTTGAGACCGCTACTACTTGGTGGTGTGGTTCCATAATTCAACGTTGAATACTTTTCGTTACTACTTGGTATAGTTTTACTTAGATACTCCTCTTGCAATACATTCTCGAGATTATCAACGCTTTGAGCCTTCTTTAGATTGGAACATACTTCGATTTCTTCTCTATCGTTGTCGTACCATTCTGATCTGGTATTTAACATGTGTTTCTTTCTGTCTCTTGGTTTGTATGTTCTTGAATTAAATCCATTTCCATTCTCAGAGAATTTCCCTCCATACATTGCACGATTCACATTATCAGTTTTCTTATTATCGTTCAATAGTTTTGTTCGCCCCCAATTTGTAAAAAAATTCATTTTGCTTTTGTTTTCGAATATCACACCGATACACGACGCGTGAAATATTGCACTACTATTTTATCGCTCATTTCCTGATAATACGGTAGATAATAAAATATTAACTGATAAGAGATATTTAATCGGTATCTAGATCAAGCAGGTTGCGTCGCAATTCAATGGCTAACTTTAATCACATATTCATTATTTTACACTTTGACTATAGTTTTAATTATTGTAAAAATACGCTTGTATGAATAATTCACTTTACTTGCTTCCACTAACCTCGAAAAATACTCAAAAACAACAACTTTTATTAAAATTATACTGAATTCTATACCTACAGAATGAGAGAACATAAAGAAGTTTTCTAAACCTTCTAGAAGCAACCACTTAAATCTAGTCCATGTAAGAATCTTCGATGACGACTTCGCTTGATTTCTGGTAATTTCGAATAGCAACTGCTATGAATAACAACGCATTTATTATTTTGTCTCGTCATGGGCGCATACCACATCCTCTCACTCTGTTCGCTAGTTAATTTTCCTCCCTTTTCTTTTTCTTCCGGACTGCGGTATTTACAAGGGCGGCCATATCGAAAATGGTGCAAGGAGCTAGTTTCAACTTTGGTCATTCTAGGTGCTGAAGAAATCGCAGTTCGCCTATTCAACGCCTAAAATGTCTAAAATAGCCTTAGTAGTAACTTTCTATTTTCTGCCTTATTTTAATCCATATCTCCGCAAGGTCCATCACTTCAATTCGTTAATTTACGATCTTAAGTATCTCTGCCATAAGGTTGTTGGTAGAAATAATAAAAGGTTCTTATCTAAAAATCTGAGTCCATATATTATTAATTTTACTCAGCTACTTTTCTCAGCTTGTGTGGTCAACATTTAAGCCGAATAAAGCCTTCTATTACAACGAAAATACTTCTACTTTCTAAAATCTTTTCTAACATACTGCGTCCTTCAGCAAGAATCTCTGCTAGGAGAATCTTTCTTGCAAGGCAATTTCCTAAGAAAATTACATATATTACAGACAGACTCAAGTTTTGGTTTATTTGCTCAATAGTAAGGTACATATTTTATTTTAAAGCTATTGACGACTCTGGGGCATTTTTATTGCAAGGTCTTATGAAACTTGGTACCCGCTGAGATCGACTATATTTTTGTTTGGTGTTTTTGTAGAGGTCAGCTAGTTTAGTGTAAGGCCAGTAATTTATGTGACTCGTTAATGTCACTTCACAGTAGGCTGTATAGTTAAAGGTGAATAATAAATTGATAAAAACATTTTTTTAAAACTAAAACCGACTTCAAAAATACAAAAATTAACTAAAAAGCAAAAAATTATATTTTTCTGCAACAATTTAATACTTATTCTGAAGTTGGTGTCAAGTTAAAGAAAAAATAATTTGGCAAATTTAAAAGATGATTGATTATCTTTCATTGAACTGTTCCCAGAAATTAAAAACTTTCAATTTGTTATGAGGTGATCACGAAATGAAGACCAAAACAGTAAAGTCGCATTCGTCTTTTGTAAAAACAATGGTTACATATCCTGTTTATATGTTTATATCTTAGCATATGTTCCTTAATTTACAATGTGTATTATGTTTGCTTGTGTGAGATATGGGCAACCCTAACTTCTGAGTGTTCATAATCAACCCACAACAAAATCACTAACGAAAATACCGAAATGACAAATACGAAAGCAAAACAAAATAGTCTGACATTAGTAAACGTTAGATCACTGTTATTTTTGCTTTTGTGTTCAGTTACATTTTTAACCGACTTCCAAAAAGGAGGTTAACAATTCGTCGGCACGTTTTTTTTATGTATGCTCAATGATTATTTAAAAACGGCTCCGGCAATTTTGATGTTTTAAATGGCATTGTATTAAGGAATATTACAGAAGGGTACCATATAATTTTCTATAAAGTGAAATTTACAATTTTCCAGAAAATAAAAAAAAAACAGTAATTACGGGACTACACTTCAGAGAATTTCAACGAATCTACACTGTTTTCTCTAAAACGGCTCAACCAATTTCTACAAAGAAATGTTCCAACTTGATTTCGTATAATTTTCTATAACTTAAAACATACCGTTTATCTGCAAATCAATGTAAATGACAAATTTGGATCATAAATATCTTGCTTAACTGTCAAGGCGTGCCATGAAAGTGTATCGTACAGGGTGTTTGTAACGGTTTTCATGATTCCATTAGTGTATCGAAAAGAAAAATTAAGAGAGCGATCTTTTCTTTTCTGTACGGTATACGGTGGTAGCTGTGAGTGTGTGTGTGCGCAGTTGAAATATAGGGCGAAGTAAAACTAAAGTAAAACAGGTGGGTTCAAAAAATCTTATAAATAAATGTGACATTGGGTGGTACATAAGCAGTTCCATACATAAGATGGTTGAAATATAAGTTGGAATATAATTAGAGTTATACAGGGTGGTTAAAAAAAGTTGTATTTAGTGGCATGTAAGTAGTGGTTGGAATAAGAGTGAGATAAAACTGTACTTATACAGAGTGGATCAAAAAACTTAAATATCGTTAAATAAGTATATGCAGTAAGGATATTCGAGTTATAGGGCGGAGGATTAACAAAATGTTAGAAGCACATGCATATACAGGATGATTGAAATATAAGGTAAAGTGGAATTATAGTTATACAGAGTTGTTAAAAAAATAGTGTGGAATGTAAGTAGTTGTTTATACTTGCCATATGGGGTGAAGTAAATTTATAGGTATGCAGGGTGATTTAAACAATAGAAAAATAGAAATAGTCAATAGGATGGAGAGGATTAATACTTATACAGGGCGGCTGTAACATCGTGTAGAGTTGAATTATAATTGTACAGAGTAATTCAGAAAAAAATAGACAAATAATTTATATTGGGAGACCAATACCCAGAAACGTACAGGAAGGTTGCATTATAGGCGAATTAGAGTTATAGAAAGTGGTCCAAATATTAAAATAAATAAAAAAGTTAAAAAATATGTGGATATTACAGAAAAATATATAAATTAGAAAGAGAGGGAGAGATAAGAAAATAATCAATAGAATTGTACCTTAAATCAGGTAAAAAAAGAATATATGTCAGAAAATAGTTATTGATTACACACGGTTCCTAAACGGTTTTTATTTTAAGCCAATTAAAGTCGGTTCTTTTTTAAATATAAATTATTCTCTGACTATATATTACTTTCAACTGACTTCAAATCAGTCAGTTAATGATGAATTATCTAAGAATTTTACTATAATACCTATAAATGCATTTCAACTAGCAACATCAGTTTAAAAGGTTTAAAAAGAGTAAACCGGTGTGGTTTATTCCTTGAAGATGACAACTAGAGTTGTTGAAACGGCGTTGAGTGTTTAAAATAAAGGTTTGGTGTTAGGAGTGCAAAACTGTGTTTTTACATATATATTTAATTCTAATAATTATGCGTTACGCCACTGCTTTGACAAAGCACTTCTAGGGTTCAAACATTAACTAAAATCTAATACATTATTGAGTACTTACCGATGAATTTAAATTTGGTTCCGAGACAGAATTTATTCGGCTGTATTGTTTTTTAAGCACTTCCGACTTTTGAGCACTAAATCCCACTCCCGAAAATACAGAAAGAGGTTGTGTTGATGTATAGTCAATGGATTTTGACCGCCTGTTCTTTTGTTGTTGTCTTCTAAATATGATATTTGATTCCAATTCGTTTACTAGTGCTTGTTGCAGTAAAGGTGTACTTTCGGAAATATACGATTTGTTACTTTTTGATATATTTAAAACACTTTCACTGGAATTTGATTTATTTTCATATTTAGTTTTTAGCCCGAATATTTGAGTATTGTGTTCATTTTTTCTGCTTTTACCGAAGTAAAAACTCATAGATCTGTTGTTCGACATTTTACGTTGATCACATTGTTACATTTTTAATTGTTTTAATGACATTGACAATACACTAGATAACACTAATAATATCTATTAGGTATTCTTATCAATTTTTTTCTTTCATTCAAATCTTGAAATTCAAACAAACCGCTATGAAGTTGGTAATTAAAGATGACAGTTGTTACCAATTCATACATAACAATCAATTTTCCACTAAAAATTATTTGCACATAACCACATTCGATAAGAGACAAATTTATATTGTGACAAATATAAACAAAAGGCAAAATGACATAAAAAAGGAAATAATTTAAATTTTACCGTTTTAGACATTTGGTTTATGTTCCTTAACGTAATGTTGTATGTCTTGGAACAAAAAGTTTTATTTTGTAATTGTTCAACAATTAAATGTACTCTCTATTAAATAAAATAGTAATTTCCACTTACTAATTTATTAATAACTGTATTTAAAACCTTAAATTATTTACTTGCTCTTGTAGGAGGTCTAAAATATATCAATTATAATTTTTTAATTTATAGGATATTGTTCTGTGCCTGTCTCTCAAAAAGTATATTGATAGGAGGAGGAAGAAGAAATCAAACATGAAAATCAAAATGACATAAGGGTGTTGTCCGGCATATAGATATTTAAATTCAAATATATGCTTATTGAAGTGATAGTAGCATGAAATAGGTAATTTTCAACTAATTTAGAATATTCAATAAAGAGCAAACATTAAAAATGGCATACATTCTACGAAAAATTTCTGATACATTTTGGAGTGAATATATATGGTTGCCCCCAAATACAACGTGGGCCGATATAGCCCCCGATTCAAGTACTGAAATACATCATGCCGATCACAGACATTTATTATATCCGTTGCCGATGGCACTCGTTTTGTTAGTTTTTAGGTATTTTTTAGAAAAGTGAGTCATATGAAGGTTATGTTGCAATATAAAATATTTATATGCATGAATTTCGTAGGTATTGGTTTGCACCTGTAGGGACTTCATTAGGCATAAAAAATACTAAACCAAAGAATGCTTCAGAAAATCCCCTTTTAGAGGCAGCTTACACACAATCAAAGAAATGGAAGCATAAACAAGTAAGTACTTCCTAAAACTTTTTAATTTTAAATGATAATGAGTAGATAGAATAAGATTATAGTGAGAAAGTTGTTAATTAATGGCTAAGTAGGCTATATCTCAACATTTGAAGGGGCCTTATATCTGTTCAAATTGATCAATAGAAGTAAAATTGTTCATAAAAAAAATTCATTGTTAGGAGGGTATTTAATATGTGTGGCCCATGGTATAAAATAATAATTGTATTATTTATAAATTATACTAAATCTAATCAGCATCATCATCAAAAAGTGTGTTTTTCCAAATGTATAGCTTTTGCAGTTTTACAATCATAAAAAGAAGGAACGACTTACTTACTGAAAAGTAGAACAGTCTGTATCTTTTCAGCTACACCTTCTTTTAAAAATAATATGATTACTTCAGTAAAAGTCAGTCACCCTAATCCTATACAGAATCATTATAAAATGATAAGCAGCAAACTTGGGGTGTCTCTACCCCAGCATGATGTTTTTAAAGGTACATATGCATTTCATATTTTCTGAGAAAGTACTTGTAAATCAGTATTGAAAATAGTAGACCCAATTCCTTTTCAATACAAAACTTACAATTATTTAATTCTGACCTTCAGTATAATACCTACATGGTCAAATAGTTATCTATGTATATTTGATAACACTAATTTATTTTGTCATTTAACTCATTTTTTTATCTCTGTGTAGTACATAGTAGTTTAGATAATTGTTGAGTCAGCCTATAGCTTGGATAATAAAAAAACACAGTATTGAATTCATTTTTAATAGATTGTTTAATTTTAGTGAATTTAAAAGTGATTTGTAAAGAGCCTACAGATTACATTCTTCCTTATCAGTTTTCATCACACTGATGCAAGATGACCTATTCAATCATCAGATTCCCATCAACATACACATTGTGATTTCTTTATTATTTTGCAAAGTTCCACTTTATTCTATATTTATGAGGATTATATGTTGTTTTTAAGTTTGCTGAGACCATGCAAGAAATTATTTTCTGAGCAACAAGTCTGAGGACAAATTTTCAACATTTAAACAACTACAAATTTATATTTCTTAATATATGGTTACCTTTCGTTTACTTTACATATAATTAAACTACTAACATTTCACTTGTACTATTTATTATTACATGACTTATGTTGGAATTTGTTTCTTGTTAAATTATCAAATTACAATAATTTACCAATATATCTAAAAATATGTTTGTAACATATGACCACATAAAACACTCACTTGCAGCTTGCAGCCCTCCCTGAATTTAAAAAAAAAATGTAATATTGTAAAATATTAATGGGTACAATGAAAATAACTTATTTTCTATCCACACTGTACAATTGGAGTTTTATTTTATTTAATTTTTTTATTGAAATATTAAGTAAAACTGAAATTCAATAAGTCTGTTAATGTACATTTCACTGTATGAAATGCCAAGTCTAGAGTTGTCCAAGTTTATCTGAAGCATAATTATTGTTTTTGGCAAGAAGGTTTATCTCATCATCAGATAGCGAATACATTGAATATTACTAGAAGCATAGTGAGCAGAATCATAAGTTGGTACGAAATGCCTGATGCTGTGTTACCACACCATGTGTAGATTGATATAATGCCCAATCAGCCCGTCGGGATCACTGTTGCGTCCTTTTGATCGCAGTTCCAGACCACTTATGTGATAATTTCGAATGCAACAGTTCGAAGGAGAGTTTTGTCTTCAGATTTGTGATCCAGAAGACCTTTAAGGGTCCCCATACCAACTGCTCGTCATCGAACTGTCCGTTTACAATGGGCCAGAGGTCACCAAAACTTGCGTTTAGTTGACTGGAGAAACATGCTTTTTATTGATGAGTCCCACTTTGCATTAGTGAGTAATGATTATCGAGTAAGTTTGGAGAGAACCTAGAAATGCACACAGACTGGGCACAGTGGTTGGAGTTGCACCTTACTGTGAAGGGACAGAAATGACATATACCAGGTATAATGACAGCACATATTACCTTAATGTCATAAATGCAATCATTATACCTCTACATAATCAATTAGGTAACCAGTTTGTTTTAATGGACACTGTTGGCTTCAACAGACTAGAGCAGTTCCAGCAGAGCTGCAAAATCGAGATGTCACTAGATTGGAATGGCCACCAATCTCACTTGTTATGAATCTCATTGAACATACATGGTACTACTTGAAGAGGGCCATTTTTAACAGAATTAACCCACCCACAACAACATAAGAACCGATTGTTGCTGCTACAGTGGAATGTGAAAATTTACCTCTAGTGATGATTAATAACTTGATTAAAGGGATGAACAGACATGTGGATGCTGTGATATGAAGCAGAGGTTACAATACCCATTTATTTGCTTTGTTTAGTTATCTTAGAGAAAATTTTATTTAAATTGGTTTATTAATTTTTGCAGAATAAGTTTTAATTTAATTGTTATACATTTATTATCCCAGAAATAAAATTCATTTGAAGCATTTTTTATTGATTGTTATTGTTAAGATTGAACACCGACATTGAAACTTCTTTAAACACATTGACTGCCACACGCCTCTATTAAGAAAATCAAATTCAGTGAAAAGTATTGACTAGAAAATGCCACTTTTATATGACAGATACTAGTTTTAGTGAAAAAACGAATTTTGTAAGTTATAAATTCGTCACTCAATTATGACTGAGGTGGCCTCAGAATAATTTGGTTCTGTATAGGCCATGTCGTCATAAATGTGTGACACATGAAAGGTGATGTCCTATTGTCTTGCATGTCCTGGTGAACCTTTCATGTGTTTTGAGTGTTTTAAAAATATTCACACTTAGTTTACAATTGTTTTACTACAATGTATACCGTTTTTAATTTTTTTTTTAATTTCCAGCAATCATAGATTATTTTTCCTTCACTGGCCACAAAATTTATAATGAAGTTTTCCTGGAGGCCACCCTACTAGAATACTATATAAAAATCTATCTAGTGTCGTCTAAATTTGACCAACATCAAGATGTAAAAATCAATATGTCACCCATATATGACCGACATGGCCTCATTGAAAAAATCCGCTTCACTCATATATGACTGACATGGCAGTCAATGTGTTAAAACATTAATGATATATCTTATACTTAGGGATTTCAAAACCTATGAAAGTCATTATATATGAGACAATGTATGTAATTTTAATATTTTCATTACAGGTACAAGGATTAGCTAAACAATTGGATATAAGTGAAAGGCAAGTAGAAAGATGGTTAAGGCTGAGAAAACGTCAAAACAAACCTTCAACATTGACTAAATTTTGTGAAAATTCGTGGAGATGTTTATATTACACATTTAGTTTCATTTATGGTATAACCATACTTTGGAACAAACCTTGGCTGTGGGACATCAGTGAGTGTTGGTAAGTAACTTCCTGCAAAAAAATCTCACTAAAAACTAAATTTGAACTCATATTCCACATAAACGACGTTCGGGGTTGTCGGCTTAGTCGGTTAAAAAGTTGTGAACTGAACAGGTGCGAAGTCTTATAGAAATTTACAGTAGGGCTTCGCTGAAAAATTATTGGTAAAATAAAGCGAAATTCCTAATCTTCATTTTGCGGTCAAATTAGAAAATTAAATAAATATTTGTATTAAAATAAAGCTAATCATGTTGCAGATAAAATGAAAAGGCTTTTTGGGAGAAATAATAGTGTATATTTTTTATACATTTTAAACCCTTAGTTTAAAAAATAAAATAAATATTAGAAAATGCACTCATTTCCTGCATGTCGAATTCGTACTTGACCAAATTATTCCATTAGACAACTATTATTCTGGGCATTACTACACTTTGATTTTCAATTATGTATCTTATCTGTTTTCGGAAATCGTTGTGACGGCAGAAAAACCACATCAACAATCAAAATGATGTTTTTCTTGTACTTTGATTGCTTCTGTCACATCGAGTTCATAAACCATTATTTTAAGTAATACTTCTGTAGCTACCTTTTAATAAATTTATTTTTTTCAGACAATTAAAAGTTTTAGGAATAATATCCAATTACCTCTCTTTCTCACTTGCCTTTTTTAAAATCATAGATTTTTGTTTAGAATAAAAATTAGTTCACTGCATTTCTAAATTGTCATAGAAAGGCATTTACAAATTCCAATGTGGAGTTGTATATGTATATTCTGATGGTATAAGGATATTAAAATAAATTTCGATATTTCTGCAAATTATCGCAAACCCTGAAAACCTTGCAGATAATCCACGATTTTTGCGTGAATTATTCAAAAAATCCTGTGAATTACTATTAACCTGAAACACAAAAAAATAATAACCAGATGCACCAGAATCGACAATAAGTATTGGAGCACTTCGTCAAGTTATCTATGATATCTATAATATCAATTAAAAGAAATACTGTCTTTCAAGATAATTTTTGTAATTTCCTCCCGAATCTTCGGTCTCACATTCTCTCTTCTTTTTGAAGTTAAAGTTTTCAATTGGTCACATTATATTGATATTCGGGATTATTTAGGATACAGTTTGAAAATCGATAATGTGTCAGTTAAATTTTCAAACGTGCCACCTGTTACATGCGTTTTGGTTTGTCACCACTTCCCAAGTAGAATTTACTCCGATCGATGAAACGGCAACAAAGTAATTAATAATAGAATAACCTAATTGGTTTCTCAAGCCTATTTCTGACATTTAGTGTCCGACCGAAGGTCAGATTTTGGCCGAAGCCGATTGTTCAGCCTTAGCCTCAACCTTCGGCCGAAGCCGAAGGCCGAAGGTTTCATTTTAATATGAAATTATATGTATTTATTTGTTAAAAGTTAATAAGCTAACAGTATTTAACACGACAACCAACTATAACTGTTTAAGCACTGCAATTTTAATATATCTTAGGGAAATTGTTAGTTATTTCCTGTTGCAAAAAACTCCACAGGTGTTTAACTGTTTTTTTTTTATTAATAACGAACAATACACATAAAGTGTTATTAACAAATTTTTATTTCTAATAAACTATATGAACGTTGCAAAAATCGAAATTTTATCAGTTTTAGCAATTTTCCAGCAAAAGTAAATAATTTTAGTATCAAAGTTTGCTGGTTAATTGGTGACTTATTGTTAGAGCTTTGGATGAAAATTCTTGACTTTGATAGTACCCTGGCATCTGATTTTTGTTCTCATGAGCATATCATTTGACATCCTTCCAAAGGTCCTGTTTTGTGACAAATGATTTTTTTTAATCTAAAAGGAACATCGCAATTATTAAAGCTTTCACTACAGTGCGTCAGAATTTCATATTCATTTGAATTAATTTGCTTTGTTATCCGTAAATCAAGTTTAAAAACTTGTATTTTCGGAATCCGAAAATCAAAATAAACAAACTATGACGCGTTGTACTGAAGATGAATAAAAATACTAAGCTCCTTTCAAATTAAAAAAATATATATAATTTGTGGCAAAATGGGAGCCACGTAAAAATCTCGTAAAATAAAATGCTCTCGAATAAACTATATTTTCCAGAAAACAAATAACGTCATGAAGTTGAAGTTTCCAACAGTTGTTTAAATCATTAAAATGACACTTTGAGCTACATTTAAAATGGAAAAGCTGTGGAACCTTTGGTGTGTCAGTTTGGGTTTACTCCTTGAAGATGACAACTTAAGAGTTTGAAGACGCGAGATGTAAGACCGACATCTAGGATTTTCGAGAGAATCAGCACACAGAGGTTCCGAATCTGGAGCCGTTCCGTGTAATTGCTGTTCTCCCTTAACTCCTAGGACAGAATATCACGATAAAATTTTTCAGGTTACTTCACCTGTCAGAGATATTGAATACTCTCTTCGAGGTGTCATTCCTTTGTACGCAAAGGAATGACACCTCGAAGAGAGAACTTAAGAGTTGTTGAAACGGCATTGAGTGTTTAAAATAAAGGTTTGGTGTTAGGGTGCAAAACTGTGTTTTTACATCTATGTTTAAAATGTCTAACATTTCTTACACAACAGAGATGGACGATTGAAAAATTATATAACAGATTTACTTTATGTACCATTTTTGTTTTCTGTACTTGAAAATCACATCACCGGTAAAATTTAAAAATTTGGAACTTTAAGCACTCCTTAATTAAACAATAAAATTTTGTTAACAACTCTTTCTGAATTATACTGTCCGACTTCAAGAAACAACAGTTAAATCTTTGAAATTAAATAGTTTCCTACTCAAGTTATGGAGTACTACGACACCGTTACCACTGTCGTCGGCACGCAACTTGCTCTCATTCGTACAAATTCGTCCGTTTTCGGGGGCCGATAGAAAACTTCGACTTCGGCCAAAGCTTCGGTAGATTTTTGGCCGAAGCCGAAGTTTCGGCTGATTTTTTGCCGAAACCAAAGTTTCGGCCGAATATGCTTTGTTCGGCTGAAGGTAGCCGAAGCCGAATGTTCGGTCGGACCTTACAGTGGCATCTTATAGTTTTTTTTATCGGTGGATTATTAAACAACACCACACCTGAAAAACAGGATATATATTCCAAAAAACCCAAACAATGACATTAAAATATGAATAAAGTATAAATTAGAAATTGATAAGTAGATCGAAAAATTTTAAAATTATTGTATATTGTTTTCAAATTACTTTCATACAAATTCTTGTTAAATTAGAAAAATATTATGTTTCCTGTAAACTTCCGGTTGTGGAGCAATATTGTCTATTTTTTTCCATTCCCATTTTTATGTTGAACAATTTCGGTGATAATTAGAATTAGTTCATTTATGTTATGTACTTATGATCGGGTCACGACATGTGTACTGACACCAAATTTTTAGTGACTTCTGTCGAGTAGTTTCGATGAAAATACGTTGTGACTGACGGCAACCCAATTAATATCTAAAAGAATACTTGTATTACTCATTATCATGTTATCTTCCTAACCAAAAAAAGAAACCAAATCTGTGATTTTTTTATTGCTATGTTATTTTAAATTTTTCATTAGCGGTAAGTTAAATTAAATGGAATAAGTTAGTAATAAATCTTATATTAAAGAATATAATTTAATCACATTTAGTTGTATACATAGTTTTAAATATGAACTCACTTTTCACAGATCTTCTTTACAAACAGATTTATCAGAATATTTTTTCATAAACTGAGGTCTAGTTTCCCTGGCGCTTTTGCTTCTTGCTACCTTTTTCCTAGACCTGTCCTGTCTAGAATTGTGAAGCTCAGTCGTTTGCTTTCCTCCAGTGGATTCAATTTTCTGAAGGGAAGTCCGATTTCTCAAGTGCTCACCCATTTGTTTTATTTCGGTATTGACCTTCGATCTTAACTGGGTTTGGAAATCCTTTCCATCAAACCTGTTGGATTTTTTATTATCCGTAACATAGGTGTTTGTATCGTGTGTAAAATTTCGTCTATGATTTTCCTCTCCCACTATAGTTAAAAATTCACTAATATTTGTCGTCGTTCTTCTTGCTTGTGACGTCTCTGGTAAGTCACCTACATCACTTGCACTGCAAAGTACTTCGGTATTAATAGGTGTGGTTCTTCTTAAATGTGACGTTTCCGGCAAATCTAGCTCTTCCCTGGCTTGAGGTCTTCCAAAGAAGGATTTAGCCCTTCTTAATTTATCGAACATTGCAATTACTCTACTTCTATTATGTCATTTATTTTAATGCACATTGTGGTTAATACTGACAACAATTTTAACACAGTAACTACGTAAAAATTATCATGGTTATCTTTTCGTGATAAAAATTAGAATCGAACATTGCGATTAAGATTTTCTACACAATTACAGTTACTGTTCATACCAAGAAAAACAACATTATCACAGATTAATAATAAAATGTTTCTCAGAGGATGATGAACTGAATCCGTTTAACGTGTTAAATGGCATAATTTTTATCTCTTATATATAATCAATGAAAATTTTAATGAAATTTATTTAAAATCATTATACTTTACATATTAAAATGTATTTGCTGGAGAATTTTTAACGTATATAAAAAAAATCACTTTCATATGCTATCATCTTATATTTATAAACATGTGACACCACTTAAATACACAAAATCAGTCATATGTCGTTTAGTATTTACAAGGAATTCGTTTATCTCAACTCATACAAATGACATTTTGGATTATCGCATTTTAAAGATGAAGTTATTTATGGGTAAATTTTAAATTGAACAAGGTCCAGACATAAACTGCCCACATTGTAGATTTACTCTAAATAGGGGATTCTAACATGAAAGTCAATACTGTATGATAGTCAAAATCATGATAACCAAATAAAAAACTGTTTGCTTTGTTTTCTACCACTAATTTGATTAGATAAGCAAACATGTGACTACATAATTCCGACATTCATTTTCAAACGAAAATGAGTCATTTCTTAAAACCCAAAACATATATAGAAGTGAATATTAAGCACTGCCGGATTTAAAGGTGTGGCGACCCTCGGCCAACACAAGAGGGGGGGGTCCTTAATTATTTTTAAAAGAACTTATTTACTCTCTTCTAACGTGGAAGTCAACACAGTGTGATAGTCAAAATCATGATAACCAAATAAAAATCTTTTTGGTTTGTTCTATCACTAATTTGATTAGATAAGCAAACATGCGAACGTAATTCGACATTCATTTTCAAACGCGCATGAATCATTTTATGTTTTCAAGTTAAATAATTGATTGGTCGACCTTTATGGAGTAGTGTCGAATCCATCACCTCACCCACTCACGAAGCTAAGTAAAATTTGAAAAAATAAAAAAATTAACGATAAACAGTAGAGAGTAGCTAGCTATATGATAAACCGAGAGTGTTAAGTTCTAAGATCTTTAATAGTAGGAAGAAAAGTAATAACCTAATACAGCAAAGGAACAAAGGAAGCCGGGACCTTAACCTAAAGGTCCCGGCTTCAACATCCAATTTTATTCACCCAAAAAAGAAATTGTGTGATAATGATCATTGTCATTAATATCAACCATTCATTTTCACAAGAATAGGACACTCACTTTGGAATGTTTCTAACGAAAAATAACTTAAAAATGTGGGAAAACTGTTCTTTTATTTGTTAAAATTTTTGTTTTTCTTTAAAGTAATATTCCCTTTTATTCGGTATTCCTTAGGAAATTTAATCTAACAATTTTAAATTCTCTGTTTTGGGGCATCTATGTTGTGGAGGCCCCTGGACTGCATGCAGTCCCTGTTGTGTTTCTTACGGTTGGCCCTGATATTAACCCTTACATATTGTTTTCTTAGATTCCGTTTTAAATACAATCCTATAAGAATTTACTTCAAATTTACCAACATGTTCTGTTTTTTAAATTTACATATTTTACAGTAAAATTAATAATGTTTCTGAAATTTAATATCTTTTAACACAAAACCAATTTTGGTAACTTATATTATAACATGAGAAGAATATAAAAATAAGCTTCATTTTTAAATTAGCTCTCTTTGGTTCAGTTGACTTTGGAAGAATACACTCAAATGTTCGTAATATATATTTTTTAGAGTTTCTAACTTTTCAAGACATTTTATAGTAGCTAACGAATTAAATTGATGATAAGAAAACTGACAGTTAATGATAATAATATTGCAAGAGTACATAGACATTACACCAGCATACGGAAAATAAATTTAAAACAAATATTAAGTTGGGTACATGAAAATATCATGTTAAACCGTCTGTGTAATATTGCATGTTTCTTTCATTTTCTTTTTTTTATAGGAGAGACTTTCCCCATCAAAATGTCACAAATGACATTTGGTGGTACTATATGTTTTCAATGGCTTTCTACTGGTCTTTGTGTGCCAGTCAGTTTTTCGATGTAAGGCGAAAGGATTTCTGGCAGATGTTTATACATCATATTGCCACGATAGTATTAATGTGCCTGTCTTGGATAGTTAATGTTTTCCGAGTTGGTACACTGGTTTTAGTAGTACATGATTGTGCTGACATATTTTTAGAGGTAAGTCTTATGACTTTCAATAATGATTATTTACTTTTTGCTTTCATTTGTCATATATGTAAATAGAAATTGTGTGAATTGTAAAAACATTTGCATGTTATAAATGTATTTGCATTCAGAAGTGGTTTCTACCATTCATTGAAAGTTCGATATTACTTTTTCAAAAACCGTGGATGCAAAACATAATATTGATATAAAATTCATTTAACGCCGCCCATTGAAAAATAAAAAAACCTTCGAAATTAAAATTCCGACAGAAACAAAAAAGAACAAACACAACCGGCTATCCGGAATCTTCGATTGAGGCAAAAAGCATCGGCTCGACAAATTTCCTGATGGACACTCCGACAACAAAGGAATAACCATCGAAATACGGGAGAATTCCATCCTACTTATAAAAGAACAGTTGTACATGTTGAGTAGTATTATTTTAGTTTATATTGCCGTGTGTTGTATCGATAGCAATCAGCTGTAGTAAATAAGTAGTGGATTGTTTTGGTGCAAATAAAGAAATCGAAAGTGAACGTAATTATATGTGTTAATATTAACTTTTGAACCACGGAATTTATCGCAATATTGTGTAATATATTTTTTCCTGTGAGACAAATATAATCATTGAAAAAGTTACAAAACTTTTAATTCTTTTCTTCAAATTCTTCTGTTTCCATTGTTAGAGAGTAATAATATCTCTTGTATTTTAGGCTGCCAAAATGGCCAAATATTCAGGATACCAAAAAGTTTGTGACGTGATATTTGCTATATTTACTGTATTGTGGATTACAACAAGAATGGGTATATACCCGTTCTGGATTATACAAAAGTAAGTATCCGAATTATTTTACAGATATAAAGATTGCTCATATTAAAACACTGAGTGCCAATGATCTAACACCATAGGTTTCCACACAGGCCACAGTTTTTCCTTTAATTTAGTCCGTAACATCTGTGTAATGAAATATTTAAGATTCGGAATAGTTCTTTATAGCCAAAAAAGCTTTTGGAAAAAAGTCCCACTACCAAAAGGGTGCTACAGTGATTGTTTCCTGGATGGGAATTCGTGGTGATAAAACAGTATCATTACCGAGATTGAATGAACAACAGCGATCTGGGATGTTCCAGTTCCAAAATATATATTTTAGTCCGGCGTTTTAAATCTGTCGGAACAATATTGGGTCAATGAATCATATCACTAAACATCTGCACACGTTTAGTGGGAATAGCAAACATTTTGGGGTCATTTGCTGAAACTGCATAGTAGTTGTTATCTAGCCTATCGACTATCATATTCTGTCAAAATTTCCCCATCTTGAATTTGGGACAGAACTACCCCCTCCGGTATTGTTAGGTTTTTATCAAAGACATGCTCCTTTGAAAACGCTGGAGTAGTCGTCTGAATTCATTACCACGGTCTCGTTTAAAGCTTATGCAATGTTATTAGAGAATCACTAGGACTTAGATATTGCCTTTATTGGTCCTTATCACAGATATTGATATAATGTGACTCAACAACTCTTATAGAGTAAAATCCCAGGGCCGCCAGTCGTTACTTATTTTCTCAAAGATTAAATGTATTGGACAAAGTACTGTTAGTAGGTACTCGTTGGGTATATGTATAGACTTGCTAGCTTGACTTTTTTTCAATTCTCAGAGCTGATTTCTATGTATGTTTCAAAGGATATGACAGAAATTCATAATACAAACCGCCAGACACTTCCTGTAGGTCGTTACTTTTGCCAGACGCTTTAAAGCTCCCGATAATAGGTATAATGTAACTTTACTCCTGAATTTTATATATGATACTCAGAGAACTATTTGAATGTCCTTTGCATCCAGTCAGACCAGTTTCATTGGTCAAACAGCCCACCAGACACTCTGTTTTATGCAAGAGGTTACACGTCAGATGCCCAAATTTGACAGCTTTTATTTAGGAGATTTACTAATGATGTATTTTGTGTTTTTTATTTAATTGTAGAATGAGGTGTTTTAAGGCATTATTTTGAATAGGTAATTACTCAATGATTACACTCTACAATCTTTATTGAGTATTTATGCATTTTCATGTCAGAACATTAAAATGTATGTAATTGAAGGCATAAAGTTAATGTTATAATACCAAATACAGTTTATATGATATTCTGTAAGTAGTTATTTTAACACATAGTTTAGAAATTCATAACACAAACAGATTGTGTTCCCAGTATTCTGGGCAATAAAGAATGAAGGATATTCTCTAATAATACATCCATCTCCTTCGAATAAATCCAAACCAGCAAAAAATACCAATTCAATATATCTAAATTTATCTGGAATATTTTTTTGTTGGATATTAAATTTCGGTATCGCACAGTGCCAAACCATTTTTAAAAAATGTGCTGCATAATATCACATACTTAATAAATATTGAGTATATGCAGAACATACATTAATGCAACCAAAAACACACTGAAATACCTAATGAGAAGCGCGCAAGTGGGGCCATTCACACAGAACCCCCTGCAGTTTATTAGTGCAAAGAACGACACTTTCGTCATAGCCGTAGCATTGAGATGTGATAGGCGTCAGACCACCTTTTTAATACAGCGTCTAAAAATACTATTTATTAAACACATTTATGCGCGCGCATACGTAGAATAAGTAAGATTTACTAGTGGCATAGAGAGGCGAATAGTCGTAGCGACCCTAAAAGTGTGTCTGGTGGGCTGTTTGACCAATGAAACTGGTCTGGCTGGTTACAAAAGCCATTCAAATAGTTTCCTGAGTATCAAATATAAAATTAAGGACTGAGAATATAAGTAAAGTTACATTATACCTATTATCGGGAGCTTTAAAGCGTCTGGTAAAAGTTGCCGTCTACGGGAAGTGTCTGGCGGTTCAGATTATTAATTTTTGTCATATCCTTTGAAACATACATAAAAATCAGCCCTGATAATTGAAAAAAAAGTAGGATTAATTTTTACCGATCCTAAGGACCTGGTACCTCGAAAGTGGCCAACAAGCCGCCGCTGGTAGAACTGAATTCATCTGTGAACTCATTGACACTCAGTGTATAAATGTAGACAAGGTACATCACAGTGATATAATGTTAATTGAGTACATTTGCTATAAATATTCTTTTATTGTTAAGTTTCTTTATGCTATAGCAATTATTTTTTTGTCTGTTATATAATACTTTGGTATATTAGAGTGAAAGATTTAATTTGTTTTTTTTTAATTTTAGTACTTCAATTGATGCACCCAAAATTGTACCGATGTTTCCAGCATACTACATTTTCAACGCCCTATTAATTCTTTTACTGGTTCTCCATGGCTTCTGGACATACCTTATACTGAAAATAGCGTACAACTCCTTGAACGCCGGTTTGATGGAAGGAGACATTCGTTCTAGCAGTGATGATTACAGTGGAAACTCACACTCATAACAAGTTATTGATCTTAGCCTTAAATTTTTTTAATTATTGCAAAGGGTGGTGAAAACTAAATACATCCTATATATTGAGCTGCTTATTATAAAATTCTTATATTAAAACAATTCAGACAATATCATTCAGTATTCAGACTACCAATCGAAGCAATGTTGCCAAATTAATTCATTAGTTAATGAAGAAATGTTTGCTTCATCTTTTTTTTCTTTTGATAGTAGATACACAACAGACTGATTTTTAGGAGCAGCTTTCAAAGTTCAGTGATCCACCCTTTCTCAATGTGAAGAATTTTTCCTAAGATATTAGAATTAATTATCTTTACATTTCCTATTTTCTGAATAGTGCAAAGTATATCTACTGACAATATGCATATTTTCTATTTATAACTATTTGCATATCTACAAAACTGTTGAAAATAATGTACGTTAAGAATGTCCAACACTGTGGCAGAATGTATGGGAAAACATATTAAACAAAATAATGGATTTTGTGACACAAACAACAATATTACTAAATTGTTAATTGGCCTATCAACTGTCATTAGTATCTTAACAATTTGTGTTGTCACAGTTATTCATTTCAGGCTGTAACTTTTTTAGTGAAACTTACTATAATTTATTTCCGCTAATTTTACATTCACACAACTATATACAATTCATTTTTGCACACCTGTTGTTTACTAGAAGGTGACCGAATACTTTCTTCCCCTTCCCGTATTTATATATTTCTTTTCAGAAGAATCTAGAAGATCAAATAGCTGCCTAGATATTTCCTTCATGAATTCTCGAACACTCGAGGACTTGAACACCGCTAGCCGCAGGCCTCCATACGCCCCACAGACTGCATCTTTGATTCCACGAAATATAGGATGATGAATGTCCGTCACAGTATGATCTCAGTTGACCCCTTATTCTAATTTCTGATCTCTGAAACTATCCTGTACTCCATTGTCTAATTATGTCCTGAAAATATTTCAAACTAGTAGTAAATAATTTTCTATCATCGGCGTAATTTGTTTTTTTTAATTGAAAAATGTGTAAAATGTTCCAACCATAGGGCGAACGTATAAGGTTTGATAAAAAGGATTCCTCATTAAAAAGAATCAAAGTACAAAAAGTGAAACAGTTGTGAGTGTTTGGGGTAACTGGTTATTTAACGTTGTTTACAGGTATGAAAACACTCTCACTCCAGAAATAACATCTACGAATTCTATTCTAATTTAGTTTCACCTTTCTGATTGTCATCCACAGATATGGCATATAATAACCTTGTACTTTGTGAAATGTTTCTGGAATTACTGAAGTTGCTTTGGTTTGTGAGTCTATTTTTAGTAAATAAATGAATATTTTTTTCTCTGACAGAGTCTAGTGAAATAACTCACTTCTGGACTATTAAGACGTCCTTGGCAGGTGGTTACTTATTGGTTAATGTGGTACTATGTCCCCTGCAACGATTAAACCATATTACAATTAGCAGTAACAAACAACATTTGCAGTTTTATAATCTATGTACCCATTGATTATTGAGGCTAGTGAAGCTGTATCTAATGTTTATTATTTGAACAAAATTCAAACAATTCACTTATCGGTTGTAAAATAGAGTTCTAATTTTCATCAGAATCATGAATTTACATAAAGTATCAGTGACCTCAATTCAGTCTTGCTGTTCTCGCCTAGCTGTCTCGAGGCCATATCCAATTCGATTTACATAAATCATCATAATATATTTCATCTATTAGCCTTTTTCTCCTACCAAAAAAGTAATGATCATCAGAAAAAAGGAAATAGAAATTTTAACCGCGACATGGGCAACTTTAAAAATTTGGAGCATCCTAGAGCAAGACGAAGACGTTTTAGCCCGAGAAGGTTCGATGATCCTGACAATCCTCTCAGAGATGAACGGAAAAAAATGTTAGTTCATAACTAGCTCCTACCAAACATATTGAGCATACACTGGAAATTAATCAGTGTCTTCAATTGTAGTCTTGCCTCTCCTTTAAATACAACCCTAAATTTAAAAGGATTTGGAGAAAAATTGGCTAAGAACAGAGTGAAAGGAGAAGTGACAAATATCCATGTCCCCGGTTTTCAACTCTCGAGCCAAGCATTTTCTTAATTTTAATAATACATATATTCTGGAATTATTGTTGAGACATTCTTTCATATATGTCTCCTACAAAATATGTATATACCGTTTTTGATGTTAGATCTCTAATATACTCATGATTAATTTGATTTTATCTAAACATGATTTAATTTGTTAAAAAACTACTGGTAAAAATTAGAGTTCTGATTTAATTTCCGTCATTACATATCACTATAGAATGTTCGACCATCTTAAGGGTACCTAACATACCCCAAAGATTTCTTAATTTATTTATAAACAATTGTTTATTTAGTTATTATGTTTTAAGTTGTATAAGTTGTTGCCCAGCATTGTGTATTGTCTATGTTGTATTAAATATATCCAAAGTGATGTGTTCCAGAAGAATTAATTATTTGTCTTAATTACTGTTTTTAACTTGTTTCTATTAACATTCCAAGTGTTAAGTACCTCAAAGGCATCACATGTTTTGGTAGGTTTTTTCCTTAGTAACAAATATTTAAAATTGCTATATAATTTCCACAAAATCACTTCTTTTTAAATATGTCTGGAATATTTTTGTATGTTTCTAAAGTAAATTTTTGTACAGAGAATACAAATAATAATCAATTTTAATGTTTGCTTTTCATATGCAATATATTATAAATTTGTGTATTGTGTTTTACTATTCCTGAATTGAAATAAAGAAATTTCTGACATTAAAAAATTGATGGAATGCAGTAAATAAAGATACCCCATATATTAAACGTCAAATTGCTAGTTCAATATTTTTTTGGTAAGTCTTACATATACCAGGTGCAGATATAATATGGAAACGCTTCTGTATCTTATATCAGTTGATTATTAACAGCATAGCATATACAAAAAATTGAAGCCATTGCTATAACATGAGTACTAATATTTCGTTCAAATTTTTTCCTGTCCTCTGCATGTAATTTTGTTGGTTGTGGTGCGAATCAGACGAAATTTTTGGCAACCGTTTAGATACGGATTTTTTTATGTAAGCCATGCGTTGAATTGTCTGGAGGAACAAGACTTCCCAAAAATAAAAAGCATCTTCGGCTAATGTGGGCTAGCGTAAACACAACTTTTGTCAAGCAACTTTTTAATCAGATATATAGTTGCGGCATCTTAAAAAATTCAACATGTTCTATAGCTGACTCCTCACACTGGCAAATAAAAAGTTGCTCTTGATTTTTGAAATGTCAGAAAAATTATATGTTATTCATCTATACCTAACCCTTGTAGTAATCAATGGATGTACCTGAAATTTTCTGTATTTTAGCCACACAACAATTGTGGCGTTATTCCCAAGAAAACATAAAAATAATCAAGAATATGCCACAAATAACATTTAGAAGTTCTCTGAAGAAAAAAACAATCCTTGATTATTAACAAGTAACATTTATTATTAAAACTATAAATAATTCACGAAGAATTTAATTTTATTTACTTACCTACAGGTTAAATGACAATCTAAAATAATAATAAACTTTCACTGGTTTATATAAGTATAGCATTTATTCTATGGTAAAATTTGCTTTTAACTGTCTTTCCAAATCATCCTCAGAGAAAAAATGTCAACATTTGTTTCAACCCGAAACCTACCTAAATACCTAGGTACATTCTACATTCCCCACCAAATTTTGAAATTTTGGGTTTCAAGATTCAATTTTAATCATTTTTTTCTTAAGAATAAATTGTATATTCATACAATTTTATAAATTCTAGAATCAGCCCATCACAAATCAAAAAAAAAATCCAACCCCCATCACCAAAAAAAATTATCAAACCACCCTGCATAGAAAAATGAAATCATTGTTCTATGCCACCCTGAAAAAAATTTCTGGCTACGGTCACAGATCAGCTACGGTCTTGCCTACTATCCCTGTTTTCCAATTAGAGCGCACAAGCTTTTAACAGAGATCGGAGCACAGTGCATGCACAGTTTTGCTCGCACTGAGTGTTCCAATTAACGGAAGTTGCAAGCTTGTACGGTATTTGTAGCTCGTAATTCTCAATTTCTCACAAATGAGCACAACAAATAACTGTGCCTGATTTGATGGATGTTCGATTATGTAGGTTTACCAAGTAAACATAAAACTATCATAAGGAACATGAAGTATGTTCCAATTTTTAAAAACGCAGGGTTGCCGAAAATTACGGTACAGGGCATTCGACATCAAAAACACTTTGTGCTCTAGTAATTGGCTAATAAAAAGTTCACCTACCATTATTGAATTATTCTTTAAATAATTTACGTACACATAAACGTCATTTGATAACTTATGCTGTTGTATTTTATACACGGCTTTTAACCTACAAATATGAGATTGATCAGTGTACTCTACCGGTTGGTTTTACGAATCACAACCACCTTGTTCCAATTAACGTCCTAAAAATTGCCGCACTGTCATTTTTTTGCGGTTTTCTCATCACAAAATCACTTGTGCTCTGCTAACTGGAAAACAGCCATTGTAAACATTGGGAGAATTGTACCCAAAATGGCTGACGGCAATAATCATTCTTTTAACCTTAGAGCATGTACATGCTCTAGAGATAATCCAAATGTTTAAGACTAAGGAGAGAACAGAGATCGGAGCTGTCTATTTTGTACTGTCTCAAGCGTTCCCAATTTATGCTTGTGCTATATCAATGAAACAAGTTTTGCATTTCGGGGTTGCCAAATATTAACGGAAGTTGCAACTTGCTTGTATCCGGTATTTGTCACGTCAATTTCGTAATTCTCAATTTCTCATTGGTCCATTGTTGTCGTGGCGTCATTGCATATTGCATAGGGAATCATAAGTTAAAATTGTTATGATTTGTTAGTGGAAAGTGTGAAATTGTACGATTGATTTTGCGTGTTTGTGTGTGTGAATATATTTTTGAACAGAAAAATGTCGATTGAATATTTGCAAGTAGCGGAAGATGAGGGAGAAGAGCCCATTGAGCTACCTACTGAGGATGATGGGACTCTGTTACTAAGCACTCTTTCAGCTCAATTTCCTGGTGCTGTTGCACTGAAATTTAAAGCACCAGAAAGTAAAACTTTCAGAGGCGTCCGATTAGCAGATGGGAGACTTCATCCGCCACCCGATGGCGGCTGGGGCTCTCAGATATATTACTGTGTTTTTCCCAAAGGTAATTCAAATTACCAAATTATTCAATCCGCCATCTTGACTTAAATATAGAATAATTTATGGTACTTTATTATCGAGAATATTTAATTGATCGTTATATCACAAATTCGTTCCTTTTTTGGTATTTTATAAATGCGTGTACTTTTAAAATAAGATTTGTATTATTGCAGTGATGGGTTTAATTGAAAATTTAATAATTTAATTACAAGATAATGTTTATTAGTCCATTGACCTTTTTAGTTTAAAAAATCGATTATTTGTTGATAGGACTTATTTGATGCCAGAATTGGAAATAAATCTGTCGGGAATAATTGTTTTAATATCAATATGAATTGTAAGATTGAAGTGAAATTATTTCACTCAATATCTGTAAACATATATCCTCCCAATTCTTAACATAGTTTTAACCCTGATTATATGAAATATTTAAATTTATGAAATTTAATTCACTAGCAATTAAATGTGAAATCGTAAATTATATACATAGTTCACAGAGCACCTTTTGCTCTATTAATTCATATAGAGAATAGGCAAAAAAAACCATGAAGGCTCTTTTATTAATTTAGAAAATTGGCAACATATTTTTATATAGGACATTCGTGTTAACAGGATATTTATTTGGCTGTAGGTCTTTCATTGTGATTTGAACTTAAATATATAAGTACTTATTAAAAAAACACTGATAAGTAGAATAACATACCAAAACTCTGGTGGAGATATATGTGATTTGTTTGTATAAGGTTAATCAACTAACACCATGAATGTAAGTATTTACCAAAAAACTATGGATATCAATAGGCATGGACATATCCAGTCCAGTGTTTGGTAGAGGTTGGTCCATGTTTAAAAAAATCTACTTGACAAAAGAAGAAATTTACTTTGTAATTATATTTTAAACAGCAGTTCAAAATGAGCATTAGAATTATTTCTGTAACTGTAAATGCATATGTAGTGAATAATTTTTGCTTAATTTCTAGGGATTACAGATCACAATTGGTCATATTATCTAAAAAATCTAGTTATGTCTATAAACACGAAAATGTACTCATTTTTTCTTCCAATAATTGTTCAAAAGTATGTCATTCAAATATGAACCAGCATTTTGCTATTAAAAATATTGTACATTTAAAAAGAAAACCCACTTAACAGATATTTTACTTGCTACTTGCCACTTTTTTAAAGAATTTTTTCCATCGAACTGGTAGATTTTTCATGTCATTATCATAGAATAATTTAAGGAGCATATCCAACCAACTGCACCCAAATAATTCAAGCTGTTGGTGCAAAAATCTTAAGTGCATTCTTGAGATTCCCAAACAGATATAAATCACATGGTGAAGGGTCAGGATTGGTCAGGATTGTTGGACGGGGGGTGTAGTCTGGTATATATTTGGCCAATTTTTTTATTAAGGTGTCAGTGAAGTAGCAGGGTGTCTCGGGTTAGGATAGAAAGAGAGCAATAGAGAGGGTAAGGGGCTATTTCACTCGATTGGGAACTGCATCCAATGAACTCATTGACTGCTCCTACCAATCAAGTGAAATAGCATCTTTCTCTCTCTGTTGCCCTCTGTTTCTATTGTTGGCACAATATTTATGCATTGCAGGGTACCTCCAGAAGGTGCATGCTCTAAAGGTTTTCAATTTGTTTTAAGAACCTTCCTATAATCATTACCTGATCCTAATATAGATAGTTTTCTCATTTAAAGATAATTTAGAATACAATTTCAATAGTTTTTTAATTAGGAATTTCATACAATTTGAAATTCCAAAAACAATGAAGTATTTTCATTGAAATGACTCTTCTTTAACAAGATTTCTCTTGAAAATGCCTAAACTAAGCAAATTTCCATTTTTTGCCATACATGACCATATAGTAAAATCCCTCTCATTATAACATATATAGTCCTTTCAAATCTTTATGTGTATCAATAGATGTCTGTAGACAATTGAATGAAATCCATTACGAATCATATTACATTTTTACCCAAGTTGTTACATTTCCATCACTTCAATACCCCAACCCTGACCTCAGGTGGATAAGCAACTCAAATGTTAAGAAGTCACAGTAGTAGGCAACCATGATTGTTGCCAGGATCATGCAGAAAACCTATATTGGTAAAACTTCTGGAGAGTCCCCAGCTGACAAGCAAGTTTTGGTGACTCGTTTATTGAACTCGGCGCACCCAGCTTTCACTCGTGACCATTCAACTTCATTCTTCACGAACGGTTCACGCACTCAGCACGGACTTTCGGCTGGTTTAAACCCTTCAATCGTTAAAAACTTTGTTTCATTGCTCAACCGAAAGATGGACTTTGATTCATCTAAAGGGGATCCCCCTATCTTCCACGATGTTCCGCTTACCTGCGCCACGCTATCTGAGTTCTCAGAAGTAAAATGTTCCTTGATATTTGAATGAAATAATTGTGTTTCTATCTTCAATTAAATTTTTTTTTCTCTAGAAAATAAACGAAAAAGTGATGACAATTTGGAGAATTCAACTGCTAAAACGAAGCGAATGGAAACGAAATTGCGTTGCACCGATTTGATCGTCTTGGGATTGCCGTGGAAGACGACCGAGCAGAATTTGCGAGAATATTTCGAAACGTTCGGTGAAGTACTGATGGCGCAAGTGAAGAAGGACCCTAAAACGGGACAGTCGAAAGGATTCGGATTTATCAGGTTTGCATCGTATGAATCTCAGATGAGAGTTTTGGCTCAGAGGCATATGATTGATGGAAGGTGGTGTGATGTGAAAGTACCCAACTCGAAAGTAAGTACACTTTGTGATCATGGTTGTGATTGGTTGGAGCTTACCTGAGGAAGTCAATTTCATGAAACTGTTTCAAAATTTGTATCTTTGCAGAAACTATGGTTGTAATAGTTTAAGTAGCAGGGAAACTGCAATCTCCTTTTTTGTTTTATTCAAAATTTTGGTAAAAAATGTTTAGGTAAATTACCTCTCTTATCAGCAAATAAGTTCATTATTGGGTTTAGCTGTATGTTTGCCAGTTCAGTTATTAGAATCAAACATTACCATAAAACACTAATGAATTATTCATTTTACTTAGTATTAATGTCCATTTTGAGATGGTGACTAGTCTCTAGGCATCAGTTACCTTGACATTACTTGTTGGTAAATTGAAAAACAAATAATGGGGTGACCTGCCTACCCTTTTTATAGTCCCATACCAGTTAGAAACCTCTGTTATTGTATGTGCTCTCATGTCCACTCAGAGTTGCCATATTTTGCAAATTTTTGTAGAAAACAATGGCGTAATAACAGTTAATATACTGGAAAGCTGTAGAAATAAAACTAAAAAACAAATTATTTTATTGTACAATATTTTGATAAAATATTATCTCCTATATTTTTCATGCATTTATACGGATATACAAAACAATGAATCTGGCTACACTGGATGTTTATGTATTAGTTTTGCCACAGAATAATCAAACCCAGAAGCGAAACACTACGTTGCCGCCAGATACAAATTTCTTTGCGCATGTACGACAAAGCCATTAATTTGATTAATTAAGTATTATATTATTTCGAAGTTAAAAAATGTACTCGTATCCTCAAAGTAAAAGCTACAAAAATAATCATATTAGTCACAAAGAATCTGTTAAATACATGTTACTTACATACACACAATATTCAACTACATATCAATTATTAAACATAACTATGAAGTGAAATTTAACCTGCTTAAAACAACTAAATAGCACTAAATATAAGATTTATCTATTATTCACAATTGTATCAGAATGAGGTACACAAGTAAGGTCAGTTTGTCAAAAAAATTTTGAGAATTAAAATATACTTTCAAAAGATTATGAGTTAAAACTATTACTTCCAGACCATTTGAAGTGGAACTTTTGGTATATCACAGATATGTAAACATAATCCTCTATATTCACACGACTTCTGATTATTATTTTTTTATTCAGATGCCTCTAAAACTTCCATGTTTCAAATATGTTGTTCCTTTCATAATACGAATTCCTCCTTATATTTAATTTAAAGATACCGCCCGAATATTGTTACTTATATTCACATGACTTCTGATTATTTTTTTATTCAAATGCCTCTAAAACTTCCATGTTTCAAATATGTTGTTCCTATCATAATACGAATTCCTCCTTATATTTAATTTAAAGGTACCGCCCGAATATTGTTACTATCAAAGTAATGGCCGATTCTGTTCAAGGTCATGAAATCTTGACCCCCAAGACATCAAAGCCTCCGACAAGAATTTCGCTTCTGGGTTTGATTATTCTGTGGTTTTGGAAAATGGTTAGGAACACCAAAAACACTTGTCATTGCTATAGGTACCAGAAATCTAATCTTTGATTTAATAACACTGATCCCCAAAAAAATATTTTCCTCTGATAATGTAATAAATAATGCGCATGCGCTGATTTCAAAGCTCACGCTATTTTATTCTTGACAGCTCTTCCTGGCCACTACAGAAACTGCAAATTAGAATATTGATGAATCATTTAAAAGATTGAACATATATGAACAAGTTAAACAATTTTATAAACTTAATTTTGTAAGTTTATATAATACTCTGCAATTCAATTTTAAAGAAAATTTAGTTTTTTGCACCATTAGGGCATTTAACAATCGCAAACATTAGCTTGTTGAATATCAATTGGGTTATTACTAGTTCAGAACTACTGCAATTATATTTATCATTATTCTAATGGTGCATAGTTGTAGCTAATGAGACGAACTGATCGCAAACCACTTAGACATTTAATTAATATCGTGATATTACCTGTTAGCTGTAGAAGGTGAGACTATGGGATCTTTTGTCATAGCTAAATGAAAGTACTATACAAAAGCAATCTATTTATTTCTTTAAAACTAGCAAACACTTATTCCAAATTTCAGTCTCATTCGCGTGGTTTTTACCCAAATGCTCTATTTTTGAGCTTCTATAGCATTGGTCCCTAATTTAAGTTCAGAAACAGAAATTTAAATGTAACTTATTTGAAGTTAAAGTGAAATTGACTTCTGCAACATAAGATCCGCCAGTGTGGTAAGTAACCGGCTGAATTTTTATTAGCCCACTCGAGTAATACATGATTTGTTTGTAAGAGTTTGTTGTGAAATTGTACCAATTTATCATAAATCTTAGAAGACCAAGTATGGAAAGTTGAAACACATGTGAGACATTCGGTCGAATTTGATTTGAGTGAGATTCCGTGTTTTAAAATGAAGTACGATTTTTGGAGTACACTTTTGAATCTTTCCTGGGAGAATGCCTGACAATGATGTGAATTGGCATTTGAGACTGAATGTTATGTCTCTTGAGTGATACTATCAATGCTGTTGGTTTATAAATGTATGTTAATTTTTGTTTGTGATTTTGAAGTAGAAGTATTCACAGATTGTAAATGAATAAACTAGTGCAAATTCTTGTAAATTGAAAGGAAAGGTTTGTATAAATAGATAAACTTCTTTTATAACGAACCTGATCAATCTTTCTTGTTAGATAAGTCCTAAATAAAAAATATCTTATTTCAAGTTAATATATACAAACTAATGCAGTTCATATTTTTGTTGTTCTTACAAGAACAAATAACTGATGTAGATAGTAATCAAATAGATAAATCAAGAGCACAAAGATAGCATACAATGTATATATAATAGTAGGCATTCAGGACATCATGATAAATAATACAACAAATAAATTGAAGGTTGATATTCAAAAATAACTCGATAACCGTCTACCGTCCGTCTAAAGAAAAAAATCATCAATGTTTTATGCTGACTGACGGACAGTTGTGAAACCTGGATTTTAAAAACGCAAATTACACGAAAATTATACAAAGGTCTATGCAAAAATACTATCACACATAGAGACCAAAAGACAATAGACTGGGTAAGAAATAAAACCAACAACGTATTTGATGTCATCCACAAAGTATAAACTCAAAACTAACAATAACCAGGACAGTTGGTAAGTCTACAGTATAATAGATAGACAACTAAAATCACTCAAAGGCGTGAAAAGACCAAGTAAAGGCCATAATATAAGATGCTACAGCAAAATCGGCGTTGGCGACAGTTGGCAAGTCTACAGTATAATAGATAGACAACTAAAATCACTCAAAGGCGTGAAAAGACCTAGTAAAGGCCATAATATAAGATGCTACAGCAAAATCGGCGTTAACTTGGTCTCAGAAAGTTAAAAACAGAAACGTATTGAAAGAAATGAGAATAAGAATATGTTAAGGGAGGTTTCAACATGAAATACTGGTAGAATATAGCGGAATATCATGATTATAAGATGCAATTTAATGATCTTGGGTTTGAATCACGTTTCTTTGTTATAAAATTAGACACATCTTAATTTATAAATTAAACTACTTGTGGTCATATTCTGAGAGGCAGAAAAGCATTTCCCTATTAATAATCATCTGTGAAATTAAAAAACAAATGACTGTAATAATCATCAGTTTAGATATTAGATTAATAGAAGATTGCATTTTTGAGACCTGAAAAAGGATAAGTAGGACTGTTCGTCATGGTTCGTTATAAACGTAGATTATTTTTAACGATACAACTGATTGAAGAGCATAACAAAATATTTTTTCATTACTTTTAGTTCAGAAATTTGTGATGTAGATTGTTTTCTTTAATTTTCTTAAATTCATTGTAAAAACTTGGGAACTGAGAGTTTCTATTGAATTATTGTGTCTACCAGATATTTAATAAAAGTAAAAGTAGTGTAAATTCACAATATTAAGAAATTTGGATTGTAAACTTTTCTTCCAGGAACCAGATTGTTGATTTACTGGTGCAATCAAATTTTAAAACCAAGTAAACTAACAATATTAAAAGAAAGCTTTCAGCACTAAAATCAATCTAATTTTCTAATAAGTGTTAATTACGTTTTTTTTTTATCAAAATATTTTTTTACTAATTTATCTATTTTACAATTAATTTTTTTTAAGCTATTAATCTATTTATTTGTAGGAGGGACTTATTCAGCAGGTGCCGTGTAAAGTGTTTATTGGAAGGTGTACTGAAGACATAACAGCTGATGATCTCAAAGAATACTTCGGCAAATTCGGTGAAGTTACCGACGTCTTCATACCGAAGCCGTTCAGAGCATTTAGCTTTGTGACATTTCTGGACCCCGAAGTAGCTCAGTCACTTTGTGGGGAGGATCACATAATCAAAGGTAAATCATTTATTGAATATTCCGCACATCTAATCCAGGCAGGATGTGGTATATAAACCTCGTTACTTTAAACAATTACTTAATTTTAAAAATACATTCTATGTCTTATAACAAACCGTTTCCGGGCACAAAGAAAATGAAAATGTTATCAAGACAATACCAATATTTGAACGTTAGCCCCAGTTTGTACTCTGAATTTAACCAAAAATGGTGTTGACAACTCCAACTCTCAGCAAGCTACTTTTCATACCTGTCAAAAGTGACATTTTTTATCAAAATGTTCCAGAAATATCATTTGGTCGATTTTACTTAAATAATTTGTTTAAAATTTCATTTTATATAAGTAAGTGGAAAATTTGAGTTATCTATATTAACGATTTTTTTCCAAACGTGTTATTTTTTAAGAAATTCATATTCTTAACATTTTAAAAAAGTTTGAATAGTTTCATCAATTTTCCGAATAAATGTTGCTATCTTATTTTTTAATATGATAAATTCATTAAAAATCTCCAACATATTGGGTGTTAAGTTAGATGCAACTATTGTGAACGACTCTTATGATATTTCCGTAATAACCGAGCAGTTTTCTGCTTGAAGTTATTAGAGTAATTGTTAATTTCATTGTAATTTAGTCATAATCATTTATTTATTTATTTATATCAACCAATAAATCATATTCAAATCTAAATCAATAAAAGTAACTTAATACTACCTTTGATAATATGAGTTTTTCATTAACTTTAAACTTAAAGCAGTCAATTATATCATTATAAAGTTTAAACAGTCTAACAATAATAGTTTGTTTTTGCCCCAACCTAATGAATGGAATTTCAAATAACTGTGTATTCCTGACCATACTGAAGGTAACATTAATATCAAATTTAGATGGTAGTTCAGGACAGTCAATACAATTAGATACAATTTTGTAACTTCGATATTTGGAGTCATTCAAATATGGGAGTGTAATTGTCGTCGGTATAGTGAAGCGGTTGTCTATTTCTGTAGGCAGCATATCTTAGGTATTGATGATTGACAACTTCTAACAACTTGATAAGACGTAACATGTGAGGAGACCAACTGACACAGCAGAGAGCCATATATCAAAGTAGGATAAATGTAAGAAAAATATAATTGTCTGAAAGTTAAAGGATTTGAAAACTTGTTTGAAAATCTTTTAATAAAATAACTCTTTTTTCTAACTTTTTCATATAAGTACTCAATATGATGTTTTAAAAATATGTTGGAGTCAAAATTAATCTCGAGATCTTTTATATTCTCAACAAGTTCTAGAATTTCATTATTTAGAATATAGTGAATAAAAGGAATGAACGATCTACCAAAGCAAATGGTAAAGCATTTTTTTGCTATTCAATAGCAACTCATTTTCAGCGCACTTTTCCCTTTCTAGTAAATCCTGCTGTGATAACTCTAAAAAACTATGCCTCATTAGCAAAAAGTAAAAACTTAACATTTAATATTATTCGGTATAAATCATTTATAAATAGAGTGATGAGCAATATATTTAGAATCTATAAGCATTCCATTTTACATAGAGGCTAAATATTCATGAAATACAGAGAGAGATTGGTAATAGTTGATCTCACTGTCAGAAATCCATGCTGTTCTGAGATAATAAACTTCTATCATATACATACATTTTGTTGAAAACTAGTTTATCTAGCATTTTTGTAAAAATACTATGTTTATTGTATTGACAGATGTTTATTGTTTCAAATATTGTTGCGTTATTTTTGTTTATGCAATCCTCAATAACCATGATTTTTTGTAGGAGTTTCTGTGCACGTTTCTAATGCAGCCCCGAAATCGGAAACACGCAACCACTACCGAGACGGTCGAGCAGGTGGACACGGCCCAAACCGTGGCGGTGGTCCCGAAGGACCGATGTATCAACAACGATTCAACGGTCCTACTCCAAATGCTTGGGCGAACCAGTCCGGTCCGAGAGGTAACATCGACATGCCTAATTTGCAAGCCTTAGGTAAGCACTTTTTATTTTTAACAGATGTTTTCACCTCTTGAATGAAATTTTCTTCAGTTGATTTCCTGACACCCGCTTCCTATACAGATAGTCCTAATATCCCATTGACCCCTAAGTCTAAAGATGACTCCTATTCCGAAGTAATCCCAAGCTACAGCAGATGGATACAAAACCATGGAAGAGTAGATTAAATTATGTTGTTTACTTTTATGAGATGTATTAAATAAAACTTATCAAATTTCGTTTAACTTGCTTATTAATATGTGCATAATGATCGTCATATAGAATTTATAAGTTTTTATACATTTAATGTTTAATTGTTTAGCAAAAACTGACATACAGTAAATGACGGTTGCTAAAATACTTTCCATTTTAGTAATCATATAATGTTGGTCGTGTGCATGTGCGTAGCCAGTTTTAATTTATGGTGAGGCAAAATAATGTCAAAAGTGGAGCAGACACCACACCCTGCTGCACAGTGGCTACGCCAATGGATTGTGAATCATTTATGTCTGTTAGTTAGCATAGCCATTTTATAACGCCCAATAAACATTGCTGATTCATTTCGCACAAATAAATTTTATTGTCTAAGTGTTTATTGGGAAATAACACCACACTTTAAAAAAAATTGCTGTATATTCCAAACGTCAAAAATCAAATAATAAACATTGTCAAATATTTAAATTTACATCTTGGAATTGTACCTTTTTAATCCGTAGTTTCTTAGCCATTGACAACGGGGTCTGATCTAGACCCCGAAACGTTTGGAATATACAGCAATTTCCTTTAAAGTGTGGTGTTATTTCCCAATAAACACTTAGACATTGAAAAAGATGCCACAAGTATCGTTCAGAAAACAAATAAATTTTATTGTTTCAATCAGCGAGAAATACCCAACTTCAAACGTAAGGTGGCATAGTTATAGGTTTGTCGCGAGACCAAACAGGGTTATGGAGATGGTCATGGATCATATTTTATTGGCAATTATTGCTAGCAGTAAATATTCAATTTGTACCCCACTACATTTACACAAATAAGTTGCGAAATAAATAGTAAAACAAAACCGACATGAAGGGAAGGTCTAAGGATAAATCTTGGCTAATCGGCATAAACTGGCTAATTGGCATAAAATTCATCATTTTTTTTATCCATGCGCTTTTGTTTTTTAACAAAACAACTTCAAAAAATTGTTATCAATTTAGTTTTTTGCCTTTATCACGAAATCTACCAGTGAAACTGTACTATGGAAAAGTTGTAGATGTAGAGGAATGAAAAACCTACAAAACGGAACCTTAACCCAAAAGTATAAAAAAATTGTATATATTTTTTAATTTTACAGTTAAGACATTCTTATTAACTGAAAAGGTACATTACCTCATTCCCCATCTATGTTTTAAAACTAAAAATTGTAGACCCGGTATTTTTTTATTTCAGTTGAATCTATGAAAAATCTTTTTGTTTGAAGGGTATTATGACCCTATCAGTATGAATAAATCAGCGTTAGAAAATAGAAGAATTGACGTGAATACCCCTCATCTCAGTTTTCCAAAATTTTATGTAAAATGTTAAACATTTTATATTAATAAATAATAATTAATTATAAACATAATTTCTTTACATATATATGTTTCTAATATTGAATAATTAACAATTTTTTGTAGGTATTGAAAATAATTTATTATTGCTCTCTACATCATTCATTATCATCAGTGTCTACATGGAGTTATTGTATTCCATTTTGCTAGATTTATTATGTAAAAATGTGTCTGCATAAAATTTAAATTCGCAATTCGTCCACTTGTTTGGGACCGGAATGGCCAAATATCATCAGTACCTATACGCATTTATATACAAAAACATGAGGGGTATTTAGATCAATTCATGCTTTCTTCCCCTTCTTTATTCATAATGATAGATACGATCATCAGGTGAGGTAATAGGGCGCTTTAAAAACGATTTTCCACAGGTTTAACTGAAATTTTCCAAAAACTACCAGGACTACAATGTTTATTTTTAAAACATGTTTCAGTTAAACATCGATCGGGTGTGAGAAAAACTACTATTTCAGTTAATAAAAATATTATAACTATAAAATACAAACTTATAAACATTTTAATTTATTTAGAGTTTAATTTCCATTATTTAAGGAACAAATTAACCAAGCTGAGCGTTTGGTATCTCATTTTGTCGGTTTTCATTTCTCTACAACATTACCCATGGTAGCAAACACGGTTTTGGGGGTAGATTTCCGGTAAAAGGCAACAAATAAATCGTTAACTTTTTTGCGGCTGTTTCTTTAAAAAACAAAAGCGCATTGATAATGCCAATTAGTCACCTTGTATCCTTAGAACACGATGAATGTTGCTTTTGTTGTACTATTATTTTTAATTTTATTACCAAAACGTATTTTTTCTGTAAATGACCTGAGCTGTTGATATTTGAAATAATTTCTTAACTCCAGAAGGTGCGGAATGAAGGGGGTAATGAAGGATGAAGGGGTAGTTATGGGTAAAGAAACCTTTGCAATTAATTAGCAATAAAATATGTTGCCAAAATTTTCGTTCCAGAAATATAACTGTGACCTCTGACCATACCTCTTGTAGGGACAAGTTGGAACAATAAAATCTTCTGTAATTAGCAACAAATGTTCCACTGATGTTTACAAGAAAAGTACCGAACAAGTTTTTATTCCCACGTTTTTAGAGGGTATGAAGTGAAGTAATAAGATGTCTCCAAGATCACCAACTTTCGTCAAAAACTGGACTAGCCCTTGTTTCTCAGAAGGTGTTGGTGCAATATATTTTATTCTTACATAAGAAATTACCAATAAATTGTGGGCTTGTCCCAAGTGAGCCTATTGACATAACTATGCTAACTTATCGGACATGAAACATTTACAACCTTACATAATTTTCACTGAAATTGAATTCGTGAGAGTATTGTAGTAATTTATTATTTTTCATTAAAACATTCAAGGAATAACAGGTCAAGGTCAAGGAAACAATCAAGGAAATCCTTTGGGACTTGGCTTGAATTTAGGTGCATTACCAATGAATCCTGCTTTGGTAGCAGCTGCACTTAATCAAGCAGGCTGGGGACTAATCAATAACTTGCAAAATCAACCTGAACCTAATTTCAATCAAGGAGGAGGAGGGGGCGGAGGTTTCGCCAACGGACCCTCTAATAATAGTCGTAAGTATCTCAGTAGATTGTATTGTATATTTTTTGTAATATGAGTTCTGTATATATATATGGGGGTATTTACAACAGTTTCTTCCCTATCATTAACCAGACATTCCATTGCCCTATTGATTTCATTTTGTCATGATTTCTTTGACTTTCCTCTCCTTTTGTGTATTGGACTCCACTCACATGACTTTTAGCTATCCATCTGCTGTCATACCGTGAAATTATCTTTAAAGGTTTAATTATAGTGTTGGTATATACTGGTTGATTATTATTGGTTCATTTAGTAACTTTGCAACATGTCTTTTTGTTTGTTTTAGTATTTCAGCCAACTTACAGGTTTTTTCAAAAATATTATATCCAGTGTTGCCTACTTTTAATGAAAGGAGAATGCCCAATAGACAGTAGCGCTAAATATATTCGTGTATCACAGACTCACAAGTTCATGATATCAGTATTTCGTTTTTAAATATGGTTTTTATTAAAGTAGTCGTGGTTATTTTTTTTAAGTTAATCAAGCCAGTCAAATTATAGCGTGAGAAATTGTGTCGTAATTGTTGCATAATGCGGAGAAATATCTTAAAATGACCAACTATATTTTAAAGTCCTAAAAGTATACTTAAAATTGAACCATTTTATATTGTGTCATAAAAAAGGTTTAATGCCATAGCCACTTGGGCACTCTCCTTTTATTTTAACTAAATTCCTGTCTTGGTCTTCTACTCTTCACACTTCTTCACACTTGTGCTTGATTTTTTTTATCTAATTATTTAATTTCCTAATTTACCTCCTAACATTGAGATAGGATTTTTAGTTTATTTCGCCAATAATCTTTGAGTGAGGCCCTGTATTAACTTTTTTTTGAATTTTGGGCTCAATAGTTTCAGAGATGATGGGAGAATGGATGGAATATATTCTTAACACTTTTTAAACCAATGTAAAAAATATCAGTAAAAGACATTGGTGTTTTTAGTGGCGGACGTTTCATTTTATATATTACGAGATTCTTAAAAAATGTTTTATATTTAATTTAATTTTATAATTTATATAAAAATTATTATTTCAAAATTGTGGGGTCTCAGTAGATTTTTGCATATTTTCGTTAAGTAGCTTTTAAACAGGTAACTTTTAAAAATATGAAAAGATACATTTGTATTTCTCGTTTGATATATTACATGGTGAACTTGAAAATATTATTTTTTTATTATAAATTTAATTTTATAATATGCCCCAAAAAATAATATTGGTATTTTCGCTTTATTTCTGCTGTAAAGTTTGAGTGAAGTTCTATATTCCTATTTTTTTTTTTCAAAATTTGTCCTAGTGGTTTTGGAGATAAGGGGTATGCCCTCTTATCTGTCGATTTTTGTATATTTTCGTCAATATCTTCTAAACAAAATAATTTAAAAATATGAAAAAACGAGTCCTTTCATGTGATACATTGCTTGAAAAAAATTGTTTTTTTTTTATTTTTCATTTAACTTTATTATTTGCCCCTATAATTAAGTATAAGGTATTTCGCTTCATTTTTCCTGTAAATTTTGTGTAAAACCCTATTTTATCCAAAATGTTAAGTTCAATATAAAAGAATGGCCGATTTTGCCAAATTCCTACCCAGTAGTACCCCCAAATCAGATTCTTTCATTTACTCTGTGTACTCCTGATTGGGTCACCAAACTGTGTACTGATACCAAATATCAAACAGGCAGACACAAGAGTGGTTATAAACAGTTTATTGAATATACAGTACCATAAAAATTAAATTACAATTGAAGATTTGAGTGGATGAAGGTGATATGACAACAGATTTCATCTACATATCATTTACTGTTGTACATAACTCGTTCATAAGTTATTTTTTTCGGTTTGAGGTTAAACTGAGTAATTTTGAAGTGTCATGTTGTGTATGTAGACATAACACCTTCATTCATCGCAAATAATCCAAAATGAAAAAATGTTGCATATCACCTTCATCCATTCATGTCTTCAATTTTACTGTATCATATGGTAAATGAAATATACAGAAATTTGAGCATTCTGCATTATAAGCTAAAAAGACTAGTCGGAATAGGACAATCAAAATAAACAGGTTGTTAAATGCTTGCCAACGTTTCGCTTTATTATATTCAAAGTTTCATCAGGGCTTGCATTTGTTATTGTTTACCGGGTTGAAAAAAATAATAAACCATCACTGGCATTTACAAAAACGTATAAACGACGTATACAGAAAATCATGAGTGTTTTAGGCGAAGGAACTATTTCATATAATAATTTGTTATCTTGTTTTAAAAATAACTCTTTATCAGGCCATACCACGTTTTCTAGTTTATTTGACATTTTTTTATATATGAAAAATATGAAAATAAGGAAACAAATTATTATATTTGAAATAGTTCCTTGGCTTAATACACTCAAGATTTTCTGTATACGTCGTTTATAGGTTTTTGTAAATGCCAGTGATGGTTTATTATTTTTTTCAACCCGGTAAACAATAACAAATGCAAGCCCTGATGAAGCTTTGAATATAATAAAGCGAATCGTTGCCAAGCATTTAACATCCTGTTTATTTTGATTGTCCTACTCCAACTAGTCTTTTTGGCTTACTGACACTAAGGACACTAAGAATTATCTGAAATTCTGCATTATCTTCAAAACTAATAAGCCTTTTTTATAAGCACGGAATAGTTGTAAGGAAATCTAAACAAAAACCCTAAACCTGTAATTTTAACGGAAAATAAATAGTATTTATCAGATTGGAAGCTGTCTAAATAAAGTAGACGCAATTTTTGTGACAATAATTGTAACAGACTAGAAGAAATTAAAATTTTGCCAAAATGTAAGTGTATTGTAACAAAATTAATAAAACGAGTTTTTCTGTTGTAGGTGGTATTCAAGGAGGTGGTGGAAATCAGAGTTCAGGAAATAATCCAGGATTTTTGAATTGGATGAGTCAAGGTGTTGGAGGTGTAGGTGGGGGTGGTGGCCAAGGCAGTCAAGATGGCAGTCAGTGGTCAAGACCCAATAATCAAGAAAGCAAAGGATTATTCTAGTGATTAAAGAAGAATTATGGAAGAGTTGTATGATTCTAGTAAGTGAATTCAATAGAACTGAAAATAATTTATTACCAATTCATATTTTATCATCTGGTTTGAAATTTTTAATTTAAATAGTTTTGATATTGATTTGTTTAAAAAATTTTACTAGAACATTGTAATTTTTTGACAATATCGTTTTTTGGAGAAAATAATGGGTACGCATTTAAGTTTTAGATTCTTCCTTTAGATTCAATTATAAAAATTTAGTTTTTTCACTCACTATAAATGTCTTTATTTGAGCAAATTTGAGCAAAACTGTTCACAGTTTTTGTTTTTTTTTTTTTTTGTGTATAGTATGTAATACAACATTTTACGTGCAAAGTAACTAACTATACTTTGAAAATAAGTGTTATTGGCTTGTGATATTCTAGACTACTTCTTTGCTTTTCTTCTGTGTTATTTGATGAATCATTATATTAAACCAGGAGGCTATACTTTATTACCTGAAGAATTCATATTTTGAGTTGCTAATTCATTGACACTCAAGTTCTATAACAGGTTGTTATGCATTTTGATAATTTCTAGTTGTTTCACATTTATATATTTACTAGCTGACCCGACCTTGGTCCTAATTCTTGAAATCATACTATGCGATGAAAACGCTCGTATACGACACTGCCATCGTACTCGAAGTTTATCCCATTAACATAGAAATTGATTCGGTCATAGAAGAACTTATTCGAGAATACCGATTTATGTTAGTTTTTATTCGACTGACGTCATCAGTCGAGTGGTAGGGCGTTCGCAAGGTTTCAAGAGCCCTGGCTTCTGATGGGCTAGACAAATCGGCGAATTTGACGTAGTTATCGTGAAAATTTTATCATTTAGTAATTTTCACATCCATTTTTAGATTTTTTTATTTAAACCATTTAACGTCTTCATTCATTGGCGATATTTATATGGCAACAATAGCTTCTAAATATTTATTATTTTGGGATTTAATATGTAGTTTTTTGACATGTATTGTCATTTGCGATTTTTGACGTGTTTGGTGTTTTTGAAACTTACATCTTCTCTCAATGGTACAGTAGAAAAATATATAAAAAGGGAAATCATATTTAAACAGCTTTTTTCTTCATTTGTATTTTGTTCCTTGATAGGGTCCAAATGAAACTATATAGCTATAATATGTAGTTTCTACCTATAATTTATTATCCTAATGCACATGTTTGCCTTTTATAACTTTGTTTCTCAGGGATGTACCAAAATATGACAAATTATCTTATTGATGTTATAAACTTCTAGATTAGCATTTTTTAATCTATTTTTATTCGTCATGTCAAAAAGACATCTTACATTGGCAAAACAAGCACTGATATCTAAATTTTTGTTTTTATTGCATTTGAAATTAGAGCATTGTTAGCATGTAGAATTTTGCCAGAATTTTATTCTCTACCATACCATAGGAAAATTATAATTTGACATCACAACCTAATGTTCATCTATTTGACAACTGCTAAGAGCATCTATTTGACAACTGCTAAGAGCCTCCTATTTTTCAAGAATAGTTTTTGTTTTAATCAGTGGGATGAATTTTCCGCATATTTAAAACAGGACGTGGACGCCATCTATTAAAAGTTACTGATTTCTGAAAATTAGCCGATAAGTAGAATCCTGCACTATATACGTTATAACAAACAAAAGGCATATTTGGCACCCTGGCTCAGGGTGTACCAGGCTTAATAGAATCAGTATTCCAATCAATCATATTTAAGTTTATAGGAATATTTCTCAACATGCTTCCTAAACATTTCTTGTCAAATAGTTATAGCGATGCGTTAAAATAATTTAAGGAAATAACCATAATTAATGATTAAATATTACAAATTACAAAATTGACTAATATTGTTGTTTTCTTTTCAGGTATGAGAAATGAAGTGAATAATCGGGTTTAAAATTTAAGTAGTTAAATTTTATTCTTGTTGTTGGTCAAAGCATTTGAAAAATTAACATTTATTTTCTTTTTTACTTGTATTATGTTTTTTTCTGGAACATATTAAATGTTTTGTCCAACATGACAACTTTTTATTCTGTAGTCTTTTACAAAATGAATGGTGTATGTTATTTAAGTGATTAAATGAAGGGAAAACTGATTGTTTATAGACATATTATTTGTAGAAATCTTTCTTCATTATATACATATTTAAAAAATAAATGTGTTACTTCTCCGATGCTGTGTTTGATTTTAATTTAGTGATTTTGAAAGTGAACAAATTCTTAAATAAACAGGGGAGAATGAATTGTGTGGTTTAGCGTGACAAAAAGGGGGGAGAGAAGAGGGATGAAATAAAATTCATCAGTATTTTGAGTTGCTTAACAGGGGCGGATCCAAGATTGTCATTTGGGGGAACTTGACGTCACTGAAGGTTGATTTTAAGCACAATAATCACTAAAAAAGCATACCATTTCAGATGATTTTGGGGGGCTTCGGCCCCGTAGCCTACCCCCTGGATCCGCCAGTGATGCTTAGTAGTTTCCCGATGATTGAGGAGGTGAATAGTTATTTGGATTGTTCATATTTGTTTCCACTCCTCACAGTGGTTTCTACAAAATACAGATAAATTGGGTAATAGGAAATCAACTGCCCAGAACAGTTGCCTTATAGAAATACACTCACAGGATGAACTAAGTGAAAGTAGGTCTATCGATTTGGCAACTAGTTTACCTGTATATGTTTGGATGTATATTATAGGATACTTATCAGTGTGATATGACCTTTCGATTCCTTATCAGGAATCGTTGCAAAATCAACATCAAAAAGTAAGTTAATCAATTGAGAAATGCAAGAAAAATCAAGCGTAATTAATATTTCTACAAATTGCTTTAGAATAACACAACTTTCAACTACGATTCCTGCAAAGGAATCGAAACACAACGTCACACAGATAAGTATCATTCAATACACATCTAAATATATTATGAGTATACAGGAAAACTAACAGACTATGACATAGAACTACTTTCTCTAAGTGGTGAGAGGCAAGGCGAAATGACGGTATGAAAACAATCCCAAAACTTATGCGCCGATAAACGGTTCGCATTCTTATAAGCATTCGATTTTCTGCAAACAATTTATCTACAGTCGACTGTGTACATGTGAAATGGTCTTATACAGCCATAATTAATTAATCCATTACTCTTTGTGTTCAGCATTCCCTGAAATTATGTCTGACAACAATGGCTAGAGTATTGAGACCGTCATTCGTTCTCGTACCAATTTCAATGAAAATCTGACTACTAGTTGCTCTATATCAAAGTAGGTTAGTTAGGAAATTAGTCAAAATGTAATACTAATTAATGTTTCAAACTTAAAACATACAAGTTAATTCCAATTAAGTTTTAAAGAATAAAATTGTCATTTATATTTAAAAAAGAACCAACTTCAACTGGCTTAAAACAAAACCAAACTGCACAATCAGTCACTATTTTCTGACATATATTATTTTTTTGTATAATTTAAGGTACAATTCTACTGATTATTTTAGCATATTCTTATTTCTCTCTTTCTCCCTCTCTCTAATTTATATTTTTTCATTTTCCTGAAATTCGTTTCATGAAAACACCAAAAGTTATAATCTAAAAGTCATATAAATAGTTTTTTAATCATATGTAATCTCAAATTATTTTCCTTGCCAAACATCTGAAATTTCAGTGTACTCTAACAAAAAGAGATTCTTATTATATACCCAAACACTCATTAATTTACCTCCTCGCACACAAAAACATAACTTTTGTCTAAATTTACTATGAATAAAAATATTACTCCCCCAAGTTATTAAACAAAAAATATGAACTCGAGCCATTACAGTTTTTTTTTTGTTCATTTAATTCTTGTTTACTTACTAGCAACAAGGAGAGATTCTACATCGATTCCAACCCTCGCGCTACACTGTTAAACTTCGACTTCGGATGTTGTATATTTGCCAATACTTTTGTATTCTCAAAGTCTATTCGGTGTGAAGTCGTGGATGCGTGTTCTGCAACGAATGTTGTTTGTTCTTTCTTTCTTATGGAATTCTCGTGTTCGTCACGCCTGGCTTGAATTCTTCTGTTAGTTTGCCCCATATGGGTCTTGTGACAGCACATGGAATCTTATACATTCTTTGGATTTCTCAACACAGTTCTAATTTTTCTGTCTGTCTTGAGAATAGTTTCAATATTGTGTCTACTTACAATTCTAACAATACTATCCATGGTGCCCTTGACTTATGGTAAATACATATGTTCCTCATCTGCTGGTGTCAGTTTTGACTTTAGGGCTCTTTGTATATTTCTTTTTGTTTTAGAGATGTTTTTAAACTGTCCATTTCCTGTTTGATGTCATCCTGATCAGTTGGTCTCTGTGATCTAGTAATTATAGTCTTGACGACGGCTTGTGGTCTGTAGTAGTGTAAAGTTATCTGTTGGTGTGAGTGCTTTTCTGTATACTATCGATTTGACGTGATTGGCCGAAACGTCTTTTTACCGTCACTTATCAACTACGGAGATAAATTCTCTCAAACCACCTGTAGCACAGAATACTTTGACAGTATCCGGGCGAATTTGCAATAAAAGAGGAACAACATATTTGAAAATTGTAATTTTTAGAGGAATTTAATTAAAATATAATCAGAAGTAGTGTGAAAACAAAGGGTTTGTGTTCATAAACTTATGTGATATACTTACCAAAAGTTACACTTTAAATGGTGCTGAAGTAAAAGGTCCAACTCTCTTTTTAAAGTGTAATTTAATTCTCAACATTTTTTTGACAAACTGACCTGACTGACTTGTATACCCCGTTCTGATTGTGAATAATAAATAAATCTTATAATATTTAGTGCTAATAAGGCGATCTTTGGACTGTTGTTTTGTTTTAGAATATGTTTGCTAATTGATATGTAGTTGAATATTGTGTATATGTAAGTAACATGTATTTAACAGATTCTTTGTGAATGATAGGATTATTTTTGTAGCTTTTACTCTGAGGGTAGGGCACATTTTTAACTTCGAAATAATATTATACTTCATATTTCTGTAGTTCATTGAACCTACCGTCAAATTAATGGCTTTTTCGCACATGCGCAAAGAAATTTGTACCTGCTGGCAATGGAGAGTTTGGCTTCTCGGTTTGATTATTCGGTGCCCGTAGTGAGTATATCAGTAGTTTTAAGTACACCCCTGCATGTTTCTCAAGTGTCATCATGTGCAATTTTTCATAATATATAGAAGGCATGTATTCACCTTGCCATCTTGCTGTTTATATATACTTCATAACATATAAATCTTCTAAACATATTAGTACTTAATAGTAGGCAGCAAGTAAATTGGGAACAAATATGGCAGTTTTTCATCAGTTTATCCACATGCATATAGTTTTGAAATTTTAATTAGTTACAAGTACATATTAAACTTTCTTTATTTAGCCTTCGCTTTTGCAATTTATTCATTCATTTAGATTCATACACATTTAAAATTTAATGAAATATTGTCCTAGTGCCATTGACTGACACAAGTCAAATTCTCCAGTGGAAAAATCAGGGCAAATTTAAAAACTTTATTTAGAGGAAATAAATGAAGTCAGAGTACATATTCTACTAATCATTTTATAAAAACAACTTAACATAAACAAACTAAAGTACATATGAGATTATAAGTAATAAAGTGCAGTTCATTTTGGAACTGCAGCTTTGTAATGTCATTTATTTTTTGTAGGAAGTAAATTATGCCTTCTCATATTATTTAATACACCATCTAATGAGGCAGTCTTCTTTTTAGCACTGCCTTTTAATGTTTCTTCTCCTTTATTTCTAATTTTAAGTTTTGGTGATGTCATTTCATCCATAAAGTCAAAATCTGTTGGTTCTTCAGGTCTGAAAAAAATATTTTAAGAAATATTATATAAAACTAACCTGAAATTAGAACAATAGGTAAATAAACACAAAATGATATACCCTAACACTAAAAGTTTAGTAATTATGAATATCTTGAGAATAAGAAGGTAATTAGTATTCCAAGCAATTTTCACAAAATGCCTTATCTGTTTTCATAATTCACCATGAGATAAAACCCACATAAACAATCAAAATATACAAATCAATAATTTAGAAAAACTTAAGTCTGTATATTTAAAGTCATCCAAACTTTTCATGGTCTAAGTCAAACCCCATTCTCAATAGCAAAAAAAAATGAAAATTTGAAATTTTGCAATGGCAATTATAAGAAGATTAACAGTCTGAAATTAAAATGAGTGGCAATATGAACTATATTTGCTGCTGGATACCCCAATAAAAATCAAAAGATTTAAAAATAATATATATCTTTTCAACTTGGAAGAATTTGAAGCAGTTATCTCCAGATTTTTATCTCACATTCCTACATGTAACATTGTTATAAGTGCATTAGATAAAAATGTGATCAAAGAATTTTCAGTCATAAGGAAAAAGCTTTATGAACCATCCTGATATAGGGTTGTTGTTACTAATTTAATCAACTGAATTCCATGGAAAAAGTAGTAAATCAATTGCTTTCATTTATTAAATACCCATGAATTTATTGTGGTTTTCCTGATTATTTTACTATTTTCTTGTGGAAATTTTCTGAAATTTTCATCTGCAGCTGTGGCATATATCTTCAGCTGTGTGTGTAATTAAAATAAGCATAGAGGTATCTATTATTCCCACCAGATGAGAAGTATGGTTTCTCGCTGGTTAAGGTTTTCGGACCTACACCAGTTAAGAGAAACATACAAGTGCCTATCACCACCTCCATGAGGTCTCTCCTGGGGACTGGTCACCATCTCATCATTCATATGAATGGTGAACTGCTAATGTGAAAGGTAAAGGGTATCAGCGAGGACCGTCGTTTGAGATGTCGGCTCATCGCTCTCTGTTACCTGTAAAACTAGCTCTGTGATCCACTTAGTGGAAACACCGGTGTAATAAAGTAAGCATGGGTCGGGCGGCGACCCATCTACGTTAGGTTAACCTAAAACGAACGCGGTCAGAAGTACGATCGGAGGGGTCGTCACTCCAGTCTTTCAGACTTCTGCAATGTCCTTAAGGACCAAAAGGGTACTGTGGGGGAGAGGAAGCTCAGTGTGCTGTGCTAATGGTGTCTGGTGTTGGCCTTGCAGGGGCAAATGGCTCCCTAAAAAGTTTATGTTCAACAACTACATATAGCCCTAGCCAGCTAGGTTTCATTAATTTAACTTAATTGAAACAGTACTGAGTGAAAATAATGAGGGTTCAATGTTCATATGCAAACCACTGATTAGTATTCACAATAGGTACACAATTCTGCAGAACCTCCATAATTTCAACAATATTATCAAACTTACTCCTTTTCATCATTTTCTTGTTCAGGTTCTTCTTGCATATCTGGAGAAGGAGATCTATAACCAGGACATTTCCAGTGGAGTTCTTGATATTCTTCATTGTCCAACATGGTATATAATCGATCTATTTCCTCTGGCTTTGGTTCCCATGGTCCTTTACACTCTTTTAACTCATCATCAGAACATTCTATAATCCAGTCTTCATTTTCCATTTTCAAGTGACTTCTATGTAATATATCAATAAATTACAATTTTACTGAGTATCTACTATAAAAATCTAGGTCTCAATTGAAAATTATATTACAAAAAAATGTTTAAATAGTACCTTGGAGATAATAATGTATTTAGCTGAATGGAAAGGAATCAACAACTAGGAAATCAACAACAATTACTCAAAGCAATAAATAAAAAACAAAAGTGAGGTAGGTTGAAGACTCACCTTTTAAGCGATGACCGGTATCATGCGACGGTTGGTGTGAGAAAAACAGTGGTCCGCAAATATAAATTGTTGTTTATAATGAAACTAAAAGTATACATGTGGTATAAAACTGAAATCATAACAATACAATGTTTGTATGTAGTTGTACGATTGTAAAACTACATTGTTATAACCCTATATAAGTCGCAACTAATCACAAGTAGACTATTTTGGGGACAAAAATAGATCTCAGTCCAACCACCATGTGGTGCCAAATGTCGCTTAACAGATACATTTTTCTCTGAGGAAGAAGAAATGTGTCAATGTCAAATATGATTACTGATTACTGACATTACTGTAAATCAACAAAAAAATATATTTAGAGTAATATGTGAATCGCCAAAATATTATTTAATTTTATTATTATTTTTTATTTAAGATGAGTTCAAATTTAGTTTGTAGAACCTGTTTGCAAGTAAATACTTCTGAGACATGTAGAAGTATTGAAGAAGTAGAAAATTGCTCAGATATATTAGAAATGTTGAGTTATTCTATCCCTGAAATGGTAAACATTATTACATAGTAATTATTTAGCACTGTAAAATATTAATTTTAGAACATGTATTTGGTTATTGACCCTGTAATATGCGATATATGCGTGAACATGTTACGAACAGTTTACAAATTCAAAGTACAGTGTCTCAAAATTGAAGAAAATCTTTTAAGATATGCCCAAACAGTATCTCAATCAAAAGTGAATTTAACAGAATATTGTAAAAGAAAAATCACGTGCATTCAGCCCTCTGGTAACAAGTGCAAAGGTATGATAATTGTGCTAATTGTTTTGATTTTGTCTTTTTAAATATTTGTTATTGTCTTTTATTTTGATTTATCACAAAATGACCACTGAATGATAATTAATGGCATAAGAGGAAATTGATGCACTCTTATATAAGTGTACATTATACAGTAGATATAAAAGGTTCTTTATCAGCCAAATATAACTTTAGGTTACTTGAATGTTTGACAATATTAATATTGGAAAAGCTGTGAACCCTTTATGACACAGAAATATAATTACAAAGTTTTGTATCCTGTTATTTGATTCGAATAAGTTTAATAATAATGATTTTGTTATATATTTCAATAAATTCCTTGTGTTAGAATTATATATTAATTGGAAAATAAAGGCAGTCTCCCAATTTGTAGGTGTAGATACTTGGTTTTAAAAAATGCTGGTAGTAAGATAGATTTTGATGTATATAGCATATTTAGATATTTGCTTAATAATTATTTTCACTGTCATCATAAATTGGTAAGAGGGAGTTTGAGAGAGAAACGAAAACAATTGGGGAAATACCTGCATGTAATGGATATCAAATAAGTATTGTAGGGCAGCTAGTTAGAAATAAATGGCTTTCAAAATTAGGCACAAGAGAGAACAAATATAATGACTATGATTTGAAATATTATGGACAAATACACAGAGCAATTAGAACATGATTCAATGAACATTTCACATATGCAGTATATAGGAGATGTGATAAATCTAGTGTAATACATCATGTTTTGGATCATAGTCACTCTCTAGATTTAAATTTATGATTAATTAGACAAGTAGATAATTATAAGGGGCTCAATTCATATGAAAGATTAATGTTATGTAAAGATAATAATCTTATGATTTCAGTTAAGGGTCCAATTTCAACAGCCTATTAAAAATTCCTAAAAATCTACATATTTAGGAAATAAACTTGCCTTATTACATTTGAAGGTTGGACAGATCCTTACATTTGCCCACTAATTTACTGATATTATTATAAATTAAGAGAGAATTGTAAGTTACTCCATGCAGATGACAGCTTAGCTATTGAAACTGCATTGAGTGTAAGAATTAAAGGTTCTTAGTGTGTAAGTGGCAGGATAATAAAAATAATGTATTGTATTACGACATCTTTATTTCATTGCAATGATAAATAATGTATTTAAAGATATCAGGCTACAAAGAACAAATTTCAATTTCCATCATTTCTGAGGATGGAGTTGAAAATTATAATTCTTATACAACTATAAAGTATTTTAATATGTTTCCCATTGAGTTAGAAAAACTTTATACCAGTTAAAAACATTAAAAAGTTTTCATAATAGATGTTTGAAATTGTATAGTTTATGATTTTGCTATATTTTAAAAATTTAGTTTTAAGAATCTTAATGTATTTTTGGCATGAAACTAGATGTCTGCATATACTCTAGGGAAGTTAGTATTTTCAATTGTAAAAATATTCCACAGATATTTGATTGGCTTTTCTTGAAGAAATTATATAGCATAACACATAAAAAATGTTGTTAACAAATTATTATTCTTTAATTAATTATACATAGTGGTTAAATTTTAGCAGTTTTTATAACTTTTCAGCAACTGAATGAAAAGTTCTAGGGTCGAAACTAAGTTTGTTTTATACATAATTTCAATAGTGACTAAATGATAGGTTCATATAGCCGATTGGATAATTATCTATTGAGTTATTTGGAAAAAACTCTAAAACATACCCGATTTTCAATCTTCCATAGTTATTGTATAAGATGTGTTGAAATTTTGAAATTCGGCAGAATCTTTCACTTCTGTGAGGTAAATAACTGGTAAGAATCTCAAATTTACAGCTCAGACGGTTTTTTGCAAATCTGAATTTTTTTCCAAGGCTTTTGATTTTACATGAAGTTTACAATGCTGCCATTTTGAGCTAAATTAAAATTTTAATCATCTGAAATGAACATATTAATTATTAGTTTTTTGAGTACCATCCCTCATTTTATTGTATGTAAATTCAGTTTAAAAGCCTGCATTTTGGTATTCGGAATTAAATAGATGTACTGGTGGGAGAAGCACCTTCCCCTCATTTTACTACTGTGTTCAAACTGACATTCATTTCAAATCGCTTTTATTCTTTTCCTAATACAAATGCCATGCCAACTGTCAAACTGTTTGCTGATAACGCAGGGACGAGAAACTTGTTCATTGAAATGTTACATTTCTATTTGTTGATATAACTTTTTTTCTAATCATTTTACAAAAAAATGACATCATACCATTTTTATAGAAGGTGTTTTAAGGAATAATTTTCAATATAAAGTTTTGAAATTTATTCATTAGTTAACTAACTTCATGATTCATAACTACACATTAATATTAATGATTTGCCATAACTATATTGTTGATTTTGATTTTCTATTTCCTGACTTATTATTTCCTTTCTAAAGTTTTTTCCTTTTAAAATTGTCGAATAAATTAATTGTGATACTGCGATCGACTTTGATTCACAAAACTAAAAGTCAGTAAAACAATTACGAGGTTAAATCATATATCAACGGATATACATTTATTGAATAACATTACATACAGAAATGATTGATTAATCATTTTCAATATACCCTCCTGTGTGATATACTCACTTTTTCCACCGAGAGTTGGGAGTTTCAGTATTCTCTGAGGGCGAGTTGCAAGCTTGTGCTCATCAACTTCTTCATATATTCCAAATCGTTTTCCTCCCGGTGATTCTTTCAGAGGCAAGTCAGGGCTATAAGGGAGGTGGATGGCTTCTCAGCGCCCATTTCTTGCTTCTTGTTTTTTGTTTCAAATACGCGGCTTTTACCAACCGTAACAACTGGCAGTAGTAATCCATATTCACTGTACGTTGGGCACGTAGAACATAAATCAGTATATTTCCTTAGAGTCAAAAAAATCGTGGCAAGGACTTTTCCAGATGAGAGCCGAGTTTTGAATATTATTCTTTTTTCGCCATTTTCGGCAATGCGCTTCAAAAAGGCCTTCCCTTCTCGCTGAAATCTATTTAGAAGTCTTTCAATAATCTTTAGTTTACAGTCAAAATTCGGAACCCATCGAGGGCACAAATTTTTCTGAAATCAAGTTGATTATGATAATTGATTGAACACTTTCATAGTTAACACCCAATTCTGAGGAAATTCCTCCACGGTTAATCGGCGCTCACGTTCAATAAGCTGTCGAACACTATTGACATTGTCAGCTGCAATACTTGTCCTTATCCGTCGATCATGGTTATCATTCTCATACACCCTTAAATTTTCTCACCCACTTCTACACACGGTTCTGAGAGAGTGTAATAAACCCAAACTGTGCTTTCAAATGAGTTAGAATTTCTGAGGCTTTAACGCTTTTACTGGTTTAAAACTTTATGATAATCTGTTGAATAACAGACGAATGTAACTCTTGATGTCATGGCTGTATTCTGTACTGACCAAACATCATACAATAGGTATTAAGGACAAAGCCAAGCATACGCGCGTACCCGGCTGGTTCCCAGTGTCCATAAACCAAACATCTACTCCAAGCAACATAATCTAGCTCGAAACTGCATTCTAAGAAGCAATAGAATAGCAAAATTACCGTTTATATTTGATTTATCCTCGTGTATAACGTAATTTGCTTGGAAAAAGCATTTTACATGTCATGTAATTCGATGACATGCTTTTTTTATTCTACCGAGAGGGGAAATTAGGATCTCCCTCTACTAGTATGTATGCTTTGGCGAATACCAAAATGCAGAATTTCCAATCAAATTTACAGACAATAGAACAAACCCAAAAGAATATTAATATATGATGAGTTGTACCGAAAGATTTGCTAATTAACATGTTCCATTCAGATTTATCAAAAAGTAATTTGATGCAGAATCGATGATGATGGTGATATTTACAACGCTCCCGTAAACATCACCAAAAATAAAGAGCTCTCGATAAAAAATTACATTTGTGAGAAAACCTTCAAAGCCATGAAGTTAAAATTTTGAACAGTTATTTTAGATTGAAAAATGAAACTGTTTGCCAAGTTTTACCGTTCTATTTTTTTATTTTTTTTTTTAGAAAAGAGTTACGAGTGATTGAAAATTGCGCCTTTTTTCACATTTTTCGCGAATAACTCATTTATTAATTAACCAATCCTATCGATCAACATCTCATTTAGTATGTTCTAAAAATGCGCATACAACACACTTACCTTTTATTTTTTAAATATTTACTCTGTTGCTGAGAAGTCACAAAAACTGCTAAAATTAGGGTTTTTGGTATTTTAAACACCTAGTATAATTAACTAAGAAGTAAACATTTGTTAACAAAACTTTTTTTGTGTTACGCGGCGTACCTTTTTCACCTGTGGAATTTTTTTGCAAAAATGGTATTAAAATAATGTTCTCTACACTAATAGCGCAATTTTTTACCTTCTTCAAGAATATTGAACAGAGTACTAGATAAAATAATTGTTTAATAAAAAAATGTTAATATTTTAGGTTCAGAGTCTGAGAAAGTTCGCAGAAAAAACAGTCACAAGAAGACAAAAAGCAACAATAATTCTGAAGAATGTTATGGCTGTAAAATAAACTCAAAAGATCCAAGTTATCATCAAAAAACAAACTATTCACCATTCATTTGTTACTACTGTGAGAAGCAACTTGATAGAATTATAGATTTAAGAAGGCACATCTTAGGACATGTGAAGCAGAGACAGTGTAAAATTTGCGGTAAATGTTTTCGAGATCTGACCGTTCTTAGACGACATCTTTGGACTCATACTGGTGAAAAAGCGTTCGCTTGCACTTTGTGTCCAAAGAAGTTTCAGCAGAAACATTGTTTGAATCAACACATGTTCAAACATCAGGGAAAGGATACAATCAAATGTTCCTATTGTAAAAAGCTATTTTCTACAAAATACAATGCTAAAATTCATATGAAAACTATGCATAAAAAAATAGAGATTTGTGATCTTTGTGGGGATAAATTTATGTCTAAACCCGAATTAGTGAAACATTTGGAAACTAATTCATCAAGCTGTGGCAGAAACTTAAAAAATAGTGAGGTAGGTATTCTTACAATGAAACGGTCACAGTCGATCTTATTTTCTTTGTTGTGGTTTTCGAACACATTATTTGTAAAAGCCTTTGCAAAAAATAAAAAATAAAACACCCATTATAATTTATTAGTTCATAACCTACTTCAGTGCCATCTACGTTTGGTGCAGAAGTATTACATTTCCTAAACAAGTTCAAACTCCAAACATGCTTGTATTTGGCTACATTGGCGGACATACACTGATTCTGATCTTATTCATCTTATATTTCAAGTACAAACCAAAAACTAATGAGTCATTTTACTAATAGTCAAGAGAGTTTAGATAAGATAGTTTTTTATAGGTATATTTAATATTATCAGTGGGGTCATCGGCTACTTTCAATTTTCTCTTAAAGCTTGACACACACAACCGTTTATAGTTGTTTATAGTTTTATTATTCGAAATCAATCGGGCGTTAACAGGAATTACGAAATAAATTATTATAATGAATGAACTAGTTCATCTAAATTATTATTGAACTATTACGGTCGGGTTTTGGTGAAGAAATTCCAATAATCCACAGTAAACAAAAGGACAAAACAAAAACAATGAATACCGACAGTATATTCATTTAACGAGCGGCTAAACTATTGGGTTGTTGCCATATTTACTCAGTAAATTTGCGATGTACTTCAGATTTAATTTTAATTATCAAAAAAGTGGTTTGTCTTTGTTAAATTGGTTCGTAAACCCATATACACCGTTTAGAATTTAAATTTGAAGCTTTACAAGCGTTTTAAGTGCAAAATTATCTGATTGTGACTATAAAAATAGGTGCAAAATCCTAAACATTTAATATTTTTTTGCTGAAACTATACCTTTAAAAAATGTTATAGTGTTTTTGATTTGTTTTTACCTGAATTTGCTTAAACTCTGAATATCATTGTAAATTAAAAAGTGCTTGGTTAGGGTTTTGATTGTTTAATTAATGTAAAAAGGTGTTTTTCATATCAGAAGTATTTATGTAAAAATTATTTTTAGATTGACGTTGAAGAAAAAATATTTGAAACAGAACACATCAAAGTTGAACCTCTTTATACTGCTGCAGAGGACTCTGGGAATAAATCAGATGAATTTAACGAGAACACGGGTTGCAAGACAAAAAAAGAGACTTTTTTTAATGATCCTGATTTCCAGCATTTTCCATTTAAAACTGAAGTATTAGAAGATGTAAACCCAGCATTGCCAAAACAAGAATAAATTGTAATTGAATAGGAAAACAAATTAACAAAAAACCTTTCAATTCAGTGCTTCCATGTTGACCATGTTATACATAAAGACAAGTTTTTATTCACTTTGTTATAGTATTGTGTTTTTGAAATTCATATTATATAAACTTGATAAATTTTAATATCAAGTGTCAACAATTGTGCCTTAAATTAAATTCACATAAATAATTGTGTGCAATATAATAAGAATTTTATATATTTTATATTCAGAGTATTTTCTTACAAGATTTTCTTAGTATTTTCAGTGTTACTATAAAGTATTTTAATACATGTTTCTTGTTGTACGTATAAAAATAATCATTAAGTGAATATTAAAAGTTTGTCTTTCTCATCCCTACTACTTCAAAATAACCAGATGGGCGCTATTTGTCGGTTCATTATAGACGGTTTGGTGTGTCAAGTAATATACTTCTGAAGTGACAAAAGTCTAAACAAGATGTCCCATGTTTCTCTACAACTGATATCCATATTTAGAATTCTTAACCGACTTCCAAAAAGGAGGAGGTTATCAATTCGTCGCGTATTTTTTTGTTGTATGTATGTTACCTGATTTCTTCTCCTGTGGTGAACCGTTTTGGATGAATATGGTCTTGTTTAATAGAGTATATATCCAGATTGGTGAAACTTCAAATTTGGGAAAAGAATTTTATTGGTAAAGTGATGAAATTTGTGAATGAACAGATGCGTGCATGGAAATATCCCTAACATATTGGTTTATTTTTCGAAAACTCCTTATGGATGTGTATAGTTACATGTAATCTATTAAGGAACATCCCTAGGTGATCTCATATACTTTTCTGCGACGTGCAACTTGCAGTTTTGTAGAAAATCGCCGAAAAGTCCAAAATTCTTATCAAAAATTTCATCGAAATGACAAGGGACATTTCCTCAAATATTTTAATTCCAACGTAATAGTGCGGGAATTTTAGGCACTGGAAGTTTTAATTGCGAATTTGAAAATTTTCTTTGTACATTTCAAGCATATAGGTAGTAAAGCCTAGTGTTTTCGGTTCCTTAAATCAATGAGTACCAAGCTCGTTTTGTTTGTATACCAGGCAAATACCTATTTAAATGCAAATTTTTCCATTTTGCGAAGACGGTTCTTTTGGTTGTCACATTCTCCCGCCCTAATAGAAAATTCAGTGACAACACATGTCAAACTTTAAACTGCTATTTGGTGCGTTTCTAGACAGGGTGTTTAGTTATAGCAAACAAAATCACAAAGTAAAGTGATAGAAGGAGTCGCATTTATATGATGATTGACATATAAGACGGAGTAGAATGATAGTGGGCAATAGGCAGCTATATATACAAAAAGGTTGGAATATAGGGTGGAGTGGACGTTTGGTGGTATAAAAATGTTGAAAAAAATGTGGAATTAAAATTATATAGGGTGATTAAAAAACTGTTAATGATGTGGACGTAAACAAATCATATACAGGATGGTTGAAATATATGCTGGAGTTAAATTATATTTATAGTGTGATTAAAAAAATATTTATTTTATAGCCCATAAGAAGTCGCATAAAGTGTGGAGAGGATACAGTGTTACACAGGGCGATAATATAAAATGTTAAAAATGAATTAATTTATGAGGTAGCCCACAAGGAGTTATATACTATGGTTGAAATATAGGACGGATTTGACTCCGTAAATATGGGATGGATTCTACTTCGTCCTATAGTTTACAGAAGGCAGCTAACAAATTTATGTTTCTCCGTGGGCAGTCGTATGTAGAGGATGGTTGGTACATAGGGCGGAGTGGAATTATCTATAGTTATACAGAGTTGTCAAAAAAAGTTGAAAAAAGGTTACATCGCGTGGTCCATAAGGCATAAATATATTTTGGGCTTATTAAGTCAACGCGTACTAGTACATTTTGTTGGTAAACTGTTAATTTAAATGAAAATGTATCATTGTGTAATGTTGAGGCTTTCGATGTCACCTGGTTCTGTCTATTAAGGTTATACATACAAAATAAAAAATAAAGAATGAAAACTACCTGAGTTCAAAAAAACTAAAAAGTTGAAAATAAAACATTAAATATATATATATATATATATATATATATATATATATATATATAACCGACTTCCAGCTATAACTAAAAAGCTAAAAATAATTATAACAAAATACAACTCTAGCAAATAAATAACACATTCAATGTTGTCAGGTACCTACCCAGGAAGTAAAAAATGTAAACATTAAAATGTGCTCATTCTGTACAAATTAATTACCTACCAATCTAGTATATTTTTGAAGTCGGTGCTAAGCAACAATCAAGTTTGATGAAGTTGTTGATAAGTACGCAATGAAGGATTTTAGATTTGCAATATGAGGCCGAGCATTATCTTGTTGAAATATGGAATCTGTGTGTCAATTAAGGTAAGGGAAGACATACGGTTCCAATACTTTCTGAAGGTAACGTTGCGCTGTCACGAACAAAGACTAAAGGTGACCTACTTCCATGATGTGCAATAGCACTCCATATCATAACGCCTTCTGTTCAGTGTACATGTCGCTCAGCATAAAATTGATATAGACGTCTTTCTCCTCGACGTCGTCTAACCCTTCTTCGGCCATCATGTCCACCCAAGCAGAATCGAGATTCATCCGAGAAGACGACCTGATCCCATTCCATATTCCAATGTTGTCGTTTTCTGCATCACTGTATTCGTTGCCGTCCATGCTCAGCGGTCAGAGGTAGCACAATATGGGGTCGATAATGTTGCAGTCAAAAAGACCTTCTACGGCGGTAAACCCTTAGGACATTTACAAGATGGCCTTCTTCTCCTAACCACTCATCAGCCACATTTCGAGTTATCGAAAATCGGTCTCTAAAAGCCATAAGTCTTATACGTCGATTTTGAACTTCATTTGTGCCCTTTCGACGTCCGGTGCCTATTCTTCTCCAATTTTGGGTATTATCAAAACACGCTTGACATCTCATAACAGTAGTTGGATTTCTGTTCGTGCGGTTAACGATCAAAATGTTGGCAAAAAGAGATTTCACATGATACCCCTTTGTACTTAAACTTTTAGAAGTAATTATCACCCCGCTTTGACGTTGAAACAGCAGGGTGACCGATATGTATAAAATGTGTCCCCACGTAAATATAAATTAACGTGTTTTTTGTGTTTTTCTATTAAAGGTATTTTAAAATTTAATTTGGGTAGCTAGTTTTAAATGAAGGTCCTGTGCGTTAATTAAAAGCGTTTTCTATATTGTATGGAGGTACATAAAGTTTATTCAGTGGAGTATGTTATGTTATGTAAACTACTGGACGGAAGAAGTTGAAATTTGGTATCAATGTATAGTTTGGTGACCCGATCAGGAGTACATATCGTAAATGAAGGAATTTTGATTTTAGGGGTACTTCTGGGGGGAAAACTAAAAAAATCGACCGTTCTCCCCTGATCTCCGGAAACTACTGAGCCTAAAATTTTGAAAAAAGTAAGAAATATAGATCGTTGCGTGAACTTTACAGGAATAATTAGAGAAACCATTATTATTAATTTTGGGGGGCAAATTATAGAATTAAATGAAAATTTAAAAATAATTTTTTTTTCAAACGCATCATGTAATATATCAAATGAAAGGTCCCATTCTGAGAAACACAAAGACATTTTTTTCATATTAAAAAAAAATAATCAAAAAGATATTAACGAAAATATACCAAAATTTAACCATTCCCCCTCCCCCGTATCTTCGAAACTACAAAACGTAAAGTTTTGAAAAAAATTAGAGGTATAGTGTCTGATCTGGAAAAATGAGAAACCTCTACTTTTAATTTTGGGGGGCAAATTACAGAATTAAATGGAAAATATAAAATTAAAATTGTTTCTAACCCATCATGTTATATATCAAATGAAAATATTATATTTTTAAAATAAATTAATTAAAAGATATTAACAAAACATATAAAAAAATTTACCCATCCCTCCCCTTATCTCCGAAACCATAAGCTGTAAAATTTTGAAAAAAAATACAGGTATAGCGCCTCACCTGAACTTTACTGGAAAAATAAGGAGAAACTCCTAATATTCATTTTGGGGGGCAAATTATAGAATTAAATGGAAAATAAAAAATTATAATTGTTTCTAACGGATCAAGTAATATATCAAATCAAAGGGCTCAGTATGATGAATACTTTTTTTTTAATAATTATTTAAAAATATATTTAAAAAATTAACCATTCCCCCCTTTATTCCCCAAACTATAAGACCTAATTTTTTTGTTTACAGGAAAAATACGAAGAAATCCCTAATATTAATATTGGGGGCCAAATTATAGAATTAAACGGAAAATAAAAAAATATTTTTTAACGCATCATGCAATACATCAAATGAAAGGGTTTATTATAAGGAATACAAATACATATTTTTAAAATTAATTGTTTACAAGATATTAACATAAAGATATAAAAAATTTCATTTCTCGTTTATTTCCGAAACCATATTACCTAAAATTTTGAAAATAATTATGGGTACTGGTGCTCATTTGAACTTTATAAGAAAAATTATTAGAAAACCCCCATAGTACTTTTAGGGACAAACTATACAATTAAGTGGAAAATAAAAATTAAATTTTCAAACACATCATATCAGATAAAAGGCTCATTAAGTGAATTACAAATATATCATATTTTTAAATCATTTGTTTAAAAGATATTAACAAAAATATTAAACATCGACTTAATTCCCACTTTAGAAACTACACTATTTAAATTTTGAAATATATATTTTATTTGTATTTTTAAATAATTTGAATAATAGATTTAAAAATTTAAAAAATGGTAATTTTTGGTGGACAAATTAGAAAATTAAACACATATGCATTCTTATAAAAATCAAGCGAATCCTGAAGCAGGTAAAATAAAGTGTATGTGTGGAAAATGAAAGTGTATATTTTTTATAAATTTAAAACGCTTCCTTTAAAGGGTATTAGGGCAAATATAAGAAAATGCACTTATTCCTTGCTGGTCTGAAACTGGAATATTAGAATCTTGAAGGTGGTACGGAACCTTAGTATGCGAGTCCAACTCGCACTTGACCAAATTATTTTGATATACCGTAAAATTCTTTTCCATGAAAAAATGTGTATTGATTTGGGTTTTATGGGAAGTGATGTAGATAGAAAATACCAATGTAATTGCTAGATTTATTAAACTAAATAATTTTAGAGACAGAAAACAATTTTAAAACACTTATTCTTTAAGAATGTATTTAAATATTGGAAATATGATCTAAATGTGAATGTATAAAAATAATATTTCTTGGGAAAATTATTGTGAAGATAATTTTACAGCAAAATATAAAGGCAAAATTCAACAATTTTTAAAAAGTAAAATAACACTAGTATTTACAGAAAAATAAGTATTTTTGAACTTAATTTTAGTGACAATGCGGAGTTGTTATGACAAACTGAATACAATTTAAAAATATAAATATAAAGTCGTTCAAAAAATATAACAACTCCTCCTAAATAACATTTTTGTCATAAACAAACTATTACCTGCGAAGTATTAATCAAAATCGTTGATCAAACAAAGAGCTTCGTTTCTTTTGAAGTCTGGTGGCATTACAAGCGATTCCACAAATTCGGCGTAAACGTTTCTAAACAAACTCGATCGTGATTTCTTACACAATTCCTCATACACGGAGGCGCATCGTTTCGACATTTCTGCTATGCACAACTTTTGTTGTTCCGTTTTTATCGTAAAACTCGAAAGTCTGTCTGCTATTGATTGGAGTTGACTTTGAAGCCGCATCAGATCTTCGAATTTAAGAGATATAACCTTTTCCTGTAGGTCCAAGAAGTCCAGGAAAAGACCGGCTTCTATATTCCAGTGTAAAATGTTGTTAGCACCATCCTGAATTTGACTTATGAAAATTTTTATGATGTCGTACTGTTCGTTGATGAAGAGATTTGGTAAAATATATTCCACTAGGATGTCATTTGCTTTGCAGAAATCTTTTGCATGGGCAAAATGGTTAAATGCTTCTATGAATCGGTCGGCCAGTAACATTTTTTCACCCTTGACTCTGTGTATCCACTCTGGAGGTACACGCATTCTTGTTACTAAATTGTTGACTGATTCTAAGGTTTCTTCATTTGCTTCTTGCGACATATTTCTGTCCAATATATTCATTATGAGATTCTTCTTCAATATGTTGTCATCTAATTGTAGCAAAGTGAATATTGCCCATTCCCATTCTCCTAGTGTCTCAAGCTGATTGCAAAAACTTATACACAGCTTGTTTTTTTCTGAAGAGTCAATGATGCCAATTTCTAATGATAGAAACAGTTGTAGTAGCAACCAGCTGAAATGAAAAACAACAAATCTTATTTATAAAGCCACAATATACACAGAATATGAAGTAAAATCTCCCCTTAACGAATTTTTGAACCATTGGAGATATCAAAACACCATGGTTAAACTAAACTAGTTTGAACTGTAATTGTGGTTATTTGAATTTTGAAACAAATTGTTGAATTAAACGTAGTTGTTTTAATGCCAGGAAAATTATTTTTCTCGGAATTTCATAATAAATATCGCTAAAGTAGACTTCAATTTATGAAAATATGGAAATAATTAAAATTCTTAATTTGCCAAAGGGCGTTATCGTTGAAAATCAAATACTTCCAATAACTTCTAGAAAGATATTTTACGAGGATTTTTTAAAATGTACATCGCTAAAGCTAAAATTACTTTAATAAAAAGTAATAAAGACATTGTATACCATATACCCAAAGTTTCATTTTGGAAACTCAAATGCTTATTATTTTTTTTTTTCAAAAAATTTGTAATATCCAGAATTACTCGACTTGGCGTAGTTAGCGCTTATTACCTAAAATGTATTTGTTTGGCATCCATCACGACTTAACAATACTTGCATTTGACAAAAATCCAGTCCAAAAAATATCTGGGGGAATCTAATTTTTCATTTACAGCAGTAAACATTTGGGTGGTAGAGTAAAGCGAGACCCTACTAACTCCAAGACAAATATCCCAGTGATCAACCAAATGAGGTGACCACATCAAAAATGATAAAGAAAATCCACAAAAGTTATTATATGACCGTTGACAAGAAAGCTGTATGCTGATGGGTAATAATATTACTCATAATGAAGCAAAAACATCATAAAGATGTTTTACAGAGTGTAGACAAAGTTTCACAGCAATAAGTCGCATTTTTGCATTGAATTATGACCATGGACGAAGCATAAGGCTATCACTTCTTGCCTGTGATAAAGGAACAGTCCAAAAAAGGATCGGCTTTAAAGAAGACGAAGTCAATGCCATATGTTGGCAAAATCATGTCGGCAATTTTTGGAATGCGTGTCTGACAATTTTCATTGAGTATATTCTGAAAGGAAGTATCTTCTGAGGCAAGTATTATGCGAATTACTGCATCGTTTCAGCGATTATATCCAGACTTGAAACTTGAAAAAACATTTGCCAATAATCAAGGGAAGAAATCAGAGGTCGACAGTTATTTTGAAGAATTTGACAATTTTACTATAAACAGGGTATCATTAAAAAAGTGTATCTAATTAAAGGAGATTTTGTAGAGAAATATTTATTTTGTTTTTCTGTGTTAAGTGGGGTACTTCTGGGACTACACTCATATATACCACCCCAAAACATGATTTATTAATACACCAGCCAATAGAGATTTTTAATGACATATAATTCAACAGCAAACCTCATAAGCCATCATGTAAATAATAGTTTATAAGTCATAAATGACATAATTTTAACAGCAAACTCGTAGAAGTAAATTATTTGAACTTTATAAACCCCAAAAAATATGGGGTATTTTCGTTTTTTGTTTATAGTGTAAAAAGTAATGATGTGTTTATAATGCCGTCAATAGAAAAATTGAAGTGAATCAGAAAATCTTCAAAATGAGTGTTTATAAATTTTGATCGCAACATTTTTCATAACGAAAAGCTGGAAAAACCGATGTAAAGTGAATAATTTTAAGAAAATTTATAACTTGGTTGTAATAACAGCTGGAACCTTAATCTGCCTCCTAAGGATAGGTTATAACTTTGAGATTAATAACGCTGAAGATCCATGTTGTACGTTACGTAGGTCATGCAGAATTGCAATTTAAATAATTTGTAGAAATATTTTGCAAGACGTATCCTATTATCCACGATAGTTCGATAGCGATATGCAAAATATATTTTGAAAGTCTATATATATCTTGGATTTTTGTCATTGTGCCGTAAAATGTATTAATACTGCTTTTGAAATTTGGCTTGAACGATGGACCCTCCGATGTTTTGACAGTGGCGGATCCAGTCAGTGGAAAAAAGTCATTTAATTAAAATCACTAAACTGTATATAGGTAACCATTAACTTAATAAATCAATAAAAAAATAGACCAATATGAGCAGGCTATAGTTATGTAAATAAAAACGTAATAAAGCGTTGAGAAAAAACATATAATAATACAATTTACCATATTTTTCCCACCTCAAAAAAATTCTAGATCCGTCCATGTGCCTTGACAGCTATTGTCAGTGCACTGCTGGCTGGCTGTCGCATATTCGTACATTTAATGCAATATTTACTATTATTTGAAACCAACTTCTCGGCATTATAGCAAAAACCAACATAGACAAATTGAAGTGGAATTTAGGAACTTTCAAAATATGTTTAGTATATTCCTCGCTAACACGGTGGGATGTGCAAAATAGCTCTCTAAATTATTAAAATTCGAACTGTTAAAAAACTACTTATTCAATTGTGTCCATCGTCAGCCTATACATATAAACTTAATATCATAAACGATCGTTTTGACGATGTATTAGCCACCATTATTAGTTACCAGAAAGTTATAAATTTTTGAAAAAAAAAAAAACAAATTGGACCAGTTTTTCTGAGTTTACTCGGCAAAACATTATCCAACCAGTATGTATAAACACTTATTAAGAAGGATTTCTTATTCTCTACAACTTGCCTGTAGATGACATTACGATTCCTCCATTACTTTTCATTATATAAGCACAAAACGAAAAGAAATTCGTATATTTGAGGTTTTTTATTATTTAAATCGTTTACTTCTACGAGTTTGCTGTTAAAATCTTTGCAAATATTATCTATAAACTGTTACTGACGTGATGGTACAAGCAAATTGCTGTTGAATTTTATGTCCGAATATGAGTTTTGCTCTATAAACTGATGTATAATAGTGGTGTACGAGGGCTGCCTTTTATATTTCGGGATTAGAGAACACAAACAAATATTAATCATCGAAAATCGCTTTATTGTTTTTCAAAATATTCCCCATGAAGATCTATACACTTTTGCATGCGTTTGAACCAATTGTCGAAGCACTTTTTCCACTCTGATTGAGGTATTTCCAAAACATGCATTCTCAACGCAGCAACCGCTTCTTCAGGTGTCGAAAAACGTTGACCTCTCCGTTAGTTTTTTACGTACAGGAATAAAAAGAAGTCATTTGGTGACAAGTCAGGACTATACGGCGGATGACTCATCAAATCGATGTTTTGAGTGGTCAAAAATGCAGTTGTTTGAGCCGATGTGTGAGAGCTCGCATTGTCGTGGTGAAGAGTGATCCGTCTTCGGCGGTTGGTTTTCCTCATTTCTTGGAAGACAACTGGCAAACAAATGGTTGTGTACCACTCAGAATTGACTGTTCTGAGTTGTTCTAGTGGTACGGTTGCGACATGTCCAGTTTTTCCGAAAAAACAGGCGATCATTTGCTGGGAATTTGTTGGATTCAGCTCATCTTGAAACACCCATACAGTCGACTGCTGTTTACTTTCGGGCTCATACGCGTAAATTCACGATTCATCACCTGTCACTATGTCATAAAGGTGTTTTGAAACACCGCGATCGTATTTTTTGAGCTTTTCTTTCAACCAATCGACACAAGCCTTTTTTTGAACATTGACAAATTGTGTGGGATCCAATGCGAAGAAATTTTTTTGACATTCAAATGTTTATGCAATATTGAATGTATGCTAGTCCCACTAATGTGTAAGGTTGACACAATCTCACGATAGGTCACATGACGATCTTGCAATATTAGTTCGCGCACAGCATCAATGGTTTCCGGAACAACAACTGTTTTTGGACGAAATTCGTCTTGGAGTGAACTACGACCTCGATTGAATTCTCCATACCATCGATAAACAGTGGTCCTTGATGGAGCTCAATCGCCAAAAATTAAATTAAGTTCATCCATGCACTTTTGCTGACTTAATCCACGTCGAAAGTTGTAAAAAATAATCGCACGAAAATGTTCACGGTTTAACTCAATTTTTAGGCCAAGATGAATCCTTTAAGTTACTGTAAACAACACATAGCGCTAGTATGTCAAAACGTTCTGAGTACGTATAACCTCAAAAATGTCAGTTGTCAGATTGCAACACTGGGGTTGTCCAATCCCGAAATATAAAAGGCAGCCCTCGTACGTACAACTGAAAGAATGTATTACTTACCTAAGTCTGTAGTCTAGGTTATCATTGGTATGTGTAGATGGATTTAAAGCACTACTCAGCCGATGAACTCTCGTTCTGTACAACATCAAAATATGATATAGGATATCATAGGAACTATCTTCAACATTATTAAACTTATAAGGCGGACTAGGGTACTCAGAGTAGCCCTGATCTTCAAAAGACTTCTTGTACAGATCGATAACATGCTCTATAGGAGCACCGACAGGACACACATACCACAAATGCATTCCAAACGCTCTCTTCCAGTCGATGTTTTGAAAAATGTTGACTTCATTCTTTACAGGTATACCTGATAACAACAAATAAATTCTTTTCATGTCATCATTGATGTGTTCCGCTGTTAAAGAGTTGTACCAAGACTCGATTTGTTCTTGAAGGATTAATTTGGTTCTGTTTGTTATGCTCAATTGAGATATCAATAGAGCAAGGTTTGGACATTTCTTTTCTAACGCTAAATTTGCTGCGTCCAATGTTTTAAACACAGTAAGGAGATTAAAAACGTCTTTAGTGCCTTTGCTTAGGTTTTTCTCATCATAACTTGTGTATTCCTTCAACCTAAAAATAAATCATATACATTCAATTTGTTAATAGTTAATAATAGAAAAAAATGATGTTAGTCTACAATTACTTAACAATGTAATTTTTATATTATTCAGTTCAGAACTTTTGGTTAAGTTTAGTTTACAAAACTAAAAAACACGTTCTAATAGCAAACTGAATTAAAAAGTCGAACAATCAATCATGATAAAATTATAATAAATTGTAAGTTATTAACAAAATAATTCGATTCAGAGTAAAACGCATGGGGTGCTTGATATATTAAATTTTACAACTACGCTATTGGCAATTATTTATGAGAGGAGACTTATGAAAATGTAGTGAAATGCTCCCCACGCTTTTTACTCTAAATCAAATTATTTTGTAAATAACTTAAATTTTATTATAATTTTATTTTGAAGTAATTAATCATGATGTAATATAAATTGTGCACAAATAAAAATTATTTTCTACTTTTTGGTTTGGTTTGCTATTTATGCATTTTTTTAGTTTTTTTAAACTATAATTATTTTATCATTTTTTACGAAATTTATTGATTCAAAATTACTGTCATATTATTTTTTAAATTCTATATTTTTTTTCACATTTTTTTATCTTAAACCTAAAAACGGTCGTTATATGCTTGTTTAATAATTCAAATATTAACCTGCAAACCAATATAGATATTATCTATTTATTGTGATAATCCCAGTCAGGATATTATAACAAAGTTATATAATAACTGTATTATCATCGACACTTGATACATGTACAAATTTTCAAGTTTAACTTCTATAAGTTGGTGAAAATTAATTTGAAAGTTTCCGTTAGATTGATACATTCATACAAGTCAAGTTAATAAAAGCGTGTTAATAAATACTAATTAATGATTAGCCAAATTTTCAGATATATGTTTTATTATTTTGATTGACATCTACAAATGGCAAACTATTTTATATAATATAAGCATATGTCGGCTCAAAATTAAAATTTGCAATAAGATTATTTATTACAAGGATAAAGTTTCAAAGGAATGGAATTTTCAATACTTATATGTATTTATACTTTAAATTTTGGAAAACTGAGATGAGCGGTCTCTAGATCAACTCTGCTACTTCCCAATGGTGGTTTATTCATGTTGATAGATTGAAATTTTGCAAAAACTGCCGGGCTACAGTATTTATTTTCAAAGCAAAAATTGGGTTTGAGAAGATCTACCCTTTCAGTTAATAAGAATGTTTTAACTATAAATTGATTTTTTTTTGTAATTTCGAGTTAAATATTTCATTATTTAAGAAACCAATTAACGAAAATGAGCGTATGAGTATACTAGCTCATTCTGTAGGTTTGTCATTTCTTTACAACATTGCCCATAGTAGCAAATACGGATTCACGAGTAGATTTTGTGTAAAAGGTAAAAAAATGAGCTTTTCTGTTAAAAAAAAACAAAAACGCAAAGATAAAAAATGTATTGTAGAACATTTTTGTGTTGGTTTTGTGTTACTATTAATTTTGTCAGCAAAAGGTCACTTTCTCTGTAAATGACCTGCGTTATTGGTCAAGCAGTTTCATAGAAAATTAGCTGAGACAGACGGACAGACACAAGCGATCTTATAAGGGTTTCCATTTATCAAGATGTACGGAGCCCTAACATTAAGTATACGTGAAAAGAAACAATGCAAAAATATTGAGTAATAGTCCCATATTGATAACACAAAAGTTCAATAAAACTAAGAATAAAGTTAAATGTTACTATTTTAAAATAACCGTAATTTCAGCCACAATTAATATTTTCAATAATGCTTACCATTCACTAAGCAGGTACCTTCGATTGGAAATAGTTTCTTCGCTGGGTCCCCAGAGAGCGTCAGCTAATGTCCAAATGCTATGCAAATACTTGGCTTCTTCATTATTATATTTAGCATGTAATCTGGCAAACAAACTAGACTGTTTTTTTAGATAAGAATGGTTTTTTATAATTTTAAACGTTGGTATGTGTAGCTGCTTTATTTTCTAATGTTGTCCAAAATGAACTTTAAAATAATACAAGTGTAGCAATAAAAATATATACCTGTGTCCATATCTTTCATTCAAAACAATTTCTAATGAATCTGTCAAACAATCCTGCTAGTAATAAGTGCTTTGTAGGATCAAAACTTGAACTTGGGATAAACATTAATACAAATGAACAATAGTGGGTAGAGTCTGCCCTAGATAAAAGGTGCAGCTGAAAAAATATGTGATACCTGTAGTCTTCCTTGAGGTCTTATAATATCATATGTCACATCACAGCTTAAACTACTGACGGTATTTAAGTTTGGGCGAAACAGCATTTGACACTATAGCCATCTAAATTATAAAATTGAAATTTTTTAGAACCCATCATGTAATACATCAAATGAAAGGTCTCATTCTGAGGAACACAATTTTTTTTTCAAATTTAAAAAAAATAATTTAAAAGATATTAACGAAAATATAACAAAATTTACCCATTTGAAAAAAATTAGAGGTATAGAGTCTGACCTGAAGTTTACTGGAAAATTAAGGGGAAACCTCTACTTTTAATTTTGGGGGGCAAATTACTGAATTAAATGGAAAATATAAAATTAAAATTGTTTCTAACGCATCATGTTATATATCAAATGAAAGGGCTCATTATGACGAAAACAAATATATATTTTTTTATATTTGTTAAATAAATAAATTAAAAGATATTAACTGTTACCCATTCTCCCCCCCCCTTATCTCCAAAATATAAATTAAAATTGTTTCTAACACATCATGTTATATATCAAATGAAAGGGCTCATTATGACGAAAACAAATATATCTTTTTTATATTTGTTAAATAAATAAATTAAAAGATATTAACTATATGTTACCCATTCTCCCCCCCCTTATCTCCAAAACCATAAGTTGTAAAATTTTGAAAAAAATAAGAGGTATAGCCTGAACTTTACTGGAAAAATAAGAAGAAACCCCTAATATTCATTTTGGGGGGCAAATAAAAAATTAAACTTGTTTCTAACGGATCACAGGGCTCATTATGACTAATGCAGATATATTTTTTTATTTTTTTTTTTATAAATATTTTAAATTATATTAAAAAAATTACCCATTCCCCCTTTATTCCCCAAACTATAAGACCTATTTTTTTATTTACAGGAAAAATAGGAAGAAAGCTTTAATATTAATATTGGGGGTCGAATTATAGAATTAAACGGAAAATAAAAAATATTTTTTAATGCATCATGCAATATATCAAATGAAGGGGCTCATTATGAGGAATACAAATATATATTTCTCATATTTTTAAACTTAATTGTTTACAAGATATTAACATAAAGATATAAAAAATTCTCATTTCTCGCTTTATTTCCAAAACCATGCTACCCAAAATTTTGAAAATAATCAGGGGTACTGGGGCTCACATGAAATTTATAACAAAAATTGTTAGAAAACCTCCATAGTAATTTTAGGGACGAATTATACAATTAAATGGAAAATAAAAATTCAATTTTCAAATGTGAATTACATATAATATTTTTAAAACATTTGTTTAAAAGATATTAGCAAAAATATTAAACATCGACTTAATTCCCATTTTAGAAACTACACTATTTAAATTTTGAAAAATATATTTTATTTGTATTTTTAAATAATTTGAATAACAGATTTAATAATTTAAAACTTGACCTATTACCTATTTTGCCCTTTATCTTCCAATCTATAGGGCCGCAAAATTCAGACAGTACATTATAAAAGGCTTCCCTGAAAGTTTATTAGTAAAATAAAACATTAATGTTAATTTTTGGGGGCCAAATTAGAAAACTAAATACATATGTATTCTTATAAAAATCAAGCGAATCTTGAAGGTGGTACCGAACCCTTAGTATGCGAGTCCAACTCGAACTTGACCAAATTATTTTTAATTATAGAATTACTAAAAAATCGAGCCGTTAGATTTTTATCAAGGAACAAATTTCCTCTAAAAATTAGACTTCCTAAAAAATCCGGATAAAGAATTAACTTTAACGGAAATTATATTTCCGTCTTTTCACAATCAACGTTTTTTATGCATTATAATTTTGGGTGCATTCGATTAAACCTCTTATTAACTGACCAATCACTTCAAGGTCACGTGACTTTGATCCTGCCGTTCAATCAGCTAAATATTTATTTCATATATTACTTTCTATAATTGTTGAAAATTTTATATTGAAAAAAAAATAAATTATATTGTATTAGTTTTCTATCTTGCTGCCCAAAATTAAATTTACGTTCAAGTGTTGGAATTACTTAAAATCCCTGTTTAATAATAAAAAGTTTGAGTCAATTAAATTGCGAGGGAAAAAATAAGGCCAACTATTAGACGACAGCATATATCAAAACTATATTGTTGATCATGCGAACATATTTTGTAAATATAAATCATTTCAGTTTATAAATACAAAATTTGTTCAGAACACCACTACAACGCCACCTACCGGATCTTAGCATGAACCATCAACAACTCGCCGATGTTTCAATTTAAAATCAACCACCATATGCCCCGATAACCCCACCCCGTTTTTTCCATGAGTTTCAAGCGATGGCATTCACATGTTTTAAAGACACTTTCCTTAACTCTAGTTAAATTATGCTGATATTTTAAATCTCAATAGTCTCTTTCATTTCAGTTGTAAAAAGCACACCGCAGTTGTACACCTTTATATTTATTCTTAGCGTGACAGCCCAGGCATTTATACTCAATAACTGAAAAATATAGTCACCTAAAAATTTGTACACTTTATCGACCTTTGGCCTCAAAGTTACTCTTTTCTTCGGCATCACCTCTTCCCTTAGCACTGGGAGCCTAGGCATAATTTCATCAGGCAAATCTAGGTACTGCCTTATGATAGACACATGGCTACCACCTCCATCAGATGATCTGTCATCTTCCGCGAACAGTGTTGACTTCATGATCTGAATATTTTTACTAGTTTTGAAAGGATCATAAGACATATGCATTGGTATATCTGTTGGGATGGTTCTGTATTCTTCATCTGAGATTTGATCAACATACATAGACTGGTGCAGGATGTCATCTTCATCAGTAAACTGTTCGTTGACGTCGATAAAGATATCATTTTCAATTCCAAATTTCGATACCTGAAAACATCAAAATGTGTAATTATAAAATGGTTAATCCCCAATATAATATTGCAAAACTACACTATATTCTTATGAAAATCTCGGGCAGGTCCTAGGCCCCCGGTAGTCTGCGATTTTCTGTCCAAGGTCGCGGTCAGAAAAGCAGGCAGACTAGGGGTGACAAGATAACTAGGAATTAAAACGTACGAACTTTAATAGATGAATTAGAAGAACAAATCAATAAGATAAATTGGAGCATCGCCAGACTATCGCATGTAAGAAATAAGAAAGAAAAATATGTAACAGTGAAATCTGGAAGTAGATAACCCAGTTTGTTTAAAATAGTGTACAGTGATTGATTAACAAAAGTTAAATGACAAAACTGCTAGTGACAAATATCCTTTACTCCAAATTGCAGAACTCCTTAACAAGTTAGGTCACACAAACTATTTCACCACTTTGGATCTCATATCAAACACCAAATAGGAAATTGATAAAAAAAAAACATAATCAAAATTGACTTTTCAACCCTTAATGTACATTTTCAATTTATAAGTTGCTTGTTGTACTAAAACCTCTACTTTTCAAAAGGTTATTGGCAATGTATTAAGAGGGCTAAATAACGAGATTTGTGTAACATACTTGGACGACATTTTAACAGAGTGAGAAAGAACAAAAGAATAAAGTATCTTTGACAGAAAGAAAAAGGACACAGGATTTCATTAACACATGAAAGCGGAAGAGAAATTATAAAAGAGAATTCAATAATCTCTATACAACTCAACAACAAAAAGAAGCTTTTATAACGGAATGAAAAATGATCAATGTAGGGTCAGGAGAAATATCAGATATAACAATTGAAGAACTAAGATTAAGCATTAAAACAAATGAAGAATGCCAGAGCACCAGGTGATGATGAGAATATTGATATTGATTACACAAGAATCAAAAACAAAAAGAACCATGAAAACTTCGCTCAGCCTTCTGATGTTTGTCCCAGTTTGATAATGGCATAGTTTTTTTTTGCCGAAACTAGTCACATCAAAATGTTTATTTGTTAATTTGTTTTCATTCAATATAATGAATCTAAGAGCAAAATTCATGTGTAGTAAATTTCTAGAAATCAAAAATAAAAATTTAAAACGATCTGGGATAAGTCACAATTATGTTTAATTAGGAAAAGAAAATAAAAAATACAATTACAGTATAAAAAGACTGACATGGAAAATAAACCGGATATTCGGCTAACACTTAAAGGTCATACAACAATCATTTGGATAAGAAACAAGAAAAATAAAACAATATGTAGATGAGCAAATCCTGAAGTGGGGAGGAAATCCAGGGAATGGTACCCAATGAGATAAATGGATGGTATAAATAAATCTGCCAGACTGATGTTGATCTGAGAAGAACTGGAAAGAGACAAATGGACAAAGAATAAGGGAGACCCATGTCCATAACTGGACTAAAGAAGACAGTTGATGAGATGAGACATAAATATACTTACTGGTGTACTATCCTTTGACTGTTCACCTTTTTTCTGATAATCAAGCTTCATTTGTTCCTAGGTTGTTGATTTTACCGTCGACTTTTGGATCTAATTTCTGAATTCCATCAACAGTTTTCTTCGGAACGGCTTCTTGGTTCCCAGATTCCGTTTCTTCATCACTGTCATTGTATCCATATCTAGAAAAATGATCCACTTTGAACACCCAAGAACCGGTTTCTGGACGATAGTCGACGAATTTGGCATCTTTTTTCACAGTAATTTTTCTCAATTTTTCCGAGAAATTCATTTGAAGTAACTCGTTAACGTCTTTAATCAACGTGTTCGTTCCTAGTCTTCTTGGGTATACATTATCAAGAGTGATCTGAGCCTTGCGATTTAGACCCTGCAATAAAAATTAAAATAACTGCATGATCAATTAAACAAATTATTCATTTCTTTTCATTATGTTTATATGGAAATTGGCAAAACGCAATTTAAAAAAAAAATAACAACTAATAATAAGACGTTGTTTTGTTGATAACACGAAAATATTGTGTAAATATTGTCATATACTCCATGGGTTCAATTAATTAAAATTTAAAAACTAATATTCACTACCACTTTCTAGAACTTTTATTTACATGAAATATACACAACAGCTGATTCAAATATCTTCGCCGCACTAACTAACTCCTGCGATGATGGGCCCTTTTAAAATCAGCATCGAATCCTCTAGTACAATCCATTATCAATTCTACAGTTGCCGAGCCATTTCGAGATTAATTTTTTGTCCTCTCAGCGATCGATGTCGTATTGGAATGCAACCAGGGCCGGCTTAGGTAAATTTCTTAACAATATGAATTATTTCAGTTTATTAATATAGGAATTTGTTTATAAATTGACTACAGCACCACCCATCAGATATAGAGATAGCTATGAACCATCCTCTGGACATAAAAAACAAAACTATTTAGTTGACATCGAGAACATAACGTGTTATAAACAGAAACTTTGTTAATTACTTGGTTATAGTGCCACCTATCGGATTCTAGCATAGCTATGACAAAACAAATATATTCTTTGAATACGACTTCAACCGGTCCAGTCGTTATGAACTTACACGATAACTAACAGACACTTCCACGATTATATAAAGATTAAGGTATTATAAAAATTTGTTATTTCATGGAGGAATCTACTGCTTGCAACCAATCGGGAGGCACGGGTCACTGTTAATATGACAGAGTAGACACGTGAAAATTCGTGTCTTTATGAAAGACGTCTATTTGAAGGCTATCGATTCATGCAATATAGCTAGACTTAAATTCAAAATGCAAAATTGTGGGTGCCAAAGATTCTAAAGAAAAAACAAGATGTCAATGAAAATGAGATTTGGCAACAATGCGGCAGTCCACTAGCGAGTCTAGGGGGTGGGCTACGGGGCCGAAGCCCCCCCCCCCCCAAATCATCAGAAGTGGTATGCCTTTTTAGTCTTTATTGTGCTAAAATCAACCTTCAGTGACGTCAAGTACCCCCAAATGACAATCCTGGATCCACCTCTGCGGCAGTCCATGAATATACATTCTAGCTATGACCTTGGAGATCAGTTAGGAAACAAGCACAGGCACAAAATCTCAATTGTTCTAGTATACACGGAATTTTAAAGAAATATTGCAGGAAAAAATGACAAAATAATTATACAAGAACACCTGGAAAGATGGTGGCGTTGTAACATTTACCTTAAGCACCTTTACCCTAGTAAAAGCACCAATGCTCAAAAAGATGAATCGTTAGTGTGTTATGTCGCCAGCAAGAATTGGTGGACTTTATTTTTTTGTATATGCAAAGGTTCAAAATTTCCTAAGCCCAGCTCTTAGGCGTTCGATTGGTCATACTTCAAATACCAATGTGGATCAATAAATATAGCATCGATTTCACTGCAAGCTGTTTAAGCAGTATTTAACTGGCACTCTTATTTCTCTATGTGGTGAGATTCTCTATTCTCCATGATCGCCGGATCTTTTCCACTTGTATTTTATGAAGTCTACACTGACGTTAAGCATAAAAAAACATACTCCAGTTTATCTTTAATGCTTGTACGTTGTTGCGCCTGAGACTGAATCCAAAGGTAGTCGAGTTCAGTTTGTGTGAAAGTGGGTTCATGGCAAGACAGAACCACAGCGCGCTAAGAGAGTATCTCTGGAATATACCCCTTCTGATTGGGATAGAGTCGGTTTGTATCGAACAGTCGGCTTCATTCAGAAAGATGTTGGTTTGCCAGGTAGTCATGACATATTCTAAAAAGTTAACAATACGATTATTTACTTTATAGAGTTTCAGCACCTGAATGAGCCAATCATGTGGAACTGAATCAAAGGTCTTTATGTAGTCCACATATGCTATGTAGAGGTTTCGTCGTTTGGCGTGTGCTTGAGTTTTTCGCGCATGCCTTTTGTTGTTCGGTAATTATGTTGTTCAGCTCACAATGTCTGAAAAGGCGATGACTAATGCACGACGTTATAAACTTGTATAAGGCTGGGAGGCAAGTGATTGGCTGAGTCCTGTGTACATAGGTTATCCTTTGGTAAAAGGTATGTAGCACCATGCGTAAGGAAACTAAGCATCTTGTGTGGATGGATAATTATGTCATTAATGAGTACTGTTAATTTCTTGTGTGTGGTGTAAAGTGTCTGTATCTAGTAATTCTGCACACCATCTGGTTCTGGTGCTTTCCAGTTATGAAGGTGTTTCATTATGTTGGACGTGTCTTCCGTTGTAAATGGTTGGTGTTTCATCTTATCATAATTCTGAAATGCAGCCTCCTCCGCATTAATACAGCTCATTCTGGAGTTATGGGAAACTGTTGTGGAAAGTTGTGTATTCCAGAACTGCTCGATGGCCGTTTTACTGGGATAACTAAGGGTTTCATTATTATTGATGTTAAATATTCTCTTCGAAGTGTCATTCCTTTCTACGCAAGACAATATATATATATATATATATATATATATATATATATATTGTTTCTGGTTAGGGAACCTTCATCATATTGTCTTGCGTACAAAGGCATGACACCTCGAAGAGAGTATTCAATATCTCTGACAGGTTAAGTAAATTGAAAATTTTATCATGACATTCTGTCCTAGGAGTTAAGGGAGAACAGCAATTACATCGAACGGCTCCAGATTCGGAACCTCTGTGTGCTAATTCTCTCGAAAATCCTAGATGTCGGTCTTACATCTCGCGTCTTCAAATTATTGATGTTGTTGAGTTTTCTATAAAACCCTTTTTCTGATTTTCGGAATAGTTCGTTGTCTAGTTTCCGTTGGTTACTGGTTTTGTACCTTCTCAATCGACTTGTGTATACGGAAAGCTTTTGTCGTAGACTATCCAGACACTGCTAGGATGTGATGTTTTCTCCATCCCACTGGGAGTGTATTCGGTTATTGTCCATGATAGTCTTGGCAAGTATTTCTATTCTGTTGTTCCTGACCCCTCGTTGGTACTCGGTCAGTCTTCCAATGTATTTCCGAATAGAATTAATTTTCCCTTCTAGCCTTCTTTGCCAAGGTGGTATTCGAGGTGTTTGTCTAAATTGGGGAGGGTCTTGCTTTGGTCTTATTGCGACCCCAATTGCAGCACAGTAGACGATTGTGTGTAGCGACCCGAACGTATTAGCACCTAAAACATAGTGTGGCAAGATAAATTTGTTCATAGCCTGCAAGACGATACCCAGTATCTTAAAAGATCTTAGTTTGGGAAGAGTTGGTCTAATCAATGGATCTGTTCCACGATACCCTATAAGAGCTCTTTCCATTTCTGCTTGGATTTTCTCAAGCAGCTCAGTGTTGGCTGGCTGTTCTTGTTGAAGTTCTTGAATCTCGTCCGCTCTTTGCGCAAAGGTTCAGGCTCTGGATCTGTTGTATTTCGACCAAATAATTCGCGCTCAACTTCGTTCTTTATTTCGTCCAGTTGATCAGGCGAAATAAGGACATTTCTCAAGATGACGATATTGATCTGCGACTCGGTAACTCTGTCATGCGCTGTCTTATCAGTCCCGCTTGAGTGAGCGCTGGCTGTTGATCCTGCGCAACACTTTCAGCGAGTGGAGTTCTCGTTTGACTCCGTTGGTGATGGTCACGTTGTTGCTGTGACTGTATTTGTGTAACGATGTTGCGAGTTATCTAACTTCGGTCGTAACATTTTACCACTTTTTGTTTCTAGTCCAGGTTTTAGTATAAAGACATAAGAAGCCCTCCAACTGCTGCAATCATCGAGACTAGTCTCAGAAGAAAGGAGAACCAAGAAAATCCTTTCCTCAGAGCTTCGACATAAGTTTAGTGTTTAATGATAATTGGTGATTTTATTGCGCGGCGACTTTACATTGTTTTAGATTTATTTGATTGAATCAGCTATTGCAACTATAACCTCAAGATTTAATTATACATTTTCGTTGAGTTCGTTCGGGAACACTACACTATCTGCACTTCATTAGAAACTATACAATCACGTTTTGATTACAGATTTAATTCACCCAAACTGTAACAAAATGATTTACTTACCTGTCCAATTGGTGGTTTTTTAGAATCATCTGGGTAAACATTAATTTCCCTATATCGAAGATGAACCAATTCATCGATATTAAGTCCGGCTATGTCCATTTCATCCGCGAAGTATACGTTTCCATATCCTTTTCGACCAATTGTAAATCCTTTCACAATACAAGCTCCATTGTCATCTAAATATTGAGGTAATTCGTCTAAACTAGGTAAAGTATAATACTCAGGTCGTGTACAAACAATTCCACAAGGATGTTTTTTTGTGATCGACGCACTTGCATGTACCAAAGGCGGATCATCCTGCTCATCAATTTCTGCATTACTGACATGGTTACTATCTATTACTAAAATATACATTGTTCATTTTTAATATAATACAATACTCCTAATTAATTGAAAATAAGATCTTTGATGGCACTGCAATTCGATATTTGACACATTTACTTACCAATAGAATCATTTTTATTTTGTGCATTATTCACAGAATAAGTTTTGGATCCAGCATAATTAATGTGGTCATCAAGTGTATTGTCAAAGTTCAATTTAAGGGGAGCTGCTTTTAACTCACTTGAAACATTCAGAACTGACTGCTTTCCGTCTGTTTGATTTTCTTTATTCTCCTCTTTCGACAAAATGTGTTTTAATATGTCAGTTTTTGCAATTCCATCACCTCCACCGTTGGGTCGTTGTTTCAGTACCAAGCGCCGACAATTGGTTCTCATGTACTCTCCTGAACTGTCGTCGCTTTTTGGTGATATCCCATCAAAAAGACTGTCCTAAAATTGAAAAAAATACTTTAAAAACATTGACCAAATCATACAGAAAAGCTAAAGTTAAAATCAGGAATTAGAATACATCATATAATTCAAAGATATTGTTTTTAGTTATTAATTTCTAATTAACAAAAAATATATTGATACGAGGGGTATTAGTAAAATAAGGTTCCATATGCCGCCGAGACAGAATGCGATGTGATGGGAGAAATCTGACAATACTGGTTTACTCATCAGCTGTCGCTTTCTATATCCATACCACTCGCGCCTCACTACTTCCAACAGTGCCGGAATAGCTGCCTTCGAAGATCCCTATCGCTGTTACCGCCAGATGCGAAATTCGTGCTTTTGATCGACTTTTTACCTCATGGAACAACAGTAAACTCTGACAGATATTGCGACACATTAAGAACACTAAGACGCGCGACCCAGAATCGCTGCACACTGGGGACTCCAGGGTCAAAACCACCCTGCAATCTCAATTTTCATCGAAATATAGAAATTCTTAAAGTGGAATATTCGTTTTGTCATACTGAAGTATGGTACAAAGCTTAATTTTCTAAATGTGACTTTATCAATTTGCACATAACCTAGTGAACTTGAAAAATGTAATTCTTCAAAAAATAGAGATTTCATCACTATCAAGAATATTGAATGGTTTAACCTACAGTCAAAACATATAATTTTTAAATAGTTTGTTAAATAAGTATTATCTGTCTGTATCTGTCTGTGTCTAGGTCTGTTTCTGTATCTGTCTGTCTGTTTCTGTTCTGTCTGTGTCTGTATTTGCCTGTGTATTTGTCTGTCTGTTTCTGTATCTGTAGCTGTATGTGTCTTTATCTGTCTGTGTCTTTTTCTGTATGTGTTCGTGTTTGTCTGTTTTTCTTGGCGAACATGTTTGTTTGCCTGTCCCTGTTTATGTGGTTTGTATCTGTTTCTATCTTTTTCTTATTTTCAGTAATTTTTTTAAGCGTTAACGATTACTTTTTTTATAGTTTTCAATGTCATATAATATTACTCTTCTATCAACATTTCGTTTGCTGCCTTATCTATTTCGTGTTTTGTGTTCTTCATCTTGTATCTCAAGCTTGAAATATAGGGATCGGATGAAATTAGCAATTTATGTGTTGATAGTGGTGGTATTTCTATTTTTTGAACATTGAATTACATTTTTCAAGGTTACTCGGTTATGTGCAAATTGATAAGGTCACATTTAAGAAATTAAGCATCATACCATACTTTAGTATGACAAAATGAATATCCCACTTTAAGAATTTTAATATTTCGATGAAAATTGCGATTTCTGGGTGGTTTTGAACCAAATCACTTCTATAGCCCCAGTGTGCGCTGGAGAGGAAGATTGTCCAGTGGTGTGAGGCTTCTCGATGAAAACGCTCGACCTCATGTCTCAGGTCAAACTCAAGAACTTCTGACAAATTTGGTTGGACTATTGTGCCCCATCCCCCCTACAGCCCGGACCTAGTCCTAAGTGATTATCACTTATTTACAATATTCCACTTGGGTGACCTACGCTTCAGTACCGATGATGAAGTCAAGGAAGAGGTTATTCGATTCCTCAAAGAATTAGCGGCAGAATTCTACAACATGGGGATAGAAAAGTTGGAACATAGTCTGCAAAAGTGTTTAGACAGAAACAGCGATTATGTGGAAAAATAGAGCTTTAAATTGATGTATAACACTAAGTAAAAATATATAGCTGTCTATTTTAAAAAATCATGGGAACCTTATTTTACTGATACCCCTCGTATCAATAGTAAAAATCTTTTTATTTACCTAGTATCACAAAAAATCCATACATTTTTTATCTTGGCAATACTGTTTTCAAAATATGCTGGCAACACGAATAGGTAACTAAGGTGAACTAAATATATTGATTCTATACAAGCTTGGTACTTAATCAAGGATGTTCGAAAGCGCTCTCGAGAAGAAGACTACAAACAAGGTCACGCTATACTTTAACATGGGAATTTAAAATTAGCACCAACCTGAAAAACTTAAAAAATGCCAACCCCCATTCATAAAAATGAAATTAAAACCTAAGAGTGCAATCTGACAATGTCGCGAATCTTCGTTCTCTTTCTAATTGCAGCCAAAGACCTGTTATTAATGCTGAAAGAGCTCCGCAAGATTGTAAAAATTACGCAAAAATAAGGGTAAATTGAAATACGATTATCAAATATGTATTACTGAAAATGGTAAAAAACGAACAAAAGCCACGGTAGAAGATTACAATTCCTTTGAAACAAATATAATATGCGGGATAACGTCTAGGCCCGGCGTATTGTTGAATTTGAGGAGAATATCTCTTAAGTTGTTACTGCACCAATACAAAAAAAAATTATGCTAATAGAATTTTTAAAGAAGAAATAGAGGAAAATGAACATGTGATTAAAAGTGTCATTTTCAGCATGATTTTTTTAAATTCAATAAACAACTCGTAGTTATATGTTTATAACTATGATTGATTAAAATCGTTAAATGTGTTATTAAACAAAAATTATCAACAATGATTTAATACTAGTTACTGTAATATGAAATATCGTCTAATGAAGCTGTTATAAATGCCTAAAGCATTCATATTAAATGCATAAAACTTGACTATTTGTATTGTTCTATGTTCATATCAATAATGAAATTATTCACTTCAATAAACGCACACCAGTTTGTTACCGTTTCCAAAACAAATCTGTATTCATTATTTATTCTGGCTTTTGAAACATGAATCAACGCTGGGGACGCAACTTACAATCAATTTCTCGTATACTTAAGCTATCGATTGAGGAGTTTTTTGTAACTTTCTTAAAATTTATTAAATGTAATATCACTTGTTTATCCAACATACACATCGTTATCCCATAAGAGCCCATGTATAAAGTGGCGATTTTGAAAATCATTTTTTCAAAAACTGAATGGTCAATCAACTCCAAATTTTAACACAAGATAGGTATTATACTATATACTCATTTGAAATAGTTTTTAAAGTTTTCCTAACATTTACGTGTTGCTTTCGAACATTCTTAAAAAACTAGAATATGATTCAACTAGCCTGGTGGCAACATGGTAAATTGAGTCTAATATTTCTCTTTAAGTAATATAAAATAATACACATTTAAAATATTTTAGGGCACTAACATAATTAAATTGACATTTTCAACAGTCACTGGAATTGTAAAAAATATGAATGCAATCCAATTTTAAGTACTTACCCTGACATTTTTTATTGGAACAACTTTCAATTTGGAACTATGGGAAGTATTTACTTTCTTTGACGCATCCAACAGAGACTTTAATTCCTTAGGATCCGTTGCTGATACTGAATTGGTATCGGATTTTATCTTTGGTTCTAATCCAGCTAAGTGTGGTGCATCTCCAAAAGGATCAGTTGTTAATAGGGCGAAATTTGTTCCTCCTTGCTGTTCTGGAGGTGGAAACATTCTAAAAAAGAAAAACACAAAATAAACACAAATACCTGACATATTTAAAAAAATCTATACTCACGTTTGTTGAGGTTGTTGTGGTTGCATACCAAACCCAGTGGTTGGCTGGAAAGTGGTGCTGGTATTTCCAAAAAGGCCTGTTGTATTTGTATTGCCAAATAAACCACCTGGTTTAGCTGTTGTATTACCAAAGAGTGATGATCCCTGAGGTTGAAGGCCAGCTAAAAATTGTGATAATCCAAATAAAAGATGAGTCTGACAAGGAAATAAATAATTGGATCCATTAAGAAAATTTCAATATAAGCAAATACATAAACCCAATTTCGGTGAAACATTTCTGTAGTTATATAAATCGCCATTGAAAGTACAAAGGGTAGGCATCCAAAAGCAACATTCTTCAGGATAACAAAAACAGCTGATTTAGGGTTTGATTGTGTAATTAATAAACACAAAAATCTAAATATGGAAACAAAGTTTTTTGTAATGGACTTATCCCAAAATACAAAGATTTACAATTATATCTGGAGGTGTTTTGGAGAAACTCTAACAATTGCTTGCAAATACATATTTTTAGGAAACTGTGAAATTATTTTTTAGTTTTATTTTTTTCTAATCATAATATCAATGTTTTAAGGTTTAGGTGTAACCTTGTCGTCAATGGAATGATAACAAAATGTACATCTGAAGTTAAATGTTTGACAGTTTTACAACAATATTGTTAGATAAACAGGGTAAGACCAAATAATCTAAAGAAAATATACAGGGGGCAACATTGTGCAATGCAGATATTTCGATTCATGACAGAACTGATCACTATAAATAAAAAAGTCTTATATATAAATCAAATGTATGGTTTGCGAGAAAAAATTGTCCAAAGTTATCAACCAAAGTAGGCACTCACATGTATTGTTAAATATTTACTTGGAAACTGCAAAAAATGTATCAACTGAACAATATAATTAAAAAATCCTTTACCACTCTTATCAAATGAAGGGTAAGGTAAAACATATTTATATTTTTAACAGTGTTAATGAAACAGAAATCATGGTAACATTGGATTAAATTTACTTTTGTTCATTTAAGTCTAGATCATATTAAAGGAATGATTGCAGAAGGTTCGGGTTCTGTATTGCAAAAAACTAATGTGATATTTATTTGTTTTGAATGTAATATTTTTACTTCGTTAGTTTAGTCAGTTTTATTTCAATATTTACTTAAACAATTTTCAATGACTATTTTTTAACTGTGAAGTTTTTCTAATACACAGAGTTGCTGTATGCATGTTAATACACTCCAAGGGGTTGTTGCAAATTTTTTTCAAAATCTTTTAATTAACTAAGCGCTTTCGACTATTAATAGTCATCATCAGAGCCTAGTTGAAGCTATAGTGATTTTTTTCAAAAAAAATTAAAATTGAATAAAGTTTTTGACTAGTTTGTATTCAGTTCATACTCTACTTTGTTTTTATACATTGAATATTTATATTGTAACTCACTATAGCTTCAACTAGGCTCTGATGATGACTATTAATAGTCGAAAGCGCTTAGTGAATTAAAATAATTTGAAAAAAATTTGCACAATTCATATAATTTCCCACAACCCCTTAGTGTGAAGTTTTTGTTTATGTTTACGCACTATGAGTGTGGAAATGTTTGGCATGAAATAAAAAACAACTAAATTATTGAGTTTTTTTTATGACATTGCAAATTCATGTTACTTGTAAAATTTATGATTTGTGTGTTGGCAGTGTTAGGAAATGTTAAAAAAGAACTCTAAATTGAAAAGTGTTCCCTTATAATGCTCTAGTAAATCTAACTTATCATATAGCTGTTTTTTTTATTGAATGTCTTCTTTTGAAAGAATTTATTAAGAATATATTGAAAAGCAGTAATATCTTGTAATAAATGAATACAATAAATACAAAAACTACCCAAACTAACATTTCTCTCTCTTCCTTTCCTCACAGTCTAATGCCGGTAGTCCCAAGCTTGATGTATTGAAATTTCTAAAAACTTAATAATGGAATAGGTTCTTAAATATGCATATATCTTTGTTAAAAGTTCATACTGAGCAGTGCTCTCACCTGAAAAAATATCTGCACTGCATTATGTTGCACTCTGTATTATAAAAGTCTAGCTGTTTTTAAGTTAGATTATGTTGCTTCAATGATCCCATTAAACCCATACAAGGAAACCTAGGAAAATTTTCTCGATATAGGGTTGTACAAAATAAAATGACAAATTCTCATTTGAAATATCAACTATATCATACAGGGTCTATCAGAAAAACTAAAGAGATTATGCAACAGAATTAATGTCAAAAACACCATGAATACAATAAATAAACTAAAATCAATTACATCAAAACCAAACCAAAATATAGATGATCGTAAAACCAAAAAGAGTGGACATATAAATCTTATGTAAATGTACTAAAGTTTATATATCTAAGTACATGAATAAATACACCAAAAAAAAATGAAGAAACAACAATTCGAAAAATCCAAAATCCATAAAAATAAACATTCTTGAAATTGTAACATTTATAGTTACAAAAAAAAAATAGTTTCAAGCCAAAAAATAACTTAATCTTCATTTTATGTTTTAATTGAAATGTTTCTGGTTACTTACTATGAGACATACATAGTTTAAATATCACAGTTACTAATATAAAAAGGAAGGTTCTTCTTTTGCAGATCTTTGAACTTTTTACATTGAGTAGTTATATGTTGGTTGTAAACTGCTTTTAATTGTGTGATTTAGTTTGTACCCATTATGTAAGGCAGTCTTACTGTGTAATATAGAGACATACTTTATTTGTAATTATCAGGTGTAATTTGTGATCACTGTCAGAACAACAAAAACTCCCCTTTTGATCCTTTGAATATTTCTTGTCTTCTTTCCTCTTTTGAAGACTTTAAGAAGTCTCCAAATTGTTGGTGTGTTGATTGTTCTATACCAAAAATTTTAGGAGCTGACTTTTCAACAAATATGTTTAGAGGCAGTTTTTAATTACAGAGCTTCAAATGAGATTTATGTGATATATTTTATGCACATTCTCAATACTAGTTGTTCTGCATTGGGACTCTGGATTATACCTGTCCAACAGTACTTTTTTTTTATTTTCATTTTGGTAACATTTTCATGGTTCAATAACCTTAAATTGTTTAGTTACTACAGTATTTTTGTCAATACAAGTCCAACATCCTGAACTTATTTTGTTTTCTTCATGAGAAACTACTTGCTCTTTTGGAAAAACTATCACTTCTTTAGTAGATCTTGTATTTCATTGTTCATCTGAATCTGATGAATCTGAAGAAAATAAAAGATTGTTTGTGATGGCATCAAAAACTGAAAAATCTGTTTCATTTCTCTCAAGTTCATTTAATCAACAAAACGATTTGAGTCTTACTAATATTGTTTTCAGCAACATTACAACTTCATACAGGAATCAGAAATGTTTTCATAATCAATTGCAACTGAAACAGTAGATAATTCACTTGCCCTATAACAACGGCATATAATTAAGTCTTCAACAACACTAACAGCAGGAGTTCTACTTACGAAACTTGTTCACTTCAGAAGTGATTTGTGATTGTTCCACAGAGAACATTAATACATGTCCTCCTGGTATCATTTCTGAAAAAAATATTCTGTATGATTATTCCATTTGACTTTTATATTATATTTTAGGAGAATGAAGCAGCTAACTTTCATTGAAGACATAAGCAGGAAGAATTGAGTATTTTTTAGAATACACAAAACTAATAAAATACAACTCTTGTTCTTAAGGCTAGTCTATACATCATGGTAAAAAAAAATATTTAACAAACAACATTTTGCAGCTAATTATAAAGTTGTAAAATTTGCATAAAATGATAAATTTAAATGCTGGCATATAAATAGAGATTACAAGTGACTTAAGAAATTTAGACTACTCAAAATCAGTAATAAAGTTTATTTGCAACTTACAAGTACTTAGATTCTTAAAACAAAAAACTATGAAATAAATTATCAAGCTTAGATAATGCAAATGAATGGCTTACCTTATCTTATTCCCAGCACAGATTAAAATAACAACTTCAACACTGGCACTATCAACCAATTAAACATAAGACTATTTGCAACAATAATCAGCTAAAGCTACATATAACCTTGTGAAATTTGCTTGCATTACAAAGGCCAAAAGAGTTTTGCCATCAGGTTGTTACCACAAATAACTACCAGTATGACTAACAACATTTTAATATATGACCCTTTTGCACATTCAATGACCATTTATATCATTATGATCAGCTATATTCTACCAGTATTTCATGATGTGTTTATTTTCATGTGCTTCTGTTCTTAGCTTTTTGGGAAAAGACTATGCCAGCTATTTTATGATGTCCAGTCCTTGGTTTTTTCACCCCCTGGGATACAACAGTAATTTTAGTTGTCTACCTATCTTGTAATCTTGTTAAGTGTCCTGCCTATCACTATGATGTATATTACCTTGGTTTTATTTATTATCCACTGTATTCTATTTCAGGCCTGCCTTGTTATTATTTTATTATTATCAGATATCTCTCGATAGATCTTTGTGACCTTGTAACTTCAAGTTTGTGTGTAATTTGAGTTTTAAGAATTCAAGTATGACAACAGTACATCAGTCTTGGCTACACCATCAATTACTTTTTTCTTGAGACTGGCATTATTTCCGAATTTCTGGTAGTAGCAAAGCTGATATATGTACTAAATGCCCTTATATATCAAAAGCATAAGCTGGCAGATACAAGCACAATGCAAAGGAAATTTATGATATATGCAAACACTTTGGTGGTAATTGATAAGTGAAAACTTAGGTTTAAGTCCACCTATTCCCTAAGACATACTTTATTGTATTCATCATTTAATTGAAAATCTGTCAGTGGTTTTCTGAAAACTTTCTGAATAATACCCGAATTCAAGATCAATATTTGTATTGCTAATGACTTCTTGAGCAAAGACAATAACATAACTTCATTTATAAACAGTTTTAAAAAAAGACTAATTAATACGTCCGATTTATTTTATATGTATGTACATACACCTAAAAGTATTTACTGATTTAGATGATTAATTTTTTTATGAGAATGATGCCAATTTACTAGTGCGAATAGACTAACGCCAGTCGACTAGCTGTTGTTAATCTGTTTACATATTGGTTCCAATAGGGAATATGCTCATAATAATGTGAAATGATTGTTTTCAAAGGTAAAAAACAATACTTGTAATGCTGCAGGATGAAATAAAATATTCTATGAAAAGAAAACGTCGTTCACGGAGATCGACGTCAAAAATTTGGGGTGTGTGTGTGAAAATGTGTTGAGAGAAATGAAATTGTCAGATCCACTAACATATTATAACAATTTAAGGTTGAGTCCTGAAAAGTTTACAAGAGCTTAAGCTACTTGTGACTCCCTTAATTAGAAAGCAGGACATGGAAACAATATCATCTAAAATAAATTTCAAATCACATTAAAATATCTGTCTACATAAAACTCCTTCAGTACTCTTGAACAAATGTATTGAGTATCAAAGAGTATAATTTCTAAATTTCTGGTGCCAGTTTTAAAAGCCATATACAAACTTCAAGTCTATACATTTTTACAAATCTTACTGGTCATTTTCCGTCCACCTGTTAGTTGACACCATTTTTAATCACACTACTGGTAAACAAAAGTACAAATAGTACAAATGACTCTGTACTAGTGTCGGTGCTAGTCTACTCATGCTAGTGAATTGGCATAATGTCAATGCTCTTTAGGTGTGTTCCCCTATAAAAAATGGTAAAGGGACATATAATAAAATAACAGAATCCTTCATTTCTTATAACCACATAAAATAATATGATTTTCTTAGGGTGGTTATATGTCATGTTAGGGTATATTTCTTTAATTTCAAGTCACTTCATTTGTACTGAATCATAACGAAAACACATAAAACAGATAGAAGCAAAGATGTTAAATCCAATATAATCACTGAATAACTTACTTGACATATTGCCAAAATTGGGTGTTTGTGTAGCACCAAAAGCTGGTGTGGCAGGTTTGGCAAAAGTACTACCAAATGGAGAGGCAGTTGTGGTTCCAAATCCAGTAGTTTGACCAAATCCAGTGTTAGTAGTAGGTTGGCCAAAAAGTGGTTTGCTTTGACCAAAGAGTGTTGTTGTTTGTGTAGAAGCTGGAGTGGAAAATGCAAATCCTGTTGATTGAGGCTGTCCAAATCCTGTCGTGGGCTGAGTTGGTTTTCCAAACAGTGAAGTATTCTACAAGTGAAGGAAACAAGTAATCATACAAAAAAACAAGAAAAATCTATGGTGTACTCTCTGATCTACAAAGTTTTACCTGTGTATTAGTTTGTCCAAACAGTCCAGTTCCAAATCCAGACTGAGTTGTATTAGTGGTTGATCCAAATAAAGGGGCAGTAGTACCAAAAGGTTTAGCCTGGGTTGAACCAAAGGGATTTGCATTTTGTGTAGATGTTCCAAAACCAAATGAGGTTGTGCTACTTGTTGGTGCTCCAAAAGCTACCAAAGTATGTTTATTAATTATAACTTATAATAGATTCACTGGAAAAGTTACCTGTTGGCTTTCCAAATAGAGTGCTTTGTTGCTGCTGGGCAGGTAAACCAAAACCAGTTGTTTGTCCAAAGGTGGAAGTTCCTTGACCAAATGCAGTTGACTGCCCAAATGTAGGTTTAGTTGCATCAGGTTGACCAAATAATGAAGGAGTGGATGAAACAGGTGCTCCAAATGGTGTGCTTCCAAAACCTGTTTGCTGCTGAGGACCTATGTTGTAATATATTTATTAACTTATGTATTATGTTCATGACATATTAACTCTAATACTATATATAATTCAATGGCTAAAAATTTAATTAAACTCTGCTTTGGAACAGCTCACCTTTTCTGTTTGCCATGTAATCTTCATATCTCAATTCTTCAAATGACTTATTCTCATATTCTTTCATACATGTAATACTATGATGTTTAGTATTGATACTAGATGCTACACCATTTTTCATCATTGTATCAGTTCCACTAACAGGATTAAATTTAATTACAGTACCAGCCGATTGTTGACCGCCAAATGCAGTGCTACCACCAAATAGTGTGTTTGAAGGTGATTGAAATAGACCAGTAGTTTGAGGTTGCTGTGGTTGACCAAAAAGACTGGGTTGAGTGGATGGTGTACCAAATCCAAAACCAGCTGGTTTTGCCTGTTGTCCAAAGCTCGGAGTAGCACTAAAAAGGCTACTACTTGTGGGTTGTTGCTGACCAAATAGGGGAGTTGCTCCTGGGTAATCATATATAAAGCTCAAGTATAATGTTTGTATAAAAGAGTCAAAATTACAAGATACTTCAGGTAATTTTGAAATAATATATAATAGGAGAGAACTATCATTGAAGCAAAGATCAAAAGTGTACCACTAGTTACTGATGATGATGAAAAAAGTATTTTAACAATTATTTAATAAATCAAAATGATTTTCTTAATCCTGATTGTTTAACCAGTAAAGTAAACAAAATTAGTTGAGTCAGTGAAATCACATTATTCAATAATGAAAAAATGAACTTTATTTTGTTGTTGTATAACTGTTGTGTCCATGAATTTAATTTTAACTCACTTCATATTTTGTCTACAAAAGTAGATACATTTCAAGATTTCAACATTGGCATTGTTGTGTTCATTGTCATACTTGTTTTATATTAGGGATTGTTACTATATAAATACTTATCAGGTAAATATTATAAATAAACTTGGAATAATTTATCCACAGTTTGTTTTACAATTTTTTTTTCTTCAACATTGAAGATTTTTGTTAGTGCATGTATGCCAATTTAATTTTAAAAAGTACAATAAAAAATTCAGATACTGTGACTAGTGCCTCTTTATAATAATTCCACTTTATAATAAATTTTAATCCCCCTGTATATACAACTGCTTGTGGACCATCTATTATAATATTAGATTTATTATATAGTAATATATATATAAGTTTATATGTTAATCCCATAATTTATCATCTATGTTACACATGGATTAAAACTTCCATGATATGGGGGAACAATATTAATAAAAAAAATGTCAGGAATACTATGTGAAATGAAGATTTTACATATTAAAAGTCATATTTCATTGTCTTTATTAAGCTCTGTAAGATTAAGTAATAGATCCAATAAACCTAGGCCTAGGCTAGAAATAAGGGCATGCAGACCCAACCTGGGAATAAACTTTGGCCAGTGCATTTGTGTGACAAACCAGTCCTTAGATCTTAGATCTAAAATCCACATTTTAAGAAATTCTAGGTTATGATTGTACATTTACACCAAAGCACCAACCAAAATATTAAAGTAAAGTTTAAGAAAATTTTATCTAAGTCACATAAAATTAAAACTTATAATACTTCAAAATGATTGTAAAGTTACGAATAAATTTAAAAAATACCCTTTCTTAAATGACTAGCTAGGTTGAGCCTAAGAGAGAGTCTGAATTTTGAATTCATTAAACTATTATTTTATGTATTACTCTGATAATGAACACACTTTTTTCTATTAGGGTAGGAAATGTGATTGCTTACTGGTTAGAAATAATCTCACCCATCTATCTGCACTAAATAAAGTAGTTCACATAATTTTTAAACTGAACTGTTTTTATTATAATTCTTATCATATGTTGTAATTATATTTAACAAATGCTGAAGATAAACCAGGGAGATATCACAATTTTCATACCAAAAACAACTGCAAAAGATGTAAAAAACTGAGATTACAACTACTCACCAAATCCAGTTTGTGTGGTAGGTTGGGCTCCAAAAGTGGTGTTAGCATTTTGAAATAAATTTGTTGGTTGTGACTGTGTTGAAGGGAACAATGATGTTCCAGCAGGTTGTCCAAATGTTGATGTTGAGGGACTTCCAAATGAAGTAGTTGGTTTACCAAATAGTTGAGATTGACCAAATGGATTAGCACTAGCTGTTGTAGTTGTCCCAAATCCTAATAACGCAATAAAATGTCAATAAAGCACCTTATTAAACAGCAAAACAATAGTGCTTACCCCCAAAGGAAGGATTCGATGTTGCAGGCGCAAAGGCGGGTTTGTTCATATTTCCAAACATAACTACCTTTAATCATAAAAATGGTATAGCCAAACTGGGTTTATAAACTTTTTAAAGTATCGTATTTTTCTTATCTAGGTAATAAAATTTAAATTAACTTTTTGTGCTTATAATACTTCACTTAAAAGTATAAATATCTAAACCAAACACAATGACAAATCTTATCATTTCTGTTGAAATTTGTAACAAAAACACAAAACGACAAATCAGGGAAAAGTAAGTTGTGGTTATTTCTTCTTCTGCATTTAATAAAGTGATCAAAATAAATATTATTTAGGATATTTAAAAAGTTAATTAATTAATAATAATTGTTTTTGCCTTACTTATTTGAACGTTTATGTAATTTTATTTGATGATTAAAGTAAAAAAGAAACAATATTATATTCTTTATGAATCAGTTAGCATTTACACCATTTTGTGTCAGTAGGTAGTTGATCAAGTATATTTTACATTTTCTAATTACTAAGATAGGAAAATCCATGGGGCCTATCTTTCAAATATTAAAGTTTAGTGTTTGAGACTAGTTGGCATATCTAAAATTTACACTTTTTACAGTTCGGCCTTGCGATTGTGAAATACATTTGATCGCAAACTTCTCTTTTGATTGCTTGGAGTTAATTGAGATGGACTTATATTCGGCTGTTGAATGAAATCTTACAGTTGTAAGCAAATATTGTACTGTATTATTTTAATAAAATAAAAATTCTCGTTAATTATATTTCCCAAACCAACCGTCAAGTGTCGCCACTCGCCAACATACTTTTTAAACTACCTTGACAGATACATCGAAGAAGAAGATAGGACACAAAACATACAATAGAGATACAGGGTGGAAAATAGTTACTTCTTGTCTATAAAATAGTTCTCTTTATATGATATGTGGAAAAGTTTGATCTGTGATAGTATCTTTATGGTCTTTATGGATGATCTGTGTGGAAAATACAAAGCTGTGATAATTGTGGAAATAAATTATAATAAATTAAAAATTTAATTTTCACTTTTTGAGTTGTTTGTAGTTACACAATTAAACTAGTTATTGTCTTATAAAATAGGTAATGACCGATACCATTTTTAATTTAACTGAAAATGTATAAGTTAATTATTTATTTTAAATGGAGATTATTATATTACACAGGTTTATTTATCAATGGCTAATTCAAAACCCACTTCGAATGAAATAAATAATATTTTGAGATTTGTCCAAAACGGTAATGAAAGTGAAGCCTTAAGACTTTTAGAAAAAGTACCAAAAAATTGTCCATGTTTTCATTGGTCTGAAATATGTTATAAACAAAAAGGTGATACTATACTTCATCATGCTGCAAGATATGGCCAGGTAAATGTAATTAAATATATATTGGAAAACTTTGAGCCAAAGTTTGTTGACTGCAAGAATAAAGATGACAAAACTGCCTTACATGAAGCAGCACAGTTTTCACAATATGAAGTGTGTGCAATTTTACTCAGTCATGGTGCAAACATTAACTCATTGAAAAGATCAGACTGGACACCACTTATGCTTGCTTGTACAAAAAGTAGGGGAGAAACAACTCTTAGAACAGTAGAACTGCTTTTAAGTAGTGGATCCATGTTCAATTATAAAAATAAGGATGGTTGGTCATGTCTACATCTTGTCGCAAGGGATGGTGATGAACATGTTCTAGAAAAATTGATTGAGTATGGAATAGATTTAAGATCAAAAACTCGCAATGGTAAATCTGGTCTTCACATAGCTGCTTTACATGGAAATTTAAAAATTGTAGAAATACTGTTGAATAATCATTTGGATGTTAATCAGAGAGATTCTTCTGGTTACACACCCTTATGTGAAGCTGTGTTAGGAAATCATCTTAGTGCTTGTATAAAACTCATTGAACATAAAGCTGATATTAATGTTATTGTTGAAAGTGGTTATAGTCTAATTCATTTAGCAGCATGTCAAGGATATGTTGATATTCTCAAGTATGCTTTAAATTTGTTGAAGTTTGATGTTAATGTTGTCAACACAAAGAATGCCACAGCATTACATTGTGCAGCAAAACAAGGAATGAAGGAAGCTTATGACTTTTTGGTAGAAAATGGTGCCTCAGAAGATATTCTTGATATATTTGGTAGAAAACCTTCAGATTATTGTTAAGATATGTAAATTGAAACTCTATTCATTTTCAAGATAGACAAGCTAAAAAAAATCACATGGAATCCATGTTAAGGGCACATGTTACAACAATGAGTATTCTGTCCTGCCCACAGTACTTCATGACTCGCAGTTGAATTTTATGACTTGACAACCAATCCAAAGATATTGAGTCACTTGTTAAAGTAAACACACCTTGATCACATAGATATTATGTATTTGTGTTTATTTACATCTGTCTATCTTGGGTTTGAACAGACTATAGTAATACAGAAATAAACAGACCTATATAAAATTGATTTATGAATCAAATTATTGTTTATGCAGGTAACTGCTTTCACATGGAATTTTAAATACATCTATTATATCTATTATATATATATATATATATATATATATATATATATATATATATATATATATATATATAGATACCTAATGAAAAATAATTTTATTCAATTAAATGCTTTCAGAATATATAGTCTAAAACAATCGAAGTAACCACAGTTAGACATATAAGAACATTATCAGTTTAGTTTGTATAGCTGCTTAAATTCTTTATACACTGCTTTTGACAGCTACATAATGACCCAAATATTGGAAGTCCCATTGACATATGAATTCAAGTCAGTCAAAGTAGCATACCTTTTTGTGGTAATACATATTTTTTTCAAATACATGAAGAGCCAACAAAACATTTTGAATTGTCATTTCAACAATGATGAAAAATTACTTACTGAGTCTGTAGAATATTAAAGTGATTTCTGTTATCACATTTTTATTGGAATATACTACCCTGAAGTTACAGAGGGTGAGAAGTAATATTCAATTTTTTGAAAGTAATAGTCATGAAATCTCAGGAGATTAATTTTGATATATAAAATTGCCAGAACATGTTCTCCCTTCATAAGAGCTTTATTGTTGTGAGTAATTTGTAAATTAATGAAAATACTTGAATTAGGGGCAAACAAATATACTTAATACCAATAATATATTGTTATCACCAGTCTAGTTACTAAATTATTTGCAATCTGACTTAATTACTAGGGTAATCAGTACTAAGCTATATGGACAGTACCCGTTCTAGTAGCTACCTTAGTGACATTCAACTTTTAATAGATTCTTTTTGAACTCAATTTGTACCTCACTGATATTATTAATAACATGGGATTCTAAAACAATAAATTGACGAGGATGATAAAAATGCTAAAATATAGTTGTTTGTTGTCATATTATTATATTTTTGTTATATTTGATACTGCAATATATGTATTGCATCTTTATATTTACTTTTATGAACTCAGAATTTTCTCCCCTTTCATCTGAGATAACACTTTAGGGCAGATACGAATTCAGACTTTGGATGCAAGACATATATTTTTTTCTCATGAAATGTAGCCTTTATCACCCACATCAAAATAACGGATGTATTGACAGTTCATTTATCAGAATCAGAGGAATAGTTTAGGCGCCACGGTACATAATTTCGGAGGAGTAGTTTAAGCGCTACGGTACACAAGTACAGGCATACTTAATAAGCCGCAATCGGGTAATACGCGACAACACAAAATATTGTTCGAACAAGATAAAATTAAAAATATAAATAACCCCCCACACGAAATAATAAATAATTTCATCATAATCCGTCAAGCTGTTTCGATGTTCCAAAAATGTATATTCCTAGAAACCGATCGTTGCGCCATCTACACAATTCTGAATCTAAACCATCCAAAGACCCAGTCAAACACAAAAAAATCATTAAAATTGGTCCAGCAATCGGTTCACTCCTTTAGGAGCTACGATGCCAGACAGAGACGCAGATCCACAGATACACACCTCAAATTTATAACACCTCTCTTTTTCCGTCGGGGGTTAAAAAGGACAAAAGTAGATCCTTATCAGGTCGATCTGGAAAAGAAATTATCTCATTTAAAGATATTGATTTAATATTATTGTCTCGAAAATTACCTTAAATAAGCAAATTAAAGGTTTATAGTTATTGAAACTATGTTCGCTAGAATCTTTGTATTCACATCGAAGCAACAGCTTCAGCCTTTTCAATGCAATATTCTACTGACTTTTCACAATTTCTTGCAAGTTGTACATTAGTATCACATAACGTGATAATGAATATGTTCTCTTTCTAATTGTCGATGTTCACTCTATTAATATTTTGAAAATTATTAGCCGCGATTGTTGAGGATGAATTAAAAATCAACCATCACCTGTATTAAATGATCCAATTCATACTTGGAATTCTGCGACAGAGTCGTCTATTGTGTTTATTCAAGAACTTTGGGTAAAGTATTTACCAGCTAGGTGTCGCTGTGTGGTAATTTCTTACTTTCTTCCTTCTTCTATAAAATTAATAAGCTTTCCTTTATCTCACATCTAGTTTATATAATTTCAATATACCGAATCAGCTGGAAGATTTGTTGATTGTGAGATACATCTATAGTGTAGTCGATTACCATCATTATAATGCTATAATGGAATTAAAAACATCACATGTTGGTCCTGATAAATGGCATTTTTCGCTACTACTTCCCCATGCCGGGAGTGGGTATTTATTTACGAGCTTACTGCCTTCCTTAGATGTGGTAACCATTTCTCAGGCTTCCTCTGTGGAACCGAACCTATTATAGACTGTTATGCAGACATTAAATTTTATTCTATACATTGTATCACAAAAATTACAAAGGTTAATTATTACAGTAATACTGTCCTTAACTTAGAAGAACTTGTCAGAATTTATTTTTTTATAGGGAATTTTTAGAAAAGTACATTCTTACGTTGAAAGTGTTGAAACATACCATAAACATGTTGGATTGAATTTATTTGAATATACAATAATATACACTTAAAATATTTTAGATCAGTAACATTATTAAATTAATATTGTCAACAGCCTGTAGAATAACTTTCAATTTGGAACAACTTTTGAATTTGGAACAACTTTCAATTTGCAACAACTTTCAATCTGGAACGACGGTAATTGTTTAATTCCTTTAATGCTTCCTGCAGAGACATTCTAAAACAGAAAAATTCATATTTTAAGCATTAAAAAAATGTAAACTTACGTTTGTTGCGGATGTGGTTGCATATTGAAACTATTTGTTGCAATGCCACTGAGAGACGAACTCTGATGTTGACGACCAGCTAGAAATTGAAAAATTTTGATAATAGAAACACAAAAAATCTATAATATACAGGATATTTGAACTTCCTAACTTGAAACATCTATTAAATTATAACAATATTCTCAATTGATAAAGAATTAACTTTTGAGCAACAGATTGTCTTATGCGGTACTAGTGGTTTAAGAGCCAGCGGGTAGCTGGAATTTCAACAAACTGTACAGTTTCTACATTTACTCTCTCATCATAGGCGTATTTACGGGGGCGGGAGGCAAGTGGAGGCAGGTGCCCCCAAAAAGTTGCTAATAAATAATTAAATTTGAACTCCTACACAATATTTTCTTTTTTGGCAGAAACTAGCAGAAACCGAATTTTCATTCGATCATTAAAACGTATAAATATATTTTACCTTATAGCCATCATCAGTTTCCCAACGAGAAATCTCAATCGCTTAAATATTTAACCTCTAAGGTCATTGAAGATTGGTGAGTATCTTGTTTTAAGGTTCAGATTTGTGTGCAATATTTGTTATTATAATGAATCAAAACATATAAAAGATATATAACTGTAAATAAAACTGTTAAAAAATGATAACTTACTTGAAGATATGTTGCTAGAATTGAGTGTTTGTGTAACACCACAGGCTGGAATTGCAAGTTTGCCAACTGTACTACCAAAAGGTGAGTCTCTTGTGTTTTCAAATCCTGTAGTTGTACCAAATTCATTTTGTCGAAGAAATTGTGACTTCCATTGGCCAAAGGATGTTGGCATTTCTACAGGAGCTGGAGAGGAAAACACAAATAATCCCGCTTGAGCTTCTCCAAATCCTGTTGTGGAGTAAGCTGGTTTTGCAAATAGGGGAGTATTCTACAAGTGATGTCAACTTTTAAGGAAAACTAGTAAATGATCTAAAAATTAGGAACAAGATTTGTTTCACTTGCTCGAAATTTACCTGTGTATTAGTTTGTCCAATTGGTCCAGTTCCTAATCCAGATGGAGTTGTATTAGTATCTGATCCAAATAAAGAAGCAGTAGTGTCAGAAGGGTTAGCCTGGGTTGAACCCAAGGGTTTTGTATTTTGAAAAGATGGCCCAATACCAAATGGGTTGAGAACGCCTGGAGCTACGAAAATACTTATATTTTATTAACTACATTATTAAAAAAAACATCACTGGTAAACTTGTTACCTGTTGACTTTCCAAATATATTGCTCTGTTGTTGCTGTACAGGTAAACTAAAACCAATCGTGGAAGTTCCTTGACCAAAAGTCGTCTTCTTCTGTCCAAATGCAGGTTTAGTCGCATCAGGCCGACCAAATAATGAAGGTGTTGTTGCAAATCCTGGTTGTTGCCGAGGACCTGCGGTGCAATAGTTTATTAACTGATAAATTATATTCATATCATGGCTAAGAATTGAAATCTACTGTGGAACCACTCACCTTGTCTGTTTGCCATGTAATGTTCATACCTCAATTCTTCAAATGACTTATTCTCATATTCTTTCATACATGTAATACTATGATTTTTAGTATTAATAGTATATTCTTTACCATATCTCCATATTATATCAGTGCCACAAACAGGACTGAATTTAATTACAGTACCAGATGCTTTTTGACCTCCAGATGCACTACTACCACCAAAGAGGGTATTGGAGGGTGTTTGGAACAGATCAGGAGTTTGAGGTGACTGTTGTTGACCAACCAGACTAGACTGAGCATATGATTTAACAAATCTATTAGCTGGGATCGTCAGATGTTCAAAGCCTGAAGTATGCTGTTGCAGGCTAAATAGCGGAGTTGAACCTGGACAATTATATATAATAATCACATAAAATATTTTTGATATAATTAAAAGAACAAAATTGCCCTCTATCTGAAATTTTCCAGACGTTCATATAATTTAAAATGAAAAGAGAGCCTCTTTGCCATCTCAACAGGGAAAGTCTTTTTTCAGCAGGTTTCATTACTCATTCTCTACAAGGACAATGTAACTCCCTTACATCATTTACCATACAACAACATATTAAACAACAATGGATATATACATCAATATAACAGATTACTCATTAAAAAACGATTACATATTAATAAATAACAACTGGGCACAGTGATAGGCATAGGTGTTGATAGACCAAGCTTTGGAGCCTTTGACTGCGTTGTCTAATCCGGACTATGCGGATATAAAAATGAAAAGACTTACTCATTGGCAACTTTTTTGCCGGGATCAGTTATCAACTACGCGGATGAATTCCCGGAAACCACCTAAAACATATATATATATATATATATATATATATATATATATATATATATATATTCTTACAAAATTTAGCTAAGCCGACCCTGTTTCATTTCAGTACGACACCGATTGCTTGTATTTATTCGATGTATGTATTATGTATTAGGTGGTTTCCGGGAATTCATCCGCGTAGTTGATAACTGATCCCTGCCGGGATCGATGGTAAAATGACGACGTTTCGGCAGAGTCACATCTGCCCTCTTCAGGTCGGTTCGCATAATTCTCGTAGCCTTCTGCTTTCGCTTCTAGTTACTCGAATACTAAGATTTTCTGAAGCGAGCGCGCTGTTATATAGTCGCGGCTCGGCGCCTATCGATTGACACCGTGAACGGCTGCGTGTGATTGGCCCTTGGCGCTCAGTGGGCACGGCTACACCCTGCTGATTTGTTATTTCCGGTTGAGTTGTTATTGGACGGGTCCGAGCCGGTACGGTGTTTAACAGGATTTTCCAACAATTCGATAAGTTCTGAATTTCATTGCGTGCGTTTAGACTATGAGGTCTCTTCGCTATTTCAATTGCCTTTCTTACAAGTCTTGATTTCGGGTGTTCTATATTTGCCAGTACTCTGGTGTTCTCAAAGTCTATTCGGTGTGACATCGTGGTGGCGCGTTCCGCAATGGATGTTGTTTTTTCCTGCTTTCTTACAGCATTCTGGTGTTCATCACGTCTAGCTTGAATTCTTCTATTAGTTTGCCCCACATAGGTTTTATGACAGTCTGCACATGGAATCTCGTACACTCCCTGTTGTTCTAAAGGGATCCTCGTCTTCGGAGTCCTCAACACCGTGCTTATTTTTCTGTCTGTAATGAAAATAGTATCGACTTTGTGTCTCCATAGAATTCTTGCAATGCTGTCCGTGGTCCCCTTGACATACAGTAAATAAGCCTTGGTTATTGGTGTCTCATGCTCCTCGTCTGTTTGTATCGGTTTTGACTTTAGGGCTCTTTGTATATTTCGGTCTGTAAATCCGTTTTGTCTCAGAGCTGTTTTTAAACTGTCCATTTCCTGTCTGATGTTATACTGGTCAGCTAGCCTTTGTGATATGGTTACTAAAGTCTTGACGACGGCTTGTAGTTGGGCTGGGTGGTGATGAGAATTAGCATGAAGGTATCTGTTGGTGTGAGTTGCTTTCCTATATACTGCATGGCCAAGGGTTTCATCTTGCTTCCTATTTATGAGAACATCAAGGGATGGCAGTTGATTGTTGGCTTCAACCTCCATGGTAAATTTTATTTTGTGATGGATGCCATTAAGGTGATTTAAAAAAGTATTGAGGTGTTCCCTCCCATGAGTCCAAATCACAAATGTATCATCCACATATTGCAACCACAAACTGGGTTTAAGAGTTGTTGTTCTTAGTGCCAAGTCCTCAAAGTTCTCCATAAAAAGGTTCGCTATAACTGGTGAGAGTGGCGATCCCATTGGAGCTCCTTCCACTTGTTTGTATCGTTGGAATACAGTATTCGAGTAACTAGAAGTGAAAGCAGAAGGCTATGAGAATTATGCGAACCGACCTGAAGAGGGCAGATGTGACTCTGCCGAAACGTCGTCATTTTACCATCGACCCCGGCAGAGATCAGTTGTCAACTACGCGGATGAGTTCCCGGAAACCACCTGAAATATTTAGTACCCGCGAAAACTTAAAAACAAATATATATATATACACTCAAAATATTCTGTGCAATATAAGGTTTTAACTTCTCTAATCATTTTTAAGTTGAAACAATAACTTTAAAATGGTATCTACTTTGAGTTCTTTCCTTATATGTGTTTCGAATTTACTAAATCACCATGGTAAATTCGAAACACATATAAGGAAAGAACTCAAAGTAGATACCATTCTAAAAGCAATCAAAAAACGAAATGAAGCACTCATCACCACATACCTCGTAAATCCAAACCAATAACTTTAAAATTACAGTCCATTAAATTTCAAAACTAAATCTATATGTTAATGTGTCAATGCTACACATGCAAATTGGTCAATTAAAATGGCCAACATGTTAAAAAAATTCTTAAAGTTTATTCATTTTCTTACAATATCTTCGCTTGCAAAGAAAGAAAAGAGTTAAAATTCTTAAAGTTTATTCATTTTCTTACAATATCTTCACTTGCAAAACAAAAAAAAAGTTAGACCTCTTCAAAGGACCAACTTTCACTTTCTTGTGGGGGTTCAGTTCTCAAGCTACTAATAACAGGTTCTGATGTCACCAACAGCCAATGAAAAAATTAAATGTTCTTAAAAAAGATGTACTTTTTTTAAGAACATCCTATAGATTTATAAAAAAAACTAAAATACTGACCAGGTTTTTCAAAAATTCCACCAGTATGTGGTGTCATTTGTTTCTTCATCTAAAACCACAAAGTAATCTGTTTTATTGAAGTCAATTGTTAGCCTGTTGTTGAATTTCTACATTGACTTATTTATAACATAAAATAAATTCTCTGGTAACCCTCTTACCTGTTGGCTTTCCAAATAGACTGCTCTGTTGTTGCACAGGCAAACCAAAACCATGTGTTTGTCCAAAGGTGGAAGTTCCTTGATCTAATGTTGTCTGTCCAAACCCAGGTGTAGTCACATCAGGCTGTCCTAACAATGAAGAAGTTGAGGAAACTGGTGTTCCACAATCTGGTTGTTGCTGGGGGTCTATAGTGTAATATTTTATTAACTTATTAAATTCATGTCACATTAATCTAAGTTTGATATAATGGCTTTATAATAATTTATTTCAGCTTACCTTCTCTGTTTGCCATATTACTTTTATTTTCTAATTCTTTAAAAGAGTTATTCTCATTTTTCTTCATACTATTTTAAGTATTGATACAAGTTGCCACAACAATACATCAGTTCAAAAAGGTTGAATTTTATTTCAGAACCAAATTCTTGTTGGCCTCCAACAGCTGTGTATCCCACAAAAGATGATTGGAATAGATTAGAAGTTTGAGGTTGCTATGCTTGACAGAAAAGAATGGATGGAGTAGATAGTGGATCACATCAAAAACAGCTGGTTGTGCTTGTGGCCCAATGAAACTATGTGTCGGTTGTTCATGTTGTATTCCTAAATTTTGCACCCTGGGCACATATGATCTGCTGCCCCAGTATCTGTTAATAAATGTAACAAAAATTGACATTATACAGACTTTCCAGGAAATAATGATGTTATTCCTCATGACAAAGATACTTACTTGAAATCTCCAAATCTCCTGCTGATCAATCAAATTAAAATGGACAACACCATGAAAAAACTTTCTTGATGGACAAGTTCATCCACTTTATGACAGGCTTGTATATATAGATAAGGCTGCAAAGAATGTATACCTTGTTGAATTTAATTTGGAATAGATAGAGACACATACAATATTTGTTAATATATGTTTCTTCTTATTTCAACTCCAACAATACAAAAGCAAAAACTTTGGACAAAGTAAACTAGATCCAATGATTAAGCTTGAAGGAAATTTAAAGTTCAACAATAAGGAATCAAATTTTAAAATAAATTTATAAATAACATAACCTCTATTACAAAGTACACAGATCCCTGTGTTTGATCTGTGCACAGATCCACAGATGAGGAATCAGATGATCAACTATCAAGAGTGGGAGCTAGAGGGCGCCACTAATCAAACATTAATAATTTATATGTAAAAAAGAACCGATTTCAGTTGACTTAAAATAAAAAGAATTCAATTGAAATTTTCTCTCTCTCTCTTTCTCCCTCTCTAATTTTTATTCATTGGCTATATTTTCCAAATATATTTTAATTTTTTAATTTTTTTATTATTTGGGCCAGTTTCTATAAATGTAACTAATTCACTCTATATTGCATCCACACTCTATATGCTTCTGTGTACTGGTCACTCCTATATAACTTATTGGTCTATCATTTTCTGAATCACCCTGTACAACTATAATTCAACTCAACACAATATTACAACGGTCCTGATATCTTCAAAATCACGCTGTATAAGTACAAATCCTCTCCACACTATTAACTCTTTCTATTTTTCTATTGTTTAAATTATTCCTGTGTACCAATGATTTTACTTCGCCCCATATGTCTAGTATTTTCATTTATGCAAATGCTCATGGTCTAGCCTATATAACCACATTTTATGACTATAAATTTACTCTACCATTTATTCCAATCACCCGGTATATGCAACTGCTTCTAACATTTTTTTAACCCACTTCTATAATTATACCCCGTCCTATAATTCAAATATCCTAACTGCTTATGGTTATATACCAAATTTTTGATACACCCTCAAGAACAATAATTTTACTCCACCCTTACTTCAAACACCTGGTCTAAGCAACTACTTATGTTCCAAACTATATAACTTTCTTAAATCGACCTGAATAATTGTAATTATACTCCACCTTATGTTTCAACCATCCTGTATACTCAACTGCTTCTGACAATTTTTAAAGCCTTTTGTCTCACTTTAATTATTCTCCGTATATATAAGGCAAATATCCACTCTGTATAACTATAGTTTTGCTCCGCTCTTATTTCAACCACCTTGTATACGCAACTATTTATGTGCTAGCCAATACAATATTTTTAGAACCACCCTGTATAACTAATTCAATGCCAACTTATTTTTCAACCATCCTATACAACTGCTTATGTACCATCTGATATTACATGCACGCACCCACACAGCACACACACACAGCTTTAACCGTATTCCACACAAAAGAGATCGCCGGAATAACAAATTTTCGTTTTAATAAGCTAATGGAATATTTTCTACAATTTCACGTGACTGTAAATTAACTTCGTTTCTCAAATAAACTGACTTCAAACATCATTTCATGGCATATCTTGAAATTTAAACTAAATATTTATTATGAAAATTTGACATTTACCATGATGTTTACAGTGTGTGCATATATTTTTCTGATTTTCATAAAAATGGTATGTTTTACGTTATAGAAAAATGTACGGAATCAAGCTGGAACATATCTTTGTATTATACAATCTTTAATATTCAAATTGCGTGAGCAGTTTTAGAGAAAACAGTGAAGATTCATTGAAAATCGCTGAAATCTAGCCCCTTATTTACTTTTTTTTCTGATTTTCTAGAAAACCGTAAATCTCATGTTATAGATAATTATATGGGACCTTTCTGTAATGTTCCTCAATATAATGTAGTTTAAATCATCAAAATTGCCCAAGCCGTTTTTGAATAATCGCTCATCATACATAAAAAATGTTTTAGACGAATTGATAACCTCCTCCTTTTTGGAATTCGGTTAAAAATAGACCTCCAAGCAACCTAAATTCTAAATTACAAAATATTCGAACAATTATCTTAACAAGAATGGCTCGTCGAGTTCTGTTTTTAGCAGAAGCACATAGATCGACAATTCTCACTGATATGTGGAGTTTAAACGTGGAAGATCAACATGTGACATATCCCGAGACTAAGGCATCGTTGGAGATTGCAAAGACTTCAGTTCACAAAAATTGCATGAATAGTAAGTAAATTTGTTTCCCGTTGGATACCGGGTTAATTGGTGGCAATAACTTCTTAAGTAGGTACTTCAATACAAGAAATCCAAAAAAGTGCTGCGCATCGTTGGTGATGTTTCAATGAGTCCAATGTTCACTTAAAGTAGTCGACGCGCTACGCCCTTAAAAACGCAATTTTACCAAGAAATCATATCTCCCCCACCTTTTTTACGTCAGCCAATTGAAGAGAATAGACCACGGTGTTAATAGAGCTTTACGCCGGCTCCACACGTTGGCCCGAACGTTGGCACCAACGTTGGGTGGTTAATTTGCTTGGCATCCACACGTTGGGACTTCCATCAGTTTACGCTCGACAGGGCAAACTTGAGGATGTCTGACATCGAAATTGTTTTAAGTGCCAAAGTTAGGATCAATGCCATTTTTCAGGCCATCCAATGAGTAAATACATCAGGCCAACACGTTGGACAAGTGTCGTTGGCGCCAACATTCGGGCCAACGTGTATAGTTACTCACTGGTGGAGCCGGCATATTGAGCAAGCGCGTCCACCATATCAAAAAGGCTGTAATATGACAGCTTGGAGCGCTTTTAACAAACTATGCTGCAGAACAAGGATCGTTTGCCTTATTAGCAGTGCAAGTAAATAAAACTGTAATTAATGGGGCTTCATTCGTATAGTAAAAACATATTGTATTCTGTTAAAACGGTGGTTAAAGTAATAGATATGGTCTTCCATAGGGGAAAATAAAGCAGAGGTATTTGACGGTTTAGGAAAAAATATATATTCATATTGGGTTTTAAGTAATTAATATAATAATAATTAATAACATAAACATTAGGTATAAATAAAAACGTTTCCCTGTAATTCCTAGGAAACGCAGTTCCACACAGTATGACTCCCTATTTGGAGTCTCTGAGCTTATTTGTCCTGAAACTTCTATAGGTCGAAAATCCTTTCGCGATAAAACATTAAATTCAGTTAAATGTACTAAATACATAAATAATTATTCGTGTTTTCGATCAGTTGAGGGACGCGGAACTGGTGAAGGTACTCTACTAGAAACAATATATTGTATTGCGTTCAATGGATTGAAAAATCCCGAAAAGATAGTAAGTAGAATTAAATACGATTTTGACGAAATTAGTACAAAAAACGTATTTAATAATCCGACTTGACCATACAATGTATGGCATCACACTCCCTCTAAGGCACGCTATGAGTGTCTTTAGGGGAAAATTAACCAAACCCCAGATATCCTAGATATCAAAAGGGCTTAGCTCTTGCTAGGTTTTCAGGCCCGGGGTTGGAGTCGTGGCCCATGAATTTCCTGGCCGTCCGGGCTGTTCCTAACAGGACGGCTTTTTGCATTTGTTTGTAAAGATCTTCGTCCAGAGCGAGGTATTTTAAATTGTTTAATAGATGTTTTGGGACTAGTCCTGTAGTTGACATAACAATTGGTACAGTTCGTGTGTTGTTCAGGTCCCACTGAGTCTTTATTTGAAATTCGAAATCTCTATATTTGGTTATTTTCTCAGCCTGCTTGGTATTTATATTATTGTTGTTAGGAATTGCTATGTCAATTAAAGTTGTTTTCCGAGAGACTTTATCTACCAAAACTATATCTGGTCTATTGTGAGCAACAGTTCGATCGGTCAGTATCGTGCGGTCCCATTACAGCTTGTAGTTGTTATTTTCTGAAGCAGATTCTGGTTTGTATTTATAGTATGGTAATCTTACCGATTGTGATAATTCAAGTTTCAGTGCTAGTTCCTGGTGAAGTATTTTTGCCACAGCATCGTGTCGTTCTTTGTATTCAGTTGCAGCGAACTCTTGACAACCTCCTGTGATATGCTGGATAGATTCAGATGTTTCGCAACCGTACCTGCATCTGTCGTTGTTAATAGAAGGAGCTTTAACGATGTACTTTAGGTAGTTCTTAGTTGGAATTACTTGATCTTGGATTGCCAATATAAAGTCTTCCGTTTCAGGAAACATATGACCAGAGATCAACCAGTAGTTCGACGCTGTACTGTCGACATAATCCTGTTTGACGTCATTTATATATCTTCTATGAAGGGGCTTCTCTTTCTATTTCAGCAGTTTCTGATCTGTGGTCTGGTGGTGTAATTGGACAAGTTGTGTCAGTCGCAGTGGTGTTGAGTCATCAACCTGGCACATGACTCTGTGTAGATAAGAAAATTCGGCGCGTTTCTGGAAATGACTACGCAAAATAGAAATTTGTTGATCTAATAGTTTACTTAGGTCTGTCAATCCTCTTCCTCCTTCATACCGTGGCAAAGTTGTACGTTCGACAGAGCTCTTTGGATGGTGATTTTGAGCTTTTGTTAGTAAAACTCGAACTTTTCCTTGTAATTGTTCAATGCCAGTCTTGCACCAATTAACTATACCGAAAGAGTAACTGAGCACTGAACACGCATAGGTGTTAATAGCCTGAAACAGATTTTTCCTGTTTAGTTTGGTTTTCAACTGTCGTCTTACCCTTCTATAAAACTCTGCTGTTAGGTCCTTTTTCATAGTCATGTGATCAATACGTTGAGCCTGCTTTATTCCAAGGTATTTATAAGTATGACCTTCCCCCATAGATTCAATTGAGGTGCCATCTCCCATTTCGAAGTGCCCCTGCTGTATTTTGTAGCGACTCTAAAGTATTAGCACCTAAAACATAGTTTGGCAAGATAAATTTGTTCATAGCCTGCAAGACGATACCCAGTTTCTTAGAAGATCTTAGTTTGGGAAGAGCTGGCCTAGTCAGTGGATCTGATCCACTATACTCTATAAGAGCTTCTTCCATTTCTGCTTGAATCTTCTCAAGCAGGTCAGCGTTGGTTGGCTGTTCTTGTTTTAGTTCTTGAGTCTCGTCTGCTCTTTGTGCCAAAGGTGTTTCAGGCTCTGGATCGATTGTATTTCGACCAAATAGCTCGCGCTCCATTTCGCTCTTTATTCTGTCCAGTTGTACAGGCGAAATAGGGCCATTTCTCAAGATGACATGATATTGATCTGCGACTCTCTGTTCAGTAACTTGAAGCTCTGGATACTCACGACAGAACACTTGATGGAGTATTTGGGGATATCCAGTCTTGTCCTGGCCAAGGTTCGTAATTCTGTTAAACGTGCGCATTATAAATTCATTAATGGCGCCAGTCCATTTCATGCGCTGTCTTTTCAGTCCCGCTTGAGTGAGCGCTAGTTGTTGATCCTGGGCAACACTGTATTTATTATTTATTATTATGTCACATATTACATGATGCAAAATTCAAATTTTAGCCTTCATGTTTTTCATTACTGCACTTAGGTACTTCTTGAGATCCCATATTAACAATTATAATCAGGAGTTTTTATTGCGACTCATTTAAAAATCACTACATAGCAGTACGACCCCCTCACACAAGAAATTGATTGATGCTTATCGTCGTCAAGGGAGGTGAATAAGAAATTGCTTTTATATTACCTATTAAAGTCGTGTTTTTTTTTAAATTTTTTATACCTACTTAGTGATGATACATGACTACTTAGGTACAAATTAACATTTGCGAAATTTTGGTAAATACATTAGGTATTTTGTTTCATAAAGGTAGATTTTGTCTGTTGAAGGGAAAGGGACCGGCCGGTAACTTTTTGGTGTAAAGGGGGTGCAAATCAGTAAGTTTCTCTGTTAATAAAAACAGAAATGTGGGTTTAAAACACTAAATACCAATTTAAATAATTAATTTCACATTTTATTTCACATATGCAATAATTATCGGTAAGAGATTTAGTAGAAAGTAGAAAAAATATAGTAGGTACCTGGGAAATAAAAATAATCATTTAATTAATTTATTATATTAATTTTATGTTTAAATACATTTATCAACTATACATCGAGTTGAAGTAACTTTCTTAAACCAACTAGCAGACTTTCTGGGTGTTCTTGTTCTATTTGGATGATTGAAATCGACATGGTAAAGTCCCATCTTGGTCCTAAAATATAAATTGTTTGTTATGCCATAATCATCTGAGTTAAATATAAAAAGCGTAATCTAATTATTGCATTTCATGCTTACACATATCCTTCTGACCATTCGAAATCATCCATGAAACTCCAAATGAGGTATCCAAAAACTTTGACCCCATCTGCAAGGGCATCTCTAACGCCACTGAGGTAACTCTGAAAACAATTTATGATGTTTGAAGATAACTCCAAATAGTTAAAACACTTTTGTACTGAAAATATGTATATTTACAAGTACAAAATTTTTCATAGTTATTCCACGAGTAATCATGAAAAGTGAATTTTATTACATTATAGTTATAGGGCGGTAGATTTCCTGTGGTTCACCTGTAGTTTTCGAAAGGGCGGTAGTAAAAGCTGTAGCTCATTTTTTTGGGATGATTCTGGATTTATTTTGAAGGATAAAATGATTAGCACCACAAAAGTTATTTTTTTATTCATGTATTTCCACTGTATAAGAAATGTATAAAATAAAAATTAAGAAAAAAGTTGTTAATTCGTTAAAATTGAATCTTCAATCCAAATTAGCACTAGATGTGAAACAGGGGCGTTAACAGTTTTATAAATAGACACATTATCTGCTAGCTGGCAGAAATACGACTTTAATTTTAAATAACATTAGGTGGGTACATGAATACATAATTCGGTTAATACCGTATGGGAGATTGTTTTACATTTTTTAAAGCGTAACAGTAAAATATCAGGAGCTGATTCGGAGAGTTTGGCGACGGGATCCACCTTTAAATCTTAAAAAACTTTAATTTATATTAATTTATTTATTTACTGTTCAAACAGGTTTACACCCAACTACAGAACAGGAAAATAGCAAATAAAGAGTAACAATTGACAATAACAGTTTTAACGTAAGTTTACAATAAATATCAACTATATTGAATAATTACAGAACATGTACACAAGCTAAAATTAAAAATTGTAACTTAGAACTGAGAAAAGAGACAGTTCAGACATTTATATAATAAGATGAATAGACTATTTCAATTAGCTAAAAAACAGGTCTTTATGAGTGGAACAGTATAATGAAAGATGTTATGCTGGTAATTCACCACATTTTATAAAGTGGAGAACGTTTTAGAATATTAGTACGTGAAGTGGGAAGGTAAAAGGTGTTATTTGTCCTTGATGTGAGTCCTGGCACAAAAAATTTAGTTTTTGCAGAAAAATTGAGTCGTTAAGTTTATTGTTGATGAGTTTAAACAGAAAAATTACTGAATGACTGTGTCTCCGGTGGCTCAGTCTATCTACTTTATGTCGGGTAAGAAGTTCAGTGTTTGTGATATCAATTCGCGGATCAGCATGATCTATTCTGTATGACAGGAGTTTTAAAAACTGTATTTAAATGAACTCTAATTTTTGTATAGGAATCATGTAAATTGGACTCTAAATTATATCGGCATACTCAATTTTATACCTGACAAAAGCAAAATATAACATTTTTAATGTTTCTGGTTGCACCAAATCTCGTGAGTTACTGGTAACAAAGCCGTACATCTTGTTGGCAGCAGAGAAAACGGAATCGATATGAGCAATAAAGGAAAGCCTTGTGTCAAATGTAACACCCAGGCCAGTAATAGAATTATTAATTTTATATTGAAAGTCACTTACTTGTATTGAGAATTATTATTTTAGCACCAAATTTCAATCAGTTTCAGATTTTGAGATAGTCTCTCACAGTCGGAAATACAGTAAATCTTCAAGTCATCAACATATAATAAGCAATTTACGTCTAACTTAATAACGATATCATTAATGAAGATATTAAATAAAACAGGCCAAGTTACTGCCCTGTGGGACACCTGATGTGGCCACGTATTCGACCGACTTAAATCTATTAAAGACTACTTCCTATCACTGAGATACGAAGAAAAAAGTATAATCAATGAATTTGATAGACCAAACTGAGCTAGTTTAGATAATAGAATTTCGTGATCAAGTCGGTCTTCGAAAAGTCCGTGTACACTGTCACACTGTTTCCGATCGTCTATACATTCAGCCAGAAATTGAGTCATGTTGACAAGGTTTGTGATAGTTGAGCGTCCTTTCATAAATCTATATTGATAGCACGTAAAAATGTTGCTAAGTTGAGAGTACATTCTATTATAAAGTAATGTTTCAAACACTTAACTGAAGTACACAATATTGAAATTGGACTAAAGTTGCATATCTCAGATTTGTAACCCTTTTTAAAAACTGGAATAATTTTAGACGTTTTCCTAATAACAGGTAGAGTATTTAAGGCAAATAGTAAGTACGGTAGTTAATGATGTTGCACAATCGTTTAAAATAAAGGCTGGAATGAAATCAGGACCCATCGTCATTTTATTTTTAACCTGCTTGAGTACTGACAAGACCTCATTTTCACGAAAACCTGATATGGTGAGATTGTTGTGCATTTGTAAAGACGTGATTAAATCGGCAAAACCGTTGAGTGTATTAGCAGGATCATGAAGCACTTGACCGTTTACTATTTGTTTGTTTTACTATTTATAAAAACCCAGCATATCTTAGGATCCCCCTTCATATTTGCTTCAACCGATCTCCCATAATTCTTGTAGGACTGACTAATGTCAGATCTTAAGCGTTAAAATTTGTCACGAGCAGACGTAACAAATACAGAGTAGAGTTTACCGTAGAAATATGAACAAGCATCTTCAAGAAGGTCAAATGCTTCAAGGAAAGTCCAATCAATATCAGTAAGACGTTGATACAGTAAATGAAAGTTGGCCTTTCGAAAATTAAATTAGTTACATGAGGATGTGGGAAAATTTCTCTTTAAGTTGTGAGTGAAGTTTAATTTACAAACAATATTTACTGCTGGATTATGTCTATCCTCAGTAACCAAATTTCTAGAGACTTACCTACCTGGCAACTATTATTGTACAAAACTAAGTCAAGTATCTTGCCGAAATCGTTAAATATAGAGTTTTGTTGAGTAAGGTTAAAAATGGGAATGAAATCATTCAATTGTAAGACCTGTATATTTTCAATATTATTTCTGAAAGAATCAGCGTAATAAGAAATGTTAAAATCAAAATCACCTACAATGAGTAAGTTGTTGCCATGCAAAAATGACAGATTGTTAAGTGATATGTCTTCGATGGCACATTACATATAATATCCAAAAAAAGTATGAATTAGATGTTGCGGTTTTACTTCAATGCTGGTTCAATGCAAGTATGTAATTGATGAAGGACTTTTAGCGGAACCATCAATAAAGCAATGTATCATCGCGTAAATGAAGTCACCCAGTAAAAGTTAATCACTAACCTCTTAAGTAGAAGTCCTGCAGGTGGTGTTTTTTTGGTTCTTCTTTCTTCAGAGGCTAGCCCTGTAGCTGCAGGAACTGTTTTAGAGCTTCGTCTGGACAACACGTTACACAAAAAATAGCAACGCAGTGTTCATTGATTGAGCAAACAAAAAATACGGGTTTAACATACTAATGATGCGCTTTTGTAAGCACAAAAGAAACAAAATGAAAGCGGTTTAGTGGTTGTTACGACCGGAACTATAACTCGCGAAATCGTAACACAATCACAACAAAAAGCACAGGAATCAAAAAGAGAGTTTCCGCACTCGTCGGCGGGCACAACACGAATCACAGTTCTTTCTGTTTTTAGAGACAAAAATATGTACAAATATAAATTAGCATTAGCGCGACCGAGAGTTTTCGAAAAAGGTGCAAAAGTTTAAAAATCAATTGAATAATTCAATCAACCTTAAAAACTAAGAACAAACAAGTTGCGGGGACGCAACATTAAGTGACTCGAACAGACTATTATATAAGTCATTACTTAAGGAAGGCGGGATATGTAAGTTAAGTAAAAATATAGAAGTTACATCGGTAATAATTTTCACCAACACCAGATCCACAGACAGCAATGAAGGAGGAATTTTTTTTATATCGACATTGGATGAGGCAATGCGATTGTTTACTGCCACAAGAATACCTCCACCTCTTGAGCAGTTGCACTCCTGATAACGCCTGTCACTACGGTAAACCGAAAAATCAGATGGCAATAATCCATCTAGAATAGAGTCATTAAGCCAGGCCTCGGTTAACGCTATCACCTGATGCTTAAACATAGATACGACATTAAGAAAATCTACTGTCTTCTAGCGCAGCCTTCTAGTTTCTAGTGTTCTGATAATAAATACGTAAAGATTTGGAGCTATTTAATTCTGCGACCTGTCCACTCGAACTGCATCCACTTCAAGCCGAGAATGATTCACGCAGCACAGGTAATTGCTATATATAACTAAGCAAATCGTTTTTAAATGTTGCTAAGGCAGATTTATATGCAGTACAGTTAGACCGATCGCAAGCAGCATGATCGTCTGGAATTGTCGTATTTTGTTTTACACTGAGTTTAACGCAATTAGAACATTTTCTTATTTGTGATTTACAGGTTTTTACATTATGATCTCCCCCACGTGGATAATTACCCAAAAGTCTGTATTTCAAATTATAATTCAAAATATTCTAAGCGTCTTTACTAATTCTCATTGAAATTAATAACAATGTTTAACCCCTGGCGAATTTATTTAAAATGTTATATTAATAAAATGTTATATTTACCTTAAGATAATAAATACGTTCGTCATCTTGCAAACCTTGATCTTTAGTTGAGTACCCATTTTCAGTGATCAGGATATCGGGATGATTATATTTTGCTTCTACCCATTTCATCATTGGAGATATACCCCAAGCACCATTCTGAAAATAGTGAAAACAATATATTATTATTACTATGGTTAATATCCTCCACTGAAAGAGGATTAATTTAACAAGACTGCATACAGTAACATAATTCTTAATAACGGGATAGATTTATAGTTATAACTGAATGATTTGTTGAATTTTTGAACATCGATGAAAAAACGTATTTTTTGCCAATACTATTTTATTTCAACGTAACTATTTATGTAAGGAATAGGCTAGTGTTGGGCTTGTAACCTACATTAATAGCATCATGTCAGAGCAAGAGGTGCATACGTCTGTTGCGCAACGTGTTGTTATCAAATTTTTGGCGCGGGAGGGCGTTAGACCGTCTGAAATTTTGCGTCGATTATCTGCACAGTTCGGCAATGAAACACTTTGAAGGACCCAAGTGTACGACTGGCACAAAAAGTTTTCAGATGGCCGAGAGACAGTGGAAAATGAGCCTCATGCACGCCGTCCCACGACAAGCATCAATGAGGCGAATATCTACGCAATTCGTGAGCTGATTGAAGGTGACCGCCATCTTACAATATAGGCAATTGCTGAACACGTTGGAATATCATACGGGAGTGCTCAATCAACCATTTCAGATGAGTTAGGTTACCGAAAAGTGTGTGCAAGATGGGTTCTTCGCCTTCTACGGGAAGATCAGAAAGCAAACCGTCTTGCCGTATGTGAAAGGCTGTTAGCAAGATATCGAGCAGAGGGGGATGAGTTTTTGAGACATATTGTCACCTGTGATGAGACATGGGTGCATCATTATACCCCGGAGTCCAAACGTGCAAGCATGGAGTGACGAAAACCTGGAGAGGCAGCACCGCGGAAAGCCAAGACCCGTCTTTCTGCAGGGAAAATTCTTGCAACAGTTTTTTGGGATTCGAAAGGCGTACTGCTGATCGATTTTCTGCATGAACGCCGTACAATTAATGCTGAGTATTACTGCGAACTACTCCAACAAGTGAAACTTGCCTATCGGCAAAAGAGGTGGGATATGTCTATCCGAAGTGTGATTCTGTTGCATGACAACGCTCGGCCACATACAGCTGCATTGACTCAAGGAAAATTGAACAAAATGCATTGGGAAACCCTTAAACACCCGCCTTACAGTCCTGATTTGTCGCTATGTGACTACCACATGTTTGGGCCACTTAAAGAAGAACTGGGAGGCCACCACTTTGAGGACAACGAAAGTATTAAAAAACTTCCGATTCGGTGGGAAAAATGTATACATAAGAGAGGAGACTATGTAGAAAAATAATATGTATTAAAATTTGTATTGATCGTACCAATAAAATTTTTAAAACAAAAGTTCGGTTCATATTTGATTCACCTTCGTATTTTTGAGATTTGAATCACAAATATTATAGATTTTAGAGCTTTCGTTATTTTTTAATAAAAATCTAAATGTAACTAAACAAGCTCTCAAACTTTTTTGGTTTCCAGAGTAGAAGATTTGTCACATACACAAACTAAAGGTCTGGGATGACCTATCTTTTCAGTTTCGAAGAACTAAAAAACAGGGAAAATTGACCAATATATTTAAAATTGTTTCTAGGGATGCTATTAATGAAATGAAATCAAACAGTGGCAAAATATAGAAAATTTTGTTTTAACATTTATATTTGGTAAAGGTATTCTACCTTATACCTTTATATGTACACATTTTTTTTTATCTATTATTTCCAGTGAGGTTGTCACATCACTGATTATTTGAGATCTGTCAGTTTATTTAACCAACAATTTTTTTTGTTGCTCTCATAGTGCACTCATAAAACCAGCTCAGTGGATGATTAACTACTGTAAAGCATCTACATCCAAATTTATTTTTAAAATGTTTATTTAAAAAAAAATCAATTTTCTAGAAAATGTCAGACTTTTCCAATGTAGCTGTAGAGGAAAAACAAAAAAAAACTTGAAACATATGAACTACTCCCTAAAAATTCTGGGTAAATATGTTATAGGTTATAGTATGGAACCTTTGATCATGACCCTGTAAGTAACCTTCAAGGTCAAACTGATTTTCAAGATAAGATTGCGTCATTTTTTTGTTTCAATAGGAAAGAGGGCTATCGAAAATCTATTCAGCTTTTACGAGGATTGAGTCTTTCAATTAGAATGAAAGTTGGTCATGGACAACTGTCGACAGAGGGTGCAAATACGGATTTAGGTCAACAACGGACTGCATCGTAGGTAACCGTTTAGTTTCCGGATCACGAGTTTCACATCGTCTGATTCCTAAGGTATTATTTCTGACTCTTTCCTACTGCTGTAAAAACTATCTTGAAAATCAGTTTGACCTTGAAATGGCCTTGAAGATTACTTGCAAGGTCATGATCAAAGGTTCCATGCCATAACCTATGACTTGATTACATAGAATTTTTAAGGAGTACTTTATACTTTTCAAGTTAATATGATTCTTGGATAGTTGTCTATTTTTGTTCATTATGACCCTGATATCTCAAAAACTGTCCATTTTTAGACTTTGTGCCTATGGTAACTTTTGATCAGTACCTACGTCATGAAATACATCATACCAAAATTTTAGCCAATTTGACCGGGAACCCAAACTTATAAGATTTGTGCCGGGTCCTTTCTGACATGACACACATAGATACAACATCTATTTGATTTTATTTTACTTTTAAAATATATTCTTAGGCAATCAAGGTAAAGCCGTTATCGATTGGTTTGTAGAAATACTTACAGTGTGTTGTGGGTTGTTGACAATACCAACTCCGGTATCAGCGGTTAGAGTAGGAGGGTTCACTATGGCAGGTTCTGCTATTGCTTTAGCCATACCACTATAATACGTGTTGATGCTGAAGAAGTCGCAGGTACCTTTGATCAATTTCTTTTCTTCTGCTGTGAATTCCGGAAGTCTACACTGTTTAGCACCTTCAAGTTTGCAGCGTTTAGCCAGACGGGTTTTCACTGCTTCGGGGTAGTCACCATAGTAAAGTGGATTGGCAACTAAGCCCAACTGAAAATATTAGTTTTACTTAGAATGAGATTAGCTGATTAAAAATATATTTTTAAGAGATTGAGTTTTATAATAATTATTACAAGGTAGTCATAGCAGTTTAGCACGGAAGTCTATTGAAAATTGTCTGTATTAGTGATACGGAAATAAAAATGATACTGTGTCGTTTTTGAGATTTATTTCTGAGTAATATTTAGAACTTTATAAAAATTACACAATAGTAACTGAAATATTATAAATGTTGAATTATTTCCGTCTTAATGGTATTATTTTTTATTCTGCTTGTATATTGGGATGTTCTTTCCTTCCTTTCTTCTCTGTAACAGATATAAGTATTTGAAATTTGTACTGGAGACAAAATGTAGCAGGACTATTTCGAAATGTGCTTAGATTAGTGTTACCCAAATGCAAGACCAAGATGAGTTTTAACCAGTCTTGCTATTGGTCTTGGGTCATTAATTGTTATTGGTCTCTGTCTTGCAGTAAAAGTCTCGCACATCATCTTAACCCTGAAATATTTCTATTTTTCAATTTTAACTGACTTCCAAAAAGAAGGAAGTTATCAATGGTATCATATAATTTTCTATAACGTGATATTTACCATTTTCAAGAAAATCAGATAAAACAGTAATTAAGGTACAGCACTTCAGTGAATATTCTCTGTTTTCTCTAAAATGGTTCACGCAATTTGAATATTTTAAATTGTATTTTACAAAAATATTTTAGTTTGATTCCGTATATTTATCTATGTTTTCAGAAAAAAAAAATAATAAAGCGGTAAAGATTAATGTAATTGTCAAATTTTTCTACATAAATCTCAATTTAAATGTCAAGGTATGTCATAAAAATACATCGTACAGGGTGTCTAGAATGATTTTCATTTTGATACATTTGAAGCCAGTTTTTTTTTGAAACGAATATCTTTTACAGGGCTTACAGTAGAGTGAAACGGCAAAAAATAGTGTTATGCCGGCGACCTTTTCTATACGGTATACGGTATGTGTTCATGCAAGTATCGAAATTCGAGCAGCAAGCAAGCAGTGTGCGGTTGTCATAGAGGGAGAAGTAAAATTACACTTATACAAGCGGTTAAAAAAGTCTTCAAAATAAATATGATATTGGGTGGTACATAACAGTTGCATATATAGAATGGCTAAAATACATGTAAGAGGTGAGGCAGGATTATAGTTATACAAGGGGGTTCAAACATATTGTATATTGTGAAACATTACGTGGTTACGTATACAAAGTGGTTGAAATAAGGGTGGGGTAGAATTATAGTTATACAGAGTGGATCAAACATTTGTTATATAACCATAAGTAGTTAGCAAATTTGAGTTATAGGACGGGGTATAATAATAGTTATAGAGATGGTTTCACAAAATGTTAGCAGCAGTTGAATTTGCAAGATGGTTGAAAAATCTAAAAAACAGTATTATATGGGGTAGACCATGAGAAGTTGTATATACGAAATACTTGAAATATGTGACTAAGTAAAATTATACGTATACAGGATGATTCAAACATTATTAGAAAAGGTCAATCGGGTGGAGAAAATTTATACTTATACGGGGTGATTTAAAAAATATCAGGGTGTGTGCAATATCGTGTGGAGTTGATTTAGAATTTTACAGGGTGGTTCAGAAAATGATAGACAATTAAGTTATATTATGTGATCAATACCCAACAGCAAATACAGGGTGGTTTCAATATAGGGTGAATTAGAGTTGTACTTATGCAAAGTAGCCCAAATAATAAAAAAGATAAAGTTAAAAAATATGTAGAAAAAATAATAAAATAATACACAATAGAGAGAAATTAAAGGAGTTCGTTCCTGACGGGGTTGCCCTATAGCACAATTTTTTTGAATAAATTATAAATTGTAATATATTAATACATTTTTCTCTAACTTAAAACATACTATCTTTCACCAAATCGGACAACTAAAGGCAAAAGTCCGTACATGCCAAAGAAGGGCTCACATAAATACTATCCAAATTTAAAAGTCAACATATGTCAGAAAAAAGTGATTGATTGCACATGGATTTTAAACTATTTCCATTTTGAATCACTTGAAATCGCTTCTTTTTTAAATATAAATTATTCTTTCAACGTTTTAGAAGGTATGGACATATCGTAAAGAACTGGGGAATGTCTGAAATAAAACTTTTTCTTTGCACTATTCCATGCGAATACAACCATGATATATACTTCTCATGCTTGTAGTGTACAGGAGATTGGCTTTACGCTCCCGGACCTATCGATAGGTATTGTTTACTGGAACCCGTACCTTACTGCTTACAATAGAAATCGCGTATATCTGCGAATCTTGATGGTACATAACGTTTCAAACGTGTCCCTAGTTTTGTGGCCAAATATGACCTCGTGGGTTGCGAGAAAACCTCACTGTGTCCAAATATGATGCACATGGGAGCTAAAGTGTTTACCTGGAAGATTTAGATTCACAATTGTACCTGGTAGAGGTCCTGCAATCGGGTTCTAGGAATTTTTTTACAATATTTGCGTTTAAATCAAAACACCAATTATTTTTCTACTTGTGAGAAGCAAGGTTGGCCAGCTAGTACTTACATAAAACTCCATTGCTTGTTCTGCAGCGGCCTTATCAGCTGCACTAGTCGTGGCTGGACCATACCAAGAGATGGCATTAATTATGGAAAATCTTCCTGAAATCACACAATAATACAATTAAAATTGTTTTTTAATTGCGTCAATAAACTTTCTAAAAAAACTAAATCCATAATGTACATAGTATTATGCAAAAAATCCTAAGAACAACTGAAACTGAATAAATATTTTTCTGCAATAATCAAATGGATTATTTGGATGCATGGTAGAATTTATATGTACCTACATAATTATTGAAACTCATTTTTTGTTTATTAAACTCTTTTTCTTAATTTTTGATTTTCATGCTTACCTTTTTGTGTTGGTTTAAATTCCTTTTCATAAACCCGATAGGCCATGGCATGTGCCTTGATAACGTTATGAATGCATATGTAATATTCCGTTGAATTGGATTGTTTACAGAACTGCTGAGGTTCGTTGAAGCTTATCCAGTTCTTAACCTGAGATCCGAATTCCTTGAAGCATACTTTAGCATAATCAGCAAACCACTGTGGGAATTTGGGACTTAGGATTCCACCATCATAAAATCCTATAGCTATAGGAATGTCGAAGTGGTATAGCGTGACATAAGGTTCAATATTGTTAGCCAAAACCTCTTTTAGAACGTTCTTGTAGTACTGAATACCAGGTGGATTTGTATCACCAGTTCCTGAAAAGTTTAAATTATTTCTACATTTGATAGACAAAGAAAGAAGTGCGAAGTCATAATGGAAATATCCTCATCCCTCACAACATGTACTGCAGAACAAAAAGATGTAACACCTTGTAAGTCAATACTTTTAAAGGCAAACTATTTCGTCCCATGTCTCCGCTCAACAGAAACATTTTGTGATTTTTTTTTACTGTTGTCACTTAAAAACAAGAAACTCATTCCAAGGATTTTAAAATAGTTTACCAGTAGTTTTGATTGCTTTCAAGTTGTAATTGCCAAGAGTTCGTGGTCACCGTCATATAACGAAAAAGAGCGCATTGTGAGCATAAAATAGGTTGGTTTTGATTTGGGGAAAATTCTAAAAGAAAAACCAATAGTCTAAGAGATAGAGCCGGTTTTTGCTCGTCATCGAGAAAATGGACAGAATGTATCGTATTAAGTTCAATTCCTGAACTACATCACGTTTCTAGACAGGTGCCAGTCGAAGTGATAATCGATGATAGTTACAGGGTGTGAAAGTGGTAATTTTTTTTGGTCATGCTCATCATCGACTAAACGTTCCAAAATTGGCTGCAAACAAGATTGTGATGCATTTAAGCAAATTCCCGAGAGGCGTCTGCCTAGAGCGTTACCATCAAGCTGGCGGACAGGGGTAAACTTGTCGAAAATAAGGGTGAACTGGGTCATTAAGTAAAAAGAACGCCATTTGCACCATTTTTTTGGTTACACAAAAGAAATCATAATCTTTAAGGACGTCCAACAAAATGACATAAATATATTTTTCATGATGTCATTAATGTGGTCTGTATGACGTCATACACACTTTTTTTAAATGCGAAGTCACATTTTTCATTACAGTTTGGAAAGAGTGGAAAATTTCTGGTCCGAATATGACTTTGACCATGACCTTGAACTTGACCTTCAAGGTCATTCCAAGATCAAAGTATGTTTAAAAATTAACCTATTATACCCAAATTAGGTGTACGGGAGGTTGTCGACGTCGCTGATTTCGAATCTGAAATCAGTGTTTGTTTGAAAAACTGGTCAGCCTTCTTGGATTGCGAAAATCTGATTTCAGATTCTTAATCAGATTTTGAAAATTGGCAATTTGAAAAAAATCTACCAACCTATACCGGCATTTTCGACGTCGATGATTACGAATATGAAAACAGTTTTTGAAAATTTTCAAAAGTAGTGTCCAAGTTCAACGTCAACTTTGTTTTTAATTTGGAAAACCCTCTTTGGATCGATTACCGTTAATTGGTTGTGAATCAATTGGTTGAAGTTGTTTTTTTAAAAAAGGTCCGCCATCTTGGATTGTGAATTTTGTAAAATTGATTTGAGATTCGAAATCAGCGATGTCGAAAATCCCGTACACCTAATTTAGCTATAATTGGTTGATTTTTCAAAAAAACCTTTGATCTTGGAATCACCCCGTAGATCAAGTTCAAGGTAATGGTCAAAGTCATATTCGGACATGAAATTTTTTTGCTCTTTCCGAATCCTTAATAAAAACTGTGACTTCGCATTTAAAAGAATTGAGTATGACGTCATACAGACAACATTAACGACGTCATGAAAAATCTGTTTATGTCATTTAGCTGTACGTCCTTTTGGATTATGATTTCTTTTGTGTAAGCAAAAAAATGGTGCAAATGTCCATCACCTTGATGGTAGCGTTCTAGGCAGACGCCTCTCGGGAATTTGCTTGAATATATCACAATCTTATATGCAGCCAATTTTGGAACGTATACTCGATGATGAGAATGACCAAAAAAATACCATTTTCACACTCTGTAACTATTCTCGGTTATCACTTCCACTGGCGCCTGCCTAGAAACCTGATGTACTTCAGGAATTGAACTTAATACGATACATTCTGTCCATTTTTAGGTTGACGAGCAAAATCCCACTCTATCTTTCCTACTACAACAACGGGGTTAAGAATTTAGAGAAGGTGGTCCACTGATGATATTCCTCACTGTTGTGCAGGTCTGGGCGTGAAATAAGCGGTGCTCTAGTTGTAGCTACATGACGCATATTCTCTATCATTACATATAATCAAACCAGAAAATATTCCAACAGGATAACGCGCAATCGCAAACTGTTGGTGATATCTAGCATAGAAACTTTAGAATGATCCAGAAGATCACCTGATTTGTACCCCATGGAACACTTATGTAATTTGGTAGTTAGGCTTGCCATAAGGAGGATTGGATTTAGTATTCCAAGGTATAATATAAAGCAGATAATTCTATCAATGCCTAATCAAAATAAGGGAGAGTATAAATAATAATCAAGAAGGTACTCACTCATTCTCAATTTGTTCTAAAAGTAATCGATTACTAGGATATCATAATACATCTTTATATAATAATTTAATTTATCTACTATTCTCTTTAGAGGTTGTATTTTTTTCTCCAAGATATGCGTATATCCCTCTAATAGAATCACATATGTCGCACTAAAGACCTGAGAACAATACTGAATTTAGAAAACAGTTTGGCCTAAAAAAATTTAACAGTGGCATTAAGGACTTGGGCATTCAAAAACGTCCTTGACTTAGTGGGAAAGACTTGCAACAAAGCCCTCCTCCTACCTGCTTTAGAAATTGAAGTCGTTGTGAATATACCCAGATAAATGATGAGACCAGATTTACTACAAAGTAGGGTAACGAACAAGATTCATTTCCAAAATGAAAAATGTGCCTGAGCAGAAGACACGAAGAAATTACTCCATGTTTTCGATGTGCACGCAATTTAAAAAGAATTGTAAGGTTAGTCTGTCGCAATGCTGTTCATCCATAGACAGACAATGTAACGCCAACCTTTTACCTGTCCCTAGGATGATATGGCAATTTTAGGAAAGCACTGCCAGTTAATTCGTTATGGCAATGGCAGTCATACTAAATTTTACAAGTTCGTTGTTGTATTGATACAAAAAATCCCAGAGCTTTGAGACCATACGAAATCCAGCTAGTTGCTGACAAATCCAGCTGCGAACCGTCACCAGCCAATCGATGTTAATATATGGTGGAACAGAAGTAAAATTGGGGGTTAAGGAAAATTGATATCCGGCAAAGAGTCCTACTGAGACATTGAAGTTTACTTTGTATTGGACATACACCTCATTAGACAACATGGCTTCACGTTTGATTTGACACATTGCAATTGGATAGAAAACGGTCTTTCTACTGTCCGACTGGTTAAAGTTGCCGGTGGCAATCCTCTTACGCCTGTAGAGAATGCGTCTGTATATAACTGAAAGGAGAGCGACGCAAAATGGGGATCGTAGCCAACGATAACCTCAAAGTTAGTAAATTTAATATTAAAACGAGGTAATGTTAGCTCCAATGGCCTAGAAGAATATGACATCTATGGGTTTAAACTACATAACGACTACTTTTAATGTAATAGTCCAAGAAATATGAGTTTAAAATTATATTTTGGTAAATTTAATAGAGGATCGCCCCCTCTGAAATATGAAATCGTCCTCCCGGAACACACTGTATATCGTATCGCCTACAGGTAAAGATATGTTTGATTTCCAAAAACTGTTTTTACATTCAAACCTGGAGTTGCTGTTTGTGTTGGTCTACCTATTGCCTTTTAGGTGCAACAGTAGCATACAGAATATTTCAAGTGTTACAGAATCATGATATCAGTACTTCCTGCTTTAAAATATGACCTATCCAGGTGTTATATGGGCTACATAATATAGCACATGGGCCCACCTATCCACCCTCCATGTTTGGCGAACTTTCTACAAAATACTCTGTATATTAAAGTCCTAAAAGCATACTTTAAATTAAGTCATATTGCAATCTGATACAAAAAAGTCACTTGACTATTCCGGTTTCTCTACATGTTAATCTTGGATTACCTTCAATCACTGTTATTATTTGCTGAATCATTAAAAGCGGGTCTTCAAGATTAAGGGCTCGCTTTGGGCTTTTCTTGCATTCAGTGCAAGTTTTCCGCAGCATCTATGCTTTATTGCAGTTTTATAATTCATAAAGAAAACATTGGAATTAAAATTAATTTTTTAATCTATTCTAGAACATACCTTTTGGCAAAATTCTTGCCCACGATATCGAAAATCTATAGAATTTGGTGCCTAGGTTTTTCAGTATTGCAATATCTTCTTTGTACTTGTGATAAGAATCACACGCGATGTCACCTGAACTGTGGTCTGCTATTAGGTTGGATTGATTATGACAAATGAAATCCCAAAGATTTACTCCTTTCCCATCAGCATTCCAACCACCTGCAATGATGTTTTTACAAAAATATTTTGATCATTTTATCTCGTATTTTTACCTTCTATTTGATATGCTGCACTAGAGAAGCCGAAAGCAAAATTAGCTGGAAAGGTTTTGTTATTCCAGACGTATTCATCACCAAGTACAAAACTGAAGCAAAAAAAAAATAAAATACTTTCTTTTATAACAATTTACTTATTCTCGGAGTTGTTACAGAATGTTACACTTTTAACATAAATTGTTTTATATACCACATAAAAGAAACCTTGCCTCCGGTACAGGGGCGGAACCAGAGAAGGGCGATGGAGGGCGAACGCCCTCTCCGGGAGCTTCAAGACCATAGGGTTTAACACAGAACGAGAAGTTCTTCCTTCGACGGCTTAAAATAAATCCATTTTTGTGAGTTACAACAACAGTAAATATATTTTTTTGGAAACCCTACAGAAGCTTAGGTAAATTTCGTATAAGATCGCTCTCCTGACATACCTGATGTACCTGATCGCCCCGCTGAAGCTTTATTCTTGATCGGCCCCAGCTCTGGAAGTGAATAGATCAGTAGTTTTATTCTCTTAAGCGGCACCTGGACTGTCAATAAAATTGGGCAATAATATTGAGTGTTGCCCTAGACTGTGGGGTTTGATTGCCTATAGCCAATCAGTTCTCAAGAAATATGTTAATTGACATAGGAGCACCTTGTCTTATCATCGCATCGTCTGTGATCTTACTTATTAATAAAAAGGGGAAGAAAAAGTGCAGATGGGTAAAAGACTGATATAAAAAAATATGAAAATATATTCACGAATACTTATTTGTTAAATGACCTGAGAATTTGTAAATCAATACATTTTCACAACTTTCCGAAAATGAATACTGCTCAAACTATTAAAAAATGTAACCCCAGTTACTCAGAAGAAGAACACCCAGTTGCGATGCGCTATATGTGCATTTTAGCGTTTTTCGAACACTCTATGGTATTTAGCAACAGAAAATACATTTGTGAATCTAAAATTGAATAACTACTCTCCACTGTTCATCTTTGGACTGTATAACCCACAAGGCGGGCATATCTCTATAAAATTAAACTTCCACGAATTCTAAAATTAACCGTTATTCTTCATATTTCGTTTTTCGACTTCCACACTCGATGACTAACTTGGAAATACTGAATAAAATTGCGCAATATTAACCCCACACTGTATTCTTTTTTCGGATTGCACAATAAATATCAAACCCTTTTTGATCTGCTCAATATATTGCACATTGTTTCAATATTACCCACAAACTATCAATAATATTGCGCAATACGAAATATTACGCAATATTATTGAGAGTGTAGGGGCCGCTTTAAACAATGTCTATAAAATAGGCGTAGCCACAATTTGAATTAATGTGCGGCAAAAAAATGTAAAGTGGAACAAAAAATATGAGAAGTAGGTATAGTTATTGGTTTTATACTTTACTCAACAAAAAAATTCCACCGATATTTTTAATATCTATAGTTTTGTACAAATGAATGTTGACTGAAACTTCAAGAGATCTTTCATGTGCCAGCAATCCAGGATTGAGCGATCTCCCTAACCTACTCCGCTGTAGCTGTAGCCCATGTGGAGAAACCATTTTATAGTACAGTATCCGGATTCAGCAAATATTTAGTTAGTGTATGGTGCTAATTTATGCTGCCAATAACAATTTTGTTACTCTTGACTGTCTGAGAAACAGGAGCTGTAGCAGGTTAAGTTACATTACCCAGGTGGATATTTAAGAAATGATAGTTGTTTATCAAATGAGAGAAATTTTGTTGCTAATTTGTTGCTTGAAGACTGCATAAATTAATGTACCCAAACGCATCCAGTAGTCCTAGTGTCTAAATCCTCCCTTGACTATTGCTACTGTCCCAAATTGTTAAACTGAATGTATTCAAAGGTGTATGGTATATTTTGTACCGAATTTGTTGATTATGCGGGAAAAGTACTTGGTTGAAAATGTTTTGTACAAGTATTAAATAAATAAAGGATCGGAAGGAACCTCTGAAAGCACAATAAATACATGGAGTAAAGTAAAACTATTATTATTGTTGTAAAGGTGTTGAATGTAAAGTGAGTTTTTTTTGTACGGGTTGATGGATTTAACCAATGGGTTAATAGACTACCCCAGCGATGTGCCTTGATTTTGTCAGCACTTGATCATTAATCGGATATTGGCATACCTAAGGATGCAAATGATATATCGATGTTTTGCGAAAATCGATGTTGTGTCAAAAAGCAACCATCCATGGTTTTTTTACAATATATGCATACCTCATCTCCAATCGTTTTTCTCTAACTTACTCTCCACCTTTACAATAAATCGTCGTGTTAAAGATTTTTTCATAACAACTGTTTTGTATGAAAATGAACTTTCAGGCCATTCAGATAATAGGCACATATACAGGGTGTTTTGTAAAGGTTCGCCAAACTTGGAGGTGGCTCATGTGCTATATTATGTAGTCCATATAACATCTAGATAGCTTACGGTTTTTATTATTTTTTAATTTAATTTTTTTTTCATAATTCCCAGATTTTTTCATATAAACTTTTGTAACTGTTTTATTTTTCACTGTATCTTCACCAAATAAACTTAAATATAATCAATGATGTTTTTTGCTCTCTTGCATTCAATATTTGAGACAAATAATTGGTTTAAAAAATTATATTCCATTAAAAAAGTCGTTAAGTTAAACACTTTATCACACTACAAAAAAAGAAGCAAATCGAGAACTTCGAATGCTTACAAAAACTTCTCTACTTCAACCCTTTTCTAATGATATATCATACGTATTGGAAAGTAATTAGTACGATAATAAAATTTGAGATTGTAACTTATAAGGTTAGAAGTACAAAAAATAAAACACAACAAATTGCAATAATTTGTTCAAACTAGCTTCCACCACTACGAATGCAATCGCGACACTTTTTTCTTACTGCTACAGTCGTAGTCTCTAGTCGCATCTCATCCCACATTGTTTCAAAGCAACATTTATTCCTTCTCTTAACTGCCCGTTGGTTTCTATTTCTCTCATAAACGAGTTGCTTGGCCCGTTCTTATACAAAAAAATCAAAGGGAATCCGGATTGGGGACCTTGGAGGCCGGAGTATAGGGCGAGCTCTCTGAACCCAAGCGTTTGGGAATGAATGATTCAGGAGCTCTCTGACAGTTCGCTATAATGTGCTGGAATATTATTGGTCTGTCTTCCAATGATATTTCACCTAATAAGATCGATTTTTCCCTTAACTACTCCTTGGTTTCTTTTTATTTTTCTATCTCGTAAGGCCGTGAATTTTTAATGAACTATTTATCGATCTTATTAGATGAAATCCCATTGGAAGGCAGACGAGTAATATTCAAATAAGTCCCAAAATCTGGCCTCCAACGTCCCTAGACCTGACTCCCTTTGATTTTTTTGTATGGGGACGGGCCAAGCTACTCGTGTATAGGAAAGAAATAGAGACCAAAGAGCAGTTAAGATCATAGATTAGATTTGTTTATTTGGTGTAGATACAGTGAAAAATAAAAAAGTTACAAAAGTGTATATCTAAATCTGAGAATTAAGGGAAAAAAGTTAAATTAAAAAAAACAAAAATGTTAAGCTTTCTAGATGTTATATGGGCTACATAATATCGCACGTGAGCCCACCTACCCACCCTCCATGTTTGGTGAATCTTCCACTTTTGACACCCTGTATTTACATCAGCTATCCAGAAACTTTAAAATCATGTTATGTAAAAGGACCCCAAATAACGAGATATGGAAGATAGAACTCACCATGAATGTACATAGATGCCTTAGCAGATAAAGAACTGAATATATCAACTAGTTATTTTTTTACTTAGACAAATAAATCTATGAATATTTACCTTGAAGTGATGAAAATTATAGATAATATTTTGATAAACATGTTTAAGTTACTGGATTTTCCTAGCAACGAATGTGCCTATTTATATAGCTCTTGAAAAAATTGTACTCATGTACTCATTGATTTCGATATCTCAAAAAAATATCGGTACATACCTCCTTTTTTAATAATAAATACAAAAGTTAGTTCTTTATATAGTAATACAGGGCGGTGCAATTGAAACGAATGAATTCATTATTTCATATATATAATAACTTTATCAAGCATTATAATCTCATCAATGGCTTTTTTTTGATTTGAATGTCAAAATTTCTTATTTATAAGCGAAATTCTAAATTATAATCATGATATGCTCAACCGCATATTACGGTTGGCGGTGGCGGTTTTATCAGTAGGCTGAGTAGGCTTGAGTCTAGGATGGGACGATGGGAGACTTTAGGGCGAGAAATTTGTAGTTTTTTAGCCTTCTTACTGGTAGTAGGTCTTTAAAAATTGTGTTAGATACAAATACACGTAAGTACACACTCTCACAGATACAATTTCTTCCCATGTCGTGTACATTGTAATTAGTGACAGAGATAAGACGCTATACCCAGACTGCATGGCTTAAGTTCTCAGTTTCAATCTCAAATATTGTGGAATCTTCTTGTCCTTAATCTTACTTGGCTATTTGCAAACCTTATGCCACTTTTTTGTGGGCGACTTTCGATATCAGCTTGGCAGAAGTCGTGGCCATATTGTTATGTTTCCTTACAGGATCACGATGCAACACTTATGCATATCGTTTTTTGATGCTTGATTGCATCAAACAATTCAGAGACGAGAAAATCGCGACAAAACATCTTTTTTTCCGAAACTGGAAAACGAGTTTTCACTATGTTAGTTATGCAGTTCTCTCACCAATTTTGCCTTAATGTATTCAACAATAACACTCTTTTCAACCCCCTTCGAAGTAGAAGCGAGAAAAACCAAAATCTTTATTTTTAAGCATCTTCTAGGCTCAACCTTGATTTCTTAGTTTTTATATTATTTGAAGTTAGTATTTAAATTTCTTTACATTTTGAAACTGTTTGTTCTTTGAAATTTCTTTATACTTCTATCATGTTGAATCTGATTGATTTAGCATTTATACTAGACATAATAACTAAATAAACTTAATGTTACTGTTAATTACTGTTGATTACTCCCCAAGTTTCCCAAGAACATATTTTCTAGACCATCGCGCCTCTTCATAAGTTCCAAAACCAAACTATTTAATAATAATAAATGCCTTTTTTCTTTTTTAGAGATCTGAGAACTGATAAATAAATGAACGTATGTTTTTTCTAACGCGATTTATAGCGAATTGCTTTGGCCATTTTCCTGAAAATATAGTAGAAGATTTAGTGTTTTGAGTTCTGATATTTTTTTCTAGAAACATTAGGCGCACACCGGCGATTATTTAGTTGCAGTAACTAAAAAATTCCAACACGTTCGATATTCCTGACGACTCAATTGTTGCGGGCAAAACAGAACGCACATATTCAGATCTGTTTAGGCACAAGTTACTCTTGATTTTACTGTGGCAATTTATCAACATATCTCTAGACATCGAAGCTTTTATAGGCGCAGTTAAATTATGGACAGTCTTAATATGACGTAAAAATAAAAGAATATTCTGACAAAAATCTTTAAAAAAGTGTGAATTGTGTCGAGAGTTTATTGATAAATGGGATGTAGCGGGAAAAGTAGAAATCAGAAAACGATCAGTAATTTATTTATCATATTAAACAGGGTGTTCCTAAATTGGAGGTACAAACGGAAAGGGGAGATTCCTTGAATAGTTTTAGGAAGAAAAAGTCCCATAAACATGGGTCCGCAAACGTTTCGTTTTCAAGATACAGAGTGTTAAAGTTTCAATTTTTTTTCAAGTTTTTTTCTCATACTATCTGCACTTCACAAGATATTCAAATGAAATTTGGCATAGATATTACAATTAAGAGTTTACATCTTGTAACATGCCAATTTCGATTGCAAATCTACAGGGTGATATTTTTTCGGGAACACTGTTCACTGTTGTCCTTCAGAACTTTTTTTTGGTGAGCCACTGGTACTTTCAAAAATTGTAAAGAAAAGCTTTGTTGTTATACCAAACTTTATGTTCTCTTGTAGTTTTGTCGTATCTACTACCGATTTCGAGAAAAAAAATTGAATTATTAAACTAGCAATGATTCTTAAAGATTCGGTAAACTGGTATAATCATCCAAAAAAATGTATTACTGCAAGAAACGTACAACTCAAAAATTAATCATAATAAAAAACTAAATAACAACAAAGGAACTAAACTACAGCAATTGTGGAAAATGTCCTCCCCCAACCCTTATATGTACAAGCTTCTGTTCTTCTTCTCATAGAAGATCGAACTCTTTCAAACACTCCTGGAGTATTCCTAATTGTATCAAAGGCGCCTATTATACGATTTCTCAGTTCGTCTACGGTATTCACTGGCGTTATGTACACTAGAGATTTCAGATGGCCCCATAGAAAGAAATCTAAACTATTTAAATCTGGGGATCTGGCGGGCCATGGCTGATGTCCACCTCGTCCAATCCACCTGTTTACATAATTTTCGTTCAAATACTCCCTAGCCAAAAGTGAAAAATGAGCAAGAGCACCGTCGTGCATGGACCACATTTCACGTCCCATCATAAGAGGTATATCATCGAATAACAAGGGCAAATCGTTCTCTAAAAAATGTCTGTATGATTGACCAGTAAGTCGCCCTGGCAAGAAGAAAGGACCAATCAAATATTACCACCCCACACATTTAATGAAAATTCCTCTTGAAAATAAGCTTGTGCAATTTCATGTGGATTCTCCTCAGCCCATATGTGTTCATTATGAAAATTTATGATTGAAGTCCTTGAAAAACAGGCTTCATCAGTGAATAGAATTTGGCAATCAAAATGAGGATTGTTCAATAGTCTGTTGAGGTACCACTGACAAAAAATAATTCTTGGATGACAATCTCGAGGCAAGAGCGCCTGCACCCTCTGAATGTGATAAGGATAGAGCAAAGAATCCCGCAAGATCCGCCAAACAACTTGATGACTTGTATTTAAGGTAACACTAATTTTTCTTGTACTGGTTCCTGGATGTTCTTCTATTTCGTTCAGCACTGCCTCTTCGAGTCGTGGTGTTCTCACACTTGGTGGTCTACCTGCATTAATATTTTTCGCAGAAAAAGATCCAGTTTCTGAAAGACGCCTGTGAATATTAGAGAACATGCGATGACCAGGCATCACTCTATTGAGATAGCGTTCCATGTAAAGACGCTTAGCTTCTTTTGAATTACCATTTGCAAGACCATACATGAAATGCATGTCAGCCAGTTCGGAATTCGTAAAATTAGGCATGTTTTGACATTAAAATGCAACCATCTTTAATTTTCAAAACACAGGAGTTTAATTTGATGTATCAAAACTGACAATAAATTTATTCATTCACCACAGCCTACTAGGTTTCTATGACAATTCGGAATTTTCAGAGGATTTCAACAGAATCATTCAAAAATTTTTTCTCGAAACCGGTAGTAGATACGACAAAACTACAAGAGAACATAAAGTTTGGTATAACAACAAAGCTTTTCTTTACAATTTTTGAAAGTACCAGTGGCTCACCAAAAAAAAAGTTCTGAAGGACAACAGTGGACAGTGTTCCCGAAAAAATATCACCCTGTAGATTTGCAATCGAAATTGGCATGTCACAAGGTGTAAACTCTTAATTGTAATATCTATGCCAAATTTCATTTGAATATCTTATGAAGTGCAGATACTATGAGAAAAAAACTTGAAAAAAAAATGAAACTTTAACACTCTGTATCTTGAAAACGAAACGTTTGCGGACCCATGTTTATGGGACTATTTCTTCCTAAAACTAGTCAAGGAATCTCCCCTTTTCGTTTGTACCTCCAATTTAGGAACACCCTGTACATTGATATAGTGCTAGTTTATAAATACTGTATTTGAAATGAAGTAATGCATCAATATTAATTCACAAACAAAAATTTAATATATGTTATTAAACTTAATTTTAAAATTAAAATCAACCTTGTGCTAAACAATGGATGAACCCAATATTTTGTATATTTTTCCTCTTCCTTAGAATAAAAATACAAACACATGCAGTCTGTACAAAATCCATTTTAAAACCGATCTTTACTATAACTATTCACTTCCACCTGACAAAATTTTTTAATCGCCGAAACTAAAAAGTTGCTTGTGCAGCTAGTCTTAAAATTTTCAAGTCTTCATTGCATATTATTCTCATTTATAGTTTGGATTTACGAAATCTTAAATTTATTTGTCCCATTCTGTATATATTAGTAATGCAATACGATAAATAAACATTCCAAATTTGAAAACAGTTTTTGATACGAGTACATTAAAGAAGCATTGGAAAGTGTTGTCGAGGCACATAAGTGGTTATTTCGAGTGTTTGGCTTAGATAATCAAGTGTTTACTGATTAATCGTTTATTAAATGACAAGTGCTAAGGCCAATGTTTTGTCAAAACCATAAATGATCATTGTTAGTAATAATGGTTTCAATGATCGTGAGGTACATTTGTTTGATCTTAATATTCTCTGTGCATTTCAGATTTGTTATCAAGTAATCTATAATTTGTTAAAAATGAAGGCTCTATTACCTTTCAATTACTTGTCATTTTCCGGATATCGCTTTCATAAACATGTCCATATTTTCAATAGTTTTCATGAGGGGTATAGAAGCAAAAATTACAATCTCCCCCTTACCCAATTTTTCAGTAAAATCATTTAAGTAAGGGCAAAATAAACAATATTAGCTCGTGGATGCACTTTTAATCCTAAATGTATTGGCGTAGGCACAGTGGGGCAAGATGGGGCAGCTGCCCCACCCCGACTAACTGGCTCATGCACGATCTCTTGTAGTTCAAGTCAATACTAGAATGAATAAAAATTTAAATATTAAAAGACAACATTTTAATATATATAGCAATATCGATACGATTGCTTTGTTGATTTAAGTATAAAGCAGTTTTTTGGTACCACCTCTGACATTTTTTTGCCACACCCTAATTTCTTTGCCCCATCCTAAATCAAAATTTGGCTACACCCATCTAAATGTATGTCTCCCATCAGTGATCTAATATAAAAATATACCTAATAACGAAACTAAATTTAACAGGTAGAGATGAATTAGCAATTAGGAACTAATGTAGTTGTATTATAAACAGATTTTGAAAAAAACAAAAGCCAACTGCAAAAAAAGTAGCTTAACTAGAAAGCATGAAATATTTTTTACTGGAACAATTAAATGCTTTTTCTGAGGTCGGTGCCAAGTTGAACTCCGAAGTTGCGAAGAACAACTTATAAATATACTTTCCAAATTGTTTTCGCTTTAGCTTGGCACCGACTTTAGAAAAAGTTTTTCCCGATTTTCTAAAAGACGGTACAAGTTATGTTACTGAAAAAAATATGGGTCCACTTCGTGATCCACCGGAATTCATCCAAGTTATTTTCAATCTATTATATATACCCCAAGTTCCGAACAGACATATTTTCATATTCTAAAACCAGCACCTCCACCAAAGCTTACTATATAAGAAAACCCTTCTTTTTTGATGTCAGTTAAAAATGAATAACATTATGTTAAAAAGTTATGTTTTTGTTTTATAAAAAAACATTGAAGAAAAAATGTAAATATTATGCAAAATATTTCCAAATATTTCTGTTAAAGTTTAGATTTTATATTTCAAATTAAACACATACTTAATAGTCTATAATAAAATGATTATTGAAGGATTCACAAGTTGCTACTAGTACTGGAACAGTTACTATAAGCGTAGGAGGGGTCCCAAATTCTCAGATATAAATAACGGTTCAGATTCAGGTACCTCAGCATCACCTAATTTCAGCTCAAAATGAAGAAGAATGTGAGAATGTTAGTACTGTTGTCTTACAAGCTGCATCTGAAGGTCTGCCTATATTACCTAATTAAACATTTTCAAAACAATTTTTTTGTTATATTTCCTGTGTTCTGTAAATTATGTTCAGTATTAAATAAGAGAATTAATTTATATATTCATTTGTAAATCATATTAAATCATTTTTATTATATTTTTTATAGGCAATTTGTTTGTTCTATCAAAGCAATATTTATTTTAATGTACGAGTATGAATCAAAAGATTGTTCTCTTCAAACGTCTGTTTCACCAGTATTCTATTATTTGTAATATCGTCAAAGTTTGTCTAAGTGTTTATTGGGAAATAACACCACACTTTAAAGGAAATTGCTGTATATTCCAAACCAAATAACACAACTCAAAATACAAAAAATTGCATTTATAAAATCCCGTGTGAATGTAATAAATTCTATATTGGAGAAACCTCTAGACCTCTGAATGTTCGAATAAACGAACACAAAAATTACATTAAAAAACGACAATTTGAAAATCCAAAATTTGTGAACATGCTTGGGACCTTGGTCATAAAATACAGTTTCAAAATTCAGTTATATTACACAAAGAAGAACACAACACCAAAAGAAAACTAAAAGAGTCTGCTTTAATTTTGTTAAATGAAAACGGTTGTATCGCTACTACCTCCGTAGAATTCAGTCGTTCCTGGTTGCCGATGATTAAGGAAGAAATTACTAATGGTCATGTCCTTGTGAACAACACAATATCGGGATAGTTCATAAGGTTTTTCCTAGGTTTTCCCTTATGACTTTAATGGGAAAACTGAATCAACAAAGTTCTTTGGTCGCATTTTTGGCGAATGCACTATCTTATAAGAAAGTCGCACCTAGGAGCGCCACATAAAGTTCTGAAGATCTCCTTTTCAAATTCTTCCAATTTGAAAGGAACTTTATGATTATATGATCTTTAGAAATTTCTGTGCTACCCTGTATATTACAAATAAAATTCTCTTAGTTACGTCAAAAATCAAATAATAAACATTGTGCAAATATTTAAATTTACATCTTAGAATTGTACCTTTTTAATCCGTAGTTTCTTAGCCATTGACAACGGGGTCTTATCTAGACCCCGAAACGTTTGGAATATACAGAAATTTCCTTTAAGTGTGGTGTTATTTCCCAATAAACACTTAGACATTGAAAATTATGTCACAAGTATCCTTCAGAAAACAATCATCAAAGTTCTCAGCACGATTCCAATCATTGCCATAATGTGATAGCCTTACTTATTAAAAAGGGGGATAGATACAATATCAAAACACAACTCATAAAGAATGATAACAAATCATTTGATTTCAGTATTGCTGGTGATTTGTCTATTTGGAGATAATCGCTATTACAGCTGACATATAAGTGGAGAGCTACTTTAACTGAACACACTTTTATACATGTTGACTAGGGATGTAATGTTTGGGCGTATAAAAAAGTATTTGTTGGACGGTTAATGGGGCAATTTACTTCAACTTATTTGATCAATACTTCATCGAAGGGAACTAATATACAATACTTCTTTCCCTAAAAGAGAAGGGAATGTTATATTTGATTTGGTACAGTAAAGTTGGGCTTATTATGTATGTTTAATAATTAAATTATTGAAATTTGTTGCATTGTTGATACATTGTGGTTTAATGTTTATTACTGCATACTTATGTATTGCAACTTGTTAATGTAATAGTACAGCATCTTCTTAATACATTTTGAGTATACTGGTACGTTTCTGGCAGATTCTCATGAATTGAAATCGAAGCTATAAAATGTGAAAAAAAGTTTCCAATTTCATTGTATTATTTATTAGAATTTTTTAGCTTCAAATCACAAAATATTTTAGTAGAAGTATATATCAAAATTGAAATATGCGTTTGTGTATTGAGCTATTTCAATTTAAATAAAAACATTCTGCCAACGTGTAATTTTACAGTCTAGCCAAAAGGCAAACATAAGAAATACATTTAGTATTAGGTTCTTATATGCAATTTTTAAAATTCGCTACTCCTTACTGGAATTAACTTATATTTCTTACCAACCTTTAAATCAAAATTAAGTATTCATTAATGCGCAGACAAACATGACTCAAGGATCAGACACGAAGAAATCAATTAGTGTCCTCAGGGGAGAACTTTTCTGTGTGGCAGGTTTTTAAATGCTATTGTCATTTTATTAGAATTACATCCACCTGTAACTTGGTCGTGAATACTGTCATTCATAAGTCATTATTTGTGTTTGTCATGAAATAGTAGTTTGCACATTCATAATAGGCCGATTTTTTTTTATTTCTAATGCTTGCTGTGACATAATTATCCACAATGACTTCATTTTCCTCTAATTTTAGGAAATCTATTTACAAATCAGACTGGATATACCTGAACCCCTCAAATGTAATGAAACTAGGTCCCGAAAACCTTCCAATTCTGCAAAGATTATGGGGGAAAAATATGTATCGTTCACTTATTAATAATGTTTTTGGAAAATTCAATTTGGAGGAAGTACTGTAAGTTTTTTATGTTTCAGTATTCAGAATTTTAATCACTTTTCAGTTAAATCTGAAGTTGTTAGTTATTTCAGCTATTTTTTTCTAGTATCTTCTATGTTTTTGATTTCCTTTTAATTTCATTTTCTTGTTCCAATGTGTATGCTAGCCGTCTCGGCTGTTGTTACTATGCCGTTTCCGGTATATGACCATAAATAATAACTTAATGACACAGAAATAAACTTCCTTTTCACAATTCAACTAAAATATCGCTATCCCAAAACGATTCATATACTAAGACCAAGCGAAAATTTCGGTTAGTAAATTTTTAAGTTGTTAAGAACTAGACACCAGCGCCACCTATCCGATCCACACATATCTAATCACAATACATTGGACAAAATAAATTAAAAACCATTTGATTGTCCAAGCGGTTGTATTGTTTTCAAATACTGAAATTCTAATAACTCCTTTTTGGAAGTAGGTTAAAAATAAATTAAATGGATGGAACTCCAGTATATTTTTAAAGATTTGGATGGAATGTTGGCAATAATAAATATCGATGTGTCTATCTTTAATAAAAAAGGAGATATAACCAACAGTATTCCATAAATAGAAAGCAAGAAAAAAGTTTTAAATATGTAGAACACAGTAATAACAGTTGCAGATTAAATTAAATATTATTCAACACACACAACCTATGTTTACAGGTTTGCTTACATTCTTCTTATACATTGAGAATGCGCTCTGGATTATAATTGTTCTAACTTATAACTTATTCGATTTCGAAACTAATATAAGTTATGCAGTCTGGGATTTTTGACTTCAAATAACGCCACTAGAAAAAAATCGACGGGTGTAACCAACAGTCATTCCTCGATGCCCTCATAAAACATAAAGAAGATGGAACCTTTTGCCATACAGTATCCAGAATTCAATACACACCAGTCGATACCTTCACGCTAATTCTCATCACTACCCTGCTCAGTTACAAGTCGACTTCGAGAACTAGATCATGGAAACTAACTGACAAGGAACATCAAACAGAAAATAAAGTTCTAAAACAAAAGTCACCACCGAGATCAGCAGCTGAGAGACACGAGACACTAATAAGCAAAGCTTGTTTACCATATGTCAAAGGCATCAGGGACAGTTTTGCGAAAATTATATGTGGGCCGGCCCAACAATGACATTATTTTCAAAACAGGCAGAAAATCGACACGGTGTTGAGAAATCCGTAGACGGGGATCACTTTTATGCAACCAGGAGTTGTATCAAATTCCATGTGCAGATTGTTAGAAGACTTATCTGGGACAACCCAACGGGAGGATTTAAGCCAGGCGAGAAGAGCACGAGAATGCCATAAGGAGGAAAGAAAATACAACAGCAATTGCTGAATACGGTACCACGAAGTCAATTACTGGTACACAACGTACTGTAAGGGACTAGTTAAACAATACGACTTGAACTGACAGTGGACAGCGAGTATACAGGAGAAGTCCTGTATACTCACATGATACTGGCTTAACTCTCCTCGACCGCTTACACATATTTGAGCTTCTTATGTGAGCTACTGCACTTGTGTGTTCGCATCATTTCAGTAGCCAGTAATTCTCGTGCAAAATTGTCGCAAAATGGAGGAGTGATCACATTTCATATCGTAGTAAAAGCGGTTACAACAATTCTTTGTGGTAAAATCGAAGAACAGCCCTCATCTTCCAGGATGTTGCAAAAGCCTTCGACCGAGTATGGCATGACGGACTATTGGTTAAGATGGCCCAATTAGAATTTCCCATTAACATAATCGAGCTAGTGGGCTGCTTCTTGAGACATCGAATAGTAAGAGTGCGAGTAGGCCAGAAGCACCCAGGATACCGGACCACCGAGGCAGGGGTTCCCCAAGGAGCAGTCTTGTCTCCGATGCTATGTTCATTCTACACTGCAGACATCCCAAGACCAGCCGACGCTATAATTGCTCAGTTGGCATATCACACCGCCATAGGATGCGAATCTTTTCGATTGAGGCGGCTGCAGCAAGCTACTGACGATTTAGCGGAATGGTGTCTTCAGTGGAAGATAGCCATCAACGAGGACAAAACTCAAGCACTTTGTCAACGGAAGAAGCCGCACGATCGTTCCTCCAGGAAACCTGACCGCCAACTGCAGACAAATTCCACGGAAGAACGAAGTCAAGTACCTTGGAGTCATTATCGACTTTCACAAGACATGTCCAAGAGATTCGTAACAAAGTTCGGGCTGCCCGTGCCAGACTTTACCCCCAAATAGGAAGAGGAAGCAAGCTGGGACTCTTAAACAAGCTGAGCTGACTCTGATCAAGATAGTCATCTTGTCAATACTGACCTATGCTTCAATAGTATGGGGACACACCAGCAAGAGCAACAGGCAGGCAAACCAAAGGCAGGAGAACCCCTGCCTACGCCTCGCAGTCGACGCACCCTGGTTCATTCGTAACAAGGTGATTTTCAACGATTTACGAGACCAACCAGTGCTTGCAGAAATGAAGGCGGGGGGCAGAAAGGCTTACGCCGAACTGGAACAGCACCCAAACTTTCACCTACGACAACTAATCGACTCTCACCCCAGATTTATTGACAGATACAAACGGCCTAAGAACCAGCTCTGCCTAAACGAACGAGAAGATGACGAAGAAGCCTAGAGGTAGAACACAGGTGAATATAAAATGAAGTATATAATATTCTATTTTTCAGGAAACAACAAGGGGACCCGGTTGGGAAACCAACGGCACCAAGTAACGAGAAGACGATAAGAACACACACACACACACACACACACCAAAAATCTACCCGGGGTGGTTGTTGGTCCACTACCGGGCGCCTCCCCAGGTGGCGGATAGGGGAACGCTCTCCAGCAATGGGGAGTACTGAGGATTTCCTCAGGGCGGACCAAAATCAGATAGGGGAAGGAACCCCGAAAATAAACCATTTATGGATATGGGTGATAAGGTGAACTTAATACCCCAGGTGGGTACCTCTGTAGAGGATAATCCCACCACCGGTTCCGATCGAGTGAAAGCCTCGGTGGCCGGTGCACGCTCCACGGATTCTGGGGGGAGCGAATTATCACTGGTTCCGTCACATAGTGACAAGAAGAAGAAGAACACCGTTAATGGTACAACATCGACCATTAAAACTAGAGCTGGCAGCAATACACTATTCAGCCAAGTCCTCCAAAAGGCGAATAGTGGAGTTGATGTCCCCCAAAAGGCAACAGATGAGAGTGGCGCTCCAAACAAATTAGGAGCAAAGATCGATGAGCTCTTGACGTTCATTGGGCCTAGGCACAATGTACATCATGAGATCAAGAAACTGGCACACGCCATTAAGTCAGAATATGACAAATATCTGACGTCAACGACGCAGCCATCTCCTGTAGCGAAACCTGCCACAACACAGACATCGCCAGTAAAGGTGTCAAACACTCAGACACAAGGTGAAAAGCAAAAGGAGGTCCCAAAAGCGGCTGCCTCAAAAGCAGCTAACTCAAAACCGGCTGCATCAACACCGGCGGCCCCAAAGCAGGCGGCTTGAATAAAAGTAGCCTCACTGTCAGGAGACTCGGTAGCAAGAACATCGCCACCGAAGGCCTCGCCTTCAGTAGCCTCATCAAGTAAGACACAAACTCTTAAACCGGTGCTAGCTAGCAAGCTAAAGCCCGGTAAAGAAGGTTGCCAGAACATCGGGCAAACCACCCAGGCAACAACAAGTAGGGTGGTCAATTCAGAAGCGAAGAGAAACAATGGATTAAAATCCAAGTTTAAACCGCAGACCAGAAACAAAACTTCAAACCAGTTGACTGACTGGCAACTGGTAAAGAGGAAAAAGGCCCCGAGGACCAATAAGCAAAAACCAGCGCCACATTGTACGCTGCTTATAAAGAAAGGCGAGAAGAGCTCCCATGCAGATATCTTGCGAGGTATCAAAAATGATCCCACCTTGCAGGATATAGGCAAAAAAGTTAATAAGATCCGACGAACAGCTAAGGGAGATCTCCTGTTTTTATTCGCGAAGGCAGACGCTCAGGAGATGGAGCGCTATTGTAACGCCATCAAGAATAAGCTCCCAAGCGGGGCCACTGTACAATCTCGAATACCGCAAATCGAGATTGAAATTAAAGACCTGGACGAGATCAATACCAAGGAAGAGGTAGTAAACCTGCTCAAAGATAATATCGACGGCCTGGCAGAGATCACTGAGGAGGCAGTGAAATCACTTCGACGGGCATATAGATCAACACAAACGGCAGTTGTTTGTCTCCCAGAGGTCCAGGCCAAGAAAGCCATCGCACTTGGAAAGCTGAAACTTGCGTGGGGCACAGTACGTGTTCACGAGAGGATCAGCCTTCGACGGTGCTTCAAATGCTGGCACTTTGGGCACAACACCCAGGCGTGCAGAGGCAAGACTGATCGAAGCAGTTGTTGTCACAGATGCGGAGGCGCTGGTCACAATGCCTCGGCTTGTCAACAACCTGCCAAGTGCTTACTCTGCAAAGAGAAAGATAGTAGGTCAGACTGCCGGCACGCTGCGGGTAGTTGGAAATGTCCGATCTACCAACAGGCGATGAGAGCAGCACAAGCCCGTAAATGAAAGTACTGCAACTCAACCTCAACCATTGCGAAGCAGCCCAAGACCTACTGGTACAGCGGGTGCGGGAATTGGATTGCGACGTAGCCATAATCTGCGAGCAGTACAAAAACTTCGACACCCTTTCCTGGGTAAATGACACAACGGACAGAGCAGCGATATGGGCTTGCGGTAAACTTCCGTTCCAACAACTCCCAAATACGCCCGAACCATGGCTTGTGAGAGCCAAAGTGGGAGGGGTTCACTTCTATAGCTGCTATGCACCTCCTAGTGCACAGCTCGAGGAGTTCGAGTTATTCTTGGACACCTTGGCGGAGGATGTACGGAAGCGTGAATCGGTCGCCATCGCAGGAGATTTCAACGCCTGGGCAATTGACTGGGGATGTCGGGAAACGAGCGCGAGAGGACGAGCTCTCCTTGAGACCATGTCTTCGCTCAACCTGGTACTCCTCAACACAGGAGCCGTAAGCACATATCGCAAAGGCAGCTCCATTATCGATGTGACATTCGTTAGCAGCAACTTAATTAAAGGGGGCTGTGAGTGGCGGGTCGATGAGGAGTTTACTAATAGCGACCACCAAGCTATTATATGGGAAATCAACACCACTCCCAAACGAAGATTGTATGTCAGTCGTGCGAGGTCACAGCCAGTCGGTTGGAACAAAAATGCTTTCGATGCTGATTCATTCGCCTTGGTTATGGAGCAGGAACCATTGTCAATAGCAACAAGCGCAGAAGCCACTGCCAAAGAGGTAATGACAAGCGTTGTCAAGTCCTGCGATGCTTCCATGCCAAGGAGACGGCAGAACAACAGCCGCCCACCAGTTTACTGGTGGAACGACACGATCTCACAACACCGACGAGAGTGTCTCAAAGCACGAAGGCTGCATCAACGAGCACGGAGACGCGACAGGGTCACAACAGAAGAACTAAGGCTCGACTATGAGATCAAAAGACAACAACTACGAAGAGCCATTCTCTCAAGCAAGAGATCCTACTGGAAGGAGTTGTGTGACGAAGTTAATCAAGATCCATGGGGAAAACCGTATAAAATCGTGATGCATAAAATTAAGGCCCCTCCCATGACATCAACGAACTGCCCCGAATCATTGCACCGCATTGTCACTCACTTGTTTCCTGCGAAGCCTGAGCTACCCTCTTATCCTTCGTGGCAGGTGAGGGACGAAGATATACCATCAGTGACTATGAATGAGCTGATGGGCGCGTGCAACCGGCTCCAAAACGGCAAGGCTCCCGGTCCAGATGGCATACCTAACATCGCGCTAAAATGCGCCACAGCCTATAGGCCTGACATGTTTCTACACATGTATGAGACCTGCCTAAAGCAGGGGGTTTTCCCGACTAAGTGGAAGAAGCAGAGGCTTGTGCTCCTCCCTAAAGGGGGAAAGAAACCTCCCGACGAACCGTCATCATATCGTCCCCTCTGTATGTTGGACTCTGCGGGAAAACTCCTTGAAAGGATAATAGCAGATAGGCTGGAGCCCTACGTTGAGCCGAAACTTTCCACCAACCAATTCGGGTTCAGAAAGGGGAGATCAACCATCGATGCCGTGAAGCTCGTTACCAGCATCGCCAGAGAGGCTATCTCGGGAAAGAGATGGAGAAGAGGTGGAAAAAATTACTGTCTAATAGCCACCCTGGATATCAAGAACGCCTTTAACTCGGCCCGCTGGGACCGCATTTTGGAGGCTCTTGTCAGAATGGAAGTTCCGCAGTACTTGCGCAGAATGGTTTCAGCGTATTTCAAGGACCGCATCTTGTTGTACCAAACTGAAAATGGGCAAGTAGACTATAAGATCACAGGAGGTGTACCTCAGGGCTCTGTTCTTGGCCCCCTCTTATGGAACGTAATGTACAACGACCTGCTCCTGCTCGGTCTGCCTGAGGACGTCAGGCTAGTGGCATTCGCCGATGATGTGGCATTGATCATAGTGCGCAAGCACATAGAGGACATACAAACAACCTTCTCATTCGCTATAGCCACAATTCAGCATTGGATGCTCGCAGCGGACTTGAGTTTAGCAGAACAAAAGACCGAAACACTTCTTGTTAACAGTCGAAAGGCAAGGGAAACCATCACCCTCCAAATAGGCGACTCCTACATACAGTCGCAGCCCTTTATCAGCTATTTGGGGGTGTTCCTGGACGCACGGCTCAACTTCAAAGAGCACATAATCGCGGCCAGCAAGAAAGCAGCTGGGGTACAGGGAGCATTATCTAGAATAATGCCGAATGTCGGAGGCCCTAGACAGATAAGAAGACAGCTACTGGCAACAGTAACTACTTCTGTTTTGTTGTACGGGGCACCGGTATGGGAGAAATCGCTCGAGCTACCATCGTACCGCCGAAAAATGAAATCAGTCCAGCGGCTCTCAGCGATTCGTGTGGCATCATCTTACCGCACTGTGTCTTACGAGGCGGTGAGTGTGATTGCCTCTACCCTGCCAATCGACATCCTGGCTGCAGAAAAGGGACGGCTTTATCGCAGAAAGTTAGAAAAAGACCAGCCGACAGGAAACAGCGATGAAAGAGCCATGAGTCTAGGGCAATGGCAGGAGAGGTGGGACAGCTCTACTAAAGGCCGGTGGACATATCGATTGATACCTAACATCAGTCGTTGGGTCAACCGCCAGCATGGGGAGGTTGGGTTCTACATCACTCAACTCCTGACTGGACATGGATGCTTTCGAGCATACCTGCACAGGTTCAGGAGGGCAAACTCCCCAAACTGCCCACACTGTACGGACGTTATAGAGGACGCAGAACACGTGTTCTTCTCCTGCCCCCGGTTTCAGGATCAACGTGCTGAAGTGGAGAGGATTCTGGAGACTAATATCGTTCCAGAACAATTAGTAGAAGCCATGCTGAAGGGCCCCCAAGCCTGGAACTTGGTATCAGATTACGCGGAGACTATCCTCAAAGAACTCCGCAATACGTTCGAGGAGTAGGCTTTAGAGGCTTTCAATGTAAGAGCAGTAAACATCTGCAATGAACCACCCTTGCGAAGTAGTATTGACTAAGAGTGCCGCAGGGGACCATGGTTGTAGGAGAAAGAGGTTAGGGTTTTAGCGGGTATACGGTATACTGGTTTCAATGCAACGATTTACTCTTGCTTTGAAGTCATTGCATCGGGAGTCCCGCACGACGGCCAGCACGTGCTAGCTAAGTACGGAATGTATTTCCCCCCTCTTCGGATAAAAAAAAAACACCAAAAATCTAAGATAACGTGCACGCCCACAGGAGGATAAAATACGCTAACTATCATAGCAAAGAATGAGCCACAAATCACAAATAAGACAGTTGTTGTAGTATCAATAAGGTAAAGCAACGGAACCAAACCAAAGTCAAGCTATCCCACTCCAGAAGACAGCAATTATGCAGAGGAAAAACTGCCTTAGCCTGCGGACTTGAGTTAATTCTCAGGGGGTGGATTGCAAGGGAGCTGGTAGTGTTGTACAAAAAAAATAAGAAAAGTTGGGTTAGAAATTGGATGCAATTTTTTTAAAATTACAATCCGTAAGTTGGTTTAGTGTTTGTATAACACCTCAGACTTTGTTTTTTGTTGGGAAGATCATGTATTAGCCATTTTAAGTTTTTACTCGCTATTCCAAATACAAAAACACATGCAGCAACAAAAAATCTAGCTTAACTTGGTGTCCCAGACGTACAACTACTGTCATTTCTCAACGCTGTGTCAATTTAGTCCGAGTCGCAGGCGAACTGCTATATGTAGCAGTGGGAGAAAGGCGAGGGGCGAGTAGAACCAATAATTTTGTAGTAACTTGAATGGGAGGACTGTGCAACTCGCACTAGACAGTAACTCGTATAATGCGGCCACACCGTGCAAGTAGCTGTGCTGCAGTAACTGAATAATTATGATGAATGAATTAAAAGTGATTCCAAAAAGCTTTATTTCTAGGAATAAGTCATATCTTACTCTCGGCATACAAGACAATGAGGAAAATATGGCGGCCGTTATGACACTATCCTTACATCCGAATGTGCCCGCAATATCACCTGTAGTCTGGGTGGAATGGCTGCATCAGTTGTACGGACTTAGAAATGTGAAGAGCTGTAACTCTCTCTGGATACAACTGGCCATGTGGGAACCGGTGTATTATTTGTTATTCATGAAACCCATGATTCACTACATATTTAATTCCATGTGTGAATTAAAGTTTTTATTAATGGTAATTCCACCAAATGATTTTTCATTGGATTTTTTGCAGAATGTTGGAATGAAGATGCAGCCTAGAGGTAAACTAATTATATTTTACTGTCATTCTATAAATATAATAAAAAGGTTAGTTCTTAATACCGATTTGGTCAGATACAGAATTCGATTGTTTAGAGACTTTCATTTTAAACTATTTTTGAGTTTCACAGCACTTCTTCTTGCAAATGTGGAAATCGACAACTAGTTATTCTATGATATTCGAAAATGTTCATAGCTTCACTCTGGTGTAGATCCAGTCGGTTGAGAGGAAAATTCAGCCGAGGAAACAAACACTTGAGTGATAGTTGTCATCATTCATCCTGGTACTCCGTTATAGATACATTTTTACTAATTTTTAATCTTTCTTGGACCATATATACCGGTCTATGTTCAATGAGTTCGGTACGAGGAGATTTCTTTAATTTGTCTCTAGGATCTAAAGACTTGTCACCATCTGCCTCAATTTTTCCATACAAGCAATTTGGTCATACTTCACTAAGTCAAAAAAATATCTAAGGTTGCTTTGTAGAGGTTAACATATTTATCTTCTTTTGTGTCATAAACCCTATCTAACTTAATAATCCATTGTCTTACCTATCGGTATATATGACGGTCCATTAATGAGAACTTTTGTGGACTATGTTCACAAAATTTGTCTCACTGTATTAAAATTAACTCAGAGAATGTTGTCTGTAATTGGCTGCGTTTCATATAACCTCAGAACTTTGAATTTGATAAATAGGTAGGACAATATAATGAGACCGAAAACATCAGCGATGCTATATCAGATATAAGGCCTGAATTCCTTATCAATACAGGCCAACAAAAAAGAGTGTGGTTATCGCTTTTCTTCTCAAACCTCCTGCAAACAGGACACCTCCCGCATGAATTTAAAAAGAACAAAGGTTATCGGAATATTAAAACCCGGCAAACCAGACGACCAACCAGCCAGCTACAGACCTATAGCCTTCCTCAGTTGCTGCTATAAATTACTAGAAAGAGCTGTGTATAATCGAATAAGCGCCACTATCTTAGATCATTAGATCAGGTCCCGATAACCCAGACTGGCTTCAGACCGGGATGCAGCTGCTGTGACCAGGTACTGTCCCTTACAACACATTCAAAGGCACGCTACCAACAAAAGATGAAGACGGAAGTGATATTTATTTTCCTCACTGCTGCCTACGATACGGTATGGAGAGAGGGCCTCCTATACAAATTATTGCAGATAATTCGTTGCCAAACCACCGCTCATAAAGAACATGTTATGCGACAGAAAGTTTCAAGTAATCCTAAACGAGAAAGCGAGTAGGCAGCGTAAGTTGAACAATGGAGTCCCACAAAGATCAGAATTGGACCCTTTTCTTTTGAATATATATACATCCGACATGCCAGATACAATCAGTCACAAGTTTTGTTATGCGGACGATATAGTCTGATTTGCCGGGTAAGAAAACCGATAACCACGCTCTTGTTTGTTGACCTGTGTTGATGTGGAGTTCAGGCAGGACGTCGCACAGTGGTTTAGGTTATATGGGAACGCGGAAATAATTCAGTAACTTCAAATTTTCAAATGATATTTGAATGATATTTGGTGTATATAATAAGGGTTTTAACTGTTTAATTTTTTATCTAATTTAAACTTGGTAATTATTTTGCAAATGTCAAATTTTAAACATTATGTATATTAATTTATAATTGCAAAGAATATTATTTTCTAACTTCAAATATATATATATATATGTCATTGGAGATTCTTGGGATTTTCGTGTGTATTGTTTGGTTGTCTTAGAAAAGACGTTTCGATGAGATCTTACTACATGTTCGGAATAATCGATGCTATCACTCAATAAGCGTAGTACATCATTGTGTAGTACGCTTAAAACCGTAAGAAGTATGATAGCAATCAAAGAAATATATTTATATGATAAACATTATTTTTAATAACACAACCTAAAGACATTTTATTTAACAATAATAATGAATGTATTTCAACGATTTGTTTAGGTCTTAAATTTTCAGAAAACTATTAACTTTGGTTTATAATTGTTAAAATATTTTTACAGGAATAAACAGCACCCAACCAAGCATTACTATTTATTGTCTCAGGATCCATCAAACTGATAAATTGATTAAATTTGAAGAATGCATACAAACAAGTTAAGACAAGTTGGAATAAAAAATGTATTACAAAGTATCATAAATTGAAACGTGAAAACAAAGGAAGATGTCGCACCTTTTTGTATGATGCAAACGGATTATTTGATTGTTATGAAATGATTTACCTATTCATCTTATTATATATCGAACAAATTCACGTAATAGTACAAAAAATCACCTTTAACCCAAAAAAACCCGAACCTATATTATCCATCACGATATCACTTATAACGGTATGCTGATTTCTCAACTCAAATTCGAACGGTTGTGCCCATTACGTGACGTTGGAGTCAAAACATTCATTACACGATACCCTTATATTATTATTATTATTAGTTTTAATAATATTACTAAGAAAAGTGCAAACCCAAAATACTAAAGGTACGAACATTAAATATATTGGATATCCAAAAAATGAGGATTTAGCCAAAACGATGTGGAATGGAATGGGGGTTTAACTATGATATGTTCGTAACAATTTAAAGAACGATCATGCCAGAGTACTTACGTTTTGTCTTCGCTTGCTCTGCTGACCGCTCTGTGTTGAAGTGGACTGTATTTTGAGGAGTTGACCCCGCACTGGCCTTTAGTAGATTTTACTGTGTCTATTTCACGACCGGTCGTATTTCACTTAAAACTACAACAATGAAGAACTAGAGAGATTAGTTCTTTTACGAGCGAGAGTGTCTATCCGTCCCAGACGGTTGATCAAGTGACTCTGGCAATGAGTGTGCACGTAAAAATCACCAACAAAAACAAAAAAAATACAAAAGAAAAGATTCGGAATTACACTGCTAATCCAAAACTCTTGTTCCAAAATAAATACACTACTCTACTAATAAATGTTAATGAATCCTCAACACAATGGATAAATGCTTGTTGTCGAAAAGATAAAATTAATGTAAAAAATTGTAAGTAAAGAGTTCACTATTACTGTTTTAATACAAATGCCAACCTTATAGTTTTTTATTGTCACTGTCTTTTAAACTTTAGCCCGTATATGTTCTTTACATTTTCAGGAGAATTGTTTTGAAGTTTCTATGCGACAGACTATTGCAATATCTTACAAAAAATATTCAAAATTTAAAATCAGATGGAGTACCATTATTACAACTTCCTGATACCTGTCGGAAAAAATTGATTTATACCATTCAAAGAGAATTGATAAGAAGAACCAACGAGACACTGTCAAATGATTGTTACAAAAATCTGATCCGAATGAGTCTTATGTTGACATTTCTAGTGAAAATTTTATTGGAAATATCAAACATCAGTTTATTAGTGAACTCTTAATGATTGAGACAGCACCTAGTAAATGTGCAATTAATGTTGAATGTAGGTAATTTAAATTTATTTAATTTTAATTTGTATTAACAAATTATTATTTATCATTATTTTCGTGAAGTCACTGAATTAAAAGAGAAAATGAAAATACTGCAAGTTATTAATGCTAATATGCAACTGCCAAAGAAATTTGGCAAAAGAAACTATATAAATCAACAAATAAAAAATAATTCGCATTTGACGTTGTAGTTTTATTTATTCTATATGTGATTAATTCTTCCTGTAGTTGTTGAAATATTAGTTCAAGAAAAGTCTCAAATCATCCTTCACATTTTAACAAAATATAGATCCACTTGAATACTTTAGTTATTAACAATAATATTAATATTTTAAAAAGAATCAAGTCAAATACAATATAAGTCGATTTTTTTATTGTTAACAGAAAATGTTTTTAAATTTTTGGTACTTCTTACATGATATAACATATTTTTCAAAGGTAAATGTTGACCAGAAAAATTTTACATCTCCTTCAGCAAATAAATAAAAATAAATATCGCTTTTGTCGAAAACATAAAAATGTTCATTTCATTTTATAATAATAGAGTGGAAACTAACATTTACATTCAATCATTAACTTTTACGTATGATCGATAATATATCCAATTCAGTTGTATTACAAAATAGGTCTTTGAAAGTAATTATTGATACGAAAACGCTACTCTCTTATCTGTTTAGCTTTAAGAATTTTAAATTTTGACTCCAACGCGACGTCATACCAGACTGCTGGATGCGCATCGGCATACCGTTATAAGTGTATCGTGATTATCCATGTTGAGATTTAATGAGTAAGAATTTTGCAATAACAAAGAATTAACAAACTGGACTGATTTATTTATTTTGTCATAAATTTACCAAAAAATGTAAATTACTCATCGTTAAACAATTACTCAAACAGTACTGATCGCAAGCAGTCTCGGCCATTTTCGTCAAACAGCCTACCACAGATCAAACACAAGACAGCCTACTTGATCACGGTCCCTAAACTCTGTAGAGTTTAGGCACCGTTCTACTTGACAAAATTCAAAGGGATCTTACAACTTATACACCTAATAGAGTAAATTATGAAGAATATTATGATATATATAAGAACGTGGAGGCAAATGTAGCTAAAGTTATTGCTCTAAAGATCCCATTTTGTGAAGTTTAAATTTACTTTATATTTAAAGTGTCATTTCAACTGTATTAAAATAAATAAATCTTTCTTTTTTGTATGATAAATAGAGTAAAACATTGCTAAAAAGTAATTATAACGTAAGGAAAATAAATTGAATAGGAATGAAAAATTATATTCACTTACATTTCTGTCGCTAAATCAAACATTTTGGCTACTTTGAATGACTCTATTAAAATATAGACGGAGAAAATTTAGAATATCAGTTTAATTTTGTGAACTATAATTATTGTAAAAATAAAAAAACTAAAAAGAAAAGAATTTCTTAAACATTAGATATTTCAAATTTTCCCGCATATTGAGCACTGTGCGCCGTTGAAACCAGGAGTCCTTCCGGGCCGTATATCTGATATAGCATCGCTAATGTCTTCGGTCCCATTATATTGAACATTAGAGCTATCGTACCTATTTATCAAATTCAAAGTTCTGAGGTTATCTGAAACGCAGCCAAGTACAGGCAACTTTAATTTTAATACAGTGTGACAAATTTTGTAAACATGGTCCATAAAAGTTCTCATTAATGGACCGTCATTTATACCGATAGCTAAGACAATGGATGATTAAAATGATTGGGCTCACGATAAAAAAGAAAATAAATAAGTTAACCTCTACAAAAGCAACCTTAGATATTTTTTTGACTTCCTCAAAGTCAAAACAAGCAATTGCTTGTTTGGAAAAATCGAGGCAGATGGTGACAAGCCTTTAGATCCTAGGGAAAAATTAAGGAAATCTCCTCGTACCGCTCATTGAACATAGACCGGTATATATAGCCCGAGAAAGAAAAAAAATAGTAAAAATTTCTGTATAACGGAGTACGAGGATGAATGATGACAACTATCATCCAAGTCTTTATTTCCTCGGCTGAATTTTCCTCTGAACCGACAGGATCTACACCGGAGTGAATGTTGAATCGATATTTGGCTATGAAAGAACATTTTCGAATATTATAGAATAACTAGTTGTCGACTTCCACATTTGCAAGAAGAAGTTATATGGTAGTTTGAACAATAGGAAAGTTTACTTCACCGCCAGGGTTTTCAGATTGGGGATATTTCCTTCATTTTGGGGAAACACTATTTTTGGAATTATCTATAGGATAAAAAATAGTGCAGAAAAATTTAAGGGAAATAAAAGTTTATGAGGAAGTCATGGAGAAATAAATTAACATTTCATTGCTGCTATTTTGTTTGGACAGGGTTGGTGAAGTTGGCTGAAATGATCTTTGTGTTGGCTTTTAGACAGAGTTATTCGATTGTTTGAGATTAAATGATTTGCTTAAATTTTAAACCTTATGAGAAAAAGCGAAATCAATTTTAGAAGCTCCAAATTTGGTACCACTTGCAGGCATATATATATTTTTATTATGGATTATAATCAGCGTTAGTTAAATTTGTTAATATTATATTCATGAACGCAACCAACGAATTAAATTGAAGAAAAATGTCTTTGAGTTTAAACCGAAGTTTGACTATTTTTAATATATTAAATTGTAATGTTGCAAGATCCACTGAACAGACAATATCGATCTTGAGCTTAATTATTCTCAACGTTATGAGTTATTATTAGGAGGAAGTTTAAGTTTCCAGCTTTTATTGTCACAGAAATATAAATTTATATCGGGTTTACTCACTTTTCTCTATGAAAAATGCTGCAATAAAGATTTGTAAACATTCATTTGAAGAATTTTTCATTTTCTACATCATTTCGATAGACGCCATTATTCACAATACAAGCAATAAACAAAAAAAAAACATATTTTTGGTTTTTGATGCTCAAGTAATTTACTTGTACAGTTTGGTATTGTTGTATGTCATTTAAAAATCTCTATTGACTGCCATTTACAGGCTAGATACATGAGTAATTCACTTTAATACTATCTTTCCTAAATATTGCGAAAGCGTTACTTGAAGGGCCAGTTTTGTCCATAGCCAACAAAACGTACGTAAGAAAGTTTCACCCCTGATACTTGAATTTTATTCCAATTAGTCAGACTTTATTCCAAGAACACGTTGGTGTAGTAGCACTTTAGACGAATTTAAATCTACAAAATTTATTATCAACTTTCCTCTTTATTTTTAGGTCTTACCAGCATGAATTGCCAGTGTATTTACCTCATAGTCAGACAAACCTTTGTAATTTCGTATACAATTAGAGGTGCGGTGGAAGAAGACAACGATTACATTGTGTCTCTAATTGAAAACAATACGGACAAATTGACAGCGTTTTACGGTAAATATTATATAGCTGAATTACTTACGAGATTTTCGAATGACAACAGAAAAATCATCGTGGCTGAATACAAGAACCAAATCGTCGGCGTAATATGTGCGAACCAGGACGTGAATTATGAGTTACTGCTTGCTGAATACGAAATAGATCCTTACAATGGTTTCAAAAAAGAGCATCCACTCGATCTGGAAAAACGTCTGCCGACATATCACACAATGGATACTGTAAGCGTAGAGCACTTGCATACCAAGGATATCGATGAGTAAGTTTTAGATTAGTGCATTTAATGCTTGTGTCTCACACGTTCGTTGGATTCGTACCTTCTTTAAAATGTGTTTTTCATTTTTTTAACTACCGAAACAGTTTGTGAGGATGAAATATATTATCGACCAATTTGTACCCTTTTTTGCTTTCGTTGGGTATTAATATTATTCATTCAGTTGTTTTTCAATCCGTCAGTCCTATCCGCCAAAAGTCGGTAACTTCAAAAAACGCGACTCGGTGCAAGGGGTCAATGGTTTCATGTCGTTTTCTAGTAGGAAATGGTGCAATAAATAGTAATAAAATAAAAATCTGCAAATGCCAAAAGGTAAAGAAAGCTTAGCCAACAGTTCTGCCATTGGAGGTTTTTAAGTGATATAACACCTAAAACCGCCAAAATTTGGTTGAAATACCCGTAAATTTGCTCTTTTCACTGGTACATTGAATCCTAATAATTTTCAATGTTGGTGGTCGTCTTCGCGGATGTCAGACGTGTGAGACACCAGCATAACAGACAGTAGCAATTGTTATTTTGCTACATGTGTACCAGCACGTGCATACACAAATGCATTCAAGTACAAGTATACGTATCGGGTAATATTCTATTTAATAGAGATTATGTTTCTGCTAAGAATTTAACAGCAAACTCTCACATCATGACTTAAAGATAGTACATTATCATCATCATCAGTACCCTACCATGTTCACTGCTTTATAAAAGTCTTGCTCATGTTAGTCTGAAGTTGGTAGACAATGTAACTCGTTCCTCGAAATTTCCTTGGACTTCCATCGTCTTGAAGTGGTTGATCTCACAACGTTTCAATAGCTGTGTATCTGCTATCTTCATCAGGTGAATGATAGGATATTCAGAAGAGCTCCCCAAATATTTTTAATTTGGAGGCTGGGCTCGCACTGGTACAAAAGAAAATTCCTAGAGACAGCATATATAATCTCCAACGAAAATATAATTAGCGAGCCCAGCGGCTACGCATGACCGGTTAAGGGTATAAATACAAGGGATAATCTGAATTTCCTATGATTCACCTGATGACGATAGCAGATACACAGCTATTGAAACGTTGTGAGATCAACCACTTCAAGACGATGGAAGTTCAAGGAAACTTCGAGTCTTGCTCATATTTTGCTATGTTTTCCGATATTACGTAATTAAAACTAAGAATAAAAAGGCAAGCGGTCCGCATTACATCCCTGATGAACTCCTGTAACTTCAGGGCGAAGGCCTCAACACTTGATCCTTTCTCCAAATTCTACATGATCGAATTAGAAAGAAAATGCGAAAACCTCAATGATACACAGTTTGGTTTCCGCAACACCTTTGGAAAACGGGGGGCTCTTTTTACACTGAACATACTTATTCAGAAGTGCAGAGAGTACACGAAAAAGGTTTCAGACAAGGATGTAGTTTTCCCCAACATTATTTAACATATATATTAACGACATCATAAAAGAATGGAAAAATAAATTTAAAAAAATCTTTTTAAACTCGTTTCTTTATGCAGCGGACATAGTATTAATGACAGAATCAAAAGATGATCTGCAAATGGGAATACATAAACTGCAACAAATTTGTCCAGAATATAATTGAAAATATTGTTACGAGAATTCATCTGATAGCTGGTGCAATCGGCCATTATCCAATTTGTGGAAGCAACATTCCTCCAACATTTCTGGGAAGTCGAAATATTGTTTGTCTTTCGACCCGAGGCCGCCGAATTCCCTTGAAGCTTCCAGACCACATGAAAGAAGTTTCACGATGGTTCGTTGACTTACTAGAATAATTCCGAGAGAAATATATAAATACGGACAGCTGGCGATGGATTCATTCAGTATTCGACGTTCGTATAGCTCAGTACAGATAAATTGTAAATAGCTCTGTCAATATAAATAATGTTAAAGTAGTGGAAATAAATTAGAGCGAGTTGGACTGTGTATTTAAATAAATACAAGAACTGAACTGAACCCTAGTGTGACAATAAAAACATTACAATATCATCTACTAAGTGCCTATTCAGGTAAATACCCGGTCAGATCTAAGATAGTGGTCAATAAGGAAATATTAAAACTGGTAACACATTTTAAATATCTAGGTTGCGATATATCACATGATCGAGATAATAATAAAGAAATCTTAATAAATATTAATTTATGTGTGGAAAAATATCTCGAACACCAGGAAAGAAACACAAATAAAGATTTATAGGACGATGGCTGTACTGATCCTGACTAACGGCAGCGAGGTTGCACACATATATAAGGAATAAGAAATGATTTTATAAGGAGTGAACTGAACATTTTCAGTGTAAACGAAGGAATTACAGAAAATGAGAAAATGGAAAGAGCATGTAGATATAATGCAAGATAATAGAATCTCTAAGAAAGTATTGAACTACAAATGCAGAGGCAGGAGAAGTATTGGTAGACCAAGATGGGGATGGAGAGAAAGTAGAAGATTACGAAAAAGCCTTTGATAGGATAGAACATGCTAAACTAATTAAAATATGACAGAAAACCGGAGATGACATACTAATAATAAAAAACCTATTCTATGATAGAATGGGAATGTAAAATTTCACCATTATACAAGCATGGAATGTTAAATAGAAAGCAGAGTGACGCAGGTGTGCTTCCGGTCACCCCACTATTATTGTTTAATTTATATTCTGACAAAATAATCTGTCAGGAAATTCTACAAGAACAAACATGTGTCATGAAAGTAAATAGTGAACTGGTCTAATATCAGGTATGCAGATGTTCCTATAATTTTATGTAACAATTTGCAAAAATGGTATTGAATATTGAATCGAAAAGTTTTAAATATTTGGAAAGATAGCAAATAGACCAATAATGAAATCAGACACAGAATTCAGCTGGCGCGTTCAACTGAAAATTTTCCTTTGCAATCATCTATATATTGAAGTAAGATGATAAAATGCTATATCTGGACTCTGAAAACATCCACTATAAATAGACTAGAAGCCCTAGAGGTATGATATTATAGAATAATGGTACCAATACCATGGGTTGCATTACGCCCAAAGAAAGAAGTTCTACAAAGAGCTAACACCTCTTGGAGAACTATTAACTCACATACCTAAAATACCGAAAAGTTTTATATGAAGATAACGTTCTTCGAGGTAACCAGTACCATACTAATAATAGAAGAATAGAATAGCTGAAGAACAATCGGGACTGGACAGGTTTCCAAATTGTCGATCAATTATTCAAACCTACCAAGGATTAAGAAAAAATCACCAGAACAGTTGTCAACGATAGTGAGACCGAACAACGCGCCAGACAAGAACATCTTGTGGGCTGAAGATCAGTGCTTCTACGGCCTGCTTTGACCACCGGTTAAATGTAATTTTAGCTAAGTGTGCCAGTTCCATTGTAAGCTGGAATAGCTTCTATTGCTTCTCGTATTCCTTAATTGCGTTTGATAGTTATATTGGGGATTTTGTCTAGAATCGATCCCAATACTAAGGGGGAGAGCGCAATTGATGAAGATTCTCAACTAGAAATAATATATTCTCCTGCGTTCAATGGATTCAAAAATCTCGAAGAGATAGTATCACAATTGAATCACTGATTGCAGAAACCACATGAGTCAATATTTTCTCAAAATGGCGTTGGCGTTTTAAGGATTTTACATGCTAAATATTTATTACTATGTACTGAGTGCAGAAATGACATGTGTCTTACTGTTAGAACCGTCTGCTCCTACCGGCAACTACTAGAATTACTACAGAAACATCATGGGTCAGTGACTTGTGTTTCTGCACTAATCAAATGTCATATCAGCGAACATTTGCCAAGAGATTCCCACTCATATTCAGAGCTTTCCAGCGAAAAAGACGCAATACGGTGATAGAGAATTGCGTTATTTAGATGCTCGTCTGGATGTTGGTTCGATGCATAAAATATGAGTTTTATTTGAAATACTTAAACAAAAACTTTTTTCTGAGATTCGGTAGGTAGCAGGTGTGTACCTGCATAAGAGTAAGATCGAGCAGCTCTCTTGCTGATAATGCAAAGCTGCATTAGGTGAACGTATGGTTCATAAAAGAAGCCATGGCTGTTTTGTGCAAACAACGCGAGGATGTGGATGTAATTACTTTTGATTTTATACCAAATTTACCCTTGCCTAATATACCGGTTCAAGATATCTTCTACTTGAGGCATGCCAGTGACAAGTTTACAACCGAATTCTTGTTTACTAACAAATATACATTGGAGAGCCTAGGCGACTACTTGACATCAGGGTTAAGGAGCACCACATAGCTACTCAAAGGGGAGAGTTAACAAAGTCTGGATTAGCTAATCATCCATGGACCGAGCACCATAACATTAACTGGGTCCAAGCAAGGGTAGGTAACAAGGAGGAACACTGGTATAAGAGAAAATTCGTTGAGACGGCATACATAATCTCTAAAGAGAATATAATCAGCGAGCCCAGCGTCCAAATTAAAAACGTTTGGAGACCTCTTCTCGAGCCACTGCCGCTGCGCATCACCGCCAACCAATCGCCAGGTACGGCCACGCTGATTGGACGAGACAGGGGATTAAGTGACTCAATGAGCATGACCGGTTAAGGGTATATACTCTGAATTTCCCAGCATTCACCTGATGGCGATAGCAGATCCAAAGCTATTGAAACGTTGTGAGATCAATCATTTCAAGACGATGCAAGTCCAAGGAAACTTCGAGGAATAATTTTGCTGTATTATTATTTACAGAATAAACATTACCGTATTGTAATGTGCTTGTCTAAATTGCTAACTTTCGTTTTGAATTTCATTTATTTGTTTCAGAAAAATTGCAACTGAGTGGAGAAACCACATCTCAAAAATTTCAAATTTACTCTGAGGCCCTTGATTATATACTATAAAACGAATTAACTGATAAATTAAAGATATAATATAAAATGCAAAATTTTGAAAAAAATGTAAAAAACAAGTGATTTCAGAATATAATCCAGTTTTCTCAATTGCCCAAAAATTTTGAAATCTTGACTCATGAGGTTTCTGCAATCAGCGATTCAATTATTTTCTGTTTGAAAATTTAAGACCGCATTTTCAATTAATGTCCATATCTTCAACAAATCTCATATTTCAAAAATAAAAGAATTAGAAATTGTGTAACGTTTCCGTTAAAACCCGGTATATACTATTGTTGTAATAATTAAATAAACTTCAGAATTAAAAAATAAATAAATAACTGAGTTTTTTTAAGTACCATAGATTTTGAAAGATTTGGAATATACTCAAGTCACCACAATAATCCCCATTAATTATTTCAGTTTGCCCGACTTCACATTCAGAAAGTCTGAAACTGACAAAACTGATGATCCCGAAATGTTACTTAGCATCGGCCGTACTGAATCCGACAACTACTCCCTAGTTTTCACCACATCGGCATTGTATTTTTACCAAGACGATTATGATGATGTTGCTGACAAACTAGAATTTGAGATACCTGTCATTTGTGACAGCAAGGATAATTGTCGATTAGTATTCGATAAATATATTGATTCACGAAGAGAATCTTTAAGCACTCGTAAGTTCTACTAGTAGCAGTAGTAGTATATTACGAAATTATATTAAAGTTCTTATTAATGAATTTTCAAGTAAAGACTGAAACAATCATCAGTTCTTATTAATATATTATATTCACACAATATTCATATTTCCTATACGCTAGTAAAGTATCTTTGACAATAGACATTTGCGCCATCTCGTGTTTTATTTGTAAAACGCTGGTTCTGTCAAAGCCGTAATTTATGTTTGTTGTGTTATAGATTAAAATTTAGTTATCCCATAAAATGGAAATAAAAACATCAAACAGAAAGTGCGGTGTAGTTGATTGTGAAAATACACCAAGAAAAAACCCAAAATTACAATTATACCACTCATGGATTTCCATAGCAATTAGAGATGAAGAAAAAATGAATTGCAGCAGTTCGACATCATGGGTAAATAAATTTTATTTTCACGTTGTTAGTCATTATTGTATGTCTACAATTAATCTTAATTGTTGTTCTGTTAATAAAACTGAGAGGAAAAATCAAAAAATACAATTCTACCGTTTTCCTGGATTACTATAGCAATTAGAGATGAAAAAAAAAATGAATTGCAGCAGTTCGACGTCATGGGTAAACAAATTTGATTTCCACGTTGTTAGTCATTATGGTATGTATAAAACTAATGACAATTGTTGTTCTATTAACAAAACTGAGATTTTTTAATTATAGCAGTGGGGCAATCCATCTCAACCAGAAACAAATTCAATGATTTGCAGTGGTCAAATTGTTTGGGAAAAAAGTAAACAATGAACATAACAAAAGTTACAATCCAGCTATATTTCCTCCAATATGTATATAAAAAAGCAAAATCTTCATGCTGGTTTGTGGGCGGAAAGATTACGAGTACCTACGAAGATTACGAGTACCTACGACAAGAAAAAATTGCTTCTTCAGGAGTCGATGAAGCTCCAATAGAAATTAACAATTGTAAGTAAATATAAATCAGAAAAAACAAATTAACTTTATTCATTATATATAATTTATTGGTAGATTTCACTGATAATGAATTTTAATGGACCAAGATAAAAAATTTTAAGTTGGAATAAGGATAATAAAGCAACAACAGATGCAAATATACATGTTAATTCACAAAGAAATGAATATTAATTATATATTATTTATAGCTTTTGTAATAACTAATAATAAAGAAGCGTTCATAAAAAAATAAAAATAATGAGAATAAAAAGTGTTGTTTATTTAAAAGAGTATAAACATTGATATATTACAGGAAAGATAGTTGAATTGTAAACTTTATGTATCTACATTGTTTGATTTTTCTGCTCCATCGAAATGTGCACAGCAGATTCTTGAATATGTTCCTGGTTGCCATGGCTTTTCATCCCTCCTGTAACTAAAAAGTTACTTTTTTTCTCTATTCCTAAAAGAAAATATGAATTAAAAATTATGTTAACCTTAAATTTAAATTTATTTTGGAAAGAAAAGTATTTACATGATTAACTTTTCTGATTACAAGAGTTATTGAATCTTATTTTTGTTAAGAGAACAACAATTGTGATTAATTTTATGTATTTAGTAATGACTAAAAACGTGGAAATTTAATTTATTGCCCTTGACGACGAACTGCTGTAATCCATTTTTTCCTCCCTCTCCGATTGCTATAGTAATCCAGGAAAACGGTAGAATTGTAATTTTTGATTTTGTCTTGATGTATTTTCAAAATCAACTACACCGCACTTTCGGTTTGATGTTTTTCTTTCCATTTTGTGGGATAACTAAATTTTAATTTATAACACAGTAAAAACATAAATTACGGCCTTGACAGAACCAGCGTTCCACAAATAAAACACGAGATGGCGCAAATGCCTTTTGTCAAAGATACTTTACTAGCGTATTTATCCGAGATCTTCTATATTTCGATTAATTTCACTTTTAAACTTGAAATACAGCAAAGCAGCAAAAACGCAGTTTCTAGAATATCCGTGCTCACGTGATATGTGGAACGGCATTCCAGCTGAAAATAATTTGAATAATTTTCGATTTTTTTTTCATTTTATAATTTTATAATAAATGGTATTGGGAATTCAGCCGGGGGCGTGGCTTCTCCTTGCGGCAGAAGCGGTTACTAGTTACTACCCTAAACCGCATTTTTAAATCAGTTGTCGTGTTTTTATATGGAAGTGTATATGTACATGTCATTAAAATCAAATTTATAATAAAAATTAAAAAAAATGAGTTTCAATTCAAGAAATTTGTGAGTTTGCAACTACTCAACCTAGTCATAAGAGTTTCATCGGCGGTGAAAATATACTTGATGCAGGACATCTAATCAAATGTGGTCTACAGCAAATAGATACTAGTTGTGATAATGAGTATAAAAGAATTGCATACTGTCTACAAACTTCTCATTTAAAAAATCAACCGCATGAAATTGTAGGCGTAATATCACATGATGGAAAAATAATGGGAATGTCAACTGCAACAGGTTAGATTTTTACTTAAAAATAAATTTATCAGGCGTTGAAAAATTGAATGTTATGAAATCACTTTAATGTTAATATTACAATACACAAATCTACATTACATGGGATGTCTTGTACTTGATCATCTTGATCTGTATCAATAATAACAGATGAGATCAATGATCTCTGACGTTGTCTTTCGTTTCTCTTTTCAATTTGATTCACATTTGGTTGATCAAATAATTTTAATGATGTTTCAGGAAGATTACATGATGGAACGCTTGCTTTTTCTAAATGAGAACGACGTGGATTGGCACTGGCTGCAATGAAAAATAAAGTTGAATGTTTATTGTTTATTATTTTTTCTGACAAATATTACACTAAAAAATAGTTTGCTTCATATTGATGATAAACATATAATTATAAAAAAAATTCTATAGGTAATTACTTCCATGTTGGTATAAAGTCATGTTTGGTTTGACTGTGTAATTGGATTTCCAATTTTCAATGCTTTTATCCAAGCTAATCGACGGTCAATCATTTCATCTTCACCAAATTTATTTTTTATGAACACAAAACTTGAATTTGTAGGAAGAAAGGTATAAAATCGAACTGTATTGTTCTTAGTGGACTTGCTATTGCATCCATACAGGCAGCAAAAAGTTTTATTTTTATTTTCTCGAGAAGGAAACTCCATGCTTGAAAATTTTTGATCACATATTAAAATTAAAGCTATTTTTAAATAATAACTAAGCTTATTAATAATAATTAATTACTGAATATTTCAGAAAAAAACTTAAACACTTTGAAACTACAGCTTTGACATATTATCTAACATCAGCTGTTTATACTCTACCTGCTTAGAGTAGTTCATATTTTATATCCGTCAGGTTGCGTACCCAAGCCGATGAATTCCCAATACATACATAAATTATCCAGAAAAAAATGCCTGTTTCTATACCAATTAAGAAGGCAGGAATGCATGCAATTAGCACAGAGATTTAAAGACTATTCACTTTGATTAAGCATTATTTGCTTTTTAAAATTACACCTTCCTCGTATTTTTAAAAAGGATAAACTTCTCTATAGTGGTAACAGATGACTTAACAGTAATAAATGACGTCACAGGGCCACTGTGTCCACTAATTTTAAACAGAAAAGCACTAGGTAACGAGGAACTTGTCTTGCCAGTTAGAGAGTTTCTGTGTAATCTATTTCCTGATAGATGGATTGGAAGACGAGTTGCCAGCAAGGCCAGGAAGGATGACCCCCTTGGATTTTTTCTTTGGTGGCATTTAAGAACCCGCGTGTAAGCTACTCTTCCAAAGTCACTAGTATCTAAGAAAAATGTAGCCTACTAATTTCAGGTGATTTTGAATTTTGAATTTGAGGCACGATTATACACTAACTTGCAGTGGATGGACACCATTTTGAACATCTGCTAATAAAATGATTTAAAATCCATTGTCAGTTTCATTTTCCTTGTCGTAAGAGCCAAAAGGCTTTAAAATTATAAGCGAATTATCTATTTTAACTATTCATCAATAACACCAGTAATCACGTTTTAATTCGCAAATTCCTTAAATGTTGATGGAATATCAAAAAGACACATCATTGAATTCCTCTGTAAACAGGCTTTGAAACGAGGAGTCCCTTATGGTAGGGTTCCATTAAAAAAAATTGAGTAGCTAGCGCTGGAGTAATGAGGATGCAATTTAAGTAATGGTTAGTATGGCCAAATATGTCCCCCTCGTAAATCTTTTGACGTGTTTTTACGATTTTTAAAATAATGAGATTTTGGGAAATATTCCCAGTGGCTCGTTCTTCTGGAACAAATGAACAACGTACCATATTTTTACCAGACATTCGAGGAATTACTAACAAAATAGCGTAGATTCTAATCGGTACACCAAAGTCCAAGGGGCCTAATGAGGATCCAGGAGTTTATGAAATATTTTGTCGAGATAGTCCACAAAGCTACATCGGTCGTACCAATAGACATCGATATATGATATCGTATGTAGATGATCGTATAAATGAACACTCCCAATCAGTATGCAAAAAGAATCCAACTTCAGCTCTCGCATATCATCATATACAAACAGGGCACTCTATTAAATTTGAGGAGAGTAGAACCATCATATTCTTGAATTCCCTTAGGGTCTCTACGATTCGTGAGGTTATTGAAATAGAGAAACGATCCCTCTGCGTTAACTGACGCGACAATAGTACGCGCCTTCCTACCACATAGGATTAACAACAGCCAGACTGGAAAGGTTCCACACGCCCACCACCGGCAGACCTATTACCGCGCGACCTGTTCATCACGTGACATCTCCTGTCAACGGAGCGCAAGTATAAATACAGGAACCGGTTGGGATTCACACTCAGTTCAGCTATCTAGTGAGACTTGGAGAGTAGGCAGATTCAGACCCCGAGTTTGATCTACACTCTGAAACTCATTTAATAGTTTTCTAGTAAGTACTGATGAGTAGGTAGATTGAGACCTCGAGTTTGAACTAGATCAAATTTCATTTCTAGTTTTTCTTCTCTGTCTCTTGATGTCTCTGTCTCACACGATTAAACGCAGACTTCACCCGAAAACTGGCCCAGTGCATAATAATTTAATTTGATTTTATTTTATAACTCTTTTGTAGAAATTGTGTAAAATTTCTAAATTAATAAAAATATTTTTACTTTCTTTTCTTTTCTTTTTCAGTTTATGAGCGAGCAAAATTCGGGGCACGGCAGCTTGGTAAGTCTCTAAAATGAACTTACACACCAACAACATTCAAACTTACTTTCTTCAATTTAACTGCCTACCACCAACCAAGTTTGGTTTGGTTTACTCCTTGATGATGACAACTTAGAGTTGTTGAAATGACGTAGAGTGTTTAAAATAAAAGTTTGGTGTTAGGGTGCAAAACTGTGTTTTTACAAAACCATTAATGTTGTAAATAAAACCGAAAATGAAGTTATAAATGCCATAAAGAAACTTAATACCATCATTTCTTGTCAAGAATTCTGCATATGTGTTAGTCTCTCCTCTCGCTTTCCTATTTAATTTGTCACAAAAAAAACATCATTTTTTCCCCAGAATAAGAATGGTGACATTAGCGATATTACATACAAACTATCGACCTATATCAATAATGTGTAATTTGGCGAAAATTTTTAAGATCGTCTTGTGCAATAAAATAAATCCCACTATCAAATCTCTTATAGCGCCTAGTCAACATGACAAAGCAGGTCAACGTATCAAACTTAGCTGTTTTGACACAGTATACCTCAGAAATTATTGACAGTCAAGGGCAGGTTGATATTATTTATACTGACATGGCGAAGGCATCTGATCGTGTTGATCATGAGATTCTATTGAAAAAGTTTTATTCGTACGGTTTCTCACAATGTGTAATTTGCTTCTTTAGGTCTTATTTGCTACACAGAAAGCAATATGTATTCTTTAATGGTCACAACTCATTACATATCAACGCAACATCAGGTGTACCGCAAGGATCCATCCTGGGTCCAGTACTTGAACAACTATTCGTTTTTAAGATATTTTTGAAAGCAACTTAATGCGACCGATTACAGTAGTTTTTATACTTTTGTTTTTACGCCATTGTAAATTTTTGGCCAAGCACGGATCCACTAAGACCGTAGCTTTACCTTTGGGCGCCCATTTAGTAGGGTTCCAATGGACGGCTAGCCAAGGCTGGATCTACACACCAGCTTCAGGAGACGATCACCTGGTAAGAAATTAATCCAAGTAGGGGGTGAACGTCCCTATGGCTTTGGATACATTCTATATTTTGACCTAGTGTATTAAAAATAGTCGATCCTGAGTTAATGTCGAACTCACTGACTTTGAGCATATCGGAGAAGGCGATCGCCCCCATTCCTCGCCTTCTGGATCCGCCCCAGCGGCCAGCCTTAATGTATTGGTAAACAATTGATACACAATTAGATACTTTTATTTGATAACCGTTAAAATGTATGTTGCATTTTAAAATATTCGAAATAGTCTTTCATATAGGTAAAACGAATGTGGCAAAAATACTTTTACCAGTCTCGTGCATGTTTCAACAATCTCAATGGGTTCATGCGCTGTTTCACCTACCATTCGAAACTCGATATATTGTCGAAGCCAAAGAATGGAGCCGAAGCTAAAAGCGCACTGTCCGTTCCTCTAGCAATGACTATGTTTCAATTCAGACCGTATATACGAGGGTGAATCCAATATGAACCGGACTTTTCTGTTTCTCACCCTGTAGGTAATTCGAGTGGCGTGACGTCTCGATATGAAATTTTGCGTCGACTATCTGCACAGTTCGGCAATGAAACACTTGCAAGGACCCAAGTGTACGACTGGCGCAAAAAGTTTTCAGATGGCCGAGAGACAGTGGAAAATGAGCCTCATGCACGCCGTCCCACGACAAGCATCAATGAGGCGAATATCTACGCAATTCGTGAGCTGATTGAAGGTGACCGCCATCTTACAGTATTGGCAATTGCTGAACACGTTGGAATATCATACGGGAGTGCTCAATCAACCATTTCAGATGAGTTGGGTTACCGAAAAGTGTGTGCAAGATGGGTTCCTCGCCTTCTAAGGGAAGATCAAAAAGCAAACCGTCCTGCCGTATGTGAAAGGCTGTTAGCAAGATATCGAGCAGAGGGGGATGAGTTTTTGAGACATATTGTCACCTGTGATGAGACATGGGTGCATCATTATACCCCGGAGTCCAAACGTGCAAGCATGGAGTGGCGAAAACCTGGAGAGGCAGCACCGCGGAAAGCCAAGACCCGTCTTTCTGCAGGGAAAATTCTTGCAACAGTTTTTGGGATTCGAAAGGCGTACTGCTGATCGATTTTCTGCACGAACGCCGTACAATTAATGCTGAGTATTACTGCTAACTACTCCAACAAGTGAAACTTGCCTATCGGCAAAAGAGGCGAGATATGTCTATCCGAAGTGTGATTCTGTTGCATGACAACGCTCGGCCACATACAGCTGCATTGACTCAAGACAAATTGAACAAAATGTATTGGGAAACCCTTGAACACCCGCCTTACAGTCCCGATTTGTCGCCATGTGACTACCACATGTTTGGGCCACTTAAAGAAGAACTGGGAGGCCACCACTTTGAGGACAACGAAGGTGTAGAAACGTTTGTGCGCAATTGGTTATCGACACGACCAGTTTCATTCTTTGAGAAAGGTATTAAAAAACTTCCGATTCGATGGGAAAAATGTATACATAAGAGAGGAGACTATGTAGAAAAATAATATGTATTAAAATTTGTATTGATCGTACCAATAAAATTTTTAAAACAAAAGTCCGGTTCATATTTGATTCACCCTCGTATTAACTTACAAGTATAAATACTTTAATGAATCTCAACAGTTTGTATTCAACTACCATATTGACGAACATAAGGAACTTGTTTCCTCGAAGCAATCCCCAAAAATTTTCGATGTGTTTCAGATGCTAAAGAAGGATCGAAGGATTCGTGTTTTATGGGAAAACCCAATGCATTCGAAATTGAACTGATGGCTGCCCACCAAGATCACCAAGGCTGTCTGTTAAAACTCTTCGAAGCGACATTTGAGACTTTTCCGGATAGAGAATACTGTTTATTTACAAAACCTTCTTCAGTGAATGCTGGATGTGTCACAGATTATTTTGGTATGGTCCCACCTCGGTTCGATGGAAGTGTCAGGCATAATTTGTATGCCCTACACAAGAACACCTTACTGAGCGATGTTTACGTAATGGTTTGTTCAATTTTTTAAGCATCATCTTATAAGTAGCCATCAATAAACCACGTACTAGTTACTACAGGGGGAGTGGTATTCTCTCATGTGCTATAACTTGGGGGTGGGTAGGTGCCACTGAGGAATACATGTATGGTTCGCTATAACTTTTTTTATGCTCTCACCCGAAAGCATTAAGTTTTTTCGTTATTTAAAAGAAATCCTTTCGTGTCGTCGAAAACAGGAGATTTGATTAATATTTTGCATACTGATAATTTTTATTAATATCTTTTAAACTAATAATTTAATATATATATATATATATATATATATATATATATATATATATATATATATATGGTACTCAGAATGAGCCCTTTCATTTGATATATTGCATGATCCGTTAAAAAAAATTCATTTAAGTTTATTATTTGCCCCTAGAATTAAAATTATTGTTTTCTCCTTACTTTTCCTGTAAACTTCAAGGCAATGTTCTATTTTTTTTCAGATTAGTTTTGGGGATAAGGCGGGAAATTGTTCCTCCCAGAAGTACCCCTAAAATCAAAATTTCTTCATTTACGATATGTACTTCTGATCGGGTCTCCAAACAATACACTGATATCAAATTTCAACCTTTTCAGAAAAAATTCTTGTGATGTGAAAGACGGGAAAATCACGAGTGATATTATGAGGGTATCCGTATATTGTATATCTTCCTTTCTTTCTCTGCTCATTCATTAATGGATGTTTGCGACCACACTTTCCATGCAAGGGAGGATCCAGGGGGGGGGGCGATGGGGGCGACCGCCCCCACCGAAAGCCTCAATTTAGTACATTTAATATTAAAACGAGGTAATCGTAACTCCAAGCGCTTAGGAAAAGGTAACTTCTATGGGTTTAAACCCCACAAATGCTATTTTTAATATAGTAGCTCAAGAAATGTGGGTTTAAAATTATATTTAGGTAATTTTAGTACAGGATCGCCCCCACTGAAGCATGAAATCGCCCCCCCTGAGACAGAAATAGCCCATCCCCCCGGAAGCACGTGTCTGGACCCGCCCCTGTTTCCAGGGCTTGTGGATTAACGTATGTATGTCACGCATACCTGCCCATTGTCTTACATTCCGCAACCATAACATTTTCTTCGGTCTCAATCCTCTTCTGCCCTCGATCTAGCCCTCAAAAATCAGCTAGAGAAGCTGGTTACTTATGGTCACGCATGATGTGAACTTTCTTTTTTATATAGTGTTGAAGAGTTCTCGTTCTTTATTAATATTTCTGAGCAGGTTCTCGTTTCTTATTTTGACCGTCCATGGTATGTTAAGTATTCTTTGTTTATAGCACTTGCTTTTAGTGTCCAACTCTCCACACCGTATGAGAGCACCGACTAGACGTAGCAGTCCACAAACCTCAATCTAAGATCAAGGCCGAAATCACTACAGGATTTATGACTTTCTAAAATTCCAGGAATGCGCCTCGAGCATGCTCGATTCTGCACTTAACTTCCCTGTTAGATGACCATTCCTCGTGAAGTCAAATTCCAAGCACTTAAATTTTTGTACTCTTTCTAAGAGTTTTCCTTTATACGTTAAGCTGGAGTTTCTAAACTTATCCAGCTCTCTCGTGACAACCATGAATTTTGTCTTCTTTGCGTTAATGACAAGTCCTATATTTTAACTACATTTTCCTACTACATCAACTGTTGTAAATCATCCATGTTATCCGCAATCAGGACTGTGTCATCGGCATATCGTATGTTATTTATCAAAGCCTCGCTGACTCTAATTCCAATTTCCTTGTCTTCTAGCGACTCCTGAAAGATGGTCTCTAAGTATATCTTGAAGAAGAGCGACAATAGTATACATCCCTGCCTTACTCCTCTACGAGTACAAATTTGGTTGGTTAGGCCGTTCGCTAATCTAACCCGTGCTGACTAGTGCCAGTTTTTAATACATCGAATGACTTTCTAATCTAAATCAAGTCTCCTGAGAAGCTGCATAAGTTTATGGTGTTGAACACTATCGAAAGCTTTTTCGGAGTCAATGAAACACAGACATACGTTCACTCACTGGTCGTAGCAGTTTTGTACTCATATCAGCGTCGCGACTGGCGCTTCCCTGGTACCTATCCCCTGTCTGAATCCCAATTGTGAGTCACACTTATGGCATCCTCCCACTTTTTATACAATCTCCTATGTATTATTCTCAGGAATATTTTTAGGGAATGACCCCTGAGACTGATAGGTCTGTGTTCTTCGCATTTTCGAAGATAACCATTGCTCCGGGTAGTGACCAGTGTAACATATATTTGGTTAAACAACTTGGAAAGAACTGCAATGCCTCTCTCGTCTAGAAGTTTGAGTATTTCTGATGGGATCTCATCTGGTCCACCTGCTTTATTATTTTCGTAATTTTTTATAGCCTTTTCATTCTTTTCTTTCGTGATAGAAGATACAGTTAGATTGCTTTCGACTATGAGTTCTTTATCTGGTCTAATGCTGTCATTAAAGAGTTTTACACATAATCCTCCCATATTTGATGTTTTTTGTTATCGTTTAAGACTATCTGATTATCTTAGTTGGTTATTATACCTAAGTTCCATTTTTGTAAACCAGAACGGTTTCCTTGAGCTTTTTATGAAGGTTAAAATCATCGTGTAAATTGTTCTATTTCACTGCGCTCTTTGTTGAGCCATTCGTTTTTTGCAATCCTAATTTTCAACCTTATCTGTCTTTGCAGAATTCTGTAATTGTCATTGTTATTTTTAGCTTTTCTATGTTCATCCATGAGTAGTAGAATTCCATTGGTTATCCATTTTTGTTTTTTATTGTTAGATCTGTATCCTCGAATAGTCTGTGAAGTGGTTTTAGGACATTTGCTATTTTTTCCATGATTGTGTCACCTCATCTCCTTCGTTTTGTGAAGTAATTTCTGTATCTGCGAATTTAATTGGTTAGTTAGATAGTTTTTGACGGTTGGATTATGTAGTTTATCCAGGGTCATTTGGCGTCTTGGTGTTTCCCTTTTGTGTTTCGAAAGCGATATTCTCAAGGCAGCCACCAGTAGTATATGATCGCTATGTATATGTATATCTGGAGTTTATGAGGATGTAATCTATCTGGTTACTGACTACGCTGTCTGTCTGGTTTCTCGGTGATGTCCAGGTTTAGTGACTGCGAAGCTTTCTTCCTGGCAGAACTGCAGCAGACGGTCGCCTCTTTAATTTCTTGTACCCAGACCAAAGGGACCAATGATAGTTTCGTATCTACCTTTGCCCAATTTAGCATTTAGGTCGCCCATAATTATATTTATTTCTTGTTTCTTGGTTAATTTCAGTAGATCCCTTACGTCACTGTAAAACTGTTCTACATCTTGATCTGCTGCATCCGCTGTTGATACATATACCTGGATTATATTTAGGTTAACGGGTCTAGCTTTAATTCGTATCATGGCGGTGTGATCGGTGTAAATGACGAAGTCCACAACCGATTTCGTCAAGTTCTTCCAGATAATCATTCCTGCACTATTTCTGAGTTTTCTGTCTTCATTGCCAGAGTAGTAAAAACTACCGCCTTCGACTCCCAGAATGTCTAGCTTAAATCTGCTCATTTACTGCACAAGATTTGCTAGTTTTCCAGCCTGGAACAGGCTCCGGGTGTTCCAAATTCCAATCCTTATAGGTTTCCGGAGATTGGGACTTTTTCTGAATCATTCGAATCAGTTCCCCCCGGGGATCCTATTAGAGAACTATTTGTACCTCCGGAAAATTTTGAGTTGAACATATACATGTGGTTCTCTTAGGAATAGTAACTAGGTGGTTTTCCGACGCCTTCCTAGTTTTATTTCTGCCGCTCCTGACATGGAGATCAGAGCTGTTTCGCAATATCTGGCTACCCTCACTTAGTTTATCCTCCGGGGTGTGGCGCGTGCAGTCATATTTGAGAATTGGAGGTCTTGTCAGGACCAGTTATCGCCGACTGCTCACCGATTATATCGCTAAGTGCCACCGCCTTTGATAATAGGAAGTACCTCTCCAGCACCAACTCTACACCCTATATTGGATATACGGGACCCTAAAAAGTAAAATATCATTCCAAATTCGTCAGTTTGGTAGAACAACTTGAAAATCGGTAGATCTGCTGAAAAATTGCAAGATATGGCAATCTGACTGGGCTTGATACAATAACAGACGTTAATATACTTCTATTTTCCTTGTCACTTTACCAAGGAGCCACAGAACAACGCTATTTGTTTGTTCTACTCTTATATCATATACCATCTAGATATAGCCTGTCAAGCATAAAATCGTGGCAACGCTAGAAAGAGAGGGCAACAGAGACAGTAAGAGGCTATTTCACTTAGTGGGTGGACGCAGCCAATGAACAACATGCTGAACGTATTTCATTGGAAGCAGCTCCCAACCGAGTGAAATAGGCTCTTGCCTTCTCTCTCCTTAGTCTTACCACCACATTTGTGCACTGCAAGCTATCTCCAGAAAGTACATGCTCTAAGGTACTACTGATTTACGTTTTTTGGGTCGTCTTCACACAACATACTTGTTTTGTCAAGAGGGTCCATAGCTGTAGGACACAACATATTTATTTTGACGAGGCGATAATTAATAGCTATACTAGAATCCGATAGATGGCGTTGTACAGATCTTAGTAATCATGTAACTCTGGAACGGATTGACCCATTGAAGTCATTTAAACACAATATATTTGTTTTGTAGACACGATGGTTGAGAGCTATTCTATGATCCATTAGGTGGCGTTATTGTTCTCCCGGGCCAAGGCAAGGGCAGACTAACGTCTGCTGAGCTAAACACTTTTGCTCAGCTAACGGTAGAAGAACGTCTTCCAGACCAAGGGCAGCTAGTAATTAGTAATAAGTAATACTTAAATCATTTTAAGTATGGTGACGCCATCATGTGCTTGAGCATGTGCATTAAATAATCTCGTAGCTTCAGTTTTATAAAAAATCTTATTGTGATAACGTTTCGTAAAAATCCTACCAACATCGATGCCTTTTATTGTAGGAAATGAAACCTGAACATAAAGGAGAGGTGAAAATTCTACTATCTACTATATCGAATTCGAACAGCTTTTGGCAGGAAGTGGATCGCGCTATGCAAGACGACAATTCTCCCATTAATTGTTACATAATGTTATGTGAGAACGACATCATTGGGGCGGCAACTGTCGTTGAAGAATTCGATTACGAATACCTTCGCATAAATTATGATATGTATGCTGTTCCCATAAAATTTTGCAAATCCGGCACGCAGGGTCTTGTCGAAAACATTGTCGTTTCGCCAATTTTTCAAAGATTTTCCAGTTTTTTCGTTAGAGAACTGCACAGATTGAGCGAATTCGATGTTCTCTATTACAAGCTTAAACCAACAGAAAACAGTAGCCAGCTAAGAAATAGACCTTTGAACAATTTATTGTATCATTTTTTGCCGATGTTATTGCGAAAACTTCCAGATAGTGATTTCAAAGCATGGCAAGCGGAAGGTGAGTAATTAACAAAAACCTTACATTAATTCCACATAATTTCAACACCAAATGGGAAGCATTTAGAGATTTTACAAGATTTTTTTTCCAATCAGACTTAAATTTTAGTTTTTGTCACAAAATAGATTACATAACTCCACAGAAATAAAATAATTTGATCAAACCATGACCAAGGTCCAAGGGTCAGAAAGTAACTCCTAATAAGAGGAAAGTGGTTACAGATGAAAGATGTTTATGTGAAAGATCAAGTGTTAACAAATTTCTTAGCATTAAAGTACCTATAATTTCTATTAGAAATAACGTTTTCTTCATTGTCTTCGGCATCATTCTAATTTAGGGCTGGCTTCCCACAATTAAATTGGGTTGGTTTTCAAGTTGAACCTTAAACTTAGTCATCATCATCATCTTTTCAAGACGATGGACGTCCAAGGAAACTTCGAGGAACTATCGAATAGATGTTAGCATTTACTAAATTTCGATATTAATTCGATTTATTAGGTTCCAGAAACTGAACTTGAATGCTAATCTCACTTTCACACTTTTTAGAGATTTTTTTGGCTCTAGTATTTTCTAATTTTTGTATGGTGTACGGCATTTTTTGAACTCGGATTCGATTTCAGCACCAAAAAATACATAAGTGTATCATGATTTGAATAAATGAGTATAATTTTTTTATATAAAGTTATTAAGTAGTTTCTAAATGATTGAGCAGGTAAATGATTATTTTGAATGTTCATCTGGGATTTTCTCTCCTCGCAATGGTTTCTGAAAAATACAGATAAGTTAAGTACTTGAATATCAAGGTGTAGTTATCTAAGGACAGTTTGTGGAAACTGCCCGGAACACTAGTTGCCCTTTTATAGAAAAAACTCCCCGCAGGATTAACTGTGAGAAAGTAGGTCTACAGATTTGTCAACTAGTATTCCAGTATAATATGTTGTGTATTTTGTGTTGCACTTATCTGTTTTTTTGTGACGTTTCGATTCCTTATCAGGAATCGTTGTCGAACAATGTTTGTTTGAATGTTTTGCACTATATTCGCTTGACTTTTTTGGTAATGTCAATTGACTGATTTCAAGTTTTCTTTTAGATGTTCATTCGTCAGAAGTTGTTGCCATGCAACCGGTAGCTCTGCAGAGGGTGTCCCAATTTCTCCATTATTCAACAACAGCAGACACTTTCTTTGATTTTTCTTTTTTTGGAATGTTCTTCTTTAAGTAGTATTTTTGTCTTATTCCAGTTCATTTTGTGTGTACCATTATCCGTGAGTACATGATTTGCCAATCTTGATCTGTCTATATGTCTTCTTGTGACGTTGTATTGATGCTCTTTTGTTCTAATTTGGAGAGGTCTTGATGTTTCACCGGTATATGTTTTTCCGCAGGCACAAGGTACACTGTACACACAATTTTTGGAACTTTGAGTACCGTTTTCCGGTTTTGTTTTTGTCAAATTTGATCTTAAGGTATTATTTGTTTTAAAAATCGTTTTTACTTGGTATTTATTGATAATACGTTTAATTTTTTCGGAGAGGCCGGAAACATAAGGAATAACGTTTATAATTGCAGAGTTAATATCAGTTTGTGTGTTGTTATTTAAATTGGAAGTATTGTGTGTTATTTGTGGCGTTTGTTGGTTTATTTGTTTTTTTTTTGTTTTTTCTCGATTTACCAAATCGACCCACTTCTGACGAATGAACATCAAAAAGGAAACTTGAAAGTCAATTAATCAGTCAATTGACATTACCAAAAAAGTCAAGCGACGAATATAGTGCAAAACATTCAAACAAACATTGTTCGACAACGATTCCTGATAAGGAATCGAAACGTCACAAAAAAACAGATACGTACAACACAAAATACACAACATATTATACTGGAATACTAGTTGACAAATCTGTAGACCTACTTTCTCACAGTTAATCCTGCGGGAGAGTTTTTTCTATAAGAGGGCAACTAGTGTTCCGGGCAGTTTCCACAAACTGCCCTTAGATACTACACCTTTATATTCAAGTACTTAACTTATCTGTATTTTTCAGAAACCATTGCGAGGAGAGAAAATCCCAGATGAACATTCAAAATTATAAGGTTATGCTATTCAACCAAAAAAATGCCCTTAATTCTCATATATTTCACATTTAAATAACTTGGGATTTTTGCACCTTTATGATTTTTTTCTCTCAAAAACTGCAACCATTATTAGATTTACGAAATTTGTCATTACGAATCCTTTTAATTTTTTAATTTCTTGTTCATTTGAGTTAACACCATTGAAAACGAAGTCTGATTGATGATGAAACGTTTGGACTTTCAAGTTATTCCCAAAGAAAGCAGGGCTTATTTCCGTTTGATAATTTTTGGTGCAAAAATTCAGGAGACAAACCAAAACAGTTATTTTCTTAAATAAAAAATGGATGCAATAAATCATTTCGGGAAAGTGTCCAAAATAGAAATATGTACTATCACATTTTTGTAAACCTCGACCCTCATTTCCCTTAGATGACTTGAAATCTCGCTGCTCTGCCTTCTATATATCACACATTCCCGGATTTACAATACAATATTTACTTAAATAAAACATTAATTTTAAGGGCTAAATTTAACGATCGTGCGTAATACAGTGCATTTTTGAGAGATGTCTCTCTGTTTTTATTACATAAAGTAATGGATTTTTGAAGAGAACTTAAAAACGCTTGTTTCGAAGTCTCATGTTTACTAGTACTTTTCCATTGGCGGCATTATGATGATTCGAGAGGACATTCTATTGCGGGAAGCGCAACTGATGAAGATTCCCTACCAGTAACAATATATATCATATATATTATCTTGCTTACAAACGAATGACATCTAGAAGGGAGTATGCATAATCACTTTTCGTAATATAAGAAAAAAATATATTTAACATTAGCTGATTACTGTGAAATTTTATGCCCAAAGAATGCCTTAAATTTTGCTCTGTTGACTGGCCTAAAATGTGTCCTGTTTTCTTGGACCACAGAAATTAATTGGACAAGTTTTTGACTATCTATTTTCAGGTTATCCCATAAAGGAATCCGTACTGGAAGTACAGGAAGTGTTTGCACTATACGTATCAACTATACCAATATGTTCAATGGAGACCGTTACTATAGATAAGAAAATCGTTGTTGTTGGAAACAGTAACACAGCAATAAATTTTCTAAAAACTCTTCTATTCTGCAAAAATTTATATTATCGGGTATATCATTCATATAGTAGTTGTTGTAACTAACACTAAGGTTATTTTTTTAAGGTTTTATTTAGCGACATAACACTCATATCAAATCAAAGTTTCAACCAAGGCAGAGTAACACCTAAGCTTCGGGAGTCGTTTCTCTTAAAAAAGCATTTTCTGGACGGCCGATTTCTAGAGGCGTTAAATTTAAGGACCTACATAAGCAGTGTTATTGCCAAAATTACAGAAATCAGAAGAAAAGAACAAATTGTTGTATTGAACGATGAACGTTCTCTGTCATACGATTTGTTGTTTTTAATGTCTGGAGAGCTGTTTCAAAGACCAAAAAAATCGAATAGAACCCAGCATTCTACTCAACCAGAAAACGTTTTCGTAATTAACAATGCACTTGACGCAAGCAATAGCTTGAAGAAATTGAAGGGTTTCATCACAAAGCTAGAAGACGATTTGGATTGTAAGTTTTTATCTAATTTTTGATACGATTTTCAGAAATTAATGTTATTTTATGGCAAATATTTTACGCAAGAATATGTATTCCCCTTCCCTTCTATTCCGGGAAACAATAGCCATAAAGTTGGCATAGCCATAGCTATATCTCCAAAATGAACAGCGCTTTCGAGATGATGAAGTTAGATTGTAGCTGTTCAGATGAAATCCGAACAAACTATGGAGTTCCTCAAGGCAGTGTACTAGGGCCGCTACTCTTTATTTTATATATAAATGATCTGCATTACTATCTCAAACATTCATTTATCAATCTTTTTGCTGATGATACATTAATTTCAGTCTCTGGTAAATACTATAACAGCGTGGTTGAAGTCATGAATGAGGAGTTAAACATTCTTAACGGTTAGGCTTATGACCAATAAATTGAAAATCAATGCTGAAAAAACCAAGTGTATGATACTGGGAAGCAAAATCAACTGCACTAGATTTAGCAAAGGGAATTTTTCAATAATGATTAACAATTCAGTAATTTCCTATGTCAATGAGATAAAGTATCTCGGTATTATATTTGACCCACAACTAAATTTCAACAGGCATATAGACTTTTTATGTAAAAAAATAGGTAAAAAAGTTGGATACTATTACTAATTTGTAGAAACTTGTCTTTATGGTATAGGAAAATAGTATACAACACAATAATATTTCCACATTTAACTGCTGCATGTCAATATTACTCTCCTGCTCATCAGAACAAATTCATCGTTTGCAGCTACTACAGAATAAAGCAATGCGGATTGTTCTCCGGTGTAGCAGGGCAACTGCAATAAACTATATGCTACTAAAACTTAAATTTTTAAATGTTAATCAGCTGATTCTGGAATCCGCTTTATTGCTCATTTTTAAAATTACAAATAAAAATGCTCCTTCTTACCTGCAAGATTATCTTATTAAAAGGTCAGATATGCTTGATTACAATTTAAGATTTAATGATCAATTCTATATTCAAGTCTTCGATTCAAGTTGTATGGAAAAAACACTGTTCATTCGAGGGCTTAAAATATATAACGAGCTTCCACTTACAGTTAAGACATCACATAATATAAAAAGTTTTAAATCTAATCTAAGAAAAATGTATTTTAATTTATAGGTTATTATTGTTTATTCTGTTGAATGTCATATTTACTGAAGTATGTATGTACAGATTGTTATGTAGTAGTTTTTTAAAGCTAAATAAAGTTCTATTCTATTCTATTCTATCTTGGCAGAGTAATTTATTGCCAATTAATTGTTGTCAGGTGTCATCAGGATGAATACCAGAAACCACCACTTCTATCCCATAGTTCACTTCCGCCCCCTGAAATTATATACAAAACTTATTCCTTTATTTTCGTTGGAAGGATCAGTGGACGACTTATTGCTAATTATTTACTTAAGTTCTATGTGAGAGGAACAGTAGGTAACTGTAACATCAAGTTTCTGATTGATACAGTTAAATACACACTTACTTAAATACCCTACAGAACAAGATACAAACCAAGGCCTTTTGGTCATTTATTAATCAAAAATGCACCTCTTCACGTATTCCAGGAAGAATGTCCTACCAGGAACAATACCATACCAATCCCCAGACAATAGTTAATTTCTTTGCTCATTATTTTAAAAGTGTTTATTCCCCCCTCCAGTGCAGGTAAATCTTTGGGTGGGTCCATATACTCGCCTAACATTTGTATAGCAAGTTTATCTATAAGTGACATCATCAAGTCCTCTAAACGCCTTAAAGATAGTTTTACATCTGGACATGACATGATTCCCAGCTTCTTGGTTAGAGACTGCTCGACCGTTTTGGCTTCACCGTTATACTCAATATTCAACTTAATCCTAAAAACTGAGATATTCCCTGAGTGCTGGAAACTATCGAAAATCTGTCCGGTGCACAAATCTGGTAACAAAGATATCATAACAATAAATTACAGACCCATCGCCATTATTCCTAATTTTGCTAAAGTATTCGAGATGTGTATTTATGATCAGATTTTTCCTATTGTCAGATCACACATATCGCCGGACCAACACGGTTTCATGAAAAATAGATCCACAGTCACTAATTTATCGATTTTCACCCAGTTCACAGCTGCAGCCCTTGACTCCAAAAGTCAAGTAGACGTGGTCTATACGGATTTTACCAAGGCTTTCGATAAACTTCATCACTCTACATTAATCGAAAAATTATCGGTTTTTGGTTTCAGTTACTCGCTGGTTACTCTATTTAAATCCTACTTAAGTAACCGCCATCAATTTGTTAGCTATAACGGCTTCAAATCAAACATATTTACTATCAGTTCAGGAGTATCCCAAGGTTCCAATCTCTGTCCGTTATTGTTTGTGATATTCATTAACGACTTATCAAGTATACTGTTATCTGAAACTCTTCTTTTTGCAGCCGATCTGAAATAATTTCTCAAAGTCGAGAGCATCAATGATAGCTTACGGCTACAACATGACCTCAATCAGCTCACGTTATGGTGTACCAAGAACAAACTCTTTTTGAACATCGTGAAATGCAAAGTATGTTCTTATAATTTAAAGAGGAATCCTATACTATTCGATTATTCGTTGAATAATCAAACTATTGAGCGATGCACTATCATAAAGGACCTAGGTGTACATTTCGATCATAAATTCTTATTCGCTGAAAATATTTCCATAACTTGCAAATCGGCATTGCGTTTGCTGGGTTTTATTTTGCGAAATTGCAACACCTTTCATAACATATCCCCGCTGAAATCTTTATATACATGCTTAGTGCGCTCAAAGTTAGATTATTGCAATATTATCTGGCATCCTGTCTACAAGATTCATCATAAGCGTTTGGAGGCAGTGCAACGAAATTTCCTGAAATTTCTCGCTTTGCAAGTCGACGGCTCATATCCAGCACAATTTACTTCTTGATAGTTCAGTTACTAGTAAAAGTCTCTGGTCAATTGTTATTTTATTTATTTTTTAAAACTGTGTGTAAAATTTATGATGTAATATTTGTCAATTGTTATTTTATTTCTTTTTAAAACTGTGTAAAATTTATGTTGTAATATTTGTAATATTCTGCGTTCTTTTTATTCTTTTTATTATTATCATTTTTTTTAAATATTTAAGATACCATAGTTTATTAGTATGTTTCAATACTCTATAATATTTGTCCTGTAATTGGATTTATTTCTGTTGAGTAATAAACTAAACTAAACTAAATTAAATAGTACAAAATATGTTTTTAAAATGACTAAAACTGACTTCGAAAAAAATTAACTTCACTAGAAAGCAAACAATATATTTTTTCTGCAACAATTCAATACTTTTTTTGAAGGCGATGCCCAGTTGAACAGCAAGGTTGCAAAGTGCAATTCATAAATATATTTTCCAAATTATTTTAACTTTAACTTGTCACCGAAATCAGAAAAAAGTATTTAATTATTGCTTTTTGGTTAAGTCACTTTTTTTGTAGTCGGTTTTTGCTTCTTTAAATATATTTATTTTACAATTTATAGTAATGTAATAGCTTAATTGGATTCAGTTTTCAAATCGATAATGCTAAAAATAAGGTATTTTCCTTTTAATCAATCTGCATTTTCGACCAATCATTTATGTTGAATAGAATAGAGTAACTTATTTTCTAAATCTTTTTATGTATTAAGAAAGTTTTGTATCTAATTCAAACTTAGGTCTGTTAATTATCTGATTATTTTATAATAAATCAGTTCTTTCATTAAAAAATATTTATTATACAATTGATAGCATAATTGGATGCAGTTTTCAAATCTAATAAACTTTAATGACAATTTGGAATGCACCAGTCTTTGCATAAAGAAATAGCTATATAACATTTTTTTCTTACTTTGAACCACCCTACATATATAACTATAAATCCACCAATCCGAATATATTTCACCCAAACTGCAAGTGCTTATGGGCCACCTTGTGTAACAATTTTAGTGAACATCTTTTTGAACCACCTTATATAACTGTAAATCTACTTCACCTCATAGTGTCACTAAACGTGTGTTTTCCTAGCGGCAGGATTTTTGCGCCGTTGACGACGTGATCCGCTCAGCGTTTTACGTCTCCACTAGTTCTCTGGAACTAAATGTGTGTTTTCCTACAGAGCGCATTGCGTTAGGGTGGAACGTCTTGCGACAAAGCGACAGACCCGACTGCGTCTGGAGGAGTTAAATTGCGAAGTGCGCTGCGTTTTTTGAAGAAATGAGTTCTCAAAAAATCTCCTTTTAATAGAATTTGTACAAAATCATATTATCCTCTATGACTTGAAAGGCCCAGAATATAAAAAGACAACAAAAAAAAAGACATGCTTTGGGTTTTTATTTAAATATAATTATTACAATATTATAAAGCAATATTTATTTTCAAAGTGGTGCTCCAGCATTGTTATGTTGCTTAGTTATTTTGGAAGATATATATTTATTAAGTCACATATTTGAGTAGCTAGTTTTTCACTCTGGGGAATGTATCTGTATGTGCTAAAGTAGTCAGTGAACCTCACTTATTTTCTGAATTTCCCATATTCCACCAGGCTAAATTCTTTTTGCTGGTTATCATCCATAATTTTATTCATTAACAACGCTACCATTAACTTCCTCTTCTTACATATTTCCATTTAAAAAGCTGCTCTTACGTCGACTGAATAGATGATCACGTCTGCTCTAGAAAAGCACTTTCACGCGCGCAATATATTTCGCCCCCTGCCGACGTTTTATGGCAAATTCGGTTTCTGCTGCGCAAAAAAATACGTCGCTAGGAAAACCCACCTTAAGGATGCAAGAGTATAGGCTGCCATGCTGCTGCTTATTTGTTACTCAATATAACATTATTTTTAAACATCTAACTATAATTGTCTTCTAAACGTTGTTTGTGGCATATTCTTGATTACTTTTATGTTTTTTTGGGCAATAACACCACAATCGAAATAAAACAACGTATATTGAAGAAAACCAAACGTTTCAAAGTCTATTCTGACTTCGTTGTCAATGGCTTTATAATATAAAGCCATTGTGGTGTTATTGCCCAAAAAACATAAAAGTAATCTAACTATAACTCTACTCCACCCTATATTTCAGCTATGCCAGTGTTTATGGGCTACGCTATATAACAATTATTTCTGATATTTTTTGAGGGATATTGTAACTTGTTTCCTTTATAAGCAGTTTTTCTAACATTGTGTTAAACACACTGTATAACTACGTCGCCAGATATTCCATATAGTAGGATGCAACTGCTCATGGTTTAACCTATATAATATTTTTTTGATCCACCCTGCAAAACTATATTTCTACTTCACCCTCTATTGAAAACACCTTGAATATACAACTACTTCTGGGCCATCCAGTATTTACATTTTTATACCATTCTGTATAACTATAAATCCACCAATCTCAAATATATCTCACCCAAATTGCAACTGCTTATGGGACACCCTATGTAACAATTTTATTTGATTTTTTTTTTAACCGTCTTGTATAAATATAATTCTACTTCCATTTATATTGCAATCCTCGTGTAAATGTTGCTTCTAATTAGTCAACCATTATAACTTATTTGTCTCTCAGTTTTTGAACCAAGCTATATAACTATAATATTACTCCACAAAATGTTTCAACCACCTTGTATATGCAACTGGTGAACTGTAACTCTGCTCCACCCTATATTTCAACTATCTTATCTATGCTATTGCTTATGAGCTAAACTATACAACCACTTTCTTAGATATTTCAACCAAATATCAATAACTTAGTCAATATTAAATAAACAGTCATATTTCACTATATTACGTTCATTTTGTGTTCAACGTGGCGTACCTGATAAGACGAGTATATAGACAGATATTTGCTAGTTTTTGTCTAAAACTGGAAATGCCACTGTTTCTAGGAAAGCGTTTTTAGCAATAAAACAATTTTTACGTCGAACTGAAGGAATTACAATAAATATTTCATTGGTGTTTACAACAGCAAATACCTGAGTATGCTTTTTCTTAATTTTCCGGGGTGCGAAGAGACCTAGGAGATGAAGGGGGTAGTTTTGGTTAATTACTCTAAGGCAAGACCGTAGCCAGAAAATATTTTATATTTTAGGATTTTTTTAAGATGAATGGATTGACTAGGATCGCAAAGGTTGAACCCCCGAACCCCCCGCTGGACTTGCTCTAGGGCCGTCTTATAGCAAGTAATTAGTAATAAGGAGCGTCCTGTAACTCTACCTATGGTTATGTTAAATTTAGTCTAAAGCCATTGTTTAATATTTTATCGTGAACTGAATATCGGCCTCCAATGAGATTCACGAAAAACTAGCTGAGAGATAAATAAATAAATGCTTTATTGTTCAACAGTCTCCCATTTACAGGACAATTTAAAAATACAACATTGCAGTACTAACTATTTGATTTAGGGTACATGTAAAAATATCACAATAATTGCATATATTATTAAAATTATTGCACATAACATAAACTGGTGATTTCAACAAAATGTTTGTTCTGGCTCTTGCTGGCCTTAGCGCTAGGTGTTTCCTTGAGTGAAACGTAGGTACATTAAAATTAATTTGATTTAACAATTCCAAACAGTCTACCATATTATTTACTAATTTAAACAAGAATACAACAGATGCACAATTTCTCCTTAATTGCAAAGAAGGCAGTTGAAAACGTTTACATAACTCATCATTAGGTATATTGGTTTTAAGAACCAAATATTTTAGGAATTTTCTTTGGACCTTTTCGACAAGTTTGCTGTGAATATCATAATATGGATGCCAAATTATACTTGCATATTCAACTTTAGAACGAACATACCCAAAATATATTGTTTTCAACGCGGAAATGTTAGTAAAGTCTCGGCAGTTTCTCAATATAAATCCATAAGACTTTAACGCTTCAGATGTTTTTACAGATATGTGCTCTACAAAGGTTAATTTATCGTCAAAGATATCTCCCAAATCCTTGATACTAGTATTTCGCTCCAACAGTGTACCTTGACTTGAATAAGGAAATTTGATAGCTGACGTTTTTCGGGTAAATGTCACTACTTTGCAATTTTTCGCATTTAGATTTAGATTATTTCTATTACACCAGTTTTCTATAGATACTAATTGCCTCTGAATATTATGACAATCATTTACACCTTCTATTGTAGAAAAGATCTTGAAGTCATCAGCGAATCATAACTTTTCTGTCGATATTGTATTACATAAATCGTTAATAAACAAACGAAATAGTAGAGGTCAAAATTCGACCCTTGAGGAACTCCTGATTTAGCTAAGTATGAGTCCGATTTGAAGCCATTATAAGTCACGTAAATGTATCTGTCTGATAAGTAAGACTTGAGGAAATTTACTGCTTGGATAGAAAATCCAAATCCTGATAGCTTGTTTAACAGAATTCTATGATCAATTCTGTCGAATACCTTACTGAAATGTATAGATCACGTCGACTTGTGTGTTGGTATCCAGTGCTTCTGATATATATTGAGTAATTGCTACCAGATTGGTTGTTTTATCAATAAATCCGTGCTGGTATGGAGATAGTTGATTGCGTACTAGTGGAAATATGCGATTATACAGTATGATTTCAAATAGCTTTGAGAAGTTTGACAGAATAGATATAGGTCTGTAGTTCGCTAATATATTTTTCTAACCATCCTTGAAAATGGGGCAAACCTTTGCTACTTTCCAGGCTTCAGGAAATTTATTACACTTGAGACAGGCGTTATATATATTTGTTAGGATTCCCGATAGCGCTCCAACACAATCTCTTGCTATAAATGACGGAATGTTATCAGGTCCAGAAGTTAGTTTATCTTTTAGTTTCTTACTCGCTGATAATACTTCATTCTCAGTAATGGGGTAAAAGTTTATATGAATAATACTCCCAGAGTTTGTGGGAGGTATAATATTGTCAGTATTTGTGTTTAAATACACACTAGAAAAGTATTGAACAAATGCATTTACTATATCGTTCGGTTTATCATATTGAATGTTTTGATAATTTACTATCGCAGGGATCCTTGAATTGTGTCTTCTCGTATGCACATATGACCAAAATTTATTAGGATTTTTTACTACTTCTGACTGAATACCTCCAAGGTAGTTGTTATAGGCGCTTTTTATTTGAACTTTGACAATTTGTCGGAGTCTCTTGAATTCAGTAAGATGGAGTATATGGCCCTGTGCTCTAAATTTTTTGCGATATTTGTTTTTTAATTTAATATTTTTGATGAGAGATGAGAGAAGTTCCCACTCGAGTGTCGTAGTGTATAAAATGCTGTTTAATTGTAATTCCTATCAGTTTTCTCTTTACAAAATTGATCATTAACATTAAATAATTGTTAATAATTACATTACTTCTAGATAAAATAATCGTTTATGGACACTTTCTTCAGTCTTACATAACCTTGGGAGGACTACTATCTTATGGAATACCTGGTATGCACATAGTATTCGTTGAACCCTTTCCGTACAACAGAAGTATTGAAAAACATAACAAGCACAATGTATCATTCTTCAATGATCCCGATGTTGAAGAAGTCGTATACGAATATATCCAAAAAGAAAAAGTTGTCATATATTCATCTTATTCTTTTCTAGAATGGCAACATGCTCAAACTGAAAATTTGATTTGCAGTGTTAAGTTCGAATCCAGACACAAAATGATCAACATAAAGTGTCTAGCGCTGTATTACTTCGGTGAAAAAAATTTACTCTCTAGGATTCCCATAGTTTTAAAATCTGCTGGATTGGTCTTTGACGGTAAGTAAACATTTTAAATTACTACACAGTAGATTAATCGCAGGCCCACAAAAACAGCCTTTCTTGTTTTATTGCAACTTTCTTCAGATTATTTAGAATAATGTACAAAAAGTTGTTTACTAACTAATTTTTAAATCTTCATCGTGATCTCTTCGACGACAAAAATCTGTCTTTATGTTTTTAATATCATCTATTGTTGTTTCATCTATGTTGTTTTTTTCTGGAACTTCTCATAGTTTTAAACTTTTTGTGATCTTTTCTTCTTATCAATTGTTGATCGACCTACTCTAAAGCCGTTTTGTACCTCAGACGCATATGGCTGATATTCCTCACATATTATCTCTTTTATTATTCTTCCATAGAACTTTCTAACTGTACTGGTTACCGTAAAGGCTTTGTACTTATTACAAACTTCATTAGGTATTTCTTTTTTTTGTGTTTGTGTATGGTCGAAATCTATCCTTCTTTCTATGTCTTCGTTTCTGATTCTCCTTTCACCATTATGTATTCTCTAAAATATCCCAGGAACTGCCAAACTTACTGCATCATTATGGTTAGAAAAATTTCAGTTATGTATTCTTTTATAGAAGTTCACCAGATTAAGGCAATACAATTATTTTGTGTAGAAAATATGTTCTAACCTGTGTGATATTTTACTAATACAAGTTTTTGTTTTGAACCATTGGCTACGAATACTGGAAATAAGTTATTTAATAGGTAAAGTGAATATTACATACATAAGTCCAAATGTCTCATGCACATTAAGTGCTCGAAATGTGTACAGTTGACAACAGGCTAATTTGTCGTAAAAACTATAAATAGCTTAATAGATGATTTCTGGTCTTAGTAACGCACAAAGGAGCCCGCAGAATCCTTATGGGCTTTCGCCCTATTTTTTTCAAATTCAAATATGAGCTCTTGAAGAGTAGATCAAAAGTGCTCGGGCACAAGGCTCCAGAGCCAATAGTTTAGGAAGCCCTCTAAAGTTGACGTGGTCCAGAATCCTTATGAGAAATGGCTTTCGACTAAATTTTTTCAAATTTAAATATGTGATAGTTCTTGAAGAGTAGATCAAAAGTGCTCGGGCACAAGGCTCCAGAGCCAATAGTTTAGGAAGCCCTCTAAAGTTGACGTGGTCCAGAATCCTTATGAGAAATGGCTTTCGACTAAATTTTTTCAAATTTAAATATGTGATAGTTCTTGAAGAGTAGATCAAAAGTGCTCGGGCACAAGGCTCCAGAACCAATAGTTTAGGATCTACAGCCCTCTAAAGTTGACGTGGTCCAGAATCCTTATGGGAAATGACTTTCGGCTAAATTTTTTCAAATTCAAGTATGTGATAGCTCTTGGAGAGTAGATTGAAAGTGCTCATGGGCACAAAGCTCCAGAGCCAATAGTTTAAAATTTACAGCCTTCTAAAGTTGAGGCGGTCCAGAATCCTTATGGGAAATGCCTTCAACTTTAGAGGGCTGTAGATCTTAGACTATTGGCTCTGGAGCTTTGTGCACATAAGCATTTTTAATCTACCCTTCAAGAACTATCAAATACTTGAATTTGAAAAAATTTAGCCGAAAGCCATTTCCCATAAGGATTCTGGACCACGTCAGAGTTAGAGGGCTGTAGATCCTAAACTATTAGCTCTGGAGCTTTGTGCCCATGAGCACTTTTGATCTCCTCTTCAAGAGCTATCACATACTTTAATTTTAAAAAAAAATGGCTGAAAGCCATTTCCCATAAGGATTCCCTCGTGGTCCTTTCAAGTCGAATGATGTGAGATGTAGATAGCAGATCCTGTTTTCGAGACTACCCTTTTTATAACCTTTAATTACAACTTCATTTCTAGGTAAAACTTCGTACTCAGTCATTACGTTTGGAAATGCAAATGGACCTAGGAAGCTATATTTTTTATATGGCGTGGGGGTGCCTACAAAAGCTTAACTTGAAAATGTCGACTATGATTTCCTTTGTAAGTTTTCCGCCATCTTGAAAAAAGTGGTAAATTGTGTTTTTTTTAACAATAACTCGGTTATCCGACGAGATACGAAATTTTTGTAACATTTTTTATGCTCTACAATTTATGTGTCATGCATTTTTGGCTTAGCATGCATCGTTATCGAGATATCGATTGAAAAACTCAAAAATTTAGAACATGAAATTTGTTTTTTGCTGTTGTCTTTTTTTAAATATCGAAAAAATCGAAGCGATGAAACTTGTAGAGCGTATTCAGACCTACAATTTCGTTTTTTTTTGGGGGGCAAAAATTACAATTTCCAGCGGTCCGCAAATTCTGTGAGTACGCAGTCAGTGTACAGCGAGCTGTTCACTTGGTTGTATCTACACGTCAAAAAAAATGGAAGATTGTTAAAACATTAATTTTATATAATATCAATAAGAAAGCAGCAAAATATGGATCACATACATAGAATTTATTGGACAAATATTAAAAATTTAGAAAATGAGATTTGTTTTTGCTATTATCTTTTTTCTGGTGAAATATTGAAAAAATCGCCAAGATTAAACTTTTAGACGGTATTCAGACCTACTATTTATTTCCTTTTATTTTTTGGACAAAAATTACGATCGATCTGTTGGTTTTAGTCACCGGACTTGGACAGGACAAAAACAATATTTTTTTTCGCATACCAGCAAAAGGATATACGTGGAAATGTGAAGGAAATGGAGGCATCTTGTAGGATGGAGGAAAGCAGGAATTAGTTGCTCAGTTATTTGCCTGCATTGTAGTAGGCAAACACCGCATATACACGCCTGTTGAAATATAACGTGGAGTAATAGCTATAAAGTGTGGGTAAAAAAAGTTATAAAAATGTTATATAGAGTAGAGCATGAGCAGAGGCGACTTAAGGCGTGGGCGGTGCAGGCAACCGCCCACCGCCTCGAGGAGCAAAGAGCCTCACACTACTCACGGCTTCGCGGGGCAAATGGTCTCGCACTGCCCACGGCATCGCGGAGCAAAATATTAAATTAAATTAATTTCAAATAATTTTTGATTTTATAGTCCATTCTTCGTGCACCATCAGAGGGCCTCGCATAATGTATCTTTCCCACGTTAAGTCTTAAGTCTTGCGCCGCCTCTGCAAACATGCAATAAGGTCGCCAGAGTCGACATTTTGTCTAACGATGAAGATGATAGAGATGATGATGATGATGCTTCATATGAGCATCATTTCGAAGGTTTCAACAACTCGAAGAGTTTACGGAGGACGCATACCTCCAGCCTAGATCATCGAAGCGACACCACCGTTCGTTTTCTTGAGTGCACAAAAAAAATTATCATTAAAAAATTTTAACTGTGTTTTTGTATTCCATATGCATCTATTTTGTACCGAAAACATTTCTTGAAAAAAACTTTTATCCTAACCTAACCTAACCTGTATGTTTGTATTAATGAACTGTAAAATCTTTTACTCGTTTGAAAGTGTGCTTTGTATTTTTGTTTATTACAACAATTTATTGTAAAACTTTTTATTTGTTATAACGTGTGCACACAACCGAAGTACGGAATATACCTAATCAGCCTACCATTTTTTTACTGCGTAACAAATTATTTATTTAATAAATTCCATTTACGTAATCCATAATTTGCTGCTTTATTTATTTATATTATATAATAATAGTTCCGAATACGCTCTACAAGTTTCATCTCAGCCATACTTATCACCAGAAAAAAGATAATAGCAAAAAACAAATTTCATGATCTAAATTTTTGTTTTTCAATCGACATCTCGATAACGATGCATGATACGCGAAAAATGTATCACACACATCATTGTCGAGCATAAAAAATGCTACCAAAATTTTCGTATCTTGTCGTATAGCCCAGTTATTGTCAAAAAACAAACTTTTAACACTTTTTTCAAGATGGCGGAAAACCCACATAGGAAATCTTGGTCGACAATTATAAGTTAAGCTTTTCTAGGCGCCACGTCATATAAAAAATTCAGCTTTCTCGTTCGTGTCAGAAATGAAATTAGTGTTCGATGACCACTTTAGATCCTTTCTGTGCGTAATTTTGATTTGATCGTTAAGAATAGTATTTTTATTTCTATCGCTATTCTATAAAAAAGTTTTATGGCCTTATGGCATTGTTCTAAGCTGTACTGTTTAATATTTCAGGAAAACTTGTTATAGATCATAATTATAAAACAAATGATCCCAAAATTTACGCTGCTGGGACGCTGACAAAATATTCAAGGAAATACGCTGCTAGTCACTTGAATCACCGTTATTTCAACAGAAGTGAAATCGGGGAACATTTAGGAAAGACAATCAGAGATAAGCTTCTACCGGAAGAGGTAACAATTAGTACTTAGTTTTAATATTTTTAATGGACATTTTGACAGACATACATACACATTCAAGTTATGTGGCCCAAGGCAGTCAGATGGCAGGTACTCGGTTGATTCCAACTTATGTATAGGGTGTTTCATTAAGGGTGACCAGGTACTATATCTCAAAAAGTGAAAGTCAATGGTTGGACAAAAAAATTGTTATAATGAAAGTGGTATTATAAAGAAGGTGGTATAACTGTAATGCCATTTAAATTACACCATTTTTAACATATCTATCATAGGGGTTGAAATAGGCAGAAGGAAAGGGAGTGTATCTATTGATTAAAGTAGATAAAAATCTGGTTTAGGTTCAATGATTTTGGTGAACTCATTTCAAAAATGATGCCTTGCTGCTTAAAAGGAATAAATAAACAGATGTTCATTAATGCCGCCTCGCGAAGAAGGAAGGCTAATTCATTTTCTAAAAATTCTAGGTACGGATAACTGTTGTTTTCCTGACTATTTTGCCGTCTCTATTGGAATTACTTCCAAACGTTTCATCTACAACTGCGGCAGAAATTTTCCTCGGCGTGGACGAAGGTGACATGTCGTTGAGGGGCCCCCAAACAACAAAGGTGTCATCATCGTAACGAAACCAACACCAACGTTTTAAAGAAGCAGTGTTCAAAGCTGTTTCTTCAAAAACCTTCAAATAGAAATTGGCTATGAATGAAGTAAGAGGACCATAGTCACCCCATTGACTTGTTCGTGAAATTCTTAGTTCCACTTAAAATATGCTCTACTTAGAACATGTCTAAACAAATTAGAGATTTCGTTTGTAAATAGAGTTTAAAAAAGTTGGGGAAAAAGCACTTACTGTACATAGATCACACACCGTATCGTATTGCGAAGTGGATTAGAGAGCATCAGGTTAAAACTCTTGTCACACGTACTCAGCAACTTCGCCATATTCTTCGATCGCTTAAAAATCCTAGTGACTCTTTGTCGATGCTAGGAGTGCACAGAATACCTTGTTCATGTAGAGCTGAATAAATCGGTACTAATAATAAGCGGATTTGTCGATTGTTACAACCTAAAATATCGGCCGTCGCTGAGCATGCATTAATCTCATCTGACCACGTCATAAAGTACCAAAACACCGATGACTGTCCACCTTATTTCATTACCATTCTCATCTCCTACACTATGACACGTGATACCAAAGCAACCCACTTGATTCAGACTCCCCGCCCACTCCACCTCCACTGATCAATCAGAGCCCGCTATACCCCCCCCCCTCCCAGTCACCACTGCTCAACCGTCCGAAAGTCTCATTTGTCTCGAGCATTCAACCTTCGTCCGCGCGTCTGAAGATGTCTGCGGCAATTGCACATAAAACGTTCGGAAATGTTTATAGACCACATCAAAATAGCCTGGAAATGGTTTTCCATTCAGTACATAAAATCGGGGAAGTTAACTGGATATTATCGTCACATGTAGCTTTTAGTCAGTGCTATAATGGTCAAACCGACTGTCGAAATCAATTTGAAAAAGAACTGCTGCAAAACTACAAGATACGGATATAGTTTGCAGTCTTCTAAACTCTTGCCACGGGAGTTAGGCCCTCTAGCGCTAGAGTTAGAAACTTAAAATATAATCTTTTCTTAAAAACCCTACGACTTTTGCTCTTGAGTCTTACTTAAATGGAATTGTTTTGTCTTCAATTTTAGCTTCAGGTATTACCGTATTAGACAGGTTACCTGTTATTGTTTCTTAACCTAACCCATACTTCTTCATCTCTTACATTTACACTTGAATATTTGAATTGGTACACGGACTTCTTTCATTCTGTGTAAATTGTAATTCAGATCGAATATTTTCCCTTATTTATTTTCTAATATATTGAGTTCTTATTTTCCAGCTGATTAAACAAAATGAATTTATGAACATTATGTGACGTTCTACAAAATGAGTTGAAATCTGCTATTTGCTCATATAATCTCAATAGATCTAACTAACAAAGAAATGCATAATAACTAATTTGACGCCTTCACGTTAACATCAAACCAGAAAAGTTTTTGACAGTGAGATCCCCAAGCCCCATAGCAAGACAAAGTTGTTACATCAGCCAACAACTTATTCAATTCTTTTTCGGTTCTCATGGCGAGTTGTAAGTGTCACGGAATAATATGGGTCTTCTTGTTATCAAGTGCAGCATTATTAGCCAATTCCAAAACTTCACCAAATATTCCATCTGCCAGAAATACTGATGCACTCGTGCCGATGCATATTCGACATAATTTCTTTTTTTCAATAAACGGTTGATACGTCTTACCGGAAACTGTAAACGGAGACAGCTTAACCCTTTAATTTTACCACTCTTTCCACGGTCAGACATATTGCTTAGTTGCGAATTAAACAACAGACACCGAGACTAAAAATCAATGTTTCGCGTTCGTTCACCACGTATACGTCTTGTCAATAGTATGTCCTTGGACATGATGGTCACTTGCCTCGCGTGGATGACACACAAAAAAGCCAACCAGGTAAGCGTCGCTTGCTTCTTGCAAGGCCATAACCGCCATTGGCGGATCCAGTGGAGTGTAAGGCCCCCCAAAGCATCTGAGTTGTATGCCTTTTCAGTCTCCATTGTGCTAAAACCTATCCTCAGGAGGTCAAGCCTTCCCAAAACCATTTACTAGTGGTCGCCAAGTGGTCGAAATTCGACCCTAGTTCATCAAATTGTGAACATTATTCGTTACTCCCAGATGTCCCCCGGTTGTACCGTCATGTAGATCTCGCAAAACCTCTGGTCTCCTATTTTTAGGGACTACAATCTGCTTTCTGTACTTGCCTTCCTCTGGAGTTTCCAGGACGCGCTTCAGAAGTCCATTCTCCAGGATGAGGGAGTTGCACTGAGCCCAGTATGACTTAATGGTTCCACCGGATAACCTCTTTCAAATCTGGATCTAATCTCTGGTCTTTTCGGATCTCCTCAAATTGCCAATGGTCATCTACGGCGGTAGTTCTACAGAGAGCAGCTCTTTTGCCTTCGGTTCGCTGACCATGTTTACAATTATCAGGGCCTGGTCTCTTGGATAAGACATCAGCGTTCTTATAACTCGTTCCAACGCGATGTTCTGAAGAGGAAGTCGGTACTCCGTTGCCCTCCTTGCAACCTTATGACACTTTCGACATCTTATTAGTCTTTGTTTTGTAAGGACTTCCTCTACTATCTTCCTTGCAGCGAGTTCAACATTTCCGCCATCTTCTGATTCTCTTTCTCTGCCCTGACCTCTACAGGTATTTTTTGCAGCCTCAAATTTCAGAGTCAGTGCATCCACTAATTGAGGAGTCGGTCGAGCTAGTATCAATGCTTGTCTGGCTTCTTAGTCTCGGAGTCCATCCAAAAACGCTTGGACTGCTAACCTTTCCATTACGTTTTCCGGTGTGGCTGGATAGGCAAGGCGAACGAGACGGGCAATATTAGCTCCAAATTCTTGTAAGGATTCATTCGCTTTCTGGTTTCGATTTTTCAATTGGGAGTGGTAGACGTGCTCCAAATGTGTCTGGCCATACCTCAATTCTAAGTGTTTCACCAGCTGGTCGTAGTCTTCTTGCTCCGAGCTATTCAATGTTTGCAAAATATCTGTAGCATCCCCTCTTAGGGCGAGGGTTAATGCTATTGCTTTTTCCTCTGCTAACCATCCGTTTAGCTTTACTGCAGCCTCGAATTGGCGCCGATAGTTAGTCCATGACGATTTTCCATCAAATTGTCAAGGTTTCATTTTGTGTCTTGTTCCCTCGAGGCCAATTTTCGAATCCACTACTTCCGAACTGTTTCTGCTTTCGACCTTTGTTGGAGTTTCTTTCCTTTGTATCGAGACTACTTGTTCTTTTATTTTGCTGATCTCACCCTCCATTATCTGTTTTAGCTCCTCTATCCGCGTTTCGTTTTCGAGAGTCATCTGGTTGAGCTCTTCGACCACTGTCTGCTTTAGCTCTTCGATCCGAGCTTCATTCTGGACTATTTTCTCTTCTAACATTTCTGAATTTTCGTGAACCATGCTTTTCAAATTTTCTTCTAAGGATTGAGCATTTTCGTAGTAATTTGACTACTAATTTATCTTCTAGGGTTTTAGAATTTTCTAGCAGTTGGTCTTCTAGGGCTTTAGAATTTTCTTGTAATTTATCTACTAATTTATCTTCTAGGGTTTTAGAATTTTCTAGCAATGTATCTTCCATTTGTTTAAATCATGTCCCCATTACCAGAAACTTCAAACAAATAAGTATCGGGATCGTTACCTTCATTTATTAGGGCATCTCGTAGCCGTTGTATTAATTCACTTTTCTTCCCACTAATTTCCAAATCCCTTTCTTCAAGTTCTTTTTTTAAGTCCGTCACTTTCAATTGGTCCAACCTCACGTTTTTAAACATTGTCAGTCTATTTATTTTCCACTTCTAAACTTCCACAAATACACCTACACCTGTCAACAATGTAATGTTTTTATTTTCACACTCGGGTTCAGTTCAGTTCTTGGATTTATTTAAAAACACAGTCCAACTCACTCTAATTTATTTCCACTACTTTAACACAATTTATATTCACAGAAACTATTCACATTTATCTTAACTATACAATACGACCGTCGAAAACAGAATGACTCGCCAGCTGTTCAAATTTGGATATTTCTCTCGGAATTGTCTGGTAGGTCCACGAACCATCGGGAAACTTCTTTCATGTGTTCTGGAAGCTTTAAGGGAATTCCCAGTAACGGCAGCGGTCGGCCTGTTGAGAGCCAAAACATTTCGGATTCCCAGAAGTATCGGAATAATGTCCCTTCCACGATTTGGTTGATGGCCGATTCCACCAGCTGTCGAATGAATTCTCGTAACAGTATTATTAAATTAAGGTCCAGAGAAGTGACATATGCATATGTTTGGTCATTTTTATGGCTAGAGATCGATTGGTATATACTAAGGGGCTACTTCCGGTGATTTGAGGAGACTGGCAAACCTTACACGAAGGCCATAACCAAACAGAAGATAGCAGGATAAAAGGTTTGCTTTAATGCAAGATAAAATAGATTTTGGAGAACGATGAAGTAATGAAGAAAACTACCAATAATAAAACAATAATGAATAATGTATTTCAATTTGTGTAACTATATATTAATATGTTGAAGTGTATGTAGTGACCCTGTCGCTGTGTCGCGTCATTTACCCTTACAAGAGCTTACCCGCATTCCATCATTTTTCTCTTGTCCTACCTGCAGTTTCATTTCATTTAATTTTAGGTTCGAAAAACTTCAATTAAAGCTTTAGGATGGAACTTTCATATCAGGAAAAGACAGACTTTAATACCTCACTACGAGAAACCCATTATGCGATATTGCAAATTACCGGGCGGACTTTACTACCTGTCTATAGTAAAACCAGGTCCTACAGTACCACTGGAAACAGCTCTTAATATGGATAATTATGTATATTCATTTCATTATTGACAAATGGGTTTATTTGACGCAACTTGTTTTCTTCAAGGGCCAACTTTTAATAACTGGTGATATCAAGAAGTTGGATGAGCAGGGATATTTTCGAATTCAAATTAATGATAATGGGCGTGTGGAAACTATCACGTGTTTAGCCAGATTTGTAAGTACCATATGTACTTTTTCTATGTCTAATACATAAAACCGTACAACTGCAAACGAGGGAGAGTATGTCGAATGTTTTTGTTTTTATAAACTAACCACTAAGAGATACAATAATTTCATATTCCGATATGATTTTCATTAAAAGTTACGATAAAAAGCTAAATGTTAGACAAGTAACCAAATAAATAATTCAAAAGATACATCATATATTCTCAGGCAGTTTAAATCAGACGATTTTTGTACTAAAATCACCATATTGTGATTTCACTGTTTTTTATAGCGAGCTTGATACTTTCGAACTTGGTAGTTTGAAGATGCATTAATATTGCAACTCAGACAAAATATACACTTCTTGTATACGCTTTTGCCCTTGGTCTACATTGTAAAACATACTGGGTCCCATGTTCATGTATTGCGTCAGTCAGGATTTTTTTTTCGAATTGTGATTCCACATAGATCTGACTATATTATGTCGCATGACTTGAGTTTCTTGTTGTTGCTTTCAGTCATTGTCCTAATCATAGGTTAGTACAGGAATTATCCAAGCACATATGAAGATTGATTGAAGCAACTTTACCAAAGCTATCCGGGTCACCGCTATTCTATGTCTGATTTCGTGTGTTTCTTGTATCGACCAATGTAAATCGCATGATCTACATATTTGTTCTGGGTTTTAGAAATATTTATTTCCAAACCTGATTTTGTAGGTTTCTCATGCCAGTTTTGTAGCATTCCATCACATTGTGTGTTGTGGGGACAATGTCGTGTTAGCAGCCGTATTCTGTAACACGTTAATTATAACGTTGATATATAACGCAAAGTTTTGTGACCCCAAATCGCTCTTTGCATGGTTTTTGCTTTATATGACATATGACATCACGTGCTGTTTGGTTTCAACCATAACGACTTACAAAATCCGTATGCAGTAAAGGTTCGTAGAACATCAGCTTAATATCTATGTTTGTATCAAAGATCCTGTAGAAATACAAAAACTAAATTTTTCTGACGTAGATGCTTGCTTAAGGCCCTTTATACCACTTTATATAATATCTTGAGCATGTTCCGCGGTTTATTTCACACAAACGTATATTTCTGAAGTGACATAATCAAAAATATCAAAAGAAAGGCTAGGTTGCATAAGAAATTTAAGTCTCATAATATCACTCATTTCGAAGAATTCAAAGATTTAAGAGCAGTGGTGAAAAGACTAATTACCACATAGCATATAAGGAATATATTGAAAGTATCTATCTAGTCCAAGGTTTTTGAGATGATTTTGTATGATCACATTTATCCTTATATATGTCATCAAATTTCTGATTCGCAACACGGATTTCTGAAGAAAAGATCTACTGTTACCAACCTTACTATAATAACTGAGTACCTTGCGGAATGTCTAGATAATAAAAGTCAAATGGATGTTATTTATACCGACTTTGCAAAGGCCTTTGATAAATTGGATCACGGTATTCTACTGAGTAAATTTGCGAAATTTGGATTCGGTAGTCAACTCATTACTTTTTTAAATTCTTATTTTAACAACAGAATCCAGTCTGTTTTCTATAATGGATTTAAATCAAACAAGTATGTTCGTCAGGGGTCAAATCTGGGACCTCTGCTGTTTCTTCTTTTCATTGATGACTTAACTAGTAGGCTAAAGTGTAACAATTTATTATATGCTGACGATTTAAAAATCTTTGTGAGGCTTAGAGGTATTGATGGTTACTATTTTCTACAAGAGAATCTTAATGCTTTTAATGACTGGTGCTTGCAGAATAATCTACATTTGAATGTGTCTAAGTGCAAAATAATGTCCTTTACCAAGAAGAAAGCTTGTCTAGATATTAATTTATGGTAAGCGATGCTTGCCTTCCACGCACGAATTTAATTAAGGATCTTGGTGTGTAGTTTGATACTAAGTTGAATTTTTACGAACACATCTACCCTAAAATTGCCGAAGCTAGTAAATTATATGGCTTTATCGTCAGGAACTGTAAATCGTTTCGTAGTATAGATGATGCTCTGAAAGTACTTTATTTTTCTTTCGTACGCTCTAGGCTAGAATATGCCTCGATCTTGTGGAAACCATTTTACAATTATCAGAAGTTAGCATTAGAAAGTGTACAGCGAAAGTTTCTATGTTTTAAAATTGATGGAGTTTATCCCAATAGAGGAGTTTAATGTGGAAATTTTAGAACTCAGGCGAATAATATTATCGCTCACTTTCCTATTCAAGCTTCTGCATAATAAAATAGACGCAGTCAACTTGTTATTACAGCTTAATTTCAATGTGCCTTCTGTTTTTCTCAGAGATCCAGTGGTTTTAAGCATAATCGTTACAAAACTAACTTAGGCATAAACTCTCCTGTTTTTTGCATGACACAATACTTCAACCTCATTTGTAGGGAATGTGATATTCATGTAGACTCTTTGTCTGTTATTTTGAGTAGGGCAAACGCTTTATTTAGTTTATAATTTTTAGTTAACTTTATACTTGTTATTTCAGTTATCGAGTAGGTATTTGTTTATGTTTTTTGTTATATCTTACTATTTTTTTGCTAGCTGTTTTTGTCATGCATACTTTAATATTGTCCTGTTAATAGTTTTGTATTGTCGGGCAATAAAGTTTTATTTATTTATTTATTTAAAAAAACATTTTTAACACACCAGATAAAGGACTCAATCTAAGTAGAACATGAGCCCTGGTATTGCGAAGAATCAAGGACATTCAGTTGGTCACAATGTCAAAACAAAACAAAAAATTAATTAATAAAATAATAAAAAAACAATAATTTATAAAATTGGCATTAGATTGATTTTCACTGGGAAAAAAGTTCTATTAACGAAATGATTTTGGTTAATTTGAGATGTGCAGTTCATTTTAATATTAATTTACTTTAATTTTCATATTCATTTCAGCCGCTCCAGATTTATAACTTGTATTGTTTATGGAATAAACATGAATCTCTCCTGAATCACCTACTCATTAGGTTTGAAATGCTTCTCATCAAAGACTTTTTTCTATATTTCCGAGAGCCTTGGGCAATATTGCTATATCATCCCGACTTCGAGAATGTGTTAAATTATTGTAACATGTTGGTAACATCCGTTATGGTAAGTAATACTACTGACTGCCGGACTCATCTACTATATACATTATACAGTGAGGACGCGTGGGTGAAACCAATTCATTTAAAATTCAGGTGTCGTTTTTTGGAAACACGTCGGTTTTTTTTTTGGACTACGGTTTTTGTGATGATAAACTCATTTATATAGGGTGGGGCGGAAATAAATTACTACCATCAACTTCATTTTTTCAAGTAGAAACATTTGTTTTTTATTTTACTTTTTAATTCTGCATTGAATTCTAAGTATTTTTCATGTACAAGTTAAGAAAACAAAGGTAAAAATAAGGTGTTTGTTGGTTTGAACCTATTTATTTACGTGTGGTTTTTATGATTGTTGGCGGTATTTTAGTCGCATGAATGGAAACCCTTTTTTTAATGCTGGAGTTTTTAACATAGAAACTGTACTATAATTTTATTTCAAATAAGTAGTTGTCAGGTGCAGTTGCAAAGTTTTAAAGAATGGCGCGTTTAACTGAAAAGCTGTGAATAGAAATTTTGACGATGATAGGATATGGCGACATATCACAAGCTGAAATATGCGAATTGTTTAATATGAAGTACCCCTAGCGGCCTATTACACGATCGGTAGTTAGTAAAATAGAAAAAAAAAGGCTACAATTTGGCCACGTCAGAGACAATTACAAAACTAAACATCTTCCAGAAGATACACAATTAGCTAAATGCTTTACTCGATTTACAAGAAAACCTCACAAATCCACTAGACAAATAGCCACAGAACAGTCAATAAGTAAATCTTCTGTTCTAAAATGCTTGCATAGAAATAAATGGCACCCATACAAAGTTCATTTATTTCAGGAACTTACTGAAGATGATTTGGACCAGAGAGTAGAATTTTTCGAAATAATGATGGATAGATGCAATGCCAACCCGCACTTTTATATACGATAAAAGATAAGATATAATATATAAGATAAATTTTTTCCGACGAGGCAACATTTTGTTTAAATGGTTCAGTAAACAGGCAAAATGTTCGATATTGGGCATCAGAAAACCCACATTGGATTATGGAAAGTCATAGACACTTTTCCAAGAAAGTTAACGTATGGGCCGCAATTGCGGGAACTTCAATTGTGGGTATTTTTTTTTATTGAGGAAACACTTAACTCGGAAAAGTATTTAGACCTATTACAAAATGACATAATACCATGTTTAACAGAACTTTACCCCAATGGTGAAAATCCCAATATACTGGCAGATTCGGTATGGTTTCAACAGGATGGAGCGCCCCCGCACTATTCGCGAACAGTACGAGATTATCTTGACAATATTTTCCAAATAGATGGATCGGAAGGCGAGGTAATATCGAATGGTTAGCTAGGTCTCCAGATCTAAGCCCGTTAGATTTTTATCTTTGGGGTTACGTGAAATCGAAAGTCTACTTCAATAAGCCCAAAAATATCGAGGAATTAAGGAATAGAATCAGGACCGAAATACAACTAATCCTGCCACAAACGGTAAATGAAGTGTTACAAGAATTTGAAAACCGTCTTAGGTATTGTCAGGAAGTTAATGGTCAACAATTTGAACATTTAATTTGATATGTTGGTGTTTTTTTTTTAATGGTAAAACAGTTTATCCCGATTTTTGGCAAAACTACTAGTCCTATGGAAAAAAGTTAAAAGGCAAAGTTGTAGGTAAAAAAAATATCTACAACTTTTGTGATTACATTTTTTCACATAACCTCAAAATTTATGTGACCGGTGGTCACTAAGATCTTTGTTTTTTTCCTTATGGGCGGTATATTTTATATTTTTTTATGTTTTGAATGGAAGCAGTTACAATATTCTCATTGATGTATTACAAATAACTATATTCATTTTCGAAAAATTAGTGATGTGGTAAACACTTTTATAACTAGGAAAATAGTGTTTCCCTTCAATTCTCACACATTAATAATTTACGAGTCTATACCTCTCTAAAAATATAATGTTAAAAATCCCCAATATTTTGATATGCCCTCTGCCGAAAAACTCTTTTTTTAGTCTACTCCATAACAATATATCTACAGTGTGGAACAGACAAATGGAATAAATTCGATAACGAATAAAGAAGGGCGTGTTAGGAAAAACGCTTGGACACGTCGACTTGTATTATCAAATGCGCATTTTTTCAGCAAAAAAAAAAACAAATATGCAAGCCCTTATATATTATTTGTTTGGATTCTACAGAAAATTACAGACATAATTCATGTAAAATGTCCTACCGCTATCTTCAATCTATAGGCGTTACTGATCTAAGTTGAGGGGTTTAGCTTTGTATACAGTACTTTTGACATATCCCCACAAAAAGTAGTCCAATGGCCTCAAATCAGGAGATCGTGCTGGCTATTCTATCGATCCGCGCCAATCTACCGATTTGGACAAAATTGGTTCAGGTACTGTCGGACATTGATTTCGTAATGGGGCGGTGCTCCATCTTGCTGAAACCACATTGTATTGGCAGGAACTTGTGAGTTTACTGGATCAGGATATAAGTTTGTCAAAGTTGGCACGACATTATTTTGGAGCAGTTCTAAATATTTATGCCCATTCAAGTTGCCTACAATGAACCTTCGACATAATTTCCAAGAATTCCTGCCCAAACATTAACTTTTTCAGGATATTGCGTATGTTTCTCTGTCATACACTGAAGATTCTCATTACACAATAGCGGCAATTTTGACGATTAACATGTTTTCTGATGCATCATTTTATAGGGATGCATTTTACTTTACTTTAATACTCGAAAAATAGATGTGTGGCTAACGCTGAACAGCTGCTTTTCGACCAGAATTATGTGGGTTTTCTTGAAACTCAAACATAATATCCAATTTCGTATTATCAATTAGAGCATTGGCAGCTACTTTTTTTATTTGTCTTACATGACTAAGCTCGCGAAACTGCTATTTTATTTTGCTAATTGTTCCTTGGGATAAAGTCCCAACCAATCATTTGTAGAATGGTTATTTTGTGCATTAAATGTTAGTTAACGAAATTCAAACGACAATAGCACTGACACTGATCACCACTGTCACGCAGGCAGACAACAAGATATTAAAGCTATGAGTTTTGACGAAAATAAATAACTGGGTTTTTTTTCAAATCAATAAAAAGGAACGCAGGAATGGTTTTTGCTTACTATCTCAACATCAAGAGCTAAATGGGCATTAAGTATTGAGTGTAATGTAGCGAATTTGTGAAATAATATAATTTTCTTTTTTTAATGTTAATTTTTGTAATAAATCTGAAAACACTTAATATTTCCGAAACAGTTGAAGATAGGTATAGGACATTGTACATTAATTATGTCTAGAATTTTCTGGAGAATCCAAAAAATAAATAATATATAGGAACTTGCATTTAAAATAAGAATGTTGGTATTCGCCACTGTCACATGACACACCCTATATAATTTTTTTTGTTGAAAAAATGCGCATTTAGAAATACAAATCGACGTGTCCAAGCCCCCTGCTTTATTCGTTATCGAATTTATTCCATTTGGCTGTTCCACACTGTATAAAAGTGAGGCCTCCTCACCGACCCATTATTCCCAATTCATTTGTCTCCAAACCTTCCCTTCAAATAACCAGATATTTGCCTAGTATTGTGAGGTGGAGTACAGTCATGTTGAACTCAGATTTTTTTATAGTTGGTCAAAAAAGTGTTCGAATTTCATCCGAACGTTTCATCTGTAACTGGGGGCAGACATCTTCAGCGATCCAGGCGTAGATGATACCCCGTAGACTGACGGTACGGTCGAGCGGTGGGGAACTATTACGAGGGTGAATCAAATATGAACCGGACTTTTCTGTTTCTCGCCCTGTAGGTAATTCGAGTGGCGTGACGTCTCGATATATGTTAGGTAGGGATGTTAAGAAGAGGATCATGTCAGAGCAAGAGGTGCATACGTCTGTTGCGCAACGTGTTGTTATCAAATTTTTGGCGCGGGAGGGCGTTAGACCGTCTGAAATTTTGCGTCGACTATCTGCACAGTTCGGCAATGAAACACTTGCAAGGACCCAATTGTACGACTGGCACAAAAAGTTTTCAGATGGCCGAGAGACAGTGGAAAATGAGCCTCATGCACGCCGTCCCACGACAAGCATCAATGAGGCGAATATCTACGCAATTCGTGAGCTGATTGAAGGTGACCGCCATCTTACAGTATTGTATGAGACATGGGTGCATCATTATACCCCGGAGTCCAAACGTGCAAGCATGGAGTGGCGAAAACCTGGAGAGGCAGCACCGCGGAAAGCCAAGACCCGTCTTTCTGCAGGGAAAATTCTTGCAACAGTTTTTTGGGATTCGAAAGGCGTACTGCTGATCGATTTTCTGCACGAAGGCCTTACAATTAATGCTGAGTATTACTGCGAACTACTCCAACAAGTGAAACTTGCCTATCGGCAAAAGAGGCGGGATATGTCTATCCGAAGTGTGATTCTGTTGCATGACAACGCTCGGCCACATACAGCTGCATTGACTCAAGGAAAATTGAACAAAATGCATTGGGAAACCCTTGAACAACCGCCTTACAGTCCTGATTTGTCGCCATGTGACTACCATATGTTTGGGCCAGTTAAAGAAGAACTGGGAGGCCACCACTTTGAGGACAACGAAGGTGTAGAAACGTTTGTGCGCAATTGGTTATCGACACGACCAGTTTCATTCTTTGAGAAAGGTATTAAAAAACTTCCGATTCGGTGGGAAAAATGTATACATAAGAGAGGAGACTATGTAGAAAAATAATATGTTTTAAAATTTGTATTGATCGTACCAATAAAATTTTAAAACAAAAGTCCGGTTCATATTTGATTCACCCTCGTATTTATTCATGCCCAACTTTATGCATTTAAGTCCTTTTGTAACCAATCTATAACGAATATTTTCACTTCAAGATCTTCGCCCGTAGCTAAATTAAACATTCAGAATATTATATTTACTATTTGAAATTTTAGGAAAATCAAGAAAATATCTTACAAAAACTAATTAAGGATTTTAAGCAAAATAAATGGAAACCGGTAAGTTTATTCTATTTTAATCCAATTATATAACTTAATTTTTTTAAACTTAGCTAACCCCGGAGCAATATGATACATTAGCAGACGACTTTCAAGAATCCTATGCGAACATCATAGAGAAAAAAGTCCTGGAATTTATAGAAGAGAATTTAGATGAACTTCCTCTTTATGCCCATCCGAAACTAATTATATCTTTACTAAAAGGATACGAATTAAGTCCTTTGTTTTATTAAGTAAATAATCTAAATCAAGCTTAGAGAAATAGAAAATTTAGTATGTATGGAGTATAAAAATAAATCCTCGTAAAATCGTACTAGAACCTTAATTAAGTTCAATTATAGGTGCATAGAAATATTTGTTTATATACATAAATATGTATAGCGTTTCCCAAAATTCAACATCAAGCCGAAACCCAGTAGCGGATCAGTTTATGATTACCCAGGGAAAAATAATTGAAAAAATCGTAATAATTTTTTTAAATATATACGTATTTTATTGAAAAACTTTCGAAAAGAATACCCTTGATTACATTTTTTAGTACTATAATTTTGAAATAAAACGAATGCGAAAGTTCAAATAAACTGTTATGAAACCTGTTTTACTTATACTAGAGCAAATGTTCAAACTGTATGCCATCAGCATTAATACATGCACGAAATCGTTTTAAAAACGACCTGTTCACCAATCCTGCATATGCAACGTCGCGAACTGATGTGTTTGGCAGTATCCAAATTTGTAACGTAATTCACCAATTTTGATGTGGGTTTCGAATAAATCTTATTTTTCAGGCAACCCCAATAAAAACATTTCCTCTAGTGTTATTAATAAAGTTTCCATAACCGTTTATTTGAACTTCGCTATGTTTGAAATCCCTCGAGAATTTTGGAATGACTTTAATAGTTGGTTCTTATTCAGAAAAGTACCTACAAGAATTTTGAATTGGGAGTTCTGGAAGAAGTAGTATACCATTTTGCAAACCTCATTAGTAGTGCCAACTGTTGCAATAACTTGTCATAGTAGTTTAACTATATTTTTATGTAAAATGAAGTGTCAAAATTATTTCTCCAAATGCAATATATTTTTGTGATAAAATAATATACATTCTGGTTTAATTCGAGATTGTCCGTTATAAAACAGTTAATTAGGTTGTCAATACAAACATTTCAACAGTCGCACTTTTAAAATGTAGTCTAGACTTTTCCTTTTGGACGTACTTGATTAAAGTGCGTGTATCTAAACAAAAAATGATTCCTATTTTTGGAATTATTTTCCCTAGCTCTACTGAATTGCGCCAAATTCAGGACAAGAGTGTTTTCGCGGTCGAATCCGAAGTCAGATTTCTGAAATTCAAGATGGCAGATCCAATATTCGAACGGAGTTTTTTAAAAACCAGTTTGCTCTAAATTTGGTCTACGGTGATTTTCTTGGTCGCCTAACAGGAATCAGTCAGTAACCCCCGTTCACTGGAAGTGTATCTCGTACAAACGTTAGTCCGTGACGCATGGAATCTATTTTAAGAAAAAACTACGGCATTATATCGCCTCTTATTTGTATTCTGACAAATACGTATGACATTACGACTTCATCAAGAATTCTTTTGAGCAGTTTTTTTTAAGGTAAATAGTTAACTACTTAAATTCTATATATACAGATATATATCCACATATTTAGAACTATATCATTCAACGTATAACAGCCGTTTCGAACCAGGAGTTCTCGTCAGATACGCTTCCTTGAATGACATATATGTGGATATATATCTGTATATATATATATATATATATATATATATATATATATATATATTTACTTGTGTTTTTAATATAAACACTCGAACCATCTGTCAAGAGTATGGTATATGTTATAGCATAGTATGTCTTCATATACTTAAATTACTCAATAGACGGTAGATGTCACCGACATCTATTAGGTTCAATACACTGACTGTTGTCTTACTGATGTGTATAACATCCAAGTATTTCACTTTAGAACTTGTCATTCAAGGAAGCGTATCTGACGAGAACTCCTGGTTCGAAACGGCTGTCATACGTTGAATGATATAGTTCTAAATATGTGGATATATATCTGTATATATATATATATATTTACTTATGTGTTTTTATATAAAACACTCGAACCATCTGTCAAGAGTATGGTATATGTTATAGCATAGTATGTCTTCATATACTTAAATTACTCAATAGACGGTAGATGTTACCGACATCTATTAGGTTCAATACACTGACTGTTGTCTTACTGATGTGTATAACATCCAAGTATTTCACTTTAGAACTTGTCATTCAAGGAAGCGTATCTGACGAGAACTCCTGGTTCGAAACGGCTGTCATACGTTGAATGATATAGTTCTAAATATGTGGATATATATCTGTATATATATATATATTTACTTATGTGTTTTTATATAAAACACTCGAACCATCTGTCAAGAGTATGGTATATGTTATAGCATAGTATGTCTTCATATACTTAAATTACTCAATAGACGGTAGATGTCACCGACATCTATTAGGTTCAATACACTGACTGTTACTTAAATTCTGACAGACTTATGTGAACTATCATTTTATAGACTCTATACACATCTGACCATATCATATAATATGATTTAGTAAAAGATTTGTGCTTCAGTTTCCAAATTGTCAAAGTTATGATTTTTCAAAATTTGCAAATTGTAGCGGCCTTTCCAAATTTTCCGGTGGGAGATATTCCAACTAGGGTTCACAAGAATTCACTTTGTAGTTTTCCAATTTTCTACAATTGTCTTGATTGAAGTATTTTGATAAGGTCCATAATTTTCACATTATTAGGCAAAAACAAAAGAAAAACGTTTAGTGTTTAAAAAAACAAAAGCGATGTTCATGATGGATTTTGTTTTTTATTACTTTCGGCGTCATCAAAAGATGGCATTATTACTTGCTGTCAAATTTCACTTTCCAAAAAGTTCCAATGACCCGGGCATGTCACTGGTAGTTCGAAAACCAAATTAATTTTATCAATATTCCTAGAAATTATATTGTCTTTTTTCAAAACTAAGCATTATATATGTAGCGTTATGTCGCACATAGCTGTCGTCTCTTTTACATTTAGGAAAATCAATTAGCGAATCAAATGTGGACACAAATTAAATAAATTTTATTCACTAGTGATCTGTCTACACATAATATTAACACAAATAAATTAACGGCAATCACACTAACATACCCAAAAATAATAATATGTTAACATGTCTTCTTAAAGCTGGTACTAATTTAAGAAATATCACATTGAAACTAATTAAGATTCTAATGAGATAAATTGGACTAATCTGATAGAATTAAATACAGAAGCGAAATTCTCTATGCTCCTTTCATCTACTTAGATTTGTGACATATATATGTTTCAATTCAGTTTTCGGGGAATTTTCAAAAAGTGCTGCACGATTTTGTCCTTCACCCTTTTTCACCCAATGTCCATAAACGCGGAAAGCACATCCGTCGACAATCTGTAAAAAGACAAATAGTATTACAATTTCACTAAAAATTCAAAATTTATATAAGCTGCTTATTTATACTGGATAATAAGTCATGAAAATTGCAGTATATGTATGGCCACACCAGGCATATGAAAAAACGAGGAAGGGAACTGCAGCGATAGACTGTCTGCGCAAAACATTAAAATCCAGCACCTCCTCAATATAAATCAAAATTAAATTTTACAGGCTGGTCCAAAAGTATGGAAACCCCTGAATAACTCTTCAAGAATGTTTTTTTAAGGTGACCTTGAACATGAATTTGACGCCCATATCAAGGTTAACCGAGAACCCCATTTTTTATTCCAAATTCGGAATGAGCTGAAAATTTTACGTCCAAAATGACTTTGACCCTTACCTTGATCACGACAAAGCTCAAATGGATTTTTACAAAGGGAAACTCCCATTTTTCATTCTGGATTTGTAGGGGTATTAGATGATCAAACATGACTTTGACCCTGACCATAAGCTTGAGGATCATATCAAGGTCAAATGCATTTTTACAAACGAGAAATTCCATTTTTTATTCCAGATTCGGAAAGCGCGGAGAATTTTACGTCTAAAATTACCTTGACCAGAACCAAGGTCGAATAGATTTTGTCAAATGAGAACTCCCGTCTTTTAGTCTGTTTGTCAAGTTCGTTGTCAATGTTAAATGAAGGTCAAGGTCCTGTTTGGATGTATAATACTGCGTCCCCTACAAATTGAGACTCATTCGAAAAAATCTATTTGACCCTGGTCGTGGTCAGGTTCATAATTGTGGTCACGTTAAAAAAATGGGGTTCTCGTTTGTAAAAATACATTTGACCTTGATATGACCTTCCAGCTTATGGCCAATGTCATGTTTGGTCATCCAATACTGCGCCCCTAGAAATCCAGAATAAGAAATGGGAGTTTACCCTTGTAAGAATCCATGGTCAAATTCACGATCAAGGTCAAGGTCATTTTGAACATAAAATTTTTTACTCTTTCCGAATCTGGAATAAAAAAGGGGATTATCATTAGAACAAATGCCTTTGACTTTGATACGACCGTCAAGTTCACGGTCAAATCATTTGTATTTATCAATTTTTAAAAAGATGCACTCCTGTTGAGTTATTCAGGGGCCTCCAAAATTTTCGACCACCTTGTACAATTACCTTTTAGTAATATAACTATATAAAAAATGCTGAAGTCTAAAAGAAAATTCTTATAAACATCAAATACTACTAGAAGCTGTGAGATAGAAATAGAACGGAAATAACGAGACCAGCACCATAAAACTCGGAAACAAAAGTGGTTTACAGAAACGAAGGGTATGGAAAACGACAAGAGACATCCAACATGTAGAATATATCGAGGTGTGAAAGACCATATGAAAGAAGGTCGTAGAGAATATAAAAAATTACAAAGAGAAATTAATACCATCAACAACTGAAACTCGAAAAACAATAAAAACATAAGAAAGCAGTAGTAATCTGGAAAATACAAATGAGAAAATACCCAAATAACAGAAAAAAATAAGACGCAGACACACGTCACCAAATTCTACAAGATTCCATAAATCCCCAGAATCTCTTGAAATACAGATGACCAGCAAAAAAAACACCAAAATTACTGGTGCAAGTGGAGCGATCGAGAGTATGAAGGTTAATTACTGAGAAACTAATTAATTATTATTATGCTCGACACATTTACATACACGTTAAATAATATAACAAATGATTAAAATATTCCGCATTATTTTCAACAAAAAAAACTGCACCAAACATCTAAAACTTGTAAAATATAGCCATTTCTCATAAGAAACAAATACTTCACACTTAAAAATACCGACAAACTAGCTGATAATGTAAACAAAAACCTTGCAAAGACGCTATTCAAGATTCAGGCGTTATTTTTCGGTCAATTTTCGGTACACTTTTAATTTAATTAAAAAAAAAATTGGTTCTTATTGTTAGTGCGGTTCATCTTCATCATTGTTCAGCCCCCTTTCTGTCCACTGCTGAACAAGGGCGTCCTCAAGACTATTCCAGTTTTCTCTATTTTGAGATTGTTTATCCATCGCTCTAAAATCATTTTCAAGCTTTTTGTTTTATTTTCACCTGAACTGCTAGTCTTCGAAATTGTTGCACTCATACAGTTTATACATCCTATATTGGAAGTTAAATGGTGACTATAGAAAAAAAATTATGAACCTTTTTTTCTTTTAGAATGCTTAAAACTTTTCCACAAAAAAATGTCATAATGTCATTTTTATAAAGGTTACTTACCTTCCGCAGCAACTTTAACCGATATGGGTCGGTTCGTGCTGTAGCTAAACTTAAAGGTTCGGGTGTAAAGCGAAGTCTTTGGATTTTAATTACAGCTCTCACTACAGTGATGGCCCACTGGAATTTGCGTCGTGGATTGAATTTGGTCTGTTGCAATTTCTAAAAAGAGACATGGGTATGCAATGAAAATTTCTACAATTTCCTAACCAAAGAATCCTTCGTAATTTGTATGTGATTTAACTATCAAAAGGTATCAAGCAATAAACTTCAGTGATAACTTGCCACTTAAAAACAACACTGGTGATTTATATTTACGTCTAAATGTTAGTAGTCTAATTTCGTTATTGGAATTTAATGATGATATAAAAACTCACAGGGATATAAATGTCAGTTAATAAATTAAATTCGGGAATACAATACACAATAGAAAGAAAATCAAGATATATAAACTTGATACTTGCAATATGTCACTATAGAATGCTTTCGAAAAATAACGAATAAATTCATTATTGCCTAAAGTGATTCGAGATATGTCATCGACAATTTTTTTGAATGGAATCGATATCGATCATGCTAACTGAAAGAGCGTGTCATTCTACATATACTAGCGGTCGTCCAGTGGTCAAAATTCGACCGTAATTCATTAAAATTATGAGTTGAACATTATTGACGTTATTTTGTCTGTATAAGATATGAGTTGAGGCAAAATTAGAAAAGTAGGCCAGGCCTTTGCTATCCCTGTTATTTCATTTGGATCACATTTATAGAAATAATTCACGAAATATATGCAACATGTTCTAACTAATTATAGGCGGATTTTTTTTCTAAACTAAAAGTTTCCGTTTCCGATTTTAAAAATAGAGATGACAAACAACTCAATGAAAACTCTAATATTTAATGACATTTTCATTATCCACTGATTGATGATTTGTTGCACAACACCTTCGGAATATATTATATTAACTAGCTGTCGCCCAGTGGTCGAAATTCGACCAATTGTGTCAATATCTCTGGCAGGTTAAGTAACATGAAAATTTTATCGTGACATTCTATCCTGGGACTTTAGGGAGAACAGCAATTACACAGAACGGATCCAGATTCGGAACCTCTGTGTGATAGTTTCCTCGAAAATCCTAGATGTCGGTCTTACATCTCGCTTCTACAAATAAGTAACGAAATTCAAGTTTTTTTCAGATATAATTCATAGAACTTTATTTGTGTTCAAATTCGTAATTCTTAATTTAATATGACAACAATTCAACTGCTAATGGGCTACCCTACATATTTATTTTTTCTAACACCCCTGTATATCTATAATTGCACTCAATTCTCTAACATTTATTAAAATCCTCATTATAATAATTCCATCTCATTATATATTTCCACCACCCTGTATATGCAACTGCTTATGGACCACGCATAATATTTTTTAACATTTTTCAACCACCGGGTAAACCATTCTGTATATGCCTCTGCCTATGACTCACCATATTTACTCTTTTTGTTTATGAAATTTTTAATTATCTTCTGTAACTATAATTCTACTCCGACCTATATTTCAATCATTATATATATGGAACTCTTCGTGGTCTACTCTATAAATCAATTCCTATTCTAACAATTTTTATCACCATCCTGTATATCTATAATTCCTCTTACCCTATATTTCATCTTAACTATATATACCACTGCTTATGGGTTACGAAATGTTGCATTTCCATTTCCGCCACCCTGTATATGCATCTATGTATAACATTTTTTGCACCACCCTGTATAACTGTAATTTTACTGCACCTTCTATTTCAAGAACCCTGTAAATTCAACCGCTAATGGGCTTCCCTATATAATTATTTTATTAGTTATAATTGCACTCTACTCTATATTTTAAACACCCTAAATATGCAACTGCTTATGTGCCACCCATTAAAAAAATATTTCTAACGTATCTGGAATCGCCCTGTATAATTATGATATTCAACGATTACTTTACCCACTAAACAATAACAACGCTTGCATGCCACCTCCAGAAGTACATGCTCTAAGTATATTGGTCTGTCTATATATATAATTACTCAATGGTTTGAGTCTGGCGGCAGCGGCAAGCGGCACATTCAATTGTTTGGCATTGACATTATTGACGTAAATAATGAATTTTTATTATATTTTATTTAATGAATGAACCAATATTATAAATTAAGATTAGCATTCTGCACTGAAGGTCGTCAGTAGCTACTAAACAAAACAAAAATGAAGAAAATCGGTTGAGAAACAGAGGAGAAAATGGTACCTAATCGTTTTGTCTTAGCCTATTTATATATAGATAACAGAATTATAATCACAACAAAAAATTACAAATATTATTTTCTACGAAAGTTAGTACTACTTGTCCGAAAAATCAATCTGATCTATAATTTACAACACGAAATATTTTCCTATTGAACTATAGGTAACTCCAAAGATAGTAAAAAATGGTCATCACTTGGTCTGAAAGAGGAAAGAGCGTTACCCAGCCACTGCCGTGTTTATCATTTGAAAACCAACCTCGCATATATAATTACGCAGTGGTTTCTGTTGTTGTGTAGAGCGTTTTGGATTTTAAATTTTTTGAACATTTAGGATGTAAATTTTAAAGCCAGTAGTGTACGATTTCAAAGGTAATATGTATGTAAAAAATATATACTTATTTTACTCTAGAATAAATAATAATTTAACCTAATATGTTCAAACATGTCTTTAAAATGTTTTTAACAGTCAGAATTTTGCAGCAATGGGATCATGTAATGTAAAATTAATTAACTATAAGATACCCACATTGTCAGAAAACATTAATTTTCAGTATGATTTTCAATATTAAAATTTACTTACCAACGTAGTACCGAACCCATGACGATTTCTGTTTTATGTGGAAAATATAAAGAAATAGGAATCACTTACTGTTAATTAACAGTAGTTAAATACACATATTTTTGAGAATTTTTTCTGTGAATTGAAGTTGAAACCTTGAAAATACTTAGAAATCTTGTCTTACTGAATTGAAAACTTTCAACCTAATCGTTACAAAAGTAATGAAATGTCAAAATTTAAATCAAATTTCCGGCAGATGGCTAAGCATTCAGTGTTGTCAAATCTACCTATTTATCCTGAATTTGTTCATAATTTCACAATTTTTTGTAATCTTAGTTAAACTTATATGAAAGTTACCCGACGAAAATACAAAGACTCTAAATTAAAAGTATAAGGTTAAAATAAAGAAGATATCAGAAATAAATTGATGAGGTGCAACATAATTCTGATTTTAGTTGACAAACCATATTTACAATGCAAAGAAAGTTGCAAACCGCAAACTTCCGAGTGCCCAATAAACGGGGATAATTATGTATTATAATTTGTCGTTGGTTCTATTTCAATAGCATGACTATGTAGGCTAACTTTAGCCAAGGGCCAAAACTTTTAGTTTTACATTTAATTTAGTTTGTCTTTCACATTGGAGTCAACGTACCTTATGATTTTCTCTAGAAGCAATCTGGCGGCACTGTTTGGAATTCACAGTATGCATGTAAATAATGATTTTTTTATTATTTTATTATTAATTATTGAACCAATATTATAAATTAATTTTAGCATTCTGCACTGAAGGTCGTCTGTCTCTACTAAACAAAACAAAAATAAAGCAAATCGGTAGAGTGACAGAGAAGAAAATGGTACCTAACCGTATTGTCTTTGCCTATTTATATATAGATATCGTCAAAAATTATGGATGTCTGACAGTAATATTAGCGATCGAGAATGTTTTTTATTACTGTCGGATAAAAACTTAAAATCGTATTATTTTGTTTTTTATATTCTCATCGATTTCGTATCTTTTGTTTGGCAACAGTAGATTTTGAACTGTTTATTGAGTAGTGACTTTGGCATTAAAAAAAGGTGAAATTAACTGAGCAAAAATGAATTGAAATTCTTTGCATGATCGGATTTGGAGACAGGATGAGCATCCAACAATAAGTAGTCGAATTGTTCAATGAAACTCATCCTGATCGACGTCCCAATAGCCAAAACATGATGAGCAAACTTGAGTCTAAATACCGTAACTTTGGACATTTTCGTTGCCAACAAAACGTTTTTTTACAATCATCAGTCAACACTTAACCAGGTGGCGTCTAATGTCAATATGGCAACGTCCACAGTTCACAGAATTGTGAAGAATGCAACGTATCATCCTTAAAAGGTATGCCTTGTTCATGAGCTATCAGAAGACGACTTTGATCGCCGAATTCAATTCTGCGAGCAAATGCAAGAATGATAATAATTTCGTAAAAAACTTTTTTTTTCTGAAGAGGCTTCGATTGTTTGAACGGCCATGTCAACAGGCAAAATTGCTGCTATTGAGCTAGTGACAATCACCCATGGAGTATCGCACTCAGCATCCTCAGAAAGTGAACGTGTGTGCAGCATACTCCAAGGAAGATTTCTCGGTCCCTATTTCGTTGACGTGAACCTAGATATTTGGAGTTTCTTCGAGGCGACCTTATTCCTGAACGAATAAATTTATATTCAAATGAGGAACTTGATCTTCCGAGAAATGACATTTTCTTTCAACAAGATGGTACACCTCCTCATTATGCAGCATTTGTTAGTGCTTATTTAGATGAGGTGTTTCCGAATCGTTGAATAGGAAGAATGGAGCGATTGAGTAGAACCCTTAGATTACTTTCTGTGGGGGTACTTAAAAAGCAAAGTATATGTTACTAGACCAGCGAATTTAGAAGAATGAAGCGAGAAATCGTCAGGAGATACATCGTATACCTCCTGAAGTTATTGAACATCTTCACCAGGAATTTATTAATGATCGTCTTGGTTACGTCAGGTAGTCAACGGTGCAAAATTTCAAGAATTATTTTAATCGTTGTCAATATTATCATTTTTTATCTAACATAGCTAATGTAATCATATTTTTGACGATGTGTACGTAGACTGACACGCTCTTTCAATTAGCCTGGTCAAAATTGGGTGAAGCCACTTAAAAAAATTGTAGATGACGTCATATCTCGAATAATGATTACCTCACAAACAAAGGTCTTATGCCTTTGTTTACAACAAACCTCTCGCTTTCAGAAATATTGCATTCATATTTTCATTTCCCGTTTAAACTAAATGTGCAAACTTTAAAAATTGTTATTACATATTTTGATCATGATGACTGATGGGTGGTAACTGTATCGTTACGGGGGTTCCGCAAATTTGCTATATGCGTCCGATACAAAACATTTTCCATTAAGTATTAACTGCATTGATTTTTCAGAACGTATTTATTTAACGGATACCTTTCATAATTATTAGCAGAAAACGAGATAATAGCACGTAATTCTTGCATCATCAAGGCTGTCTGACTATGAGAAAGATTACTTAAAACTTTACCTTTCATTTTTGGGATTAGGGTCAGCTTTATATTTATAGTTTTGCGTACAGCCGAACCAGCAGGGGCTAACTAAGGCCTAGACAACACAGGCACGTGCCTTAGGTCCGGAATTTTAGGGACCCAAAAATACGTTCGCATACAGGGGGGTGGGGGGTTCTTAGTAAGCGGGACGGGATGTGACAAAGGGGGACGAGGGGTTTAAGTTCAGTTAAGTCGCAGTACAAACATTTCTAATCTAATTTTCCTCTTGTCTGTTTTTGTTTCATTTTTTTCTGTTACGATAGAAAGTCTTAAGTTTATTCTTTGTAAATATATAAATATTTTTATACGTATATTTCACAATAGTTTATTATTTGGTATATTTCCTAACTCCGTCACAATCGGTTCGTCTGTACATCCAATATTATAGAAAAAAAGAGCGTCCACGGATTCTCTCTCTATTTAATAGCAAATGAAAGTTCGACTTACACGGCCGATGATAAAATAAAGCTGCATATATTTCTCGTATACAATCGAACTTGGTTAACTCGAATTTCAATGGAAATGCTACATTTAGAATAAATGATTTAACGTAGCGAGTTTTTCTAGATATACAAATGCTTTATGTTTATACATTTATTTCATTCGTCACTTAATAGTCAACAAATACTGACTCTTTAAATTTCTTAATTTTGTGCTGGTTATTACATATACTACTCATTATACGTTAGAATTTCTGAGATTTAACAGTTAAGATTTTTGAAAAAATGGCGTCTGTAAGAAGTGAGTTATAACAAAAGTTACTTAACACTTACAAAAATGTTATCCCGAAAAAAGCAATTACAAATTTAATACCCAAAACGGAATAAAAAGATAAGGTAGTTACTTGTTGAACTGAAGATCTGCTGTGCATATTGGGGGATGAAAGCAGAATGGATAGGCGCAGAGGAAATAAATGCTAGTATCGAAAACAAAGAAGATACTGCAGGATCGTTATTATAGATAGAGGCTTATTCATTATATTAATATTTGTGTAATATTAGTAGTAGTCGCAATGTATCGCGTACCAGGGGGTTCCTAGCTCTTTCTGGGTCGAAGAAAATTTGACAAAAAGGCAAAATTTAGCGTAAAGTATTTTATGAATGGTCCCTAAGTACCAAGCGCAAAGTACGCGTCATGACTGAAAAAGGGGCCCGGAATCAAACTGTTGCCTAGGCCCGCTTTAGTCTTAGTCCGCCACTGCGAACCAGATAAGTTTCTTTAAAATAACATAATTTAACAGAATATAAACAAACAAAAATTATTGGCTTATACCGGAGTTTCATTGTAATCCCTTCAAACGAACTCCATATAGATATATTGCATAAAACTAAGAAAAAATTATATGTAAATAAGGTATCGTCTTCATACATGACCACACTGACATATGGGGTCAAAATGAATTTACTTTAATTATAACGAAGTTTTACAATGAAATTGAATGCAAATCTTTATTAAATGAATATGAACATGACATCTACAACAGTTGAAGTTTAGGATGGGTCCTTAATAGAGAACACCTAGGAGTAATTTCCAAGGCCAACACGGAATTTCTTAATGAACCTTGAAAATTGTAATTAAACGTACCACTCATTCTGTTTTGGGTTTACCTAAAGAAAACAGTGTATACATAATAGAATTATGTCCACTTTGTACACAATCGAATGATATTAAAAATTGATTATTACAACTTGAATAATTTTAATAATCAAATGATCGCTCGAATGACCGATCACTCGGATGGTACGTAAATGTTTTCTACATTTGTGACACACCAAAGGTTCCAAGGCATTTCCATTGCATGGGTTAGTTTACGGAAATTGGGATTGCCTTCTCTACAATAATATTATGAATAACAGAAGGTAGTTTGCTACAATGTATAGTAAAACTATAAATATACACTGCTTCCACCAAATTGAAATATTTGGGTTGTGTATATTGTAGTGCGAACTTTTTGTAAAGTATTAATCAAACCCAGGTTGTAACAGTATAATTCTGAGTGCAATTGAATTCCTTGAAATAAGCAGTTAATTGCGCGATTTGAATATAAACACAGATACAAAACTGTCAAAAACTTGAAAAGTCGGAAAAATATTTTGAAACTTAGTTCAAACGAAACCAAAAATATAGTAGACAAAACAAGAATGCTAATCTCATTAAATTAATATTTCCTCTTAGCAGCATTATAGGTAATATTTTGAATTTTAAAATACTGGAAGGGTTAATGTTAATGACGGCAATTAGGGTAGGTAATATGATCCGATATGTTTAGAAATCAGTTAGTAGTAGAAAGGCCACGTCAAATTGGTGAGTGTTTTGCGGATACATAATGTGAAAGTCAACAAAAATCTTATCTTTAGTATTAGCACAAATATTAAATTCCCTAGTTTCAATTCACGATTACTAGCTATTTCAAAATGTATAATGTATATTGTTACAACCTTTAATTTTTATATTAATAAAATAGGAATGCTGTAGAAATTAATTGTTTACACCAAAAACCATTTATCCAAATAAACAAACTGGTAGCAAAAACGAATTCTCTGGCATACCATTGAGGGTAAAAATGTACCGAAAATGTTATTCTTTTCGATAGGTAGACATCATATACGTTGGAGATATAAGGATACTACGAGAACATTCGAGGGTAACTGGGATACGGTATAAATGCGGCCCTACAGCAGAAGCAAGCAGTAGTGACTCGGCTTGTTTGACTCATCGACGTGTTAGTCTAACAAAAGTAGAGATATTTATTGTGAATTTTTATTGTGGATATAAAGTTTATTTTCAGAATTTTTATTGTGAAAATAAAGGTTATTTTCTGGAATAAATTTAGTGATTTCAGTCCGTAGAAAATGCATGATAATATCCATTATATCTATATTAGCCAAGAGAGTGTTTTGGAAAGTGTGATTCGAAGGATTGCCAGAAGATACCGCAAATCGTTGTATTCGATGACGTTATCATTTTCAAAATTAAATATCATAATTTGTTAAGAACTGAACCTTCTATAATGTTACTTCTATTTAACTGTCAAAAATACTCTATGTCTCCTTTGGAGCACTATATTGCCAATTTCCTTGCCCATATTAAATTAAATGTTTATTTGAATAGCCACACAAACAATAAACTTCAAGTACGTTAAACCATGTGTTAGAAAAAACTTGTCATATGTAACTTTTTGTTAAAATGCTACTTTGCTATAGTAGTCTCCCAAGCTCATGCATGAAAAATATGTAAATATGTTGTTGAATAAAAATGTACAAATACCAATGGCTGTAGTTTAAATATTAAATTAAAAAAATTGAACATGTTATAAAGAATTAACCCCCAGAGACAAACTAAACAATCACATTTAGTATATAAAAAAAATGTTAGATTTCAAACTTGTTTACCAATGTGATTTCAGAAATTCGACTATAACGTCGACTGTTCCTTCTTAAGGAATGCTTCAACGGAGTGATATCTTGATCCCATAAAGTCTGAAAAATTTATAAAATTGACATTGATTGTTTGCTGCCCATTGCAACACTATTAATTGACAATCACAATAACGGGAAAAAATGTTGTTTTAATGCGCGATAACTACAAAATAAGCACATACGAACCACTATGACAGCTAAGCAGTTAACCATTATTTAAAATAATAATTAACAATTATAAAGTGTTTCAGTAGAAGGAAACTGAAATATTAATTGTTATGTTACCCTAGGGTCACCTAAATCAGACCCAAGTGCTCGGCGGTCTTCGATTCCTCGACCATTCGACTGCTTTAACAATCAACTTTCGACGTAAGTCGCATGAAAAACTGACAAATGAACTTTAACCCATATATTAAACTACATTTATGTCAGTTTTCATACGACATCCGTCCTCCGTCGAATGGTAGAGTCGTGGAATGGTTTCAATAATCGGAGCCCTGGCTCCTAAGAGTAACCGGTGGGAACAGGCTACCAAAAAAAATCGTAATTGTAAATTTACGAACTTTGGTAAGTGAAGACCGACTGTATGAACTTAAGACTAAGGAGAAAAATGTTTGACGTAAAGTATATTACAAAAACTGAATACTAAGAAAACGAAAGCCACCCTAGCATAAATTTTATAATTAATAAATTAAGTAAGACGACATTAGAAAATTCGACGAGTCAGAAAGACTAACTTCAAACACCACCACACAAAATGAGTATCAGGCCCAGACATTTTGACCGTTGAAAAAACACTGGGGCCTGATACAAATGCGACTGATACACCGGAAACCATTTATCGGATGTCAGTTTCTCTAATGAAGAATCAAAGGTGGCAAAGGTTCTAGGAAAAGGCGGCGCAAAACGCCATCGTAAAGTGCTGCGTGATAATATCCAAACCATAAGTTTAGTAAGACGTGGTGGTGTTAAACATATATCAGGATTGATATACGTTTATATAGGAAACTAGAGGTGTGCTTGAAGTGTTCCTTGAAAATGTTATAAGAGACGCTGTCACATAAACTGAAAATGACAAGACTAAAACAATCACAGATTTGAAGAGACAAGGATGTATGGATTTGGCGGTTAATTAATATGTTGGTGTACATACAAAAATACTTTTTCTGTGGAGTGGTTACTTGTATAAGACTACATAGGAAACCCACTAGGGAAAAATAAGAAGAAAACGAATAAATATAGGGGACTTCAACTGTGAAGAATGAAGTGAGCAGTAATGTATGCCTCTGAACATTTTAACTGTACACCGCCTATGGCGTCTAACCAAAATCAACGCCTGCGATAGTGACACGGGTTATTAAGAGGCAATGGTAGAGCCAAAAATGAAAGGGAGGCTGTTGAGAAAACAAATAGCAAACACTGATACTGAGAACTGAGTAACTAAAGAAAGAGAAGTGTAATTCAAATGGCACTCTTAAAATGAACTAAGCCAAAATACTAAAAACAAAACAGAAGAAAAAATTCATTATTAAAGAAATGTAAACTATAAAAATGATACAAGATTTACAAAGAATTTTGTTTAAGGAAATAAAATAGAAAGCGACAGAAATAAAAAACGTAGAGCAAATTATAACAGAACAGATGACGGAATAGTAATAAATGATAAAACAAATATAACAACCAAATATTTAGACAAAATACGCTTGTGTCCCAACTCTATGAAAAACTCACCAAGTTTATTAAAATTTAAATGTGTACAAAACTGGAAAAAAATCCAACCATCTGAATATGTTAGATTCAGAAGAATTACAGTACAAGAGAACACCTATTGAAAATGGGAGTGCCATTCAAAAAATCAATTGAGCTCTTAGCAAGTTGTTTAAAAACTGATATTAAAACATATGTTCCCGATTACATATACAAGTGTTTACATCTACCATACATGAAAATACCAAACTGATTAATATAAGACAAAGAGACATTATCTTGTTAAAATTGTTTATGAATGCATTAGAGAAAGCTCTCACAAAATTACTTTGGCACTCTTATAAATGTAAAATGACACATATTTGCTACATAAAGCATTGAATAACTTAAAAAAATGTTAAAATAAATTAGAGTAACAAAAACAAAATTATAAACCGAATACTGAAAGAAGTAGAAAATTGATATGTCAATGTATAGAAATGTTTTGCATTATGTAAAGTTTGCGGATACTATTAAATTCTGGATGTCTCTTTAGTTACAAACGTTGTATCAAAGAGACAAAATTTTGAAGAATTTAAAAAGTAACACTGTGAAATTGGTCTCTGACATATTATGAATTATTTAAAAAGGCAAAATCCAATAAGATTCTGAAAACAGTAAAACAAGATCTGTTAATGATAAGTATAAAGTATATTCTAAATCGACCAACTTTCTATAATTGACGAACCGACCTACGTATCTATTTATACAGGACATTTTCAAGAAACAAAAAAAAAATTCAGAAATAAGTTCACATAATCTTAGGTCTGGAACCCTGGCATATTTTCAAATGGGGGGGGGTGATATTTCGGCTCCTGCTTTGGAGCCATTCTGAAGAGACAAAGTAAAAAAAATTGACACATACAGAGTAATTCCAGCAAATCATTAACAATACTTTGTAAACAGATTTCTGGTTGAGAATATTATAATTGATATCCTTAAATAATTATTTCCTGGAGACAATCTAACTCCTGTAAATCGATAAGACGGTCATACACCCGTCCCATTTTCAACAATTCTTGCACTTGTAAATTAGTTCATTTTGGACACTATTCAAAAAATAACTTTTACAACTTCAACTATACACTAAGAATATGTCAGTCAGTTCATGTGAATTCTAAAATGTAAAAGTTTGCACAATTCGAAAATGCATGTAATGTCAAAAGTATCTTACAATTACAAGCAATAATACCAAATTTACTTTCAATAGATCAGAACAACTTCTAACTTACTCCAAAGCTTAATTATTTCTTTCATAAACATTACAAAAGTGTATTATTATGCGTTTTGTGGCGTACGTTATTATTTAACACCCTATATATTATATTAGAACCTAGGTTTATGTGAACTCTTTTTATTATTTTTGAGGATAAATCTCCAGCCCAGCACTGGCACATGTTGTTTGAAATACCCTGTATATACATTTGGTTCGGTTTCTCGTGGATATCTGGTGATTATTGTACGGTGATCGACTAATTTTTATTTAGCAGTAAAGAAAGTACTCCCTGAATATATTATTTGCCAAGAAACAGAAATGGCTGAGATAACAACAAACATGTTTTGAAAACAGCAAACAATGCTTGACTGTCATTTTGCAAGTTTTTTAAAACCCAAAAAGTAAAATCTATCGCAGAAAAAATTATCCTACAGCATTTTTGAAAAAATGTCTCTTCAATATATAATCTGTAAAACAAATTGCAACAGTTTATCTTTTTCACACTATGGATATAAAATTATTTTCTGAAATCTACTTACCACAGTCTGGAAAAATGGATGCATTAAAGCCTCATCAATAGATATCCGTTTCTTAGGGTCTACAACCAATAACTTCCGAATTAAATCCTTTGGAGGTTCTAAAAACAATATTAAGAAATTAATACAATATAATTTATATTTTACCATTTAATTATTTGAAGAAACAATTTCAGTTAAAATAAGTGTAAATGAAGTACAGAAAACTAAGTTGGAAAACAATAAGGAAATATTAGAAAATATAAATTAGACACTGATTGGACCAGATAAGACCCAATGACCATGGCCGGTAAAGAGTATAATATAAATACGACCGATAATCTGAATTTCCCATCATTCACCTGATGACGATAGTAGATATACAGCTATTGAAACGTTGTGAGATCAACCAATTCAAGACAATGGAAGTCCATATTTGTGTTTTACTGATATAGCAAAACCAGTTGTAGCATAACAAATAAGTATATTGTTAATATCATAAGGAATATATAAGACAACATTAATATATTGTGAGGAGAATTCATCCGATATCTGGTGCAATCGGCATTCATCCGATATTTCGTGGAACTAGAAATGTTGGTCTGTCGACCAGAGGCCGGCGGCTGAGTCTAACGGACATTTATGGAATTTCCTCGCATCTTCGAGAACACATGAAAGAAATTTCCCGACGGCTCGTTAACCTAGGTACTAGAGGATTCCGAGAGAAATATATAAATACGGACAGCTGGCGATGGGATTCATTCCGTATTCGACTGCCGTATAGTTAAGTAGAGATAAATTATAAATAGTTCTGTGAATATAAATTGTGTTAAAAAGTAGTGAAAATAATTTAGAGTGAGTTGGACTGTGTTTTTAAATAGATCCAAGAACTGAACAGAACTCGAGTGTGAAAATAAAAACATTACAATATGAACAAAAAAAACATTATAAATATTCACAGTAACTATGACATTGTGACTACAATAGTCATTAAATGAATTCATAAAATGGTTGAAATAAAAAAAAAGCTGCAAAAAAGCCAGAACGCAGAAGTTCAGATGGTTAAAAATAGAAATATAATTTGAATTGGATGGGGCCCTTTAAAGAGACAGTGATGGTACTGTATGGGCAAATATTAATGGCTCTCAGTAACAGCTATATAAAGGCTTACAGGACTATTTTTGAGAAAAAAATTAATACACATTAATAAAATAAAGTCTGAATTTCCAGAAGCTTCTATATATTTGTTAGTGGAATAATTTGGCTCTGTCTTGTGAAACAATAGGTTGAAGAGAGTAGGAACTTTACAAGAACCATTGAAATTATTTTACAAATGATGTTTTATCTTGAAAATATAAATTGAAACATGCAACTTTGACAACATTTTCTACAATTTTGACTAGTCAAAGTCATCTATTAACCTCATATATAACTAGATACAACACTTCAAGAACATTAAATTGTGCTAAAAAGCACTAAAGATATGGGTTTTGGCCTGTTACTTTTCCCTTTGACTTAAAACATTCAGTTAATTTTTGTTTTAGTCAAACATTCTACAAGATTGCCTAGCCAAGATCTTCTTTTAGCCCCATATATTCTAAGAAACAATCTCAAAATCACAAAACAACACAATAAATAGCTGATCTGTATTATGTATCTTTTATTAACTGATTGACATAGTAGGTACTTATAATACCATTAAATATGAAAATTTAAGTCCAATATAAAATAATACCATTAAAAATGAAAAATTAAATCATTTAGTAAAAACTTTTTTAAGCATAAGAATTTATAAACACACCTGAAATGTCAGCCCACTCTGGAGATGAAAATGAAAATTTTCCTTCCATTATATTCCTTAACATTATCATCTGTTTTCTATGCCAGAATGGGGGGCATCCAACCAATCTAAAATAACCATATATTAGAAAAGTTACATAGAAACTTATGGATTACTTACAAGGTGTACATAATTACACCACAGGCCCATCTGAAATTATAAAAAAAACAGTTGAATATTGGTAAAGTAAATTTCTGTTTGCAAACCTTACACATCTACTTCAAAGGAATATCCAGGTGCATCTTCTATCATGTTGCATTTTAATGTTTCAGGTGCCAGATAACCAGGAGTACCACACAGATCTATAATAATGTATGTGAATAAAACTTAATCAGAAATCAGAATGTTAATAATATAATATCTCATTACCATGAAGTTGTTCTCCAGGATTCAAAACTTTGGCAAATCCAAAATCTGTGATTTTCACATTTAAATTGTCATCTAAAAGTATATTTTCTGGTTTTAAGTCCCTGTGTACCACTCCCCTGGAATGAACATGCTGAACTCCTTCTAGTACCTGCCTCATAATATACCTGGTCTTCTTTTCTGATAATGTAACTACAGATGTTAAATAGTCAAATAGCTCACCATTTTTACACAGTTCAAATACCAGAAAAATAAATGTACTGGATTCAAATACATCTTGTAATTCAACTAAAATAAAAATAATACTATACATTTAAATATAAGGATTGCAAACTGTACCATTAAATAACATGGCAATCTTTAAATTAAAAAAGGATATTCATGCAATATGTATCTACATGAAGATTAAGGAAAGTAAGGTGAATACATAAAATATTTTTGTATAATAAAGTTATGCCAAAAAATTGTCAAATTTTCTTACTAAATACTCTATACATCACTACAATTTTGGATTGTATATAAAAAAATCTGGCAAAGTTTCAAAAGGATTTCCTCCTGTTAAAATGTTAATGATTTATTTGGATTCTTTTAAATAGGCAGTGATTTTTGAAAAAGCACTTGATAGGTTTATTGAGATACACCAGTTCTATTTTAAAAATTAATACTACATTTTTCACTTAGTCTAATTGCAAAACAAGTCTTTACACACATAAAATATTCTGGCATGTTCTAAAGTAGAACACACAATATATTTTACCAAATATTATATGCTTCTGTATTACTATAGTAAGGTTTTCTATATAAAAATTAGAGATTCTGGAGTTATCAAAATTCAATGTTCCACTAAATAAAACATGTGATAATTATGATTCATATTTAGACATTTTTGTGAAAACTGAGACATTTTTGTGAAAACTGACACATTTTCAAATAAATTAAAATCTGTTTATAACTGAAAAATCAGAAAAAGAATGAATAATTAAACCCGCACATATAAAAAGCAAGGCCTTAAACAAAGCATGTGTTAAAAGATGAAAAAAAATTAAATTCCCAACCATTAAACAAAAAGAACAAAATATTATATTTACAATTAATGTTATATAATCAAAAAATGTAGGGCCATATTTTTGTGTTCCATAAAAAATATAAAATTATGATCTGTCTCAGACAAAAATGTTACTAACTTACATAAGCATCATTAGGGGGACCTCATATCTGATTGTGTAATTCTTAACTTTGTGAAAATGTTTTTTAATCAACTTAGAAAAGGAACAGCAGATATTTCATACCTATGACATATTTGCTTTGAAATATTTAGTTAATCTACAAATTTATATCATGTCAGTTATAACTTAGCAATCACAGGATGCCATATATAGCATATCTTTTAACTTGGGGTCTCTATTACCTCATTTTCCTGAAACTGCTAGTTGTCACTATTTAATTCTTAATTAAATGTAAAAAAATGTGAACATCCTCAATTTGGGTGAACCATTTTGTTATAGGACTGTAAACTGATTTTAATGATTACTTTCAACAGGCTATAGTGCATAGGTGATCCTTTCTCAATTTGAAGAAAAAATTACCCACCTTTTGATGAAAATATGGAATAAAATTTCATAATGTACTTTATAACTAGGTTTTCTCAAACAGCATGAACTTAACTCCTCAGTTTACCATGTGTTTGTCATTAGATTATAACAAGGATATTTACAAATGTAATTCTAGTAACTCCTATCGCCATCAATAACAAGAATAACTAGAATATTTTGAAATAACTAAATTTTGTTCTATGCTTACTTATATATGGATGCCCAACTACATGCCTTAATATAGATATTTCTTGTTTAGTACCATCTAAAGTAGCACCTTCATTACTGCTGTCTGAACAGCTCAAATCTATAATTTTTGCAGCATATTCTTTACCAGTTTCCTTTTCAATGCATCTTCTAACTGTTGATGATATTCCCCTGTAATTATTGTTTGATAACCATGTAATTATTAATGCTTGATAGCTCCTACCTTCCTAAAATTTCCTTTGGTTCATATTTGGCATAAAATTCTTTAGCAGCTCCTTTATCAGGTAATTTATCATATTCTTCTTCCTTAGCCATCATTCATTTATCATATAACATAAATGTATTAAAAAATGTGAGTAGTTAAAAATATAAATACATGCGAACTATAAATAACACAATAGACAATAAACTAGTTAACTTTTATTATTAAAAGCTACTGTTTCACAAGAGATTATTGTTTTAATTATTCATATTGGCATGATTAAAACGAAATAGTTTTACACTTGAATAAGAATTGATTTAAAATTAAACTTTTCTATTAATTTAACCTTGTAAATATAAAGGCATTTTGATTTTGACGACTTTTTGACATTCAACCAATGGTTGACTTTTTGACAACCTTCGGATCATCAGATGAAGTTCCAAACCACAAATTAGAGTGGATACTTCTTTGTGTTCCAAACTGTTTACGACCAACACAGGTGGCGTACATGTTCTTGACCTAGCTTCCCAAATTTGTGATTCATACTCAAATAACTACTTTTCACTCATTAAATAACTACTTTTCTAGTTTAAAAATAGTAGAATCTTTAAATAAAAATGTTCTAAGAGTAGAATCCACGGTCACCTTATAGAGATTTTCATTAAACTCAGTAAGCCGATTATTACATAAAGATTACCTAAGAAGATTACACTTTCTTTAAATGTCTCTATGGGACATCACGAACAAACGAATTTTATTACTGTTTTGTGCAGAAAGTGTTTTGTGTCAATTTATATTTTAGTTTAAAATCTGAAATATGGTAAATAAACAGAAACTCAGTTATGGGTATTTGTTTAATATGTTCACAAAATACAGGCATATTAACTGATATAATTAGAAGTGGTAATAATGAAAACATTATTTTAAATAAATTGAAAAGTTTTGTCCCAGAACTTGTAAGTTTCATAAACATGCATATACACAATCATTCTGTATTAAAACTTAAAAACTAATTTAAATAATATGTAGTTATATTAGTCAAAAAGTTAAATTGATTTACAATTATTAACAGCTTTCAATAAATATTTTTTGCAGATTATACATTTTTTATAATACATTGACATGCATTTCAGGATTGGTCATTTGATTTCAGTATTTGCAGCATTTGTATAAACAATTTGAACAAAGCATATGAATTTAAACAACTTTGCACTAGTTCATATTTGTCTCTTAAACATAAGAACAATGTTGAACTTCAATCTGTAGATTTTGATCAGGAATATCCTGACTCTAATGATATTGAAATTTCTGAAACTGATTGTGAGGAGAACTTAGAAGAACATATCAATGAAAGAGACATTGCTTTCAAGACTGAACAAATAGTTAAAAGTTATAGAAAGAAAGACTGTAATAGAGGTACCACAAAAAATGATCCAAAGAGGAATAAGGAATTGGCAAAGTCAAGTGAGTATGGTATATTCTCACATACTAACAGTAATAAGCAATTAGACATTGGAAAAAATCTTATTAGGTTGAGTTTTTAGAGTAAAAATTGTGGATAGGTCAAGCCTCTACAGTGTCATCATTTGGAATATCATCCCACCATACTTACATTTTATGATTATATGAGTGTTAGTGGTAGATATTGCAAAATTTTTGAAGTTCTTGGTGCTAGAAATAACTGATTTATTTGGTTATATTGTGAGTAATTCAAAGTAACAATGGATACAGCATTCACTATTTTTTAGGTTCATTCCTTTAGCCTAGATAACCGATACACAACGGTCGCGTACCTGCGTACAAGAAAAATAGCATTTCTTCAAAACAATAACTGTTTAGTGAATGGTTCAGTTTCCTGTTCCAAGTGACACAGTGATTGATGCACAACCAGTTAATGTACGGTAATTTCGATCACCGGCTTCAGGGTGGAATCCGACTGGTACATGCATCGAGTTGCGCAATAAACGGTTTATGTACCAATACATTAACCAATTGCCGATCGGTCGACAATCGGTTGAAGGAACGAACCTTATAACAATGAATTGAAGGGTACTGAAGTAGGGTAAAGCATAGTTAATTGACTTGAAATAATAGCTCGCCTGTCTTTCCACAGCAAAGTGAGGGTCACATATTACACTCTCCCACTTGCCTTGCCACATTAACATCAGTCAGAATCTGGATTTGACATTACTACTGTTTACAATTCCCTCTTCTGTTAATGAGACAGATATGAAATCAGTCCAAAACTTCTTATATCTTTCAACATTGACAGAAACAGTAGATATAGCAAAAAAAAATTGTTAGTTCCACTGCACACACCCAATATTAGATCTTGCATTAGCTTAGATTTTTGTCAAAATTTGGAATATGCCAATGTCACTACATGTTTCAATTAAAAAAAAATTCAACTGATATATCAAGTGTAATTTTACTGGGTGTTTCATATATAGGATAGGCAAAATATAGACCAGAGTAGAATTACATGGGTTTAAAAATCTTAAAAAAAGTTATATTAGCTGGCCCATAAGCAGCTGCATATATACAATGTGCTTCAAATAAGTGGAATTAGTTACATGGGGTGGTTCAAAAAAGTTCTATTGGCTGGGCCATAAATAGTTGCATATATCAGGTGGTTGAAAAGTGGGTATTGGAATTATATTTATACAGGGTGGATAACAAAATGGTATATTGTTTGGCTTATAAGTAGTTGGATATACAATGTGGTTGAAATAAGGGTAGTATAGAATTATGGTAATACAGGGTTGACAAAATTTTTTAGAAAAAATGTGTTATGTAAGCAGTTGGGATATTTAAATTATGTTCTTGGGTTTTTATAGTTATGAAATATGTTGAAAAAATGTTAGAAGTGGTTGTTTATACAGGCTGGTTGAAATATAAGATGGAGTGGAATTATAGTTTATAGGGTGGGTAAAATTTAATTTTAAATCTACAAGTAGTTGCATATATAGGATTGTTAAAATATGTAGAGGAGTATAATTACAGTTATACAGATGGGTTTATATAACATTATAAAGAGATGTTATGACCTATAAGCTGTTCTAAGTATATGATGTTATATTGGGTGGCCTATAAGTGCATAGACAAGATTGTTGAAATTTTCTTATATAGGATAGAATTAAGCAGCTGCATATAAGGAGTACCTGTGTACCTCATAATCAGTTGCAGAGATAGGATACTTGAAATATAGGTTGGAGTGAGTTATTGATAAGTATTTAAAAAATGTTATATTGGGTGACTAATAAGCAGAAGCATATAGAGGATGGATGTAACACAGGTTGAAGTAGAGATAAATATAAAAGGTGATTCAAAAAAATGTTGAACAAAATTGTTATATAGGGTGCCCCATAAGCAGTTTTTTGGTGAAACATATTGGGAATTGATGTATTTATACTTATACAGGGTGGTACAAAAAATGTTATACTGGGTGGCTGATAAGTTGATGCTTATACAAGGTAGTTGAAATAGAGAGCAGAGCTGAATTATAATAAACAGGGTGCATAAAAAATGTTGAGACAAATTTTGTAGGAAAGAACATGAGCTGTTGCATATATGCTTTAGATAAAAACATGAGGAGAAGTAAAATTATAGTTATACAGTATCTTTAAAACAATGTTAGAAAAAGTTGCATATAAGAGGTGGTTGAAATATATGAATTAGATATAGTGCAGAGTTCAAAAAAGTTATATTGGGTGGGCCATATACCAGGTGACTGAAAAATAGGTGTTGGGAAATTATATTTTTATAAAATTTATCCACTCTGTTCCTGGCGAAAGCAACATAAAACAGTATTCATTCCAAAGAACATAAAATCATCAATTTCTAGACTCACTCTTCAAAATTAGCAAAAACTATCAATCTGGACGCTGGGGGAACAAAGGCAGAACGACCAGAAAATTCGGCCTACGCTGCATAAGGAAATATTAATTTCAGTAGTTAGTAGAGCTTACCTGTTGTTATGATTTCGATGTTATTGTCTTAGAATCAGCTATTGAAAATATTTGATGTTTTGCATGTAAATAAAAGTTCTAGAAAGTGAATGAGTGTCAGTTTTTACGATTAATTAACTTTGAACCCACGGAGTTTATTGCAATTTTTATACAAGGTGGATAACAAATTGTTATGTAGGGTAGCCCATAAGCACTTAGAATATTTAAATTTTAAGTCAGAATATAATTATTATAGGTATAAAATGAGTTGAAAAAAAAATTGTTATTTATGCAGTGTGGTTGTAATATAAGTTGCAATAGAATTATAAGTATACAAGATGTTATATTGGGTGGTGAATAAATAGTTGCATATACAAGGTGGTTGAAATATGGGGTGGAGTAGAATAATAGGGTGGGTCAAAAATGGTAGAAAAATGTTATGTGGGGTAGTAAATGAGCAGTTGCATATATGGAATACCTGAAAAAATCTGTGAAAAAACTGCTTATAAAGGGTGGTTTAAATATAGGGTGTAACAAAATTATACTTTACACTGTGATTAAACAAATGCGAGCAAAAATGAAAAAAATAGAGGTTGACCAGATAGGATATTTGGAATATAGGGTGGAGAAAAGATATAGTTAATAGTCGAAAAAATATTATATTGGTGACCAATAAGCAGTTGTTATACAGGATGGTTGAAATATTTTGTATTAATGAACAGTCTGATTAAAAAATCACAGACAAATAAGTTATATTGGGTCACCAATAAGCAGCAGTAAATACAGGATGGTTGTAATATAGGTTGAAGTAGAGTTATACCAGATGATTAAAAAAATGGGTGGCTCACAAGCAGTTGTAGTTTGGGACAATTATATTGAGGATATATTCACCAATCTTCAATATATTTCTCCCAAACTGCAACTGCTTGTGAGCCACCCTATTTTTTTACACAGGCATATACAGGGTGGTTGAAATAGAGGGCGGAGTAGAATTTTAGTTAAACAGAATGGATCAAAGAACATTATATTTTGTTATTGGGCGATGTACAATTTTATTTCAATTCTTTAATATTTTATTTCATATTTATTTCTAAAAAATTTCGTTTTGATACTGATTTTGTTGTTTGTCAAAACGAATTTTTTTTGAAAAAAAAACACGAAATAAAATACTAAACGATTGACAACGACTCTAGAGTCGGAGTTGAAACGTCTCCAAATACAGAGAAGTATCACATAATATACAGTACATTACTTATAAACAGGAATACTAGTTGATCATTTTGTGAGGAAGAATTTCTGTACAGACAGCCAGTAATTTTCAAATATTTATCTATTGCAGGAAAAAAATCCAATGAATAGGCAAAATGCTAATTTTCTGTTAATAGTGAATAGGTTCAAGTGATTTGTTCAAATTTGCATATTTCTTCTAGGCGAGGATTCCAGTAGTGATACTAGTCAAAAGAGCAACCAGTTGACCAACGTTTTACCAGCCTGTGAGTTGTGCTTAACAACATTCAAAAATAACTATTTGTTGAAACGTCACCGCCAGAATGTACATGCTACAGAAAAGAAGTTTACATGTGATATTTGTAATAAGAATTTTGTGTCATCAGTTTATTTAAATGCACATAAACAGTAAGTATTTATAGCACCATAAAAAGTTATTTTTGCATTTTGAAGCAAAAAAGTAGTTTATTCTTGTTTTCTCTCTCATCTCACAGTGTTCTTTTTTCTTTTTCTAACAATTGTTTCAATTTAAAAAACGGTCCCCTAAAAGAATTTAATAAGTATCAAAATATTAGTGTCCTACCGAACGTCAAATTTTGGCCGAATCCGATTGTTCGGCATTAGCCTTAACCTAGGAAAATTGTTATTTTCTGTTGCATAAAAAACACCCAAATGTTTGACTGGATTTTTTTAGGACAATGTAAAGAGCATAACACCTATAAAGTGTGATTACCAAATTTGTAAAAATCGTAATTTTATCAGTTTTGGTATTTTCTCAGCAACAGTATAAATAATGTTAGTGTCAAATGTAAGTTTGTTGGTTAATTAGTGAGTTATTTTTGTGAAAAACAAAAAAAATCCACCGCATAGCTGTTAAGTTTGTGTTAGAGCTTTTAAACTTGACAGAAAGTTTTATTTTTATTACATAACTGATCAAAATTCATGACTTTGATAGACAAATGTGTTTGTTTGTTGACCAACTTCCAATTATCAATACATCGGCACGTTTTTTTTATGTATGCTCAGGGATTATTCAAAAACGGCTTGGGCAATTTTGATGATTTAAACGGCAATGCATTAAGGAATATTACAGAAAGGTACGATATAATTGTCTGTAACGTGAGATTTACGGTTTTCCAGAAATCAGGAAAAAAGTAATTGAGGAACTTCACTTCAGCAAATTTCAGTGAATCTACACTGTTTTCTTTAAAACGGCTCAACCAATTTGAATATTTTAAATTGTATTCTACAAAGAGATTTTTTTTCTATAATGTAAAATAAATATCTAGCTTAAATGTCTTATATGCCATGAAAGTATATCGTACAGGATGTTTGAAACGGTTTTCATTTTATAGGGCTTGCAGTCGAATGAAATGGAACAAAATATTACATTACTGTATCGAAGAAAAGAAAAATTGTTGGGTGAGCGATCTTTTCGTACGGTAGGTGTGTGTGTGCATTGAAATGCAAGCAGTGCGCCGTTCAAATATATTACAGTTAGACAGGTGGGTTCAAAAAATCTTACAAATAAATGTGATATTGGGTGGTACATATGCAGTTCCATGTTCCATATATAGGATGGTTGAAATATAAGGTGGAGTAGAATTAAAGTTACACAGGGTTGTTCAAAAAATGTTGTCTTGGGTGGCACATAAGTAGTTGCGTATACAAGGTGGTTGAAATAAGATTGAGGTAAAACTATAGTTATACAAAGTGGATCATACAACTTTAAAAAATGGTTAAATGAGCATATGCAGTAAGGATATTCGAGTTAAAGGGCGGAGGGTTCAAAAAATGTTAGAAGCAGTTGCATATACAGAATGATTGAAATATAAGGTGGAGTGGAATTATACTTATACAAGGTGGTTTAAAAAATGTTATAAAGTGTGTAACATAAGTAATTGCTTTTACTTGATATATGGGGGCGAAGTAAAATTACAGGTATACAGGGTGATTTAAAAAATAAAAAATGTAAACAGTCGATAGGTGGAGAGGATTAATACTTATACAGTGCGGTTGTGTAGAGGTGAATTATAGTTGTACAAGGTGATTCAGAAAATGATAGACAAATAATTTATATTGGGTGACCAATACACAGAAACGTATACAGGATGGTTGCAATATAGGGTGATATAGAGTTACACTTATAGAAAGTGGTCCAAATAATAAAACCAATAAAAAAGTTTAAAAATATGTGGATAATATAGAAAAATATACCAATTGGCGAGAGAGGGAGAGATAAGAATACGCTAAAATAATCAATAGAATTGTACCTTAAATCAGATAAAAAAATAATATATGCCGGTTATTGATTGCTCACGGTTTCTAAACGGTTTTTATTTCAAGCTAGTTGAAGTCGATTCTTTTTTAAATATAAATTATTTCGTAAGCGTTTCATTTTACACGATGATTACAATGCTAGTGTTTTGCGACAATTATTTTTTTAACAATCTGAAAGGAACATAGTAATTTATCAACTCTTTCAGACCAACGCATTAGAGTTTACTATTCATTTAAGTTGGTTTTATTATTTGCAAATTAAGTTTGTGTTTCAGTTTTAGGCATAGAAAAAAATACGGACACTATGAATTGTTGTACTGAAAGAATAGGTAAACACTATCTTAATTTCAGATTGATAAAAAATTATTTGTAAAATTTCGTAAAATGAAATGCTTTCGAAAAAACTATATTTGATAGAAAACCAGAAAAAACTATGAAGTTGAATTTTTAAAAATAAAATTTTCTGTGTTTCAAATCTCTTAAAAAAAATTCCATAACAGAGGTGGACGATTGAAAAATTGTACAAAAATTTACGTTATTTTTTTTGTAGCCGAAAATCATAGCAAAAGTAGAAATTTGGAACTTTAAACACTGCCTAATTAAGAAATACAAATTTGTTCACAACACTTTTTCTGTGTTATATGATGTTCCTACTTCCAGAAAAACCCGTCAAATATGTTTGAAATTAAACAGTGCTAAGTGAACTATTCTAATAAGTTATGGAGTTTTACATCGTTACCACTGTCCTTCTTCGGCCTGCAACTTGTGCTCATTCGTACAAGTTCGTCTGTTCTCGGGGGCTGCTTTGATTGATTTTTGGCCGAAGCCCAGGTTGAGGCTGAATGTGCTTTTTTGACCGAAGGTGGCCGAAGTCGAATGTTCGGTCGGAACTTACAAAATATATAGTATATTCCATTTTAACTTTTCGGTCTACTCTGGTTAAAGCGAAATTGATAGCAAAAGTACAAACAGGAGTCTTTTGGAACTTATTATCCATACTAAAGTTACAGCCTAAGTTCTAAAATCCTACAAGATATTGCTCGTTTAATAAATGCAATGTCACTGTCATTATTCTTATTATGATGGCTTGTTTCTTTTGAACCGTATTCTTTTCGCATTTTAATTAAAGTATTGTCAATTTGCAGCATTAAGAACTTCGTGTTTTTTAATCTTAAATTAATTTTATTTTTTTACAGGTATCATTCTGGAACAAGACCCCACATATGCTCCTTCTGCGGAAAAAGTTTTATTACAGCCAGTGATCTGTATCACCATGAAAAAATCCACGCGAATAAACGTGCATACCAATGCGAGATATGCCCCAAGGCGTTTAACACATCCTCGGATCTACACAAACACAAAATATGCGTGCATACTGACAGGAAGGAATGGAAATACATGTGCCAGTATTGCAAGAAACGTTTCCCGCTAAAAGTCAATTTAGATAGTCACATTAAAACGCATACTGGGGAAAAGAATTTTTCGTGTCATTTATGTCAGAGGAAATGTATCAACAAATCGATTTTGATGAGACACATCGAGACGCACACGAACGCAATCTCCTTTCGTTGTGACGTATGTTTTAGGGGTTACAAACACAAGAAGTCGTTGAACGAACATAAAGCCAAAGTACACAAGTTAGGGGAGGTTCATGTGTCGCCCAAAAGTAAAAAATTCACGTGTTATCTGTGCCCGAAGTCGTATTATGCCAACAACAAATTGGAAAAGCACGTGAGGAGTCACAGCGGAGAAAAACCTTTCAAATGTTCACATTGTCATCGATGTTTTGCTGATAAATCGTACGTCAAACAACATCTTAAAATAATGCATAATGTAGAAGATAAGTTATGATCATTGTCTAGTCGAATTATAAGTCAACCCAAGAAAAATTTGTTTTTACATGTAAAGAAGTGTTCTAGCTAAAAATGTACTTTTAGTAGAACAAAAACGATTTCCATAAATTCTATTTTAAATAAATCTAGTCATTCTAATATATTTTTTCCTGGTGTTAATGGACCAAAGACACCAAAAACCTCAAAGCTCATGATAACGCAGGCGTAGTACAAGGGAGTCAAGAAAACTGTCAAATGTTATGTTTTTTATGTGAAACATCTTCAAAATCACACTCAAAATATACGGATACCAAGTTAAAAGAGTGTATGAAAAAGTCTATATTGCGTTACCTTAATAATTACAATACTATTATTCTTAGAAACACGAATCCAGTGTCATTATTTAGCTAATATAGTCAACTCCCTGTTATGACCTTGGGTTTGTGTCAGAGGCAAAAGGGGCGGTGGTGAGTGACCGAAACCGACGCTCTCGTCCCTTTTTATTTAGTAATTGTTTATTTAGACCAACCAATTTAAATTAAAATAAATATAATTCGGATAATATTCATAGTTAAAAATGACCTGTAGGTCTAAAAAATATTAAACATCAGTCACTAGCTCTTTTCTGAATGTGGAATACTCTGAGTTGAATCTCGGGGTGTCGACTCAGCCGTGGAGTCGAGCTAAAGAGGCGGTTTCGGGAGCATCTCAAACTGCCAAGGCACGCGTAATAAGTCAGTCTTGTTTTCTTTTCAATCTTTAACACTAAAAAGACATAGACGTTTCGCGTTAAAAGCAACGGCCTGGTGCACCGATTTCTCTACCTGACTTTTTTACTTGAGACAAATGCAGCAGTCTTGTCGAAGACTGCTAACTTTTTCTCTTCTGCACTCACATTTCTTAGGGAATAAGGAGGCCTGAGAAAAGTCTTCAATGGGTAAGCTTCACCAATTAAGAAATGATGCAAAGCTATGTCAGTGCCTGGTAGTACTTTTTCAGAGTTTACGTTTCCAATTATTCTGAGAGATTTGAATGGTAAAATATCCCACCGTCACTCTCTTTGCCATAGCCTCCCACGTCTATAGCAATAAATTTGTAGCGTGCATCCGCAACAGCTTGCAAAACAATTGAGAAAAAGGACTTGTAATTACGGAACATGCTGCCAGAATACACTGGCGCATTTATCAGTTTATGTTTGACACTTAGAGCATGTACCCACAGATCATACAATAGAGAACATGTACCTTCTGCACATAGCCTGCAATGCACAAATTCGTGGCAAGGCTAGAAAGAGAGGGCAAGAGACTGTAACAGGCTATTTCAGTTGGTGGGTGGAAGCAGCCAATGAACAACATGCTGATAGTACTGCATTGGCAGCATACCTCAACCGAGTGAAGTACCCTCTTGCCCCCTCCCACTCTATTCTTAACCCGACGGCCATCTCCCGAAGGTACAAGCTCATACCTGTACTTAATACTAAAGTATATGTACAAGCTCTAAGGTTTGGCATCACTGCTCCCAGAACCAGAACAATTTAGAAACCTCCATTTTGTCCAAAAATCATTAGTTATATCCTGTGGTTGTGGTTATATCGATCATATCTTCGCTTGATGCAAACTTTATATGTATTTCAGAATGATTGTCTCAAATAACGTTGCAAGTATCATGTACAATACAAAAACAGTATTAACTGAAATTCTGAATGAATATCCAAGTGTTCTGAACGGTAAACAAGTGTTCTGAACAGTAAACCAGTTGCTAAGTACCTGCTATAAAATATTGATTTGAGTTGAGGAGCGTGTTGCGTAAATACTTGTTTATGGTTTACGTTGAACACACCATTTTCCAATTCTTTGTAGATATTAAAATGTGAAAAATGTCTGAAGTGCTAAATGAATATCTAAGTGTTTTAAAAGATGAACCACTTGCTAGGTATACCTGTAATAATAAGTTCAGTTGATTAGATAAAAAAGAGTGGCGAGGACTAAGACACTTTCGGGAAAGAACTTAAAAAACTCAACAAAAAGTCTGGTCAAGCAGCTTCTACAGAATCTGATTCCAAATGCCCTATTTCGAGCTTTTACAATTTCTTCGCAGTACAATATCCCTAAACATCGTAAATTAATGGTAGGAACAAAATTACAGAAAGTTCTTATAGATGAATAAACATATATATAACCTGCGACGCTGCTTGCTAATTCTAGTGATTCGACTTACTATAGTGTTGATTTTTGTATGCCACAAAATACTTCAACACAAGTACAAAGCGAGCATTCTATTTTGCCACAACAAATGTCAGGTGGCGTTCTCAATCACTACGTCATGCATTTCAATTTAATGTATAAATTGTATTGAATAAAGAGATCTAATAAAAAGTTTATTTCATGTCCGTTTACCTAAGAGTTATAATTAATCTTTATTCACGTGTTATTTTCACTTTAGACCGTATATTGTTTAGGATATATTCAAAAGTTTCTTTCTTCGTGCGTACGTAACCATGAAATAGTAGGGGGTCATTATCTTGAAGATACAGATTATTCATCACGCACTAACGAGGACACAGCTGACTGCCTATTTGACGAAAAAAAAAAAGTATAATTGCATCAAGCGTTCCTTTGCTATCACAATGGATTGTGTTTTCGTTGTAGAGATAATTATGTTGTGACAATATGCCGTCTTTTTTAAATTTGAACAATCGACTTCAGCCTCTGCTATTAATACGGCATGATCATAGCACAATATTTTTAAGAATTTGAGGCAAATCGTTAACCCGTGTCCTCCAGTTTTACCCCTTTGATAATGTGGGTCATTGTGTTGACGAGAGTGCGGCTTCTGTTAATTTTTGCTTCGATTTTGATTCATATGTTACTTATGGCCCTCAAATTCCTTCAAGTTTATCATTATTCCCTTTTAAGTTACTTCAACAGTGTTTCAAAATAACCAGCACTTTCTAAGGCTAAATACTGGATCTCTCCCAAAGAGTTACAACACAAATGCATTATTTTAAATAATTTTTTTATCAACTTTAATAACCAAACAGTTATAGGTTAGAATCAGCTGTAAATCCTGTATTTAGTTGAAGAGTGATGGAACACTACTGGAGTATAGGTAAATGTTTTGCATAACTATGATTCAGTGTTAAATATTGGTCTGTTCATGAGGTAATAACAGTAGGCCAGATATCACATCTTCAGTCAAGACCGAGTAAAACAAACAAAAATTTTTTATTATTAGTTTGCCCTCTAACTTTCTCACAAAATGTACAAAAAATTCTACAAAAACAATATTTGCAATAAAACACCAAAGATTTCTTAAAATGTCTAATACTTACACAATGTTACTTACATAACTTCAAAATTTAATTATTTTCAAATATTACCAAAACAGATAATTTTACTTTGACATTTCAAAAGAAATACATGACTAAATAAATGTTCACATCAGTTCACAAGTGTTATTTAATCATACTTACTAATCCAATAGTAAACTTAAAAAGATTCATACAAAAAATAATCTAACTTTATATATCATTTTGATAGTTCATAAATAAAATTTTATATATCACCGAAATCAGTATGACCTGCGGCTTGTCGTAAAAGTATATAAATCTTTTCCTTTATCCAATCCTTATTATATGGAGCATATGTGTTTGTCGATTTCTGGTAAACAAGACAGCTCAGATCAGACAACTGAAAAAATATACATAATGTAAATAAATAATTATATTAATAGGTTATCTGTTGCCATAGTTAATAACTGATAGTTGTTGAGTGGCCACAAGATATGATGACAATGGTAAATTATCTGGGTAGTGCAGATGTGTACCTTACAAAACAATGTCAATTATTGTCTTCTAAACGTTATTTGTGGCATATTCTTGATTACTTTTATGTTTGTTGGGCAATAACACCACAATCGAATTAAAACGACGTATGTTGAAGGAAAACCAAACGATTCAAAGTCTATTCTCACTTCGTTGTCAATGGCTTTATATTTATTGATGTAAATTACGAAATGAAAATTTGATCATAAATCAAAATTGTTTTCGATTGTGGTGTTATTGCCCAAAAAAACATAAAAGTAATGTCAATTATTATCAATGCAGTACCTGGTTAATCTTATTAGACTGGATTGTAGTGTCAAATTTTCTTGAACCATTTCATAATCATTCGTTTTTCTACAGAGTGTTGTTTCAAATCTTATCAAAGAATTTAGTACCAGCTAATCCATAGGTATATGGTGATATCAAACCAAAGTAATAGAGGAAGCAAATGAGAGAAACAAGGGACCAAATGTTTTATAATAGTCCTTAACCTGGGAAAGTCAGAAATGATTTCAGTTAAGATAACATTATCCAATAACAGAAAAAATAGAAATTCTTAAAGAAGTGGAATCATATTACATATAAACAAAAATCAAAATGAATACCACGTTCAGGGTAAAAAATATATGAAGGCACCCCAGAGTTGACCACTGATGAAATGTATAACTCATGAGAGATCTAAAACAAAAATTCTACTGGACCAGTTAGCATAATACCCAAATTTATAAAATACAGAAGCCTAGTAATGGACATATTCCTGAAACACCAATCTGGAGAAGTTTTTTGTAAACAATTGCTAAACACTGGCAAAATTCCTGTTGACACATCATCTGGAGACAATACATTTCCTATCCATTTTTGTTACATTACTGAACTCATCAAGATGGTGTTCCCAAACATTGCTCAAAGATTACAAAAATCATGTTTATACATAAGTTAAATGTCCCATTTTGAAAAATCTCTTTTTAAAAAAGATTTATTTTTATTTCAAGAGAAGTTTACAATATGAATACTAAAATCAGACTGAACAACAAACAATATAAAAGTCATTGACCTATAAAAGAATGCATTTGTGTAAAATGATTATTAAATGAAATATGATATCTTGCTTCCAGCTGCTTCTACTTGAAAGATGCAGAATAAGTGTTAATGTTTCACATAACTCATATATTGGCTCCAAAAAATGATGATGTCAATGAAATAATTTTTAAGATTCAAATATAGCTAGCAAATTGACAAGATACAAAAAGGTGGTTCTGTTACTAACCAAGAAGATGGTGTAAATTATTCAGCAGAATTTTAATTTCAGAAAACTTGTATCCATAATCATTGTGTTGAGGGACATAAATCAGTCATATTTTTGTAGACTGGACCTGAAATCCTACTTTGTGCCTTCAAAGCTTCCCATAAATTTACAGTATTTGTTAACTTTCAAAATATTTTTAGAACATCCTGATTAGACTAGTCTCCTTAATATGATGGGATGGGATGTGAAAAATATTTATCTAAACTATTTAAATTTCAATACTTCAAAATCTACTTATTAGTGTCAGGTTATTAGAAAAATCTACTTTTGCCCGGGCTTTCCAATTTTTTTCGATGAAAAATGATCCAATCAGGATGTATAAACACTTAATAAGAAGGATTTCTGATTCTCTACAACTTTTCTGTAGACGGGATTACGATTCCTTCATTAATTTTCATTATATAAGCAGCAAAACAAAATTAATTTGTGTTTGTGCTGGTTTTTATTATTTAAATAGTTTACTTGCACAAGTTTGCTGTCAAAATCTCACAATTATTCTCTAGAAACTGTGACATTATGGTGTAAATGATTTGCTGTATAATTTTATTTCCAAAAAAAATGAGTTCAATTTTTCTTTATAAACTAGTGTAAATTTTAATTAAGTAATATTATAGAATATAAGTGTTTTGGGTGTAGTCAGTTCCTTCTACGAATTGGCTACTGGTATCACACAACAAACCTAATGGAGAGATTCATACTGTTCATACATAATATCAAGGGATTCAACTTTTTGCAATCAGGGTTGACATGCTAAACCACAATCAACAACAACAACAAAAAAAGAAATTGGTATTATGGTAAAATCGTTTGATCATCAATTATGCAAACAGTAATGAATTGTGGTTGATTATTTTAATGATCAGTTAATCGATTATTGATCACATCACTAATTTTTTTTTTATTTGCCCCTCTCTAGGATATTTTTTTTTTCTATGAGCAGCAGGTCATTCACTTGACAAGCCCATGATGTAAAGAAAGTTTAAGAACATAAACAGTTAGCTAACTGGGCAGGTTGTTCTTCAAGAGATAATGACTCTAAAACAACCACATCAACAAAGTTCAACACTAAAGTTTTATTCATATCTATTTGCCTTCTAGGTAATTCACTGATAAGCTACTTTAATTATTCAAATTTATTGTGTAGTTTTCAATTATATCTACCATTTTCCTTAGTACAAAATTATTAAACTTAGGCATTACTGGTTACTGAAACTTTATAAACACAAACTCTGTTTCAAAATTAATAGGCAGTGACTAGTATCTTCCAAGCCAAACTCATTTAATTCTTTATGTGATAGGGAGGAATTAGCAATTGAAATGCTTTACTTTTTGAAAAAATACTTCCTCAAATAATGATTACAAGTATATAATTGAAAAAAAGGCCAATACTATAGACCAGTGGCAAAACTTACTTGGTCAACAAAATCAAACAACTGAGATATATCATAGGTTATTGTTGGAGTATTTGGATTTCTTCTTTTCAAATGTTCTTCATATATTCGGCATACTCCTTCCATGCACTCATTAACTGATTCATAATCTGAATATGTCCGAGTTTCTGGATTATTTCCTGGCTGAACCAAAAGGATAGTATGTGCCTACAGACAAAACTTCAATGACTTTTTGATGCAACATTTTTAATCACTTACCATTTTAAATTTTGCGAAATTATATTTGATTCTAATAACTTGTGGAATTCAGTATTTTTGCTTTTAATCCTTAATCCTTCTCAGAGATCATACACTGATCCTTCGTAAAATTAAAAACCAAACTAATTTCACAACTAATTTATTTGAGGAAATTAATTGGAACTTTGGATTTGTTGGGGTGGTTGAACTGAAAATGTCTAATGTCTATCTACCACAAAACACTGATTAGATGGTTTGCATCATAGAGAAATAAATTAGTACGGTCTCTGTTAAAAAACAAATTTTTTCACCAAATAATTATTTGCACCAAAATAAATCACTACAAATAGGTATACACGTTCACGACAAATATTTACTTTTCGATAAAACATTCTGTCTGCTAGGTTGCTGTCTACTGAACTTCTCCTGTAAGTTAGGCTTTTTATACCATGGGAACTACCTCTTTGTGGTACGTTTGTTCGGAAAGGTTTTTGTAGTTTATTAATTTCCAAAATTAGTTTTTATTGAAAATGATTCATTTCTAGAAGGATTCCTATTTTGGTACCGTAAAATAAAATTCAGATTATGACGGGTAGTTTTGGAAAGCCTAAAATTTTGAGAACGTAGGTTTTTGCAGCCAGAGTCATAGCTGATTCTGCTTTTTCCGGATTTGGAGGGCGTCATTTATTCGAATTAATTGATTTATATATCGTAATATATCAAATGAAAGTATTTTCATATTTTTAATATAATTTGTTTAAAAGATATTAACAAAAATATACAAAAATCTACTCATTCGCCCTTTATCTTCGAATCTATAAGACCTAAGATATTGAAAAAAGATTAGAAATATGGGGTAGGTACTGATCTTACAGGAAAAATAAAGAGAGTACCCTAATACTAATTTAGAGGAGCAAATTATAGAATTAAATGAAACAAAAAATTTCAACTTTATCGAACGTCTTATGTTATATATCAATTGAAAGGACTTGAGGGAAATACAAATCCTTTATTTTCATATTTTTATATGCATACTGCAATCTGATGTCATATTTATCTGGAAGATAACGAATACGAATTAAAATTTAAAATAATATGTTTTAAAATATCAAAAATAAATAAATAAATATAAAAATATATAAAAATCGACCTATTCGCCCTCCTTTGTCTCAAAAACTATTATGCCTAAAATTTGAAAAAAAAAAACTAGGAAGACAGGGCATCACGTGAACTTAACTGCAAAAGTAAAGCAAAAATCCTGTGACGGTGATTTATAGTGTAATGTTTTTATTTTCACACACGGGTTCAGTTCAGTTCTTGGAATTATTTAAAAACACAGTCCAACTCACTCTAATTTATTTCCACTACTTTAACACGAAAACTGAATGCCTCCTATCGCCAGCTGTTAATTTTTATATATTTTTCTCGGAATTGTCTGGTACGTCCACGAACCATCGGGAAACTCTTTCATGTTCTGGAAGCTTTAAGGGAATTCCCAGTAACGGCAGCGGTCCGCCTGTTGAGAGACAAACATTTCGGATTCCCAGAATTTATCGGAATAATGTCCCTTCCACGAATTGGTTGATGGCCGATTGCACCAGCTGTCGGATGAATTCTCGTAACAATAGAATTAAATAATAGATAAATAAAAACTTTACAGTAAAAGTAAAGCAAAAATACTAATACTCTACTTTGTGTTACCGCTCGAGCGTTTTCTTTGGGCGCTTTTCTAAAATTTGAGTGTATTGTATCTTTTCAGAAATTTTAAAAACTTGGGCATTATCTTTGATAGTAATTATATAAATAATGAGGACTGGTATAAGTATACGGCACAACTACATACGTGATATGTGCATACTTTATAATTAGGTTTGAAAATCAAGAATAATGCATCTGCGATAGCAATTCGATATTTATATTATTAATTAAATGAATAAGTATATATGCATTATCATCTTGAAATACTAATACACAAAGGTGGTTTATAGCTGTACTACTTAATATAGACTCGCATTATCATAAAGAAATATTTTCTTTATGCGCATTATAAGAGTCGTATATAAGTACTTATAAATTTTAAATATACAACAGTTCAGACAGTTTAGCGGACAAATATATTTCTCAATCCAGTCGTTGCTTAGCGCCGCCTATCACTCTGTCTTGTATAATCTATGATTAGCTCTATGTTGACAACTTAGATCATTTACCATCTAGATATAGCCTGTCAAGCATAAAATCATGGCAACGCTAGAAAGAGAGGGCAATAGAGACAGTAAGAAGCTATTTCACTTAGTGGGTGGATGGTCGGTGGACGCAGCCAATGAACAACATGCTTTATTGGAAGCAGCTCCCAACCGAGTGAAATAGCCTCTTGCCCTCTCTATTGCCCTCTCTCTCATTAGTCTTACCACGACATTTGTGCACTGCAGGCTATCTCTAGAAAGTAAATGCTCTAAGGTTGACAACATTTACACAAAACAAAAATTTATTCATTTGTGCCTATCTTCCATATATTTTACATTTTTCAACTGACATTTCTTTTACGACAAAACAGGAATTATGGCGGTCGGAAAAAATAAGGGTCTCTCAAAAGGTGGTAAAAAGGGTGTTAAAAAGAAGGTGTAAGTAAAAATATTTGTATCTATGTCTATTATTTAATGTAATTATTTCAAATTGACCTTATTTTAACATTAAATCATTAAAGATTGGGTAGTAAATGATGGATTTAACTTCATGTTGTATGTCAAGCATATTATTGAGTTTTGGTTAACTTGTTAGGAAATATATGTATTTTGTTAACTATTCAGTAGGTAATTACATTGAGATATATTTAAATTCCCTTCAAGTAATCGAGATTCTATTTGTTTTTAATTTTCATAATTTCTACCATAACCTCAAGTAATAATTTTAGTGAACAATTTGTGCAGTTTTTCTTAAATATCGCTTTTGATTTTTCAGTGTTGATCCATTTACCCGAAAAGATTGGTATGATGTTAAGGCTCCGTCTATGTTCGCTACTCGCCAAGTCGGGAAGACGTTGGTTAACCGAACCCAAGGTACCAAAATTGCATCTGAAGGATTGAAATTTAGAGTATTTGAGGTTTCCTTGGCAGACTTACAAAATGATAATGATGCCGAACGTTCTTTCAGAAAATTCCGTCTCATTGCTGAGGATGTTCAAGGTAAGATATTTTAAGGGTTTTTAATATAAATGTTAGCATCTTAACTGCTTTTGTTTGGTGAAATTGGATTTTGTATTTGTTTTTTTCCACATAATTATAGTCCTACTGTTTTAGTTTTAAACTTTCCTTAAAATGTTAAAATAGTAGAATATATTACATAGTAATGTGCAGGGTGTAACATATTGGAGTGCAGATAGTGATTTAAAACACTTAACAAACATATATCTTGTACAGTTAAGGACTTATTTTATTGTTAAGTTTTTGAAAATTTCTGAACATCTGGCAACCTTACTTTGTGTGAATAAGACTGGAACTCAATGAGTATACTAAAAACTAAAATGTTTAAAATTTCTATTGTTTTTTAGAAATATGTAGTGGTTGGGTTTCGGCTCTTGGGGCCAGGGCGAAAAACGTACTTCTATGCAAGATAAAATTATGAAATTTGGGCAGTGCAGTATGCACCACCTAATCTAACATCACCCTTAATTTGGTTGACCTACCCCCACGTTAGAGGGGGGTCGGGGGGGTAACTACCCCCAAAAATCAAGATTATTTTTTTAAACTGTTGCTATCGAACTCTACGCATTTTACTACGTCTAGCACTCAATTTTCATAATTTTCCTATTATTTTTAATTTTTCCGATTTATCGACTTAGAAAAAATTTCGACAAAAAGTAGAGGATTTCGGCTCTTGGGGCCAGGCTGAAAAAAATACTTGTATTTGAGATAAAATTATGAAATTTGGGCAGTGCACTATGCACCACCTAATCTAACATCACCCTTAATTTGGTTTACCTACCCCCACGTTAGAGTGGGGTCGGGGGGTAACTACCCCCAAAAATCATGATTATTTTTTTAAACTGTTGCTATCGAACTCTACGCATTTTACTACGTCTAGCACTCAATTTTCATAATTTTCCTATTATTTTTAATTTTTCCGATTTATCGACTTAGAAAAAATTTCGACAAAAAGTAGAGGATTTCGGCTCTTGGGGCCAGGCTGAAAAAAATACTTGTATTTGAGATAAAATTATGAAATTTGGGCAGTGCAGTATGCACCACCTAATCTAACATCACCCTTAATTTGGTTTACCTACCCCCACGTTAGAGGGGGGTCGGGGGGTAACTACCCCCAAAAATCAAGATTATTTTTTTTAACTGTTGCTATCGAACTCTACGCATTTTACTACGTCTAGCACTCAATTTTCATAATTTTCCTATTATTTTTAATTTTTCCGATTTATCGACTTAGAAAAAATTTCGACAAAAAGTAGAGGATTTCGGCTCTTGGGGCCAGGCTGAAAAAAATACTTGTATTTGAGATAAAATTATGAAATTTGGGCAGTGCACTATGCACCACCTAATCTAACATCACCCTTAATTTGGTTTACCTACCCCCACGTTAGAGGGGGGTCGGGGGGTAACTACCCCCAAAAATCAAGATTATTTTTTTTAACTGTTGCTATCGAACTCTACGCATTTTACTACGTCTAGCACTCAATTTTCATAATTTTCCTATTATTTTTAATTTTTCCGATGTATCGACTTAGAAAAAATTTCGACAAAAAGTAGAGGATTTCGGCTCTTGGGGCCAGGCTGAAACAAATACTTGTATTTGAGATAAAATTATGAAATTTGGGCAGTGCAATATGCACCACCTAATCTAACATCACCCTTAATTTGGTTGACCTACCCCCACGTTAGAGGGGGGTCGGGGGGTAACTACCCCCAAAAATCAAGATTATTTTTTTTAACTGTTGCTATCGAACTCTACGTCTAATGCTCAATTTTTACTTTTTGGGCCAACACTTGTGGGCAAAGGGGTTGGCAACCCTCAACGCCAAATTAGCCTTCTCGCTCAGCCACACTACTGTTAAGGGCGAAGCCCGTTCCAGTAGGTGCCCAGGGGGGACCACGTGGAGGTGGAGTTAGGCGCTTGTGAGGCACCCGACTGGAATCGGACGGAACCCTTCTAACCAGTGAGGACAACACTTCCCCCCCCACACACACACACACACAACACACACAATAACAACATTATAAACGTAACATTTTTATTTCTGGATTAATAACAAAACGATTATTTCTTTGTAATAAAATAACTATCAACAAAAACGAACACTCTTCTTCAGACAAATAAACATAACAATTTAAATTCTTCATTAATAACAAAACAGTATTATATATTTACAATAAAATATTTATAAACGAAAACCTATTTTATCACAAGCACTTCAAAACACCATAACAAACTGTTGCTTCCTTATATTCAATCTTCTTTCTTCTGCCGGTTGGATCCGTTCTTTTAAATAGTGCATTCATGGCAATCGCATTCCAGCATTATTTCTTCTCGGGTAAGTTTCATCGGCTTTTTGTTGATTCCGGGGTAAACCCGAGAAACATCCCGAAGAAATCTTTCGAGTTTATGGCTGGTCTCCTCAAGGGAATCTAAAATATTTTTTTGGTACATGTATTGCCCAATATACTGGTCGGTCGTAGAGATGTTGTTAGTTGACCGGAGTAGACGTTTCAACTCTCTCCAAGATCTTTCGATGGTCTGCGTATGATCTCTATACGGCTGCATACCAGGTATCGGTGGTACATGCTGGCCGGCAAAATCCAAACATTCCACATTGAAGCGACCAGCTGGTGCCCAGAATGGTGGTTCTTCTTTTGGAGGACTAATAAAATTAGCAGAATGATTAATGCGACCGTGACCGTTGAACATCCGATTGCAACTGTTGTATGCTCTCCAAAAGTCTGTGCATACGTACGACTCATAATCGACGTGTTCTTGAAGTATTGGTAGTAGAGTTTCTGCATCCCGTTGATCAACTTTAACCACAAATCTCTTCTTTGTGGAACGGCTGATGCCGCCGACGACCCATATGTGATGCCACGTTGTATTTCTTCCAACATTATATTTTCTTTTGAAAAGATGGGTTTCATCAACTTCCACGATGTCGTGGGATCCCCCGATGGGCGTGTACTCATGCCACGCAATGGCACATGCAACGTCTCGACAGAAACCGTACCAGTAGACGGCAGTTTCAGAGGAAACTTTAAAATCCTTCACTAATTCGGTTATTGGCATGTTTTTCAGCCAGGCGAAAATAATTTGAACGACGCGATGTTCGCCCATGGTATCGTTTATCCGTACATGTGCCATCAAAGTGTTGGTATATGCGCTAAATCTTCTTCTCCCGTGATTTCTACATACATAGCGAAAACCATTCCTTCCGTGTTCGATTGAAGTGCTGAGATGTCCTCCACATTCTGGGCAAGTTGCTGGCACCACTCCATATAATGCCAATAAATTTCGCCCTTGTCTTCGGCATCCTTCGTTATCTAAAACTCCGAGTCCTAGATAACTTCCTAATGTACAGTAGTTTACTGTACCTCCCATGAAAAGCTGCACGTCCATCGCGATTTTCACAATATCACTACTAATTTATAATATAATTAACAAAATTACTTAAATATATAGTAAATTAACAATGTAACAATTTTGTATCAACAATATAATTAATATTAAGACAAATTTAACACCAGTTCGAGTTTTTATCCCTGCCCGACAAAACATCGGCACTGACCGCCCTTTTTTTGCAATCGTTTCATTTGAAGCCGACAGACAACGTTTATTTACATTTATCATTTTGACATAACAAACAATTTCATTTAATTTTCAGTTACTTATTAGCAGATAAATAAACTTTCTTTGTTAAATATTTGAAATGAAATTTTAAAAAATTACATTTATATTTATCACTTAATCATTTAAAACTTTTTTTCGTACGTCGAAAAGTAATTTGATTTAAAATCATGTGCTATTCTGCAAGATTTTAAACACGAACGTGTATTATGTATTGCCTAAAAATTAATATTTTACATTTTCTTTGTACATATACAGGCACAGGGTGTCCCATAATACGGTAACCATTTAGAGGCGGTGAAAATTTTCTACCGATGTAAAGACCGATTTTTTTAAACTTAATTCTTTATTTATTGTGCAAAAATAAGTAAATTTGAGCGACGGTAATATATGGAAGTGAAACAAGGGTACTCAATAAAACAGAAAAGGACCGGACAGAACGATGGGAAAGTAATACGTTAAGAAGCATTTGCAGAGATTTGAGAATGAAAGAATGAAGAACTTATATGACGAGCCCAAAATAACTACTTTCGTAAGAACCCAGAGACTCAGATGGCTAGGGCACGTAGAGAGTTCAAAAATATTGATCAACAAACCAATAAAATTGAAAAGAAATGTCGACCTCAGACAAGATGGCTGTATAATGTAGGAAAATAATAAATAAAATAGTAGAAGGATCTCTATTAATATTGCAAATAAAATAAAATGAGAACAATGTGGCACAGAATGTACTTTCTCTCCCTAAGGCTTCAGGGACTACAAAGCGTTATAAAAAATGATAATGTAAATTGTTGAAAAATTTTTTTCTATTTACAAATAACTTGAACCAACAGGGTGTATAATTTTATAATCAACTGAGAAGGGAAAGTGTGGAACTTGAAAAAAGTACTGTGTTCAGTTACCAAAAAATATTTTTATTATTTATAGGAAGTTTACCCTACATATTACAAAATTTATTTGCAAGAATAGTAAATAAATAATTTGGTCAAGTGCGAGTTGGACTCGCATACTAAGGGTTCCGTACCACCTTTAAGATTCTAATATTCCAGTTTCAGACAAGCAGAGAATGAGTGCATTTTCTTATATTTACCCCAATATCTTTTAAAGGAAGTGTTTTATATTTATAAAAAATATATACTTTCATTTTCCACACATAGACTTTTTATTTTATCTGCTTCAGGATTCGCTTGATTTTTATAAGAATACATATGTATTTAATTTTTTAATTTGGCCCCCAAAAATTAACATTAGAGTTTTATTTTATTAATACACTTTCAGGGAAGCCTTTTATAATCTACTGTCTCAATTTTGAGGCTCTGTATATTGGAAGATATAGGGCAAAATTATTCAATATATTATTCAAATTATTTAAAAATACAAATAAAATATATATTTCAAAATTTAAATAGTGTAGTATCTATAGTGGAAATTAAGCCGATGTTTAATATTTTTGTCAATATCTTTTAAAAAAATGATTTAAAAATATGTTGCGTTTGCAAATTGAATTTTTATTTTCCTCTTAATTGTATAATTTGTCCCTAAAATTACTATGGAGGTTTTCTAATAATTTTTCTTATAAATTTCAAGTGAGCACCTGTACCCCTAATTATTTTCAAAATTTTAGGTAGTATACTTCATCGACTGTTAAAATTGACCACCATTAACGTCAATGCATTTTATTACACTTTTTTGAAATTAATTTCATTGCTGTACACCAAAGATTTCATGTATCTCCTTATGTGAAACTCCATCGGATTAAGTTATGGGGTATGAGGCGGCCAAGGGAATTTACTGCCACGTCCACTCCAACGATGCGGAAAGTAGTAATTTAAATATTTCTGGACTATAAGTGGATAATGTGGCGGCGCGCCATCGTGCATAAACCACATATGCCGCCTTGCAATAAGATGAACTTTAATCTCCTCGGAAGTTCAAACAGAAATTTTGGCGAGACGTCCAACTTTTTGCGTAGAGTTCGATAGCAACAGTTTAAAAAAATAATCTTGATTTTTGGGGGTAGTTACCCCCCCGACCCCCCTCTAACGTGGGGGTAGGTCAACCAAATTAAAGGTGATGTTAGATTAGGTGGTGCATAGTGCACTGCCCAAATTTCATAATTTTATCTCAAATACAAGTATTTTTTTCAGCCTGGCCCCAAGAGCCGAAATCCTCTACTTTTTGTCGAAATTTTTTCTAAGTCGATAAATCGGAAAAATTAAAAATAATAGGAAAATTATGAAAATTGAGTGCTAGACGTAGTAAAATGCGTAGAGTTCGATAGCAACAGTTTAAAAAAATAATCTTGATTTTTGGGGGTAGTTACCCCCCGACCCCACTCTAACGTGGGGGTAGGTAAACCAAATTAAGGGTGATGTTAGATTAGGTGGTGCATATTGCACTGCCCAAATTTCATAATTTTATCTCAAATACAAGTATTTTTTTCAGCCTGGCCCCAAGAGCCGAAATCCTCTACTTTTTGTCGAAATTTTTTCTAAGTCGATAAATCGGAAAAATTAAAAATAATAGGAAAATTATGAAAATTGAGTGCTAGACGTAGTAAAATGCGTAGAGTTCGATAGCAACAGTTAAAAAAAATAATCTTGATTTTTGGGGGTAGTTACCCCCCGACCCCCCTCTAACGTGGGGGTAGGTCAACCAAATTAAGGGTGATGTTAGATTAGGTGGTGCATATTGCACTGCCCAAATTTCATAATTTTATCTCAAATACAAGTATTTTTTTTAGCCTGGCCCCAAGAGCCGAAATCCTCTACTTTTTGTCGAAATTTTTTCTAAGTCGATAAATCAGAAAAATTAAAAATAATAGGAAAATTATGAAAATTGAGTGCTAGACGTAGTAAAATGCGTAGAGTTCGATAGCAACAGTTAAAAAAAATAATCTTGATTTTTGGGGGTAGTTACCCCCCGACCCCCCTCTAACGTGGGGGTAGGTAAACCAAATTAAGGGTGATGTTAGATTAGGTGGTGCATAGTGCACTGCCCAAATTTCATAATTTTATCTCAAATACAAGTATTTTTTTCAGCCTGGCCCCAAGAGCCGAAATCCTCTACTTTTTGTCGAAATTTTTTCTAAGTCGATAAATCGGAAAAATTAAAAATAATAGGAAAATTATGAAAATTGAGTGCTAGACGTAGTAAAATGCGTAGAGTTCGATAGCAACAGTTAAAAAAAATAATCTTGATTTTTGGGGGTAGTTACCCCCCGACCCCCCTCTAACGTGGGGGTAGGTAAACCAAATTAAGGGTGATGTTAGATTAGGTGGTGCATAGTGCACTGCCCAAATTTCATAATTTTATCTCAAATACAAGTATTTTTTTCAGCCTGGCCCCAAGAGCCGAAATCCTCTACTTTTTGTCGAAATTTTTTCTAAGTCGATAAATCGGAAAAATTAAAAATAATAGGAAAATTATGAAAATTGAGTGCTAGACGTAGTAAAATGCGTAGAGTTCGATAGCAACAGTTTAAAAAAATAATCTTGATTTTTGGGGTAGTTACCCCCCCGACCCCCCTCTAACGTGGGGGTAGGTCAACCAAATTAAGGGTGATGTTAGATTAGGTGGTGCATAGTGCACTGCCCAAATTTCATAATTTTATCTCAAATACAAGTATTTTTTTCAGCCTGGCCCCAAGAGCCGAAATCCTCTACTTTTTGTCGAAATTTTTTCTAAGTCGATAAATCGGAAAAATTAAAAATAATAGGAAAATTATGAAAATTGAGTGCTAGACGTAGTAAAATGCGTAGAGTTCGATAGCAACAGTTTAAAAAAATAATCTTGATTTTTGGGGGTAGTTACCCCCCCGACCCCCCTCTAACGTGGGGGTAGGTCAACCAAATTAAGGGTGATGTTAGATTAGGTGGTGCATACTGCACTGCCCAAATTTCATAATTTTATCTTGCATAGAAGTACGTTTTTCGCCCTGGCCCCAAGAGCCGAAACCCAACCAGAGATCCAATGAAAACTCAATATCAAAAGAATATATTTGCTGAAACATTATAAGGTAATTCTTTTCAACTTATGGTTGTTTTTTAATATTTCCTTCCCTGAGTAAGCATTTTTTAATAATAATTTACTGATTACACTGAAACTTCCAGAAACCACCAAAAAAATCAAAGTGTAAATACATAAAATGTGTCATAACCTAGATTACCAACATAGAATTGAGACATTTTACAAGTAACAAGAATGCAATATAAAAGTACTCACCAATATTCTGTAGTTTTTTATTCCATGCTTAATGTTTGCACACTCATAAATATAACTGATATTTCATAAACATAAAACTTCACAGTTGTTTCCTGAAACATACTTGTGGTATCATAATGATTAAGCACTTATTAGGAATAACCCAATTAAAATAAAACTCCCTTAGCTACCACATTAAAATTCAAAACAAATAAATATCACCTTATTTTTTTGCAATATGGAACCTGACCTTACCCAGTAAATTACTAATTAAAGTCTGAATATGGCAAAAATCTGATATTTCAATGATTTCTGGTTTATTATCTATTGAAAATTTAAATTATTATTTGTTTAAATATTCCTTCATTTGGTAGGAATGTAGAAGACTTTGTTTATTGTACTGTTGATAAATTTGTTGTTTTGTAAATAAATGGATCAATACACACATAGGTGCCTACTTTGATAGACAACTTTGAACAATTTTTTCTTATAAACCATAAAGACATAAAGACTTTTGTATTTATACTGATCACTTCTATCATCTAAAATATTTGCACTGCATCATGTTGCACCCTGTATTCATTTAAAGAGATAGGGAAATATGAAAGTACATTTCTTACATTATATTATTTATTTTTTAGTTAAGACTTCATTTTGGATTCTGTGTAGGCAATCTAAAGATACACTTGCCCCTTATACAATTTTTAATTTCATGCTTTCATAGAGTTTATTATTTAAAACTTACTATTGTGTAATAAATAAGCAGCCATAGGCAATTTAATAAATTGTTAGACAATTTAAAAATCATCCATTCAAATACTTTAATTATTTTCATATTACTCATATAATAGTTTTGAGAAGCTATTGATATTGGTAATTTAACTGCTTCTATAAATGCTTTGACATCTAGGGTCGAGGTCATTCTTTTAGTAACTTTGACCAAGGAATCCAATGGTGACCTTGAACCTCATTTTTTGAGAACACAAAAACGAAAATTATATTTCGAGATTGTGTTCTCATTATGGATTTACATCAAGTATCAGCCGCAACAATTCAGTACTCATTTTTTGAAGTTATTTTGAGATTAACCTCATTTTTTAAATACCCTATTTTTATTGCGGAATCGGAAAGAGCGGGAAATTTTACGTCCAGACATGTATTGAGGTTTGAGGTTGAGGAAACCACTAGAGGTCAAATAATGACTTCTTCTGGCTTGACATTTCGTACCCAGGGGTTTGTTACCTGCTGAGTTTGAATCAACTAATGAAATTTTATTTTTTTCCAATTCAAGATGGTTGATGAAAATCATAGAAATAGCACATTTTTGGCTGGAAATTACTTATTTGGGGGTTTTAGGGGATGCTGAGTTCTAATCCATATGTAAAATTTTCGCTACTTTTGAATCCAATATCAAAAATGAGGGTTTCTAGATGAAAAAATTAGGTTGACCTTCAAATGACCTTCAAAATGAGGTGTATGGTCAAATCAAAGATCATCATTGAGTTCCTTGTTAAGACTTACCTAGGGTATTCATGGTATGAATGTTCTTAATGTGATTTAACTGTATGTGAATCGTTAACACGAGAGAACTTAATACTCCAGTAAAGTACAAAGAAAAGATTACAATGACTTAATTTATGCTTCGAGTGTCGCGAACGAATTTTTACGTTTATTTTTCACGACCCTCTTAAGACGACTCGTTTTATTACCTTTGTTTTGTTTTACTGCTGAACTCACGAGATTTTTAACAAGTCATTATTTGAGCTGTATTTTACCTTTAGGGGTTACCACAACCTCATACCTCAATACATGCCCGGACGTAAAATTTACCGCTCTTTTTGATTCTGCAATAAAAAATAGAGGTTCTCATTTAAAAAAACGAGGTTGACCTCAAAATAAACTCAAAAATGAGGTTCAAGGTTAAATCCAAGCTCACCATCGGATTCCTTGGTCAAAGTTAGTAAAGGAATGACCTTGACCCTTTCCAGAAATTAAAGACTAGCAAATATTCAGCCGTCCTGGTACTTTTAGCACCCTGTATGTTTTAAATTTTCTAAATATTAATGGCATTAAGAGATATTTGAAAAAAGCCAATCTTCTCAATCTCAGCTTGTTAATCATTTTGCCTTTTTTAAGTTTTGTCCATTATTCTATACCACATTCCAAATCCATGAGCCTTCATATTTATTACAATCAATTGGAGGCTGGCAGCATTTATAATATATTTTTCATTAATTTTATTTATGGCATATATATGACATACCATTAAATTACAAACACAGCTTTCTGTTTGTAATCATTTTGTAACAATAAAAAAGCAAAAATACCTTTTTTTTTCAAAAGTGAACAATTTGTTAAGTTTTTAAACTTGTGAACAAGATTTGAAATTTAACTATAAATAAATTGTTTCCGAGTGTGTTTCTAATTCCAGCAAGATTATTACAAAATTAAAGTTTAATTTACTTGATTATTTTAGGTCGCAATGTACTGACCAATTTCCATGGTATGGACTTGACTACAGATAAGTTAAGGTCAATGGTTAAAAAGTGGCAAACGTTGATTGAAGCCTCTGCAGATGTTCAAAACCTCTGATGGTTATTTACTTAGGGTATTCTGTATTGGATTTACTAACAAAGACCAGTTGTCACAGAGGAAAACATGTTATGCACAACATACACAGGTAAGATTTTTTAAGCAACTAATTGTATCTCAGTAGAATATGTACAGTTAATGAGAACATTCAACTTTGTTTTGTCTGATTATTAGATACATATACTTTGAATAAAATGCAATTTTATTAGAGGGTGATTTAAATTAACTGTTTCAATCGAAATCTGGCATTAAAGATTTTTTATTAATTTTGTATTCAATTATTTAAATAATTTATTTTGTCATCATAACATATTTTAATGGATCTTGTATCAAATTGAAGGTATTTAATTTTTGTATGATAGAAGTACTATTTAAAAGTGTCTACAAGTAGGGGCTGCTGACACTTAAATGTACTTACCTACAAGAAAAACTTAGCATGGCAGTCCATCAGCTTTATGCCCTTGCCAGTTGTACTGTGTTATTTTATTAATTTAATTTTAAAATGGATAATAACTGCTATTTTTATGATAGTGACAGCTCTAATCAATATGGTCCCTAGTTGTAGTGGTGTGCTGATGGACAGAATGTTGCACTTTGCACTAACTTTATCTTGATCTTATAGATTTCTACACCAGTAGTCTCCTAGTTGTTTGCACCTAGGCAACCATATACACCATAGAAACGTTAATTTGGTACACCATTGATTAAGGATAAATAATGAACAATATTGTTTTAATAAATCAACAATACTATTGGCAACCCAGAACATGTACGTAGTAATTACGCGAACGCATCTTAACTATTTTCAATATTTTAAAATGTGATACATAACATTAAGCTATGCAGCACTTTTGCTGACATCTTCTGATGTATCAAATCTGCTGACATTAAACCTATATTTATGAAACTTTTTATTTGTGCATTTATTTGTTGAATCAGCTGCATAGAGATATTACATAATTTGGTCAACATTGAGATTTGCTATTATGTAGGTAAATCATATTTTTTTCTGATTTGACAGTATCAGACAAGTATAAACTAAGCTATTTAAATTTATAAATAAATACTTTTGCATCTGCTACAAGATGTGTTTAATTTTTACAATTTTTTTTTTAATGTGGACCCCCAAAAGAATGAAGAATAGGATTTTTGCTTGTATTATACCAATAAACTTTCACTGAAGATATAATATTTTGCCTGAAGTTTAGGCTTAGAGGTTTGTGAGGTAAAGAGCACAATGGGGCAACTTTTAAGTAAGGAAATTATTAAATCTTTTAAACAATTTATTTAAAAATAAAAATAACATAGGGGCCGTTCAAGTATTACCTAAGCAGATTTATTACAATTGTTTATCCCCCCCCCCTTGTCAACAAAAGTTAGCAAAGCTCTTACGACCAATGCCATCAAAAATAAGCAAAGCAAAGATCCCCGCCACCCTATATTTTATCAAATATAATGTACCCATTACAGATGCACTTTAAAATTTGCAGTGTTTTATTTCCCATTTAATTTTATAAATCAATGTTAGATTTGGGTGTTATTTTTCTTGTAAATTTTGTGAGTTCCTATACCCTCAATTTTTTCCCAAGGGTTAGGCTCAGTGGTTCACAGATATAGGAGGTAATATGTGAAATTTTGTATTTTTATAAATATCTTTATTTGTAGTTCTCATAATGAGCCTCTTCATTTGATATATTAGATTATGAGTTTGGAAAAAGTTTAAATTTTTCTGTTTTTAATTTAATTCTATAATTTTCCTCCAAAATTAATATTACAGTTTTCTCTTGTTTTTCGTGTTAAATTCAAATGGGGCCCTGCACCTCTATTTTTTTTCAAATTTTTAGGTCTTATAGTTTATGGTTTGTAGGTGCTATTGTAGATGATTGATATTATTATTGAATAAAATTTAAATGACTTGAATATATGACACTTCAAAAGGCAATTCAATCAACTAGATTACTCTAATGATGACATTAAATATTGACTGGATGTTATTTTAAATGAATTTTGTCACTTAATAATCTAAAGTGTTACCCATCACTATTAGAATGATATACAAAAATTCTAATGCCAACAAAAGTACAAATATGTTTTCTAATGATGATACACTCAGCTCGCATTGACATATACATGATGAGAATATCATGTTCCCTATTATTAAATGAAATCTGAAAGAACTTTACAACAATATTTTTTAGGATTTTATTTAAATTCTATATTTAATCCTTATTTTTTTCTTTCCAGGTAAGAAACATGAAAGACACATAATGAAAAGGTTTAGATGGTTAAGAAATCAACATGATGAGACACTCAGCTCGCATTGACACATACATGATGAGAATATCATGTTCCCTATTGTAAATAATTAAATCTGATTCATTTACATATTGAAAATTAATTAATTAATATTCCGCTAATTCGTTTATTCATATATCCTTTTTTTCTTTTCAGGTAGGGATCAGTGAAAGCATTTTGCAGAAAATTAAGTGAATAAGAAATACACATGATGAGACACTCAGCTCGCATTGAAAATTCCATGATGAGACAATCATGTTCCCTATTATTAATTTAGCATCTGAACTAAAGTCAATTTTAAATATAAAATGAATAATTTATGTTTATAGTCTAATAGTTTTTTGTCTCTTGCAGGTGAGTTTTCCTTGGACAACTAGAAGTGCAGGATGATGGCAAGTCATTCAATTTCTGTTATGACTATGGCAAAGTTCCATTTTGTTATGTAATTTGTAAGAAATGAAATTCTGGGTGGAGACAAAATATGTCACATGCCAGTTGTGTTGAATACTTCATTTCATAATTATTTTGAAATGATTTGTATGGGGGTCCTTGATTAGAGGAGTCTTTGAGATTTTTCTTTACTCTTTTCTGTAACAGATAAGTATTTGAAATATGTAATTGAGATAAAGTGTAGTACAGCAATTTGTGGTTTACTGGTTATCCTTTAAAGAAACTTTTTGGAGAGAAAGAACTAAAATATTAACTTGTCTTCTTGGAAGATCATTAGGCATTTCTTTCACTCTGGACATCTTTAGGTAAGAATTTTTGTAAAGGACAACCAGTATCTGCAATTTTTTAAAAGATACGATGTCACTTTATCTTTTAGAAATTTCAAATGTTATCTGTTACAAAAAAGAAGCAAGAAGGAGATGAAATCCCAATGAACAGACAAAATAACTTTGGATTGATCATTGTTTGGTATAACATTGCTTTTATAACATACATTACCAAATTCTTGTTTGGTGCGGTTTTTTTGTAAGGAAAGCCTCGTTTTTAGTGAGATGCATTTCGTGACGTCATATGAGTCACTGCGAGAATTTGTAATCCACGTAAATATATGCGACTGCGATATCTGGCAATGCAGCGTGACGTGACGCAGTTAATGCTCATGGTGACTTGCAGAACGCAGTGTCTATGGCTGAGTTCAGCAGATTCAAACTGTTAACGTTTGCTAACTTTTCATGTTTTGTTCTGCACGTTTCATGTTTTGTGCAGCACAAAACATAAAACGTAAGCAAACGTTAACAACAGTTTGTATCTACTGAACGCACCCTATGACGCATTTTGTCAATGTGTTCAAAGCGTTTAGAAAATGGACGAAAAATTAACGAGGCAGTGCGAATTCGTCAAGTTCTATAGGATACAGGTCATGAAGACTACCTGAGGTCCGAGGACTTCGATTCTGAAATCAAATAATCAATACATGCATAAATCACCATACTTGACACAATGAAACTGTGGTCTGTTTTGCGATGTTTGACGCCATGATCCACTCTGTTCGTGAAAATTATCCGTAACCCACGTCACGAAGCCGCGTCTCATTTTGCGACTGGCCTAATTGTTCTCAATTGGAGCATTGCGTTGCACAAATGGGCCTTCGAATGTTTTATGTAAGTTTACAAAGTTTTATGTTCATCATATCATAAAACATGGTGTGTGCCAATTAACTGCCAATCAGCTTGTGCTAAATTTGAAAACCACCATAGTTGCTAAAAGTTAGCGACATCTCGTAACTGGGTCGCGCATTAAAATCAATCGACATTAAAGTCCACAATGTATTTCTAATAATGTAAATATAATAAACAGAATAGCATGCAGAAAGGCAAGAAATGGGGTACAAATTTATTTTAAGGTTTATTTTGTATTTTTTTTTTAATAAAAGGAACTTATATATCAGTTTTAACACAAATATAAAAACGAACAAACAATTTTTAATTCTGAATGGTCGTGTTATTCCTTCCGAACACTTGAAAACAAATATGGCGAAAAGAGGCTGCGTAGTGCGTTGGTGGTGTGGGCCAAGCGAATATTGTAAACATAAAAAATACTATAAGTAATGCCGAAGCACGAACGTTACCGACATTTTCAATATAGTAATCGGCAACATCTAGCAAACCGGCCGTCGTAACAATATTTGACCTTGACCAATGTACTTTAATCTCTGTGTTCACAAATACTGCAAGTAAATTACAGTAGTATTAAAATTGTACATTGGTCACAGGTCTAAGTTCTACATAATTTAATTCTCAAAATATTAAAAAGCATTCAACATTACTTTTTCCATTATATACATTTTGAAGAACTTTAAATGGAACTTTGGGATTTAGTCATATCAGAATAAAATTAATTATGGTTCAAATGATGACACACTCAGCTCGCATCGACAAACCATGATGAATGATCATGTTCCCTAAAATAATTTAAATCTGAAGATCTTCACAGTTTAATATAAAATTCTGTCACATATATCGTAATTTCTAATTTATTCTATATTTTGTAGGTGAGAGCTATTCGTAAGAAAATGGTTGAAAATATCACCAAGGATATTCAAGGCTCAGACTTAAAAGAAGTCGTCAACAAACTGCTTCCCGACAGCATAGCCAAGGACATCGAAAAGTCCTGTCAAGGTATCTACCCCTTGCATGATGTATATATTCGAAAAGTAAAAGTATTGAAGAAACCACGCTTCGAACTTTCCAAACTACTGGAATTGCACGGTGACGGTGGTAAAGGAACCTCGGAAGTTGGGGCTGATGCAGGTTCTAAAGTTGACCGACCCGAAGGCTACGAACCTCCCGTACAAGAGTCGGTTTAGGTTTTTTTATTTGTAATGACAAGAAGGAATAAAAGATAATGTTACAAAATTGTGTTTAATTTTCGTGTTCAGGATTTAGTTTGTATTACCTTACAGGGTTAGTTCAACACGCGACTTTTTACAGGGTGGTATTAACCTGCGAACACATATACTTTAGTTCTCAGGTTTGTCTATTCATTTGCTGTAACTAGAACTCCTTGAAAATAGGGTGGGCTCCACCATGGGTCTAAGCAAGTTTTTGATAGGCGCGAGGATCAAAACGAGATTTTTTTGTCAATTTAAACGTTCAAAAAAGGAACTCTCTAAAAAGACAAAAACATTTTGTTCTTTATCAATTCAAGCCGGTAGCAAGTTGAACAGCAAAGTTGCTAAGTAAAACTGAAAGTATACTTCCCAAATTATGTTCACTTTAACTTAGCACTGACTTGGTAAAAGTATTAATTGTTACAGGAAAAAATATATTTTGATTTTCAGTTAAGTTCTTTTTTTGAAATCGGTTTTTATTTTTTAAAGGTATTCTATAATTTCTAGTGATTTAAAAGTATGATCCAATAACCTAGTTTTTTAATTTCTAATTAGGTATTGCCAAAAATGAGATTTTATTTTTAAGAAAAATTCATTATTTTGAACAATCTCTAGTGTTCAGAATAGAGTAACTTGTTTTCTAAATATTTATATGTATTAAAAAAGTTTTGCATGATACCAACTTAGGTGGACCACTGCAATGTAAACTATTTTATAAAAAATCAGTTTTGTCAAAAAAATCATTCAATTTTTACTGATGCTGCATAATTGTGATGCGATTTTCAATTCTAATAAACTTACTTGAAATAATTTATATTTAAAAAAGAACCGATTTCAGCTGACTTAAAATAAAAACCGCAATCAATCACTATTTTCAGACGTTCTTCTTTTTTATCTGATTTAAGGTACCATTCTGTTGAATATTTTAGCGTATTCTTATCTCTTTTTGCGTTTCTAATTTCTGTTCTTTTTCTATATTTGTCAAATATTTTTTAACTTTTATTATTTGGACCACTTTCTATAAGTGTAACTAATTCACTCAATATTGCATCCATACTGTATATGCTTCTGTGTATTGGTCACCCCTATAATTTTCTGAACCACCTTGTACAAGTATAATTTAACTTCCACACAATATTGCAACGGTCCTAATATCTTTAAAATCACCCTGTATAAGTATAATTCCTCTCCATACTATTGCCTCTTTTATTTTGCCTCATGTGTCTAGTATTCCATTTATGCAATTGCTTATGGTCTACCCTATATAATAAAATCCACATTTTACGACTATTATTTTACTCTACCATTTATTTCAACCACTCGGTATATGCATGTTTTAGACCATGTAAAAACTGCTTCTACATTTTTTTGAACCCATGTCTATAATTATTCCCGGTCCTACGTCATATAATTCAATTATCCTAATTGCTTTTGCTTATATAACAAATTTTTTTATACACCCTAAGTCACAATAATATTACTCCATCCTTCAAACACCTTGTATAAGCAAATATTTATTTTTCACAGTTATAACTTTTATTCTACTCCACATTATATTTCAATCATCCTGTATATTCAACTGCTTCTAACATTTTTTGATGCTTTCTGTCACTCTGTACAATTATAGTTTTGCTCCACTCTTATTTCAACTACCTTGCATGCGCAACTACTTATGTGCCACCAATTCCAATATTTTTTGACCACCCTGTATAACTAATTCAATTCCAACTTATATTTCAACCATCCTTCTATACAACTGCTTATGTACCACCTAATATCACATGCACGCACATGTATACCATACAGAAGAGATAGCCGGCATAACAAATTTTCATTTCAATAAACTAAAGGAATATTTTCTGAGAGTTCACGCGACTCTGACAGAAACTGACTTCAAATGTAAAAATTAAAACCATTACAAACGCCCTTTACGATATACCTTCATGGCATATCTTGACATTTAAAGTAGAAATTTTTGATCATAATTTGACATTTACCATGATGTTTACAGTTTTTTTGCATATATTTTTCCGATTTTCAGTAAAATGGTATGTTTTACGTTATAGAAAAATATACGGAATAAGCTGAAACATATCTTTGCAGAATACAATTAATAATATTTAAATTTTAGGGAAAACAGTGAAGATTCATTATTCACTGAAATTTAGTCCCTTAATTACTGTTTTTTTCTGATATTCTGGAAAACCGAAAATCTCACGTTATGGAAAATTATATGGTACCTTTCTCTAATATTCCTTAATACAATGCCGTTTAAATCAACAAATTTGGCCCAACCGGTTTTTGAATCATCACTAAGCATACATAAAAAAAGTGACGAATTGATAGATAACCTCATCCTTTTTGGAAGTTGGTTAAGTAGTTTGAAATATAAAGGTACAAAATTAATATTTTTTGTGAAAATTTACATAAAAATTTATTATACAATGTTTAATGATACAGGATAATTAAACGCAGTTTTAAACTCTAATTGCTTCTGTTTGATAACAATTTTTGATAATATCAAAAATATAAAAGTACTTCAAACCTCATATATAGTTGCATAGGTGAAACATAATGATTACAATATACGTTCCCCACCATGAAAATCTTGTTATAAAGAATTTTTTTTCTAAGTATTATTTATTCATTAGAAATTTTACTGTATGATTCCAACTTACAAAGACACACTATAGATAGAGAACAATTAAGAACCTCCATCTTGAAGTTGATTAGCTGACAATTATTTGGATTTAATTCCAAATACTATCGCCTCCGCCAAAGCTTACTAAATAAGAAAGTTGAGAAAGTTTTTGTCAATTTTCTAAAAACAGTAGGTATAAGCTATGTCATAGAAAAAATATGGGACCAATTGTGAATCACCCTTAACTAGATTAAATGATCCACAGTCCGTGAGCCGATCTCCAGTAATGACTGAACAAAACATATATATACAAACGAATTGAAAACCTTTTTGAGGACGTATGTTCCTAAAAGTCAGAAAGTAACAACATTACTGCAAATATACATATTTTCTGGGATCAGCCAATGTTGTTCCATGCAGTATTCTACTCAAACTGTCATAAATTCATCTTCCTTTGTTGAAGGGGATCCCTATCAGCCAAAGTTGCAACATAAATATTACACTTTTTAACAGCTTTATCTTCGAAATTAAACAGTCGAAAATTTGTATCCCTTGCATAAACTATGTAGCCATCAAAAGTAGTGTTTACACTTTGATCTCCTTCCCGTTTTTTATAAATATTTTCCTATAGATAGAAACAAACGTTACTCAAGGCAAAACATAGGTTTTGCGAAACCGGCTAAAAATTATTAATTAACTCATCTTAGGTTCTGATACGAGTAATATTGACATTTTTTCCAATAAAGATCTTCCCAATTTTGACTAAACTTCTTCATTTCCAAATTTTTCTCTTGCTTGCTTTCTCATATTCATTTCTTGGAGACTGTTGAAATGAGCAATTACAACTCCGGGCTTTTACATATTGTTTTCATTACCTGTTCCTATTCTGTAACACATTGTTGATGTTAAGTCTTTCATTAAACATCTTCAGAAATTTACTACTTAAATTCTCTTCCGGCAATCCATAGTTGAACTAACTTTACTTTTTGTACGGTATCTTCCAAAGGGGAATTCAGCACTTCATTTTTTACCTGGAGGCTAGTAACCTTCTCTTCAATGTATTCAATTTATACTTAAAAAAATTGATATTTTTACTTTTTCTAACACATCTGCAACCTTTTTTTCTGACATTTTAAAATGTATGGTCTGAAAGTATTTCTGTTATTGCTTTTTGTGCAGTTTTTTACGTTGGATAGTTTTTTTTTTCGTTTCGTAAACACCATATTAAAATTGTTTACAATTTGATATTAAGAATATATATAACTTCAAAATGACTAAGGGCTTCGTATTCACAAAATTTGGCTAATATTTTCTATCGCTAGCCGAATAATTAACTCTTTTAGCATACACTTGTCTAAATTCTCAGATTTTATACGTATTTGAACATTGTAAAATAACTGTTTTAAACTACACGTCTAATTGGTCTGGATGTCAAATTAGTAGTTACTGATTTTGTTGTTAATAAATGGCCGATTCTACAGCCGTTAGATATTTTTAACCCTCATCAGGCAGAATTTTTGCACCAGTATTTTTAAGAACATTACCCATACAGTATGAAATATTTCTAAAATATTTATGCAATATTTCTGGTTTGATTTGAAACATTTCAAAATATTTCTTGAAATATTTCAGCAATATTGCTATGTCCGCGGGAAAACCCTATTTGAAATAATTCATGAAATATTCCTGTAATATTTTATGAAATCTTTGTGTCATATTTCATGATATATTTCAAAAGATCTTTTGTTGTAGATATAAAAATAGTTTAAATGTATTTTAGCGAACTATTTAAAAATATTTATATAATATTTCATGTTTGTTTTGAAGTATCATAAAATATTTCAGAAATCTTCGTATTTTCGCTACAAAAACCTTTTGAAATATTTCATGAAATCTTCTGTAATATTTCATGATATATTTCAAAAGATTTGTTTGTCGTGAGCATACGAATATTTCAGAAATATTAGAATCAAATATTTTAAAATACTGCTAAAATATTTGATGTCTAAAGTATCTTTTGAAATCTTTTCCAAAATATTACTATATTCAAGACTAAAATTCTCCTGAAATATTTCATGAAATATTGGTGTAATATTTCTGGAAATGTTTCTCTAAGATTTCATGAAATATTTCAGTAGATGTTTTGTCGTGGACACAGGAATATTGCAGAAATATTGCAGTGAAATATTTCTTCAGATATTTCATGCTTTGTTTTGATTTTACGGGAAGTTTTATCACAAACAAAACTTTTAACTTATTTTTAAATTTATGTTATTAAACGATCATATAAAGACTATCAGCAGTAAGATATAATTTTTTAAGGACGGGAAAATGATAGTAAATGTAGTAGAAATACTGATCTTTTTTTATTCATACAAAATCACAGCAAATTAATATAAAATGCACTCATACATGAAATAAATCATAAGCGTACATACAAACCTAGAAATAATTAGATTAAATAATTCAAATACATAAAAGTTTGACAATTTTGAATTAAAATCATTTTAATGATTGTTTAGAATATATATTTCCAAGAAATAATAATAATAAAAAACAAAAAAGAAAGAAGACTAGCTAAGAACAAAGTAAGAAATCTTACAAGAGCAGTCTACCAATATTTGATAATATGGCAAATAAATTCACATTATTTCGTATTATACAAAGTGGTGAAATAAATAATTGGCGAAAATATGAAAAAAGATAGACAAACGAACTTTTTTAATTATATGACACATCATTATTTGTATACATAACTGTTTATTTATATCTATATCTAAAAATGTCAAAAATCTTTTATTATTATTCGTATATAATTGTAATATGGCACATTTGGTATATGGAATGACAAATTTTTGTTGAAGGTTCTGAGAGAATTTCTACCATAAAAGTACCAAAAAAGGCACCAACCTGTGTGTATATGTCTTTCTAAGGCACTAAATCTAAAATAAAGGCCTCTAGCTCTAAATAACTACTGCTACAACTAAAAAGTAGTGTTGTCTTTTTTATTTAAAATTTGTTCCCTAAGAAACATAATATATTTTAGGACACTGTATAATAAAATCGTTTTTCAATATATATATTTTTCCAATGATGATAAACAATTTGAAACAATAATTTATCATTTGATATATTTGTAAGTTTATACTGCTTTCTGTAACTAAGTTACCTGTTGCAGCCCTTATAATGCATTTCTTTTTGTATAGTACATTCCTCAGTGTTTTTAAATATAATATGAGGTATTTCTATTTATATATTTACAATAATTTACAACTTATTTAATACATTTTGTACAAATATTTACATTTTTTCATATACCTCAATGTTTCACAGTTTTTTTTCAGATAGTTCGTACCAATGAACAAATATATTCTTTATTAATAATTGAGTGCGTTTGTGATAATTATCTGAGCTGATTTATCCCTCTAAATGCCGATATTTGTGGGCAGACATTTGCGCTAGTCCTAGAACTGCGTATTGACATTGCAGACAGTGGTAATGAGTTTGCTTTCCACTATGTTGACAATTTGAAACTCTACATATCTGGCTGGGTGTGAATTTTTCGAAACCAGCTGCTTGTATCGAATCGAGTTTTTGGTGCTGTCTCCTGTGAGCCACAACTTTGTTGGTGTCTGTACAAACGAAATCGCATTTTAGGCAGTGGAAATGGGACGCTTTGTTTTGGGTTGATCCTGAAATTAAAAATATATATGAGCATTTGATAGAATTGAGTTCAATCAATATTTACATGGGTCAGTTAAATACCACATAATATTCCAGAACTATACTTAAAGGAAATCAATTGATGAAATAATTCTTAAAAATTTCCAAAATATTACATTTGAAATATACCTGAAGAATTTCTGTAATATATGACGATATATTTCAAATATACTTTGGTGAAATATTTTAAAATTTTTCACGTTTGATTTGAAATATCCTAAAATAACAATAACTTGACGTATACGAGTATCAGGAGATATTACATAAGAATTTTTGTCGCTCACCCCGATGATTTTGAAAATATACTTATTGACAAAGAAATCGCAACACTCAGAAAGAGACGTTTAAAATCAATATTGTTTTGGTAAAACAGATGCTATAGTAAGGAGTAAATGAATAAAATTTGAATAAAAAATACCAAGGAGTTTAAATTTGTTATCTTAAAGTTTGTTAATAATGTGTTTGTCCACCGCGGTTATCTATAAACTCCCCAACACGTCTGTTTCTTCTTGAGGAATGCTATGACAAGCTACCTGTACAATATGTCTTAGAACCTCCAAAGTCCTTAGGGGCTGGGGACAATTTCCGGGCCTTCTACATATCATATCTCAAAACATGTTCTGTGGGCGAAAGATCAGGGGATCTGGGCGGCCATGGCAACAGATTCACATGGGTCTCTTCAAAAAAGTTTAAGATAACTCGAGCAACATGAGGCCGAGCATTATCTAATTGAAATTTGGGATCTGTGAGCCGATTAAGGTAAGGGAGGTCCACTACTTCCTGAACATAACGTTGCGCTGTCATGTTGCCTCGAACAAAGACAAAAGGTGACCTATTTCCATATCCAATAGCACCCTATACAATAACGTCTAATGTTCGGTCTACATCTTGCTCAACATCAGCAATTAAGATTAACGTCTTTCTCCTCGATGTCGTCTAACCCTTCTTTGGTCATCATGTCCACCCAAGCAGAATCGAGATTCATCAGAGAAGACAACCTGATGGCATTTTACATTCCGATGTTGTCGTTCTGTGCGCCATATACTTTAAGTATATGCTCTGATTTAGACCTTGAAACGTTCGGACTTTTTGAAATATAGAGACTTTCACGTTTATGTGGTGTTATTCCCAAATAACTCAGAAAAAAATATATGCTCTGCACCACTGTAGTCATTGCGGTCGATGCTTAGCGGTCAGAGGTAGCACAAGATGGGGTCGATAATGCTGCAGTACAAAAGACCTTATATGGAGGTAAACTGAGTGTTGCGATTTCGTTGTCAGTGAATATATTTGGTTTAGACTAGAATATTTATTATCGAAATTAATTCTTTCACTTGATATCAGTCATTATGAAACATAGATGAAGTTGAGAAGAAGCCGTGGAGAATGATTACCTTTAAAAATCATTTTTGCTTATTTGAGATTCTGTAATAATCATCAGAGCAACTCAAAATTTTGCTTGGCTTTCACAAGCAGACAGTGGATTATATTAGGAATATTATAGGGTACAGTGAGTATTTAGTTTTTTGTAAAAAAATCGAAATTACACATTTTACATCATCTGTAGATGTGTACGACAAGTTGTCTATGCAATCTGTATCGGAAGTATTGGTAAACGCAGTTGTTGAGGAATCTTCTAAATCAGGAAATATATACAGTATATTGCAGAAAGTTATTGCCAAAGTTGAGTTCTAGACACTACAAACAAAATTTGAACTCAGTAATTAAGTTAAAATTGTGAATTCGATGTCTGTTGTTAACAATATTCACAGAAGATTTAATAATTTAGAGAGGTATCAAGACTTTATATCGGTTGTTATTAAAGGTGCGCAAGCAGACGACATTAATGCGTGTTTGAAACTTTTCGTAATTTGAAGACAAATTATGTAACACAACATGAAAGAAGACCCCAAACTATTCAGAAGTTCCATCATTCTCCTAGATGAAGTAGATGAAAAAATGTCAGAGATTAATTATAATGAACTGAAAATAAACTTCGTAGTTTCGATCATCATTGGTAAATAATAATAAGTACTCACCTAAATTAGCTGTATATGCGCAATCAGATCTCCCACAGGCCACATTTGCTCTGTACTGCTGAAAATCACCTCCCATTAACGTATCCAGCCTCTCGTGTCTAGCCGTGTGTTGTACAAATCTGGTTTTATCGCAGAAGCTGTACCCACAATCCTGCCTTTGACAGTGAAAGTGAGTTTGATGCTCCCTGTAGCCGCAATGTTGGTACTGGCAGTCTTCGTTAAATCTAAACCTCAAGTATCCCTCTGGTACTGGTTCATCCTTTAGAATCCTCATGGAGTTTTGCAGTCTTGCCTTTTTAGCTTCAGATGACATTTCGTGAGGACTCATCGCTCTTTTGTTTAAATTTGCCGCCATAGCTGCTAAAGGACTCGTGAGATTTTCGCTTTGGTATGGATTTTGAGGAGGTAGCATTGGGCTTTGCATTAACTGCGCATGTTGAAACATCAGCTGAGGATTTTGGTACAACCCAGGTGAGAGAAAAGCAGATTGCATTTGCTGTTGTTGTGAAATCAAAGCAAATTGCAAATTGGCGGGGAAGTTGTTGAAGTGGGTGTAGGCATCAAATGTAGGTGTTAGGTAGGGTTCGTGTTCTTGTTTTTGTAGTACTGGAGGATTTTGTAGTGACTGTAGAGATGCCACGCTTATTTTAGCCTCAGACTTGATATTGATCGGTGTAGTAATCGTGGAAGTTTGTGGTGATGGAGATAACTGATTGTTATTATTGCTTGGTGACGTCATGTTACTCTCTTCTTGGAATTGACTGTTCAGAGCTCCACTGCTGTGTTTCGATATGTGGACCAGGAGTTTATCTAATTCGCTGAAAGCTTGATTGCAGGCTGAGCAGTGGTAATGGTACTTTCTCTTCAATTTACAGAATGGTCTAGAGCAACAGAGTTCTGGTCCATAAAGGATGTTGTTTCCAGAATTTTGAAGCTTTGGATCGCTTTGTTGAAATTCTAAAAGAATGTTTATGTTAATTTCAGGAAGTTCAAAATTAAAAGAGTATTGATCACACCATGCAAAATTTAAGAAAAGGTAGGAAAATGAGGTTTGTAGCAGGTGTAGCAAATACGAAAATAGTCTGCTTTTCAATAAGGCGTTATTGTAGAATTTTTTTTAAATCAAAAACTCGATTAGTAAACAGCTAGGGAGTTTTTATGTCATTAACATGCGACAAGAAAACACATTTTGCAATAGTTTGCGAATAAGTAATATGAATAAAAAAGTATAGCCAAGTAGAACTAAATATGAAAGAATCAAATATTGATAAAAGGAAATGAAACCATTATTTTTTGGACTTGTAAGTTTTGATAAATGAGAAACAGAGTTTTGATAAAGCAATTGAAGAATGACATTTTTTATAGTGAAATGTTTATTCTTGTAGAGTATTGTTAGTTTGCATTTTAAATAAGTGGTAGTAACATTTCACATTATTAGACAGGTTATTAGCAAAGACAGCAGTTGAATTTAGATATTTAAGATAAGCAAATTTTTGTATGAAACACCAAACCTTCCAAAAAGTGTTATTACATGGATAAAAAAGCGTTAGGGCGTTAGTTGATTTGAACGTTAGTACAATCGTACCTGTAACATTATTTTTATATTCTGGTGATTTTTGAATATGCTCTGTTGGCAATGTGGATAGAGGATAGAAAGTTCCTGAGGCCTTCACCACTAAAAGAGAAAACAACACTCTATATACAGAATATCATTTCTAAAAACAACTGTGAATTTATTTTTCAGAATTTTTCTTTCCCAATAAATGTAATTGAAAAGGCCATAAAGTGCTCAACAATCTAGACGGTAATTTCTAATATACAGTTTCCCTCAAAAATTTATTAAATTTATTTTACAAAATATATAACAATTCAAACATGTCTTACCTGAAATTTTCTCTCCACTGTGACTTAAATTGACAGCTTTCATTTGTGTATCATTGTGTTCCTGTCTGTCTTCTGTTGGTTGATTTTCAGTTTTTATCCTGTCTGACAATAAATCATTTTCAATATGTTTTTGGTTGTGTATTACCATAGTTGAATACTGAACGAACGAATAATTGCAGTTGGGCCTTGTGCAATGAAAGTGTCTGTTGATTCTGTTGCTGACGCATGATGATAATTTGCAGTCGACGTTTCTGTCATAAAATTCGAAACCATCTAGGATTTCTATGTTGTCGTGAAAATCTCTAGAGTGAACGATTAGTACATCCTCTTTGTTAGTGACGTACAAACATCTGTTTTGGTTGCAATGGAAATGTGTGGTGTTGTAGTACGGACACGAGAGGTCTGGGCATTTGTTGTTCTCATCGTAGACGTCGAAGCCTTGTAGAGAATATTCTTGAGGCTGTAAAAATATAAGAAAGGTTTAAATATGAGGCGGTGACCTAAATAACCGCAAGTCTAAACGCTTTTGTAAAACTAATTGTTATTGTTTAATTTTTTGTTTGTTTCTATTATTTTAGGATTGAAAAACGAACTAGAACAACACCAAAACACAGATTCAATGCCAAAAATGCAAAGAATCGTAAAAGGTGGCTTATACCAAGGGAGTCCAGAAGTAACGAATCAGATGAGTTTTTGTCCGAGGTGACCAGACGACAAAAAAGACACTAGAGTGGAATGCGCGTCACCCGGAGAAAGAAAATTTGATGATAACTATCCAGTAACCAGATGGGGATTCTGCGAACATAGCAGCAGTTTAGTTAGAGAACCATCAATGACAACTAACAGTTTTGAAGCTATCCAAAATCCAGTTAATTAACGACAACATCCAGCTATAAACCACTACCGCCAACTAATGCTAATTCAAGACGAGGCAGATTTAGGAATGCGGTTAAGTGGACCCAACAGCCGGCATAAGGTCGTATTAGAAGTTTGCCATTTAGAATAGGTAAAAATACCCATGACCGTGGACCAACAAACTGGAGAACCAGAAATTTGCTTAACCGAGATATAGATAACTATAAGGAAAGAGATACAGAACTGCTCAAATGCAACTTTAGAAACTTTGGCCGCCGTAGAGACGAATGAGGGGGTTTTCACCCTAGAGAATTCAGTAATGACCATGATGAGTGGGAGTTTATAGAAAATTAGTTCAAAACCTAGAGAACGACGACAGTTCATACTAGTTCCACGAACGAAACCTAAATGCAACAGTGTCACAAGTCACAATTCCAGTATTGAGAGAAGCCCTGATAAGCGCCCATTACATAGATGACCTCTCCGAAGGACACAGGTGTCTATCTACTACACTAGCAGATTTGTTGGATCGGGACGATCAGAACCAAAAGGCGAGCAGTGTTACAAACTTCGCGCTGGCTGTGTGTTAATATTTTATATGGTGTCTATCAGGAGAGAAAATTTGCCAGATAAACTCCATTTTGGAACATGTCAGAATCTATCTACTAGTCCAATATAGTTTTTTTTTATTGGAATTAATGGTATTTTAATATCCCCGTAATCGTATCGATTCTATGTGGGATTGCATCTGTTTCTATTGCAGTTCGTTTAGAATTATGGAACTTTTGCGTAAAAGATTTTAATTTTTTTTTTCATTTTAATCGGTAACTTTAATCTACACTAATATATAAAGAGGTTAAACTTGTTTGTCTGTAAGTACAGAACTGATTTTAAAAACCGTTTTACTAATAGAAAACTACACTATTCGCAAGTAACAGAGTATATTTTATTTTGATAAAATGTTTGATAACGCTAGGGAGGGACACTCGGCTCTCAATTGTTTTCACTTAAATTGAATATCTTGGAAACAACAACTGATTCAGACATGAAAATTGATGTACATAAAAACCCTAAATAAATAACTACGAGTTTGCAAAAAATTAATTGATATGGGGGACAGGTGGGGAAATCTTTTTTTAATACTATTTTTCAAGGAACCAAATGTAATACATGCGAATTAAGAAGTTGATTTCCTTCTATAAGTGAAGTAATATTTGTTTCGTCATTATCCGAATTTGGAATATTGAATGGGGGAAATGGGCGTCACTGTTATTTTACAGAAAATTCAATATCTCCGAAATAGAAAGGAATACTGGAGTGAATCTTGATAAATATATACTCTTCTAAAATAAATAGTCATCATTTTGTGAAAATTCCGCAAGTCGGGTACAATTTTAAAGTTAAATACTATGCAGTTAATAAAGAGAAAGTGCAGTTTTAAGGTAAACATAACCCATTTATATGAAATAATTAAAGCAAAATAGCTGGTAACATCTAACAAATGAATTAAATGGACATTAAATTACACTTACAGGGCTATGGGTACTAGACCGGTCATCATTGGAGTCATGCATCTCAATATCTTTACTGCTGGAAGGAGTCGGAGTTGTAGAAGGTTTAGGTAGTTTGAAGCTCGTGAAAATTGCTTGAGGACTATCCATGTTTTGGCCGCTCATGGAATTCTGTAAACAATTAAATTTATAACAATTTCGAAGTTTTACTTGTTATTATTTTACTTACATAGTCATTCCATACTTCAACGACTCGGTTTTTGGGAGGACGCCCTCGTTTTCTGCAGAACATACCGTCTATCGAACTCGACAAATGAGTGACGGTCAAAGGATCCTTAGTCATGCTAAGTTTCCGAGAATATTCATGCATCTTGTAGTGTTCCAGTCTTCTAAATGGTTTATCACTTGTTAGGATGACTTCTCTGCATCCTTCCCAATTGCAATGGTAATGCTTTTCTTTCTGCTGGTAAATGCACACGTCCTCGCAATGCCCTCCTTCGGATATTTTCGTGAAATAGTTATCGGTTATGAGTTCTTGTTGGTCATGATTTCTAGAATGTTCTCTAGCCGCGTCTTTGTTATTGAAAAACATTTCGCAATTATCCGCGAAGCAATGATAATGTTCGGCATATTCTAATTCGCATTTATCGTTCGGGCATTGATTCTCGGGAACCAGTTGACAATATTTTTTCCAAATATCGTCAGCGTTTCTGCTCGAAGAAGAATCTTCTTGAGAAAAGTTAAAATCGTTGGTTAAATCCATAGCAGAAGAATTTTCGGGTTCATCGTAACTAACAGGAGAATTCCTTTCGCTTAAGCTTTCGCTGTTCGACACGGTGGATAAATTTCCTGAGGAGTGATGGTACATGGAGAAATTCATCGAGTCCATTTGCTGTTCGTATTCTCTAGAAAACGGTAGAGTTGGTGGTGCTGATCCGTCGGATAATGTTTTCATCATGCTTTGAGCTAGTTTGTACTTTCGGTAGGCTAATTCCGAGTCTTTTCTTTCGTGTTTTCTTTTGTGAGAGAACAGCTGACCGGAACTATGCAGGACGTAACTGCATTGCGGTCTTATGCAGTGAATGTGATTGCAGACTTTGGAAAAGCGACAGTTCTCGAAGGGGCACATCTCATTCTTCATGAACTTCTTGAAGCCATCTCTAGACAACTGCTCGTCTTTTATGTGGTACGACTTGTGTTTCTCTGAAATAAAAAGAAAATTCACTTAAATAATTGTACTAAATCATTAACTAAATACAAATTCGTACACAGGACAAAGAACCAATTTTCAGGTTGATTAAGTAGTAGAATCCACTGTATTGAGAAATATTTGAATGGTTACGCTTCACATTTAATATTTTGAATTACTAAAGCATATAGGCAACCCACATGTCGGAATGAAGAAATATTTATTCAAATAGTCACGACTGCCAGCAAGATTTGGTTGACGTTGACGGCGCAGGAAAAATCATATTAATATAATATATAAATAATATATATTAAACAGTTTTTGTTAGTACATTCTATTTAATAACAAACAAAATGGTCCAAAATGGACGTTTTTCATAGCCAACACCAATTTCCTTGTTGCTCTTTCCCGAATTTGTGAAAAACCGAATACCAAAAAGAGAAAGAAAACAAAACAACCTTACCGCTATTATAAAATAATTATTACCTAGTTTGAAATAAATTAATGGCGGATGAAAAGAAAACTTAATGAAAAGGGGAAAGCAAATATTAAATTGAAATACACAAAATAACAAGAGCAAAAAGTATAAGTTTAAAACTACATTAAAATTATTTACAAGAATGTTCGAATTGATAACCATTTAAATCGAAGTATAATTGATTTCTTTTCGTGAGACGATAAACATCATTAATTACTTTTACCGCGGGTATTAATCCAAGAGAATGTGGTCTGCTGCTGCCAACGCTTCTCGCGAATAAAGATGGCTTTATATGTGAAGTTCTTTAGTGAGGTAAAAGACGATGGGCGTAAGATCGGGGGATCTTGCCGGCCAGTGAGCAAGGCTCCGGTTACCTAGCCAAATTGTTGTGTGTATATATTTTAAGGTTGGTATACGTATCAATCACCTTAAAACCTTGATTGCTGATATTTTGTGTTTTTACGCTTAATACTCAATGATGAATGCCGTTTTTAAAATGGGAGCAATTTGAAATTATGGACATAATCCTGGAATGGAATAAAGAACCAATCGTAGCCAAAGATGGCATAGTGAAATATACTATGGATAGCAGTAGGGTCTTGTAAATTTGAGTCTTCATGACCATGATTTACAGCTGGTTAAAAACAAAAGAAAATTTTGGACTTTTTCGACTAATATATAAGCAACTAACTACGTCACTTACCCATATCACTCTTATTTTTGAAAGTATATCTGCACCCAGTCCTTCTGCAGTGAAAATGTGTAGTCCGTTGTCCGAAGAAAGCGCAGTAACTGGCTCCACATTCCTCGGTTGCTCGGTATCTTTGAAAACCTTCTTGAATGATGGCAGAGTCTTTTCTGTGATAGTTGGCGTGCATTTGAACGTCAGACGTTGATATGTATACTTTGTCACAGCCTTCTTTGATGCAGTGATAGTGAGTTTGTTTTTTGTTGTGGGTACAGTCCGTGAATCTGTCACTGCAGTCATCTAGAGGACTGTACCGCATGAAACCGTGTTGCAAGGATTCGTCACGTTTTTTATGCCATTTAAAATGTCGGATCATCTCTTCCTTTTTAATGAATACCCGTGAGTTGCAGTCTAGGCAGTGGAAGTGTTCTCTGTGTGGTAAAATAGAATAATGTAAAAAGCTGAACAGTGGTGAAGTTACCACTTAATGAAGATAATTTGTTGATTTTTTTACCTGTAATTCAGATCCTTGCAGTATGAATTTCCGCATTCTAGGGATGAAGCGAATTTTTTTACGTATTTTGAATAATCAAGTTGAGAGGAAGACTTGTTCATGAGCATGCTGGAATTCATTGGTTCCCTTTGTATTGGTGACATTGTTTCTGCTAATATAGCTGCGATAAAGAAACACATTTCAGTAAACTATAAGTTTTTAATATAAATAAAATTTATCGTAAAATATTAATTAAACATAGAAACTTTTTCCATAATGACTTAGTAATATTTAATTTAAGTAACGCGCTATTATAAATCTGTCAAAATGGAGCTGTCATATTTGAGAAATTGAAATTATATCATTACGGTAAAACATATATTATTAACTATATGCAGAAAACTGCAATTTACGTAGAACCAAAGTTTTTAAATATTTCAAGAAATACTCTTGTAATATTTCAGTGAATAGGTTCTGAAAAAATCGCGAAATTAAAAAAAATCATGCTGTGTGGGCAGAACAAATTTATCAAAATTAGTCCTTTCTTTGGGTTATTATAAGAAGAAGACATGCGTAAATACTCCCTGATAGTTCAAGTATTTAACCCTTAAACACAGATAACTACAGTTTAGCTGATCCCCACTACTCGACCAGAGCCTTATCTAGAGAAGTGCCAGCGGTGCCTAGGCAAAGGGTGTTAAAATAACTAGAGATATCCAATATTTGGTCATTTTCAGGGGCACATAAAATGCTAGTTACGGCACTGCACGTAATATTGTTAGTGAACTGTGCGAAGTCTGGAATTGTTTTAGTGAAGCAAACACCCGGCGCCTCGCCCTGGACAAAGTTCAAGAAGTTAATAATAACAAGGAGCAATTACCGGCAGTGACAAAAAACAATCGAGTATTGATTCAAAACTAAGTAGAAGATAATCATGGAGATAGTAACAAAAATGTAGGATTAAGTGACAATCAACAAATAAATTATGGTATAAAACGTTCAAATGCGCAAAAAATTCGCCTTTCAAGAAATCTGGCATGAGCCTTCGTTAGAATCTTGTGTCAAGTTTAACGAGTATACCAACAGATGGTTCCATTAAAGATACCGATAATGGATAAATTTCAAGATACAAGTTTTTCTGAAAATTTTGTTGTACATTGTCGGGTTCAAAAGTAATCGAAATATTTGGACATTTTTTACAAGGATGGGTGGGGCAGTTATATTTCGAAGCTGATTTTCCATTTTGCTTGTTTGCATTAGATTGGACAATAGTAAGACTGGAGAATAAATAAGATTATCTGGTGAGACATTTCGGAAATATTTTACGGTTTCTTCACATAATTGTGTGTGTACGTTCCTGACGAAAACGCTTATTAAAAATCACCGTTTTTTAAAAACTGTCAAAGGTGGAAAATAATGATCTTGACCAAACTTAGAACAAATTGTGCATATAATGTTTGTATGTATGGTCAAAAGGGTCAGAAAGTGTCAGTTTGAAGGGGAAATATAAGAAGAAATGGGTGTTCTAACCCAAGCAGTTTTGAAATTACTCAGTCCGATCGAATTGTTAGTTGAACTTCGAAAGAAAGCGCTCTCGAATAGTGGAAAAAAAAACTAGCAGATAAAATAAAAATAGAGGGTTATAGTTCTTTAGTTGTATGTTTTTTAACTTGCCTAGCCATGTCACTTTAGCATCATTCAGTTTCTATAGATGACAATGTTATTAATTTGTATTCCATAAAAAGCAGTGTAGTTTGAATAAAAAAATCTTTTAATGACAGTAGTTTGTGAAGAATTCAACTGTGCTATATGCCTTTTTTTCTCTCAGACTCTTAGATATGACCAGGATGATTTTTTTTAATATTAACTTTTAAGGAAAACGCAGTAACCTTAGGACGTAAGTTTTTAAATGAGTTAATAGCACCTCTAGTAAAAACAGATAAAGATAATTTGCTACCAAGTGAAGAAGAAACTTTAAAAGTTAGGACACATTGTTATTTGTCCCTTATAAAATAAAAAAAATGTTGCTTTCTATTCATTAGGTAGAATACAATATGTGCCTTGGTTTGTTTTAACATTTTTGGCTTAATTTTTCTTATAAAAAAGTCAAATTTAATTTGATGATAAAAAAATAGGAGATATCAGAATGTCCGAAAGAAATGTTTTAAACTAATAACATTATTTTTCTTACGAATTTGTTGGATTCTTTTGCGGGTGTATTTAAATAGGGAGACTTACTTCACTACTAGTGTAGATAAAACACTTTATTGGTTTGGTTAGTAAGAGACAATCTTAGACATACTTGAAAATTCAGCTTTTATTTAATAATACGTAATCATTGCTGCAATACATTTCGTTTTCAATGGCGTTTTCTAATTTCAAACAAACATAATCCTTTCAGTTTAATTTTTTAAATGCACCTACTACACTGAATTAAATGTTATGAGAGCAAAGTGTGGGTGTAAGTGAGCACATCGAAATTTCAAAACTTCTCTTTCAATTCGGTCTTTTGTCCTCAACGTGATGTTTTAACGACTCCAATACGCTTCCGGCGTACATGCTATCGAATCAGTTGAAAAGATTAAATTTTATAATCCAACACATCAGTTATTATGTGAACACTTGTACAAATAAATACTGACGTTACATACAATAACTGTTTACGGATCATCAGAACCAATTGTGAAGTCAAAACAAAATATATGTCTTCGGTTTATTACGATTTCACGTGAACGGTTTCCTACACAAGGAAGCGTTTAGAATGTGGAATTAGATTTGAAAATTTACTCACTGGCAATGAAATCGCAACACCCAGAAGGACATGTTTAACTTTAATATCGTTTTGGTAACACATAGATGCTATAGTAAGAAGAAAATGATTAAAATTTGAATAAAAAATACCAAACGGTTTGATAGTTTTTAGTGTTAGTAATGTGTTTGTCCACCGCGGTTACCTATACACTACCCAACACGTCTTGCCACTGATTCAATAAGATTATCTATTTTTTCTACCTGTATTTCATGTCTTAGAACCTCCAAAGTCCGTGGGGGCTCGGGTAAATTTCCGAGCCTTCTACTCATCATATCCCGAACATCTTCTATGGGCGAAAGGTCGGGGGATCTGGGCGGCTATGGCAACAGATTTACATGGCCTCCTCAAAAAAAGTTGAAACTAATTTGAGCAACATGAGGCCGAGCATTATCTTGTTGAAATATGGGATCCATGAGCAGATTAAGATAAGGGAGTAACTACGGCTCCACTACTTCCTGACGATAACATAGCGCTGTCATGTTGCCTCGAACAAAGACTTTAGGTGACCTACTTCCTTATCCAACAGCTCCCTATATAATAACGCCTAATGTTCGATGTACATCTTGCTCAACATCAGCAGTTGAGGTTGACATCTTTCTCCTCGACGTCGTCTAACCCTTCTTTGACCATCATGTACACCCAAGCCTACTTACATGTGCAATAGCACCAAATACCATGACGCCTATGTTGAGTGTATATGTCGCTCAACATCAAATTGAGGTTGACGTCTTTCTCCTCTACATGGTCTAACCTTTCTTCGGTCATCATGCCGGTCATGTTCGAGTTGTCGAAAATCGCTGTAATAAGTCTTAGGCGTCGATCTTGAACTTCATTTGTACCAGTCATTTGGGTCGTTCGTGAATGAGTCGTTCAAAACGAACGACTCTTCTACATGTGCCACGAATCGCCATTAATAGAATTATTCAGTGGCTCAGCTCGAGCGAGTCGAGAGTCTCATCGATGCTGCTGAACGTTCAAAGATGAATTACGAAGTACAGACGCGTTCAATCGACTCAGAGCAGCGGGAAGAAAGGAGCCGTTTGGTTGATGCGATGTAGGTATCACAGATCATACAAAGAAAAATAGGTATTACTGCAATGTTTTTATTTTCACACACGGATTCTGCTCAGTTCTTGGATTTATTTAAAAACACAGTCCAACTCACTCTAATTTATTTCCACTACTTTAACACGATTTATATTCACAGAACCTATTTACAATTTATCTTAACTATACAATACGACCGTCGAAAACCGAATGAATTCCATCGCCAGCTGTCCGTATTTATATATTTCTCTTGGAATTATTCTGGCAAGTCAACGAACTATCGGGAAACTTCTTTCATGTGTTCTGGAAGCTTCAAGGGAATTCCCAGTAACGGCAGCGGTCGGCCTGTTGCAAGACAAAACATTTCGGATTCCCAGAAGTATCGGAATAATGTCCCTTCCACGAACTGATTGATGGCTGATTGCACCAGCTGTCGATGAATTCTCGTAATTATCTTTAAATTCCGTGGGATTTTTTTAATTTTAAACTTATCCATGAATGGCTTTTTCTATTAACACAGGCATTAAATGACTGAGGCACTGGGTTGTTATCGTTTTGCGTACGGTGCGGGTTGCAAGCTTTAAGTTTGTTTCATTTATGGGTAGAATAGATAGAATATCTAACAAACTTAGTAACATATTTGTGAGTTTTAATCGGGGCTTTTAAGTTAAAGTTTCACGAGATTTTAACCGTTGCAGTCAGTATATTGGATAGGTATGGCATCGAAAAAAGGAGCGAAGTGAAACTTAGTTTCCATGATTCTTTTTTTAAATGTAAATTTATGTAATTCTTTTTATTATGTTTATTTTCTTATTTTTGTTGCCAAATATACAAAATCGTTATATTTGAGCGTAATTATGACTCAGCAAAACCTTAATATTAATTTGATAAGTGACCTAAACATGTGCATATATAGGTACATTTTATAAATCACCTAAGGCTAAACAATATTAATGTATAATTATATTATAGAGGTGAAATTTGTATGAGAGGTCATAGGACCGATTCCAAAGATGGCTTACATTTTATCTTGTTGAAAATAAGTTTTTAATTTGCAATATTTGTGGATATAAAGGTATCACCCTTCAACAACGCCGTCATGCACTTTTCCGCAAGACGGTAGCCTAGCGCGGTTCGTTCTGTTGATGTGGCCTGATCCGGTTAATAAAATGAATATTTGAAAATTTTTATTTATTCAATTTTGAAGTCAAGGCTTCTTAATAGGGCCCCCAATTATACACGCCGGAATTTATGAGATTGTTACTTAAATAAGAATTTTTCTTAAATGACTTCGACACCGAACTCATAAACGTACCAAAGAGGATAGAGGTAAAGGGAAATCAATGGAGGCTAGGTTTATGGAGAGGAAGATACATTTTGCTTAAAACGGTCACTCCCATTGACAGTAACACTTACTTATTGGCAGTAAGAAATACAAATGTTGTAATTGTGAAATTGTGATTTATAGGATCAGGTACTATTCGCTTGTCACAGTTTAGGTTACCTCCTAACTAGGCCTGTCTATGACAAAGTATCAAGTGAATGCAACCTAACTGATCTTACTGAGTCCCACACAGGATTAAGTGATTTGTGTATCAACACTAAAAACCCGTTGGTACATATATCGTTGTTGTGCAAATAGTTTGAGAAAATACAGGCCTTATTACAATCATACCTACCAGACTCGCATTGACCCCAGTTTTTTAGAAAACAAGCACTTGGTATTATCATTGTTTTTATGCAATCCGAATTGCTCAATATGTTGATCAATGTGGTCAGTTACTTATGCTCTGTAATTCAGCCATTTTATCTGTCATAATTCCAAGGTCATCCGCACACCGAATGGTGTAATTCTAGCTGCCATTCACTGTGACGTCTCGATTCATTCTGCATAACGCTTCTTTGAAAATGGCTGAATATAGCTTATAGAGGGGTGGAGAAAGCATGCACCTTTTTTCTTACTTCTTAATTAATACAGGATCCGACGTTGCTTGCCCAACTCTTACTTTTGCAGTTTGATGGCAGTAGAGGTTAGAGATGATTTTTATTTCTTATTGGTCTACTACGGTTTATTTAAAAATTTCGGCTCATTTTATGCTGCTTTACGTACTTGAATGCAATCTGATTTAGTCTATCGGAATTTGATCGGTTGTGTGGATGCCGTTAAAATTGGATGTTAAGATACAATAATCCTTCTTCATCTGCAATTACGTTGATAACTTTAGCACAAATATTATCTAGGCCAATAGCGTTTCCGTTCTTCTAGGCTAAAATTACATGCACATATAACGTATTCCTTCCATCTTGTTACTTTATCCTTAATACCCAAAATTGCCCAACCCTACAGTGGGTCCTACTTAGTAAAGATGAAAGCTTAAATAAGGTTGAATTACTTTTTAAATCTTTGTTAAATAAATTGATAAGTAAAACTTGAGTTTTATTTGAACAAGCATCGTTATGTTATTAATTTTTATTGGACGGGAAACCCTGGGGTCTGGTCGCGTTATTTTCCAAATGAAAATAAATTTGAGAGTTGATTGATAAAAATGACGTTTTTTAAATTCAACTGCTAAATTGCCGTAAGTATGTAGATCACGGCTCGTTTACAGCATTTCTCAGTTATAGAATAAATAATATGATTGAGAGGGTTTATGAAATTTTATGAATAATAAAAAGAGTACTAAATTGGTTAAATTGACGTTCAATTGTCGTGAGAGTACAAGCCCGCTATGATTTTATTGGATTCAATTTGTAGTGATTATCTTCCATCATATATTCAACAACATGCATGAAAAACAGAGAGAGACGAACTCTACATATCCTCCGCTTGTGTACACACAGCGAACCTAAATCATGGCAGTTAGATTTAATATTTCCTTTTTCAGACAACTGCAGGCTATATGTTTATACTTCAAAATCAATTTAGAACAGTTGAAATTACTTAACAACAATGTTAGTATTAATTTACACTCTGCTGGCATTATTTTAAAGTTTCCTTTGTTATTTGCTGGGTCTTTCGAACGACGACGGAAATTTACTAAATCCAATTTAAACAATTATATTAAAAATTTCCTTTTTATCGGTCAGATTTATTTAAATTGTTGCAGGGAAGCGCAATGTTGTAATAAATTGTTTCAATAAACTCCGTTATTTTATATCCGAGCTTTTATACATTGAAGTTATGAATCACGCAGATTTTGTGAAAATTCACGAATATTTCCAGAAAAATCTATCGCTGTTCTTGTAGTCTCACCTTCTATAACGGTGTTTGATTTAGAGACAGTAAATTGTGTGAAGTGGATAAAGATTCTTCGGGAACGTTCTAGTATATTCCACAGAATATACATGAGGTGTTTACAAGTTCCAGAATGGCTTATCCTTACAAAAATAGATGTTTCTTCATAAAAACGCTAGCCAGTCAAAACAAGTTCATATCGTGAAACCATAGTTTGAATTTGTTGGACTAATTTTTATAAACATCGTTAATAAAAGTTATTATTTTTTTGAAGTCCACTTTGGTTACGAACCCAACTTTCGATTTATTTATATTTCGTTTTATTTTTTATTTCGATTAAGATATCTCTCCATTTTTTTCTAGTTCTAGGTTCATTTTTTTGTTGCATCATTTAAGCTGGTGTCGTAAATGCAAGAAAAAATGCAAAAAAATTAATGAAATCACACTTTGTATTTGTGGCGATATCATTTATATCAATTAGAAATAACGGACCCACGTTACTTTCTTGTGGTACACCAAAATTATTTTTCTTAGCAATATATTTCCTATTCTAGTTATTTAATACCTGTTATACCGATGGAATAGCTGAAATTATCAAGTACCACTTTTTCTTAGTTTTTTTTTAATAAAATATTTTATCACGTAAATTTTTAATTTCTATAGAATATCCTAAATATATCTCATAAATAGAAAGAAAACTTCTGGGTAATTCGAAAACAATCTCTATTATGAATGTTTCCTGTCAATATTAGGTTAAATATGTATTTAAAATATTTATAGCGACAAATTAGGTTTTGACAGGAAGCACGCCATGTGTGAAATCGATCAGATCACGTTAAGAGGGAGTAAGCAATAATGGCGAACTATTTTAGTTTGTAAAAATTCGGTAGCTTTATAACCCTTTGTTCGAACCTCCTTTTTAAAGTATCGGGGTACCCCTAGATTACGTATATTTAAAATAAACCCTTATAGTGCATTGGCACAGCATATATACTACTTAAAAACGGAGGTTTTTAGAATGCTATCGTTCCGACAATTATTAAACTTCTTCACTATAGTTTTCATTACACGCATCACTTGTGCGGCTGGAGTTATGCTAGCGGGCCAGATGTCTTTGAGGACCGAAAGCATTGATGTGAATTCGTGATCGAGCTGGCCGATTGTAAAAATCCTTAAAACGTATGTGAACTCTTTTATTTGATATTTTAAAGGGTTAAAAGATAAATAAGGTAGTTTTTTTGTATTATATGGACCCTTTTATATGAAATTTGAAATTCTAAACCCTTTTATTTTGATGCTTTTTGTTATATTTAAATTAAACACGTGTGCGTTCGGATGGATTAAAACGAGTTTTTTTTCGATCAAATCGACAGGATTTATTAATGCACAAGGGCAGAAACAAAGAATTAGTTTCGTGTATGGAGGCCGTGTTCTTAAAATGATTCATATTGAGACAATAGATTTTCTTGAACAACTTGCGTGTTTGAAACATATAAGGTTGCAGTAAATTTGATTTAGCAAGAACTAATTTTTCTATTTAGATGTTTTAGGGCTAAAAAAAGTATCGAGATCAGCTTGTTACTCATTGCATTTTACACTTTGTTAATGCTATTGATAACATTATTTGCTCTTATTCTCATGTGCTCGTTATTCCATGTTATATTGCGCATTTTTAGCACCTTATCTTTGTCAGATTTTTATTTCTAGTTTAATTGGAGATCTGAGTAGTTCACTTTAACTGATTAGTACTGCAAAATCTGTATTTGTATTCATATATATCGAGGATATATAAAAATGTATAAATATAAAAAAAAATTCATGAAAAAGATGATTATTTGGTTAAAATTGAATCTTGAAACCCAATATTCCAAAATTTCGGGGGGGTTTGAACCCCCAGACCCCCCCCCCCGCTGGCTACGGCCTTGGTATATGGATAAACTTTAAGGAGTAACATTTTAAGAAGTATATAAGGATATTCATAAGCAAGCTCAACCATATGGTGACGCTATTGAATTTAAGGGTAATATTTCAAATTAATTAACCTAACCAATTATAAATTAATTTACACCTTCCTTTCAACAAGCAGAGCTTTCCTACTAGATACTTTAGCTCGTTCTTCTATATAAAACTTGTTAAGCTCCAATAATAATATTTATTTTAAAAGCTAGCGTTCACTTTGATACTCTTGAATACAACACATAGAATAGGGATGCCAGAACAGACTGCTTGGATGGATATACAAAAATTGTCAGATATCACATTTTTAAAAGTGGAAATTTAATTTAATTCAGTTATATTATTGTATAACATACTTTCTGCTTATATTAGTTGATGGTTATTCAATTAATGATATTTAATTAAGAGGAAAAGGTGAATTAAAATCTACAGTAAATGAAATTTTTGAACACAATCGTCATTTTTAGGATAATAATTTTACTAATTAAAATTTTTCGCAAAATCTTTAGATATTCATAAATTAAAATATTGTTTTCTTTAAAATTGTAATATATTTTTCGATATTTACATGAATGTGGAAGATAAAGTAAATTTAACCCAATATTAACAAAATTTTCTTCATCCTCATCCTTATTGAGTTCAAACCCACAGAAATTTATATTAATAATCAGTAGCATAGATACTATGGTACAGTTTTACTTTTTAATTTTTGTTTTGAAATAATTCATTAATTGGGTACATAATATCCACCTCACCACCCCCTGTATGTATTACCATTTATTTATTACCATTTTTATTTGGTTCTTTATAATTCCCTGGGAGTCGTAAATTTGCAACTAAGTATTGTAAATATGTAGCTTGACGATTAAAATTTTTTGATTTTAATTTTCAATTTCTTTTTACAACTTTTAGTAGAATGGTTTTTATCTATGACATCTTTAATTGTACGCCCTAAATTTCATGCAATTGAACCAAGGTTATAAAAATCCTGAAATAATTTGCAGATATCATGAGATCTTAAGTGTTGTCTAAGAATCATGAATCTGGTAACAATGCATAAGACTATGTTGGGGGCCTTATTACCTAGCTTTAAAAGCAAGGACGCCACCAAGAGGTTGAACTCCCACAAAAATGTGATCATAAAAAGAAACACATTTCTTCAAGCGTAGATTAAAGCACATTAGAGTCTTGTGAACTACTCTAAACAAATCAACAAATACAATCTCTATTCCAGTTTGTACATGATAATATTACTGAAAAGAAAAACCCGCGTGCATGGGACCTCATATTTTTCTCACACCACAGACATCCCTAAGTCTTTCTGATTATTAGCAAGAAAATTACATATTTCTAATTGAAATTGGAACTGTTTTTTTATATTATACTATAGTGGATTGTGCTATGGTCTATGATAAGAAAAGCAAGGACTTTTCGGATTGACATTATTTTAATGTTCCATGAGACAGACAAGTGTGAAAAATGGGTTTTCAAATGTTGTCAAAAACAAAATCAAAAAGAAAATTTTCAAATCACTCTCTAGAAAGTAATTATTGCTTGAAAGGTAACTTGTTGAAATTACTCAAAAATAAATGGAAGTTGAAAAACAGCGTCTCTTGATTTAATACAACCAACAACTTCGCAGATACCTTTCAGCAAAAATGCACCATAGAATGGAAAATGGCTGAAAATGGAGCTTACAATAAAAAATTGCAAGTACTTTTTATGTTACAGATATTTTTAAAGGTTTGGGTTTAATCTACTCTTTAATGAATTAAAATGACACATTGCTATTGTATATCTATAGAGAACCTAATGAGCATGCCAGAAACTATAGATTTAAGTACTGGTGCCGTTGTAAAATGTAATTAATGTTTATTTGTCCCGTGCCTGCAACTTTTGATATCATTATATTCTAATATTTATATTATTAAAATTATATGTAATTTTGTATTTGATTAAGTAGCTAAGTATCGAAAGCATATCTAAATTTATATGTCATAATGCGATTTCTCAATTTTTAATTAACTTTATGCAATCGGATTTTTGTTTTGTATGTATCTCTTGAACACATTACAGGGTAAATACATCAACCACTGAATTGTTTTATTCTTGTTCTACAGCAATGTTAACAAATAATTTAGTAATGTACAAACATACCTCTTTAAAATCGTAGAAGAAAATTAATCACTGTGAATTACCCTGTATTTTAATTATTATGGTAACGAATTTTGTAATACGTAAAATATGTTATATATTTGACTGGTTTCTTCAATTTATTTTATTATTATTTGGTGTGGTTAAGTTTGAAGATTAATAATAATCGATCTAAATTAATTTCTGAAACGAAGCTCGTATCTAAAATCATGTCGAAATAGCTGCATTAAAAAACACCGAATTGTTGTAATGAAATGATTTATGTTTTTTAAGTATAGGCCCAGCATTCAACATCACAGAAGTTTGTTCTTCAAGTTAAGATCAAATTAAATGATGATTTAATGAGATTTTAATTACGAGTCTGAACTAACCAATTATGCAAATGACTTTTTTTCCTCATTGGATACCAAAACCTCGACACAACTCAATATACGTAAACGCAATCACGTACGTATCGTTTATTACGTTAAAAATTGTTCGTTTCCATCAGTTTTCATTTTTCGGTAGGTGAATATAAATAGAATGGAGATATTAAAATATATTTTATGATGTATAACATTTCTGTTTCTGTGTTTAAGGCACATTTCAAATAAAACGATAAATTCCACTACCAGACATCCGCTTCCAGAGTTTTTTTTACGGACAAAACTCTTTGGTGTAAAAGTCGGGCGCACAAAAAAAAGGTCGGCGTAATTATGTACACTCTCATTATTGCGGTATGTTTCGAAACGAATGTTTCCGACTAAAAATTTAAATTAGAAAATAGTCTTTGTCTGTTACGACATTTATAGGCTATATTGTGTTGGCTAATGCTCTCGTTCTTGGTGTTGCCACATTATATTGAGTTTCGTCTTCAAAATCTTATTTGTGTAATGTGTAGCTTGGATTAGCCCGTGTTGGATGTATCGGAACTCCAACAAACATTTATTTATTGTGATTGAATATTTTTTGAATGTCAAATGATTAAACTCGTCATTTTGGAAACTATTCGAAACAAAACACACAACTAACAATTGGATACCACCAATATTCCTTTTAAACTAACGAGAAACAGTTGTGGACACGACTCCGTATAAAACAAAAGCTGCATTTATTTTAACCTACACTAATGCAATACGTTTACGAATGGCATTAGTTGTACATAACCTTCATCAAAATTCAACAATTGATTGGTAAAAAATAAATACAATTTGCTAATTATATTCATGAAGTATGAGTTCCTTAAATCTTGTATCCATTGAATAATAAAATCATGGAATGAATTCTGATGAAACAACAAAATAATAATGAACGAAGTAATCAAAAAAGTAATACAAGAAAATTGTGGTATGCAACGATTGTTCAAATTTATAATTTATATTTAAAAAAGAACAGACTTCAACTGGCTTAAAATAAAAAACGTTTAAAAACCGTGTGGAATCAATAACTATTTTCTCACATATATTCTTTTTTTATCTGATTTAAAGTACAATTCTTTCTCCTCTCTCTATATTTTCCACATATTTTTTAACTTTTTTATCTGTTTTATTATTTGGACCACTTTCTATAAGTCATTTTCTGTATTAATCTTCTCCACCTCATTGACTGTTTCTATTTTTCTATTGTTTAAATCACCCTGTATACCTATAATTTTACTTCGCCCCATATGTCAAGTATAAGCAACCACTTATGTTCCTTGTATAACTATAATTCCATTCCACCATCCTGTATATGCAACTGCTTCTAACATTTTTTATGCTCTCCGCCCTATAACTGGAATATCCCTACCGCATTATGCTTATTAAATTTTTTAATCCACTCTGTATAACTATAGTTTTACTTCACTCTTATTTCAACGACCTTGCAGTGGCGGATGTACCAGCAGGCTGAGTAGGCTAAAGCCTAGGGCGGTAAATTTTATGTGGCGGCAGATTTAGTTCATAAATTTTTTAAATATGATTGCAGCAGCAAATTGTCACATTTAGTTTCAGAAAATTATTTCTTTATGCGTAAAATATATAACAAAAAACGATATAACTGATATTTGAAGTATACAAAATATTTATAAACGCTCGCCAAATGTACATTTTTTCAGATTAAAAATTTGACGATTTTTTTCTTATTTTTTTTATCTATATATCGTCTCTGCGTAAATATAATGTTTAATCAATTTAGAGTGTAAACTATTTTTTCTAAAGAAAATTATGGGAATTTTCAGAAATGTCAGTTACTGTGTTTGGAAATTGGGAAATGTAAGTATTGTATAGTATTAAGACATATACCTTACCTTGCTTCAAAAGTGGTACATGATCGAGATATTTTTTGCTTAAAATATTGTTTTTTGAAAGTTCTTTGTTGTACAAATAATCAAGGGTCTGACACGGTACTTTAGTTCTCAACGATACGGACCATACGGGAAAAGTTCATGTAACGAGGATGATAGAGCAAAAATCATAAAGTTGGATTTTTATTGATAGAGGTGGCAAAAATCGATTAGCCTACAGGCGGCAAATCTGTGAATCTGCCGTTGCTACCTTGTATACGCAACTACTTGTGCCACCCAATACAACATATTTTGAACCACCCAGTATAACTTTAATTCTATTCCACCTCATATTTCAACCATCCTATACATGGAACTGCTTACGTACCACATTTATTTGTAAGATTTTCTGAATCCACCTGTCAACTGTAATTTTACTTCGCCCTATATTTCAACTGCGCACAATGTTTGCTGCTTGAATTTCGATGCACGCACACACACACACACCTACCACCGTATACCTTATAGAAAAGATCGCTCACCTAACAATTTTTCTTTTCGGTACACTAATGGAATATTTTGTGACATTTCACTCGACTGCAAGCCCTATAAAATGAACACTGTTACAAATACCCTGTACGATATGTATGTTTTACGTTATAGAATACAATTTAACATATTCAAATTGATTGAGCCGTCACTGAGGTGTAGTCTCTTAATTACTGTTTTTTCTGATTTTCTGGAAAACCGTAAAACTCACGTTATAGAAAATTATATGGTACCTTTTTGTAATATTCCTTAATACAATGCCGCTTAAATCATGCCGTTTTTGAATAATCACTGAGATAAAAAACATCTCGACGAATTGATAACCTCCTCCTTTTTGGAAGTCGGTTAAAAAAGACCACCGAACATTACAACGTGAATCTTAACAGAGAAAAGACAATTCATTGTGATAGTAATGCATTCGGTGCAAGGAACCTCAATTATTTTGGCCCACAGATCTCCAGCAGTAGCAACCTAATCGTACCACCACACTATGAAAGCCTTAAGGATATCATGAAGCCTACGTGACGTCATTTGGAACAATAAATTCATTCAATGGAGAGCATGGTGAGAATTTATAAGACATGCGTGGGCCAATTCTTACGTATGGAATGGAGAATGATAAACGGATAGGAGGAGTAACACTAAAACATCAAATACAACAAGAGAAGAATTGCAGGTGGAAGACGTGTTTAGACCACGTATACAGGATCGACCAAAGCAAAATCGCGAAGAGGGTTATATATGATATACCACAGATTAGAATACCCCCAGGTAGACCTATGAAATAGTTCAAAAGATGGACATCAGGATCAGCCGAGACTCCTTAGCAGAAATAACAGAAAACGTGATAATTAAAGAAGAAGAAGTTAGAATGCATTTGTTGTCGAATATCATTAAATAGCAGATAATTAATTGTGTTTTTTTCATGTTTAAAGTTACCCAGAAACAGTTTAAGACTGACTTATTGAATGAATTTCAAACAGAAATTCTATAATGGTGGGTAAGTGGCGTCAGTTTATTAACACTATATAACATGAAAACACTATTTAATATAAATCTGAAGACGCGAGATGTAAGACCGACATCTAGGATTTTCAAGAGAATCAGTACACAGAGGTTCCGAATCTGGAGCTGTTCCGTGCAATTGCTGTTCTCCCTTAACTCCTAGGACAGAATGTCACGATAAAATTTTCAGGTTACTTCACCTGTCAGAGATATTGAATACTCTCTTCGAGGTGTCATCAATATATATTATATATAAATATAATATATATTGTTTTCTGGTCGGGAACCTTCATCATTGCGCTTCCCACAATTGAATGTCCTCTCGAACACTTCTTTATGTGATGCATTTCGTGAAGACGCGAGATGTAAGACCGACATCTAGGATTTTCGAGAGAATCAGTACACAGAGGTTCCGAATTTGGAGCCGTTCCGTGCAATTGCTGTTCTCCCTTAACTCCTAGGACAGAATGTCACGAAGAGAGTACTATTTAATATAGCCTAGTTGACATCATTTTCGTTTTTCTTGAGAACGTAGTTTGCAAATTTCATCAGAGGATAGATGTATGTTGTGACTACTTGATTATTGTTTGACATACCGGTTGAAAATATAATGGGTTGAGAAATCTTTGATTAACACTACTATATATAAATGTCTAGAATATATTATTTAAAACTTTTGCCAAGTTTTGAACTCTTAATTTTGCAAGCTATGGTGCTCTCAAAACAAATGAGAAGCTAAGTTGCAGCTGTATTTAATTACAATACACACGCTTTTACACAGTTTCAAATAGTAAGTAGATCTGGATTCCGCTGTTGGTAAATGATCGTTTTCCATTGAAGTTGAAATTCGAGACGAAACTTGGATCATTTTACTCCAAAAGAAATTGTCTGAAGTACTGAAATAGTTTTAAAACTTTCCTGGGACGTCAAATTAAGTGTAATTATAAAAAAAGCTATTAAAATTATCCTCATAGAGAGTCGGTTCGCAGAAAAGTTTTCGAAATGTGCTCGTTTATAGTCAATAAAACAATAGTTAGTGAGTGTTAAGATCGTTTACGAGGAATACGATTTTCCTCGAATCGGGCAGCGAATCGTCTTTGCAAAATCGTAAAATAATCGGAAAAAATTCAGTTTTAATACTTCACGGCACATAAGTAAACGTTTATAATATGTCCTATGGTGTCATAAAACAAACATTATACATGGATCTGAGCATAAAGATACAATGTATTTCTATAGAAAATTAAATTTTACGACATTATTTAGTTGTATTTATTTACTGACATAAATTTCAATCAAAGAGGTGTACGCATATACGTACCATACGTATGTAATGTTATCAATGCTATAATTAATGGGCACTTTCGAGAAAAAATATTTTCCTTGGTTTCGCAATAAAGTTCCCTATAAGAGCGTTTGACTTATAGAATCACCATAATCAACGACCTTTAGGGTACATTAGCTCCGGATTATGATTCGAAATACGAATTCAATGTGACAAAATTTATGGAATATTGTAAACGAACTGTTCGATCAAGATTGTTGCTTTTAATAGTCCTGCATATGCGACATTAATAATGTAGGCAACACGCAATTTATGGATAAAAACTTGAATCGTTAGATTTTTTACAACCAAGCAAGCAGCAATATCTGCATAAAAAGTTAATATCGACAATTAGTTTTCAATATCACAATGGAATCAATGGCAATTTTGTGATTTTTAATTTCGAAGTACCACAATATTTATTATGTTGTTCTTATTCAGTGAGTAAGTAACTAACCAATAATTATTTAAAAATTATGGACCGAAAAAGATTAATATTTTACGAAATATGAAAACAAAACTCGACCATTACTGATTATTTTTCAAAATATATTGGCTCAAAATTAATATAATTGCATAAAAATATAACTTATTGATCTATTTCCACTCAACTTTGTTTTTTGTGATGTAAGAATAGAAAATGCACCTCTGGTTGTAGACTGCAATGGACAAATATCGTCACAACACTAGAAAGAGATGTAAATAGAGACAGTAACATGCTATTTCAATCGATTGGGCGGTGCTTTCACCCAACAAGTGAATTAGCCTGTTACTCTCTCTATTGCCCCCTCTTTCTAGTTTTCGCAGGTAATTTGTGCTTTGCAGGCTACCTCCAGGCGTATATACTCTAAGATTTATTGCAGGCTACCTCTAGAAGTTAAGCTCTAAGTTAATATCAGACAAATATAATTAAAAATATTATATTTGGCAAAGGACAGGCGTATGAAACGGAAAATAAATTATAGAAGCGTACCAATTGTTTTGACTGCAAAACAAAAAAATGACTAAATAACTATGAAAGGCAGAGACAAGGAGGATATGGGATTTTAAACTCAAAAAGTGTCCAGATGAGAACATTAAAAAACTCTTCAAAAAGTGCCCGGAATGCCGCTGGTGTAGAAAGAGTATGATATGAATTTGTCAAATATAAATAATTAATTGCATCCTGCAGTCTCCTGTCGTTCTCCAATCAAGTGTATGTGAAATGTTTGTTCTTAAATTGCTTCAGAATATTATTCTAATAACTTTTGGCGTAGGTACGTTTTAAAATTTACACGTTTGCTATAGTAGCGCCACCCTAATTTAGTGCATTTGATGAACACTTTTTCCTACAAACGAATTGGTTCACTATATCTATAAATTGTGTTGTGATTAGTGTTCGTTTTCTAAATTACTTTGTTGAGAACGTCTAGTATTATTAAATAACATAATCTGATAATTCTATTTCTTATTTGGACAAATTGTTGAACTAAAAATAAAAAAAATGAAGATGCCTTCAGTAAGATCCAAATTATCAGAAACATTTTTCTCATTCCCAGTCAATAGGTTTTTCCCCAAGAAATCTGGTCATACATATAAAGAGGCTACCACACAGCATGAAATATTTCTAAAATATTTATGCGATATTTCTGGTTTGATTTGAAACATTTCAAAATATTTCTTGAAATATTTCAGCAATATTGCTATGTCCACGACAAAACCCCATTTGAAATAATTCATGAAATATTCCTGTAATATTTTATGAAATCTCTGTGTCATATTTCATGATATATTTCAAAAGATCTTTTGTTGTAAATATAAAAATAGTTTAAATGTATTTTAGTGAACTATTTAAAAATATTTAGCTAATATTTCATGTTTGTTTTGAAGTATCATAAAATATTTCAAAAATCTTTGTATTTTCGCTACAAAAACCTTTTTAAATATTTCATGAAATATTCTGTAATATTTCATGATATGTTTCAAAAGATGTGTTTGTCGTGAGCATACGAATATTTCAGAAATATTAGAGTCAAAAATTTTAAAATAGTGCTAAAATATTTTGTCTAAAGTATCTTTTGAAATTTTTTCCAAAATATTACAATATTCAAGACTAAAATTCTCCTGAAATATTTCATGAAATATTGGTGTAATATTTCTCGAAATGTTTCTGTAAGATTTCATGAAATATTTCAGTGAAATATTTTTTCAGATATTTCATGCTGTGTGGGTGGTACCAACTGGGAAAATTGTGATAAACCGATAAATATGTGGAATATCATTTTTAATTAAAGTACATAAAAATACATTTTCAACGATATGTAGATCACAAACATATGTATAGTGGCTTCTATCGGACAACACATAATTTATTAATAACTTGACTACAGCGCCACCATCGGATTATGGTTTAGCAGTGAATCATCCTTTGACATTTATGAAATCCTATATGATGTAAGCTGTAATCTTAGAGCTTGTACCCTTTGGAGAAAACCTGCAGTGCACAAATGTTGTGGTAAGACTAAAGAGAGAGAGAGGGCAAAAGGCTATTTCACCCGGTTGGGAGCTGCTTTCAATGAAATATGAACAGCATGTTGTTCATTGGCTGCGTCCACCCACCAAGTAAAATAGCCTGTTACTGTCTCTATTGCCCTCTTTTTTTAGCAGTGCCACGAATTTGTGCATTGCAGGCTGTCTCCAGAAGATACATGCTCTAAGGCGGTAATAAGTAGTTCTTCTGTAGCAAAATTGACCAGTTAATAAAGTTAATTTTCTTACATTAAATAGTTCAAAATTAAGCATAGGTATATCTGCAAAATACAATATATATATAATAAACTTTTTCGTCTAATTACTCTGCAAATCCTTTTTACTCATTATGTATAATTAACCGCGATTTCAAATTCACTTAAAAATTATAATTATGAGGAACGAAGTTTAAAATCGCCAATTTCATTTTACATTAGAATATTAATGAATTCGAAAATGCGATTGTGGGTAAAGGTGTTGCGAATGAGAAGACTTCGAAGAAATGCAATAAATAACGTTCTTTAATGTCAAACAAAAGGAAAGTCAACTCAACAATATTATATGGTTTTTAAAAACGTGTAATTCTTTATGATGATAATACTTGAACGATTCAAAAGGCACGTTCGAAAATTTCTCCAGAACTACACAATTTCGCAAACTTTTTATTGTTACTTTGAAACACCCTCCTCGGAGAATTACGATACGTTTTAGCCAGAAGACTTCCGTTAAAAAAACATAAATAGTAAGTCTTTATATAGGTAATTAAAAGAACATTTTTTTAATAATAAAATGGCATTCTTCAGATAATTATTTATCTCTTTTGTCGTCTATTGATGATGAAATTTACCTCTTGATTCTCAATCTCACAAACTATTTTTAATTAGTTCAAAAATATTCTTTTATAATCTACAATAAACATTAGTAATCGATTTGTTTGGAAGTACAAAACTCCCAACTACAAAAATTTCGCCATTTTATGTCGTTTATACACCCTAAACCCATTTAATTAATTCGTATATGCATTATTCGAGGCATTGTGAAATATTTTCGTGATATTTTTTCTATTTTTACAATTCATTACATGAACAACTGCTTTTTTCATCTGATTGTTTTTGATGGATTGTTTGATGCCAAGTGGGCGTTATACATAAACTGCTATTGAATACCACGAAACTAAAAAAGAATACAATCGTTACAAGATGGCTATCATATTAAAATTTATTCGATTGGGTGTGCTATCAACACCTATTTTAAAATAAGGTGTTACCCTGTTTATGTACACAGACGCTTGAATTACAATGCTCAGGAAATAACATCAACGGAACATCGAGTTTACATAAATTGTTCATTTATTGCTTTCTAATTTTGACACGTTGAGAATACGCGTACGAAAAATCTTAAATTATATATTTATTATCATAATAAAAAAAATAATAGAATTCATCAAACAACATCACTTTGTCTATTGTTGAGATTTTCTCAGGTTTTATGCTTTCGATAGAAATGGTGGAAAGGCGGATTCTACTTTCTTTACGACATTTATTGGTTTTCAACATTAGTGTTAGTTTACTCTATTTTGTATATCTGTTTCATCTGACCAATAATAAAATTGGTTTCGATACATATAAAAAGAGGCACTACTCATTTTCAAATAAAATATCCAGTATAGTAGTAGAACAAATTTTGTTTGAATATGTTTTTCTAATACTGCACTCTTTTTTCTAGGTTAAAATATTGTTACGAACCTTATGTCCTGAAATTGTCTGGAGAAAAATTGATGTTTTGGACCCTAAATTGATCGATTCTCCATCGATTCTAGATAAACATTGTAAAGAAATGCATTATGGTTTTAAAATTCCTTCTACCTAGAGATGCACATGTTGAAAACTGGGACTGCAATCTAATAAATTTTGTTAAGTAAATGTTCTAATTGAAGAGTTGCAGTTATAGAAATTTGGCCAGATTTATTAGTGAGGTAATCATTCATGAAATGGCAGTGCTGGGATATGTAGCCAGGATGGATAAGTATAGTGGGCATACAGAATAACACTGTGGTGGTCTAGACAAACTAAACAAACTGTAGGATGTCTACAAAAACGTTGAGTTGACAACATTAGGGGAGGTAAATGGTGGTTCAATACAGCACAGAACAGGGAAAATAGTCAGGGGTATAGCAGAGTCCTGTATTCATGGGGGGTGAATAAATTTCAATGTAATGATTGATTATTATTAGTTCAAATAAATGTTAATTAATTTTGCAATTTTATTTTTTGGTAAATTACATTAATTTTTATTATTAGTATTTAATACTATTTTTAAAATTATTACTGACTAAAAGTAATTATACTGTTTTTTTTTCAGAAATATTTTTGCAGTTTCAGTTAACACAAATTAAAAACAAAAATTAATCATTTGGGAAATTGACTTATTTAATAAATATCCTGCAAAGAAATATAGCAGTAGTTTCTTCAAATTCTACAAATTCTGAGGTCTAATTAATCTCATGCTTATTATCTCACAGAATAACCAGAATTTGTAAAAAAATGTTGCACGTTTTTTTATTAAATTCAATTTGCATGTTTAATAAACTTTTAAAAATGAGGAGGATATCAGTTCGTCGGCTTTTTTTTATTAATTAAAAACGGTTTAAGCAATATTGATGATTTAAACTCTATTAAATTACGAAATTGTACGGGAATATACCATCTAATTTTCTATAACGTGAAATTTATCGTTTTTTAAAAAATCGGAAAAACAGTTATTAAGAAACTACAGTTCAATTAGTGATTACTGATTTCTCTAAAACGGCTCAATTAATTTGATTATTTTATGTTTAGTTTTCTACAGGGGTATATTTCGACATAATTGTGTACAGTGGCGGATCCATGACTGTCCTTGGGGTGGGGGCTTGACCCCGCTGAATGTTGGTTTTATCAAAATAAACACTAAAAAGCATACAACTCAGTTGATTGGAGGGCTTGAGAACCTTAGCCCCCCGTCCACTTGGATTCGTCAATGTTCTGTATATTTAATATAAGGTAAAGTAAACCATTTTTCAGAAAATCTGAAAAATATGTGCAAAAAACGGTAAGCGCCAAAGTAAATGTCAAATAAATTTTCCACACAAATCTCTAAAGTTAAATGTCACGATATGTCATAACAGAATGTTGATAATACAGGGTGTTGGTAACAGTTTTTATTTTGATTCATTTTAAGTCATTTCTTGTTTAAAAATAAATTATAAGTTGTAATATATTAAGGTGAATTCAGAGGTGTTCCTATGTTTCAGCAAATCGGAAAAATAAAGTAAAAGTTAACAAATAATTTTTTTAACGTCTGTTCTTTTAAATATAAATATTATGAATTGTAATTGCAATAGGCATTAAATAAATCCAGGCATATAGAAACGTACCGTACCCACTTTAATCGAACTGTGCTCAATTAGATCACTTAACGATAGTGAATTTTCTTTTCCTTGTAATTTTACATAAAAATATGCGTAAATTATGCTCAAAATCTAAAAAAGAAGCAAAAGTAGTGTTTCCTCAAAAAGAGCGAAATACGTCACTTTTTACAAGTCTTATAACTGCAACAAAATATTCCTTGATTTTGCCTTATTTGAAGGAACTAATAATACAAAAGCGTACAACACAACTTCTACTCCAAGCTGTCTGGAACGAGTTCAGTTATAATTTAATTGTTAGACGTAACAAGTTATTGGTAGTGTAAGAAATAAGTACTCCAAAAATATGGTATGGCACAAGATAAATAACGCGATACCTCAAGTAGAACAAAGCAAAGAGAAAAAACGAATTTTGGCAAGAGCCGCAGCGCGTCCGATCTCAAAT